>HG995244.1:17200000-18400000 GCA_905332985.1 Mimas tiliae
TATCTGCGGTCTCAATTTTGCTTTTTCAATGAAAATACGAAATACGAGGCGACGCTGCAAATTTATTGCGTTAAGACATATTTTGTTCCTGTTACCGTGTGTGAAATATGTTCATTGGTATTTTTAGAGGTTTTACACCAACGTAATTTCATTGGATGTCGTTATAATTCTTATTTATGATAATATAAATTGGCATAAATTGAGTTACTCTAACTCAAAATAAATTGGATTAATGTAGTACAAATATTGTAGATCAGTTGTAAAAAGAGCAACGTTAGAGTTTTTTGCTTTATATTGTATTTTAATGTGGTCCAATTTTGATGGTTAGTTTTTGTATTTGATGAGGAGCTTATCCCGAGGGTGGTCTCATATAAATTTGGTTAAAGTCCCTCATAGCCCTATGAGAGAAAAATGGGAATCTTGTCAACGAATAACAACTAACGCACCTTGATTCGAGTTTTGAAGACAGGTTTTGACATTATATAATTAGTTGTAGTTTAATCTAAAAAGTGACACCCATCACCGAATGTTTCAACTACTGTAATCTCAAACCTTAGCTAACCTTGTAGTGGGTTCAATTCGATAACTCGTATTACATCGGATATCATATAATGTGGGTAGATTGCAACATTACATGAAACCGGACCTATCTGTAAGCCGATCTCCGCTTCTGTATTTTGGCTTCGGCGTATCGAAATAGGCTCAGACGGGATTGAGTTCGATGTTGAAATTTTGAATAGTATTGTATATGTATGTAGTTTCTGGAATTACCTGAGTAGAATTTGCGTAAATCCTTGTACTTGTATCCTCTGAGGAAAAGGTTTCTGCGCTTTAACTGTGTCAAATGTATATGCTGTAACTGTAAGTGTTTTTGAGTGGTAGAGCCACGCTGTAGACGCTGAATGGGCCGGTTGGTCCGGGTTGTTACCACTGTCGCACAGAAATTGGCCTAAAGTAGCAGCTTGCTGCTGCGTTGCGTACGGTGAGTAAGAATCCGGAAGCCCAAATGCCTCCTCTTCCCAGTCCCTTAGTTATCCCTTTCCATTAAGGTCGGCAACGCGCCCATTCTTTTGGTATTATGAACGTAAATGGGCGGTGGAGATCACTTACCATCAGGTGACCTACTGGCTCGTTTGCCGGCTTATGTTATAAAAAAATATATATATCGTAATTATGTATAATCGATACATATTTTTGTGTCTCAATAATATCTCGAGGAGTCCCTGCTATTGGGATACTTGTGACCCCCCAGTAATTCCAGGACGCTAATAGACCTTTAACTGATGTAAGTATTCTAAACTGTTTTATACTGCGGGAATATTTTTGGTTTGGCATTATTCCTAAGGTCAAGGTTTTAATCCGGATTAAAACTATTTCAAAAAAGGCAAAAGGTTGACCTGCCAGCACCTCAGTTCACAGACTGGTACTACCTACGTAATATTCGTCTCGTCTTACACATGACCGGTCTCACGATAAGACCTTCTAATCCCAAAGGGCAAAAGGGCGACAAGAGAACCAAAAACATAGAAATATTAATTTTCGTCGAACAAATTCGTGCATTTTCAGACGCTTTCTTAGCGAACTTGCAAAAATAGTTGGGAATTTTCTTTAATGCTCCCGCGAGAAACTCTAAGTATTTATTTGCAGACGTTACTTAGATCACGTGAAATGAACGTTGCTTTCTTCGAGTTACAACGTATTTTTATTTTATATTATTTCAATTATTAAGAGATGTTAAGCTCGTATGTCTATTTTAGATCTACAAAAAGAAATATATCTTATCCTACTAATATTTTAAAAGGGGAAAGTTTGTGTATTTGGATATTTGTAATTTAATCACGACTTGTGAACTTGAAATGAACAGATTTGGATGAAGTTTGAGGTAGACTTGGATTAAGACATAAAATATCATATTATGATATTTTTTACTGCCTCGGTGGCGCAGTTGTAATGCGTACGCGTTACGACTAAAGCTAACGCTGAGGTCTCGGGTTCGATCCCCGGATCGGGTAAAAGTGATATTGGGTTTTTCTATTACGAAGAGTTCAGTGTCAGCTGGAATTTGTGCCCGGTATGGCGATAGGCTCGCCCCCTATCACATCGTAGGACAGAAATACGCTAGGCGAAATGTGGGTGTACTGGTTACACCTCTGCCTACCCCTTCGGGGAGTACAGGCGTGAGTGCGTATGTTGATTTATTAAGAAATGTTAAGCTCGTATGTCTATTTTAGATCTACAAAAAGAAATACATCTTATCCTACTATTATCTTAAATGGGAAAGTTTGGGTTTTTGTGTATGGATGTTTGTTAATAAATCACGACTTGTGGCTGAACAGATTTGGATGAAGTTTGAGGTAGACTTGGATTAAGACATATGATATTTTTTATATTGTTATCTCAGTAGTACATCCTGTGATATTAAATATAAAAAGTACATGTACTCAGTTGGAGTAAAATCAAGCTAAATAAATGTTGCCTTATAATTATTTGTAAAGTTGTAGGTAGCCCTTGTAGTCCCTCGTAAGCGAAAAGCCGGGTTGGTACTACTTTGTCTATTTCTACCGTTAACCAGCAGCGTATAAGCTCTACTGTGTTTCGATTTAAAGGCTATTGAAATTACTGGGTTTATGAGACTTAACATCTTGCCCATACATACGCACTCACGCCTGTTATCTCCGAAGGGGTAGGCAGAGGTGTAACTAATATACCCATATTTCGCCGAGCGTATCTCCCATGTTGTTATAGGGGGCGAGTCTATCGCCATATCGGGCACAAATTTCAGACTGGAAACCAATGGGTACATAACTTTACATATTATTAAATAAGATTAAAACCATAAAGGTATATGAAACAACCGAGACATACACACTAATCCTAGCCCTAACTATGTACTGATTTTGATGAATTTTGATACAGGGATAGAGGTAATCCTGGAGACGGTTATACGCTACTTTTTATCCCGCAAAAGTCTTTTCACGCTGGCGGAGCCGCGAGCAATAGCTAGTTTAATATACATTCCTGTCAAAACCTCTGTTAGTCGCCTTCTAATAATTCTGAGAACATAAATAAATACACCCAACAGTCACAAAGTCCTGACACTAGGTTAACCTATATTGTGGGTATCAGAAACTATGAAAGACTTGCGGTCCCACAACACCCAGACTCGAAATAAATATTTGTGGATCACACAAATATTTGTCTTGGTACGGAAATCGTACCCACGGCCTCTCGCTTTGCAGCTGGCTAGTCACCCGCTGCGCCACGGAGGCTGTTAATCTTACGTTAAAAGAATTGAGAATCTGTTAACGCTAAGTGGTGTTCTAAGTAATCCTGGCTGTAGGAGCGTCGACACGCGCCACTTATTTGTCGATGGCTCTTGAATGGATATAATTAGTATGTGGCGACTAGTTGGACCTTGTTGTTTGTAGGAATTTAAGTCGGAGGTTGAGGTGTCGTTTCAATTGCCTCAAACTTGTTTGTTACTGTGTGTTTGATTGGTAGATCCACGCTGTAGACACTTTTGTATATAGCATGAATGGGTCAGCTCGTCCCAGTCCTACCTCTCTCGCATATAACCTACCACCTAGTCTATTTCTACAATTTTTTTCATGATTATTTAGTTCACAAATAGCGAGACTACAAAGCACCATTATATATGCCACTAACACATTTCTTTTATTAGCTTGAGTGACGAAACGAGCAGGTCGCTCGCCTGATGGTAAGCGCAACTGCCTATAAACAGAAGCAACACCACATAGAACCTTGAATTACAAGACACTGCTTGGCATTGGACTGCGCTCGTCACTCAGATGCATAAGATGTTAAGTCTCATAATGCCCAGTAATTTCACTGACTTCAATGTCCTTCAAACCGGAACACAACAGTGCTTATACACTGCTGCAGAAATAGACAAAGCGGTGGTACCAACGCAGACGGTCTCTCGCATACGAAGGACCTACCACCTTGTAAGCGTGCCACGTATTCAATACAAAAGCGAGCTTCAACAAAGGAAACCATAACGCTTATACGTAACTGCCTTAATCATTAACCTTATCTGAATAAACGTTAAAATCGATTGTCCATGCCCCGAATGAGTTTATGAAAAAACGAAAAAAAACTGCCTCGGTGGCGCAGTTGTAATGCGTACGCGTTACGATTGAGGCCAACGCTGAGGTCTCTGGTTCGATCCCCGGGTCGGGTAAAGTGGTATTGGGTTTTTCTATTACGAAATGCTCAGTATCAGCCCAGAATTTGGAATTTGTGCCCGGTATGGCGATAGGCTCGCCCCCTATCACATCGTTGGACGGAGATACGTTCGGCGAAATGTGGGTGTACTGGTTACACCTCTGCCTACCCCTTCGGGGAGTGCAATCCACGCTTCAAAGAGTTGACCATAAAGTACGTCGTAAATCCTTCAAAGAGTCGATGTAGTTTTCGTGTTTGTTAAGTCTTTTTATCGTCAAATTCAAATTCATTTATTTTATTGAACCATGGTTGACAATGGGGTAAGGGTTCAAATGTAGTAGGTACAACATATTCTACCGTTTTAACGGTATGCAAAAATATAAGTTTTAGGCGTTTTACAAGGTGGTAGGTCCCTCGTTTGCGAGAGACCGGCTGGGTTGGTACCACCGCTTTGTCTATTTCTGCCGCCAAGCAACAATGTGTAAGCACTGTTGTGTTCCGGTGTGAAGGACATTGAAGCCAGTGTAATTACTGAGCATTATGAGACTTAACACCTTATGTCTCGGGGTGACGAGCGTAGTCCAGTGTCATGCAGTGCTTTATTTAAAGTTCTGTGTGGCGTTGCTTCTGTTTATGGGCAGGCGTGGCGCTTACCATCAGGCGAGCGGCCTGCTCGTCTTGTCATTCAATCTAATAAAAAAATAAAAAAATATATATAGGTAGGTACAGTTAAAAAATATTTATTTATTTATTTAAGGATTACTAAAGGGTGATACACTACACTAATATAAAAACATACGTAAACTAACAAAAAAAAACAGTGTTCTCCCATAAACAGGCAACCACAACTTACAATGGGTAACTAGCGCCATAAGAGTAGCAGTTAAAGTATTTTTTAAAGAAAAATTAAACAACAATTAATTAAATTATAATTAAACATGCGTAAGTCTTAATTAAATGTTTTTAATACTTAACATGAGACCATCAATAGTTGAGTGATGCTAAAAAAAAACATACCATTTAGTTAGTAGTAATTGATTTATAGACACAGGAAACATGGTGAGGTCATCTGCATATTTGACAATTCTCCATAAGAATTTCGGAGCTGAGCGAACAAAGCGCATTTTTGGGCTTTGCTATATAATTCATCAAGAATGTTTCCTATTAATTTCTGTAACATTCACACTCCAAATCCAAAAGCTAAGTTCATGAACAGGGAAAATAAAACGAATAAAAAATTCAAAATGCCAGTCATGACTGGCAGGATGATAAATCATGACAATGGGCCGACTCGCGGAATTTCAAAATGGTTGACGCATGACTCTCAAAATCGGGACGGCAAAAATCTTTAAATGCCTAAAGATAGATTCGCAGTTTCACCAACTTAATATTAGGTTATACGATATATTAAGTATTCGTTCTCATCTTTGAATAAAGTTACTAAAGAAAGATTATTTAAATAAGAATATATTGTAACACTGTAAAAGCAGCGATAGCTTAATAGGGAGTAGTATATATTGCCGAGATGCATGCACATCTGACTCTATAAATTACGTGTATATTAATTGTTAATTAACACTCGCTTTAATGGCGAAGGAAACATCATGAGGAAGCCTGCATACCTGAGAATTTCTTCATCAGAATTTGGTAGATATGTGAAGTTTGCGAACCTACTACTAAGGTCTAACTTAACCTTCTCATTAATAGAGGAGACCCATGGCCAGCAGTGGGACTTGTAAGGGTAGTAGATTTTTTATCATTATTAACACTGTAAATGTTTTCAAAATCTTCCGGACTTCCGGATATCTCACCCACCGTACGAAACGCAGTAGCAAGCTTGCTTACGTTGGTTCTCTGTGAGATAGTGATCGCAACCCGGTCGAGCAGGCCCATTCATGATGTAGACAAAACTGTGTATATCGTGGCTCTACTATTTAAAAACCTATAGCCAAACGGAATTTTGTATACTACATTTGCACTACCAACCATTTTTTCATTAAAGTTCAGCAACGTATTCTTAGTTAATTTAGCATTGTGGAGACACTTTATTTAGCACTCGTTTGCCTATTGCTATAAAAACACGATTTGTGCACGATGCTCATCATATGGCTTGATGAAAAATACATAGATTATAGGCGGCCATGGTAACAATAAGTTTTTTTTTTTTTTTTTTTTTTATTTTTTATTTATTCATCACACACACACAGTCATTACAGGAAGTTGCATGAGCCTAACAATGGTGCGTCGTTATACACCGCCCTCGCATTACAAAATAACGTGAGACCATTCTTCCAATCACCATTCATTTTTTAGGGTACAGTGGGTATTGGTTTATCTTTATACTAGCTATTGCCTGCGGCTCCGCCCGCGTGAATGGCATTATCCGGGATAAAAAAGTGCCTAAGTTGCCTAAGTTACTCCTTATTACATCAGCTATCTGCCAGTGAATGTCAAAATCGGTCCAGCAGTTCCAGAGATTAACCGGAACAAACAGATATACAGATAGACCGACAAAAATTGTAAAAAATGATATTTTGGTATATGTATGTACCGTATATACATTCATATGCATGTAGTAAAAAGCAGTTATTTTAATATTACAAACAGACACTTTAATTTTATTATTTGTATAGATATCTAATCGGCCGGAGATTTAAATACAGATATTTTTCTATGTTTTTTTATATCATAGACCGACAAACGACCAAGTGGGTAACCTGATTATATGTGACCTCCACCGCCCATGTACGCCCACAATACCAAGAGAATCATGGGCCCAACCCTGTGAGACGACCGGGTCGAGCCGGCCCATTCGTGCTGACAAAAATTTCTATAGCGTACCACTACTCAAATAATAATCTCTATTCCATAATATTATATCCAATTTTGCCATGTATTTTTCCGATTTTCTCGTATTTTGTGTTTAAATGCAAAGACTAATGAGAGGTCAGTCAAGTTTAAGTATTCATTTGCCATTTCTTATAGTTCCATTATTTCTCAGAGATATCAATTTAGTAACAATTTTAATTCAGTTACGAAGCAGAAAGCATTTTCTGTATTCAGATTTTTTTATAGTGATTTCTTGTGTTTACGCGAATATTACATACGCACTCACGCCGTCATCCCCGAAGGGGTAGGATGAGGTGTAACCAGTACACCCACATTTTGCCGAGCGTATCTCCGTCCCACGATGTGATAGGGGGCGAATATTACACATTGAAATAAAATTAGTTTATACGGATTTTACCGCGTTTTAAAATTATTTTAGTCCCGACGTTTCGAAAGCATTTCAGCCTTCGTGGTCGGAGAGAACCCTTTTTTTTTACATAGACCTTTCTAAAAAACAAAAGATATACGCGTCGAACTGAGAACCTCCTTCGTTTTCGTCTTAAAAATAAACCTTTTATCCATCCGATCTCCATTTTTTCGCACCACTTGTTTACTCTCCGTAATGGGACACGGCTGGAGGTGCGAACTTGCGTTTTATGGGTTAATTTCGTGCTTAATTCATCCCTTCGTATTATTCCGTTAAGTGGTCGGAGTTTAGTTTAGTCAGCCCTCCCCTTTCTTTTTGTAATTTATTGGAGCCTTTAGGGAATATTGAAATAATTGACGCAGTTGTTCGTCGAGATTTTTGTGAGGTTCTGTGATTGTTTTAATTGGAGTATAAAGATGCCTTTTGTCAGCTTTGTTGAGTGCCATGGATCTTCCTTTAATTACGTCAGTACCTTAGTAGATAGTACCTAAGTCTTTACAATGTTTTAAGGCCTGTATTCACAAACAACACTTAAGTAATTACTGGGCATTATGAGACTTAACACCTTATGTCTCGGGATGACGAGCGCAGTACAGTGTCATGCAGTGCTTTGTTATTTAAAGTTCTGTGTGGACTTGCTTCTGTTTATGAGCAGGCGTGGCGCTTACCATCAGGCGGGCGACCTGCTAGTCTCGTCATACAACCTAATAAAAAAAAAGCTCTTTGTCAAGTGTCCAATTCTGTGTACATGATTGGTCTGTTTTAATTTAGCGCCAAAAACTAACCAATGTCATATAAAGAAATCAACACTATGCATTCGCGCTCACTACGAGGTCTCATAGTAACGTTTATGAATACGGGGATTCAGTCTTAAATTGGTAAAAAGAAAGACATATTACAAGGTGATAGGTCCCTCGCACGCGAGAGGCCATCTGGGTTGGAACCACAGCTTTGTCTATTTCTGCCGCCAATCAGCAGTGTGTAAGCACTGTTGTGTTGCGGTTTGAAGGACATTGAAGCCAGTGAAATTACTCAGCATTATGGAGACTTAACATCTTATGTCTCGGGATGACGAGCGCAGTTCAGTGCCATGCAGTGTTCTGTAATCCAGAGTTCTGTGTGACGCTGCTTCTGTTTATGGGCAGGTGTGACGTTCAACATTAGGCGAGTGACCTGCTCGTCTCGTCATTCAAGCAAATAAAAAATACATAGAAACATTTCATTCACTCCAACTTAAACATCCGGCTAAGCAAATAAAAACTGAAACGTTAGATAAAAGTTTCAAAGTAAATAGTTCCCGCAACTATGTACAAGTGAAATAGAAATTCTGTATTATGGTGAACCGCATAATCGCGGTTTATAGTTACAAAGCGAGCAGCCCGGTCCCGGTTTACCGCCGCTCTAGTAGTGTGTTATAAACATATATACGCACTCACGACTGTAATCCCCAAAGGGGTAGGCAGAGGTGTAACTAGTACACCCACGTTTCGCTGAGCTTATTTTCGTCAAATGTGATAGGGGGCGAGCCTATTGCCATACTAATTCTAATTCTAGACTCCGGGTTGATACTGAGAATTTTGTATTAGATACCCATTATTTCTTTTACCCGAAGTAAAAAGTAAAGTAGCTGGCTACGCAATAAGGGCCCGTGGGTTCGATTCCCACACCGAGATAAATGTTTGTGTGATCCTCAAATATTTGTATCGGGTCTGGGTATTGTGGGACCGCAAGACCTGACCGTAGTTCCTGATACCATATTTACTATAGTGTGGGGTCAGGAAATTTAACAACTAATAAATAAATAAATACACCCAACAGTCACACACATAGTCCTGACCCCACACTACGTAAACCTGAATCGTGGGTATCAAGAACTACGAAGGGCTTGCGGTCCCACAACACCCAGACCCGAGACTAATATTTGTGAATCAAACATTTGTCTAGGTGCGGGAATCGAACCCACCGCCTCACGCTTCGCAACCGGCTACTCGCCCGCTGCGCCACGGAGGCTGTCAAATGTCTTATAACTTACGGTCGCAAATGCGCGAATTGATGATTTTCACGCTGCTATGCGTAAAAAAGCCGCATCAGTTTTATTGCGACTGCGTGGTAGGTCTAACAGTATTCTATAGATGATGGCAGCACGTCATGACTGTCCTATCCAAAAGTACTGGGTGTGGAGAGCTATTGGAAAATATGGTTTTGGCGGGAATTCTGACAGTGCGGTGTCTCTCTTGTTTTAATAATTTCCTAAACTACTTTAAAGTTGTGTTTGTTGTATAAAAGTGGTGTGGTTTTGTGCAATAATCATTAACGCTGATGAATAGTGTATGGAAACATTGAAATAAGTGAATTTAGGTGATTTTTGACCAATCACCAAGGCTATCGATCGACCTTGTGTGTTCGATCCGCTTGAAGAAAGTCGTCCAAGAAGCATTGAACTGAAAGGAATTAACACCAAAACTCCAACAAGACCTTGAAATCGGCCACAGCCCCGTTTCATCGTTCTTGGAATTTAAGAAAAGAATATAACTAATGACTTGGCAGCATGGTCTCTGATCTTAGCCGGTTCCTTGGAACAAACAAACAAAAAAAAAGCTATTGGAGAAATAAAATAATATAACCTCTTTTTTTAAAGCCTGTACTCTAACGTAGTTGCACAGTCTAAATTTAATTTATATTATCACTAGCCCATATATGGGTTTCCCAATCTGAAATAATAAATACGTTCAATAACATACTCCATGTATATAAAGTGTAAATAAAGAAATAAATTATGGGCTAGTTTAAAATTACCACACTCCTAAAATCCATACAATATTTAACTAAACACAAAATGATGTAAAATCAACCGTTCGTAGTTAGGGGTAGCATACGATGCGAATTTCAATTGTAATCAAATCTGTCGACACCAGGGTTGCCGTCTGAGTAAACAAGATAAAGCGTCGAATGTGCCCGTGTAAACGTTTAATTCTCGGTCTTTGACAACCCTACGCGGTGGGTAAATGAGGAGTGAAATTTGTTAGGGCCTTGCATTCTAAACGACTACTACTGTTGTTAGGGTTGTACGTCGGTTTGATGTGAGTTTTAGTATTTAATTGATATGACTTGAATAGAAATAGTCTAAGCTGACGCCTGTATCCGTGAAGGGGTAAGCAGAGGTACGACTTGTAAATTAGTTTTTTTGAGTGGTAGAGCCACTCTGTAGACTGTTGTCGGCATGAATGACCTGATTCACAGAAAAATATATGACAGCTTGCTTGATGGTTTCTACGGCAGTATTACCTGAGGCTCAATATTAATGCCTCGGTTTATTCGACTGAGTAACAAGAGCTGGTCGCTCATCTGATGGTAAGCGCAACAGCTGCCCTTATACAGAAGCAACACTACTCAGAACACTGAATTATGAAGTTCTGCATGGTACTGCACTGCGTTCGTCACCCCCAGGCATAAGATAAGCATAAGCGGAGGCACGAACCCAAATAAGGTACGAGACATTTGACACTGAGTTAGAAGTAGTGTAATAAAAATAAAAGCAACAAAAACTCGCCAAATTGAGAATATTCCTCGTTTTATGTCTGTTAAATAGTACTAATTTGTTTTTTATAAAAAAAAAAAATAGATTTTTACAAATTAGTTGTCTATTATAAAAAAATCAGTAAAGTCTATAATGTGTCTGCTGCACAGATAATTCGAAAAGCAAAGTAATTATAAATTACCAAAATATAATAAAACCCAATTTGTATACAAAATAATATTTGCATATTAAAATATATTAATGAAACATAATGGAAATTATGTTCATTTTAATTAATTATTTTGACAAAATGGATGTAACAAAGGTTTTATCATTAAGAGCGTTGTTAGGTTTAGATATTTAGATTATATTTTAGACTACGTGTTTGACCTCGGCTTTTGATCTATAAATTAGCGATTCCTAAAGTGGGTTCCGTCGAACCCCAAAGGTTATTTTTTGGAGTAAAAACTTCTTTAGGCGCGTTAAGCACTTTTTGGGTGAACAAAAATCATGGAACTCGCGTCATCGTCACCGCACGCTTCCCATGAGCTATATGTATACTGTGTATATATGTACATAGATATACCTCCGTGCGTTATTAGTATACATTATATATATACAAAGAGTATACGCTAATAATTTCGACGATACAATTCACAAGTTACTTAGTTTTCACTTCTATCGGCAGTCACCAACGACTGCCCCACATGTTTTTAACTTGGCACAGCAAAACGACTACACTCAACGTGATGTCAAATCATGTTAGATACAATGCAGTGTAAATATAATGCCAATCGTCAAATGTGATTGATTTAGACGTACTTACACCCGGTTTCTGAAAGGCTGATCAAATCAACATTCAACTAACAGAACTTTGATTTGACATCGCTGTCAAATCAATTCGAGTTGCTGAAATGTTATTTAGTGGAAAAATTAATAATATTTGATCTCCGTTTACCGTTTGACATAGGATTTTTCATATTAATTTGAATGTTATGTTAGCTAACATGTGTGTCAAATCAAAAGTGTTGATCACGCTTAGTAATAACTCAATTTCGACTTGACAGGAGATTTGACATTTGATTAGTTAATTAAACATTGATCAGCCTTTCAGAAACCGGGCGTACGTATTAAACAATTCCACAATAAAATAAGTTTCAAATTCAATGGTCTTGAAAGTTTAGGAACCGCCGTTCTAAATGTAATTTAGGTTTAGCTTTAGGCTGAAGGAAATCCGAATAATTTATTACTTGAAGTCTAAATAATATATATATTATCAGATAGTGTTGCGTATTTCAGAGGAGTGTAAGTAGGCCACGAACATCTTACGCACAAAGCCAACATCACCTGCACGTGGTACACTCTTTTATGTCATATTCCGGCAAACGAGCAAGTGGGTCACCTGATAGTGTAGTGAGTGTTCTCCACCGCCTATGTACGCCCACAATGTTAAAAGAATTATGGGACACTTACCATCACGTGACTCACTTGCTAATGAGCGGCTAAATCGTACTCCGCGAGGTCTTAATTCTGACTGATTTATTAACAACTAGCCTTTGCTCGCGGCTCCGCCCGCGTGAACGGCCTTTTCCGGGAAAATGTAGCGTTCTAACGGCAAAAGAATTTTTGAAATCGGTCCAGTCGTTTTTAAGTTTATTCGTTACATACAAAAATACATATATCCTCTTTATAATATTAGTGTAGATAAATATTAAATGTACTAAGGTAAAAAAGGCAAAAGTGCTAACTTGTAATGGAATAAAACGTCGTTATATGCGCTTTGTGTACATAAAAATAAGGGTTATAACAGTATGAAACCCTTGACATGTGAGACCGATTCGCGCTTGAACAGTTTTTAGCCTTAATATACTCTACTCAAAAATTATATAAATTTTTAACCGACTTCAAAGACACCCCGACACTTTAGGAGGAGATTTCAATTCGACTGTATTATTTTTTATGTTTGTTAACTCATAACTTTCGACCCGGAGAACCGATTTTGATGATTCTTTTTTTTATTGGAAAGCTGGTGCTGGTCCCATTTCAATTTGGTTAAGATCTGACGACGGCGACCGGAGTTAAAAAAATAAAACTCCTCAACGGGCAACAGTACCTACACTCGTCGCGATTGTGTTATTGTATTGGAATTTACATGCAATTGCTGTAACTACCACTAAAAACTCCAAAGAGATATAATTGTTATTTTTGACTTTTCAGTGTTTTTATTTTGAAGTCGGTTTCTAAGTTTTGTTAAACGTTATTTTATGATTTAACCAGCAAGCGAATCCGCGGTTTACCTCGTGTGCACCACCAAACCTCAATTTGCGACGTGTTTACGGAGTACTATTAGCGATTCCGTTTGACCGTTTTGGGCCGACTCAATCGTTCACTAGCCAGTACCTATTTCACTCATTCCACCCTCTACTGAACAAATGAATGAATGAATGAATGAATACGCGTTCGTTTGACGATGTGTAATTCCATTCTCATTGAAGAGTTTGATTTTCTATTTGAATGTGTTCAGGAAAATGATAAAACCTTCTCCTTTTTCTGTACCTGTATTTTATATGGAAATACTTTAAATATTAAATAAACATGTACACACATAGTCCTGACCCCACACTAGGTAAACCTGTATCGTGGGTATCAGGAATTACGAGGGACTTGCGGTCCCACAACACCCAGATCCGAACAAATAATTGTGGGATCACACAAACATTTGTCTCGGTGCGGGAATCGAACCCACGGCCTCTCGCTTCGCAGCCGGCTACTCGCCCGCTGCGCCGCGGAGGCTGTCAAAACTTTGAACCTGAACCAAACTTTCCACACCTCGTTTTACTTCTCAAGCCTCACCATGAGCAGGTGAAGGCAGTGTGGCTCTCGACCAGCAAGACAAGTCTGAAAGAAACTGCCCAAAAAATAAATAAATCAAAAGAATGCGTATAATGCTAGTCGTAGTATAAGATATGTAAATATGTATAGCGGGCAGGAGTGGCCAAGAACTCCTATCATCATAATAATTTGTATGGATAATACGAAATTGAGGGCCCGCCAATATTTTTGGTCAGTCAGTGTATATTCCACTATAGTCACTTTATCATTTCAGGATAAGCAAATTAGAAAGCATGAGATGTTATGCCTCCACAGTCATTTCATTGGCATCAGCTTAAACATACAATGTGGTAGGTCCCTCGTATGCGAGGAGGTCTGGGTTGATCCCACCGCTTTGTCTATTTCTGCCGCCAAGCAGCAGTATTTAAACACTATTGTGTTCCGGTTTGAAACTTATTCAGGCAGTTAAATTACTGGACATTATGAGACTTAACATCTTATGTCTCGGGGTGACAAGCGCAGTCCAATGCCATGCAGCGCTTTGTAGTTCCAAGTTCTGTGTGGTGTTGTTTCATTTATGGACAGGCGATGTTTTTTCCAACAAAGTTTCGTAACTCAAGCTACTTAAAATACATTCAAAATCCTGACATTTTACGGTTTCTATTTCAACACTCACTTAAATAAAGGTCCATTTTACCCTTCAACCGGAATCAAACCCAGAATAACTAAATCGAAACGATACCAATACAAGGACGCACAACCATTAATTCATCATTAGTCAGAAATGATTCTTTTCGTATGCGGTCAGAGTAGAAAATAGAGCGCTTATACCATTAGCTGCACAATACGCGCTGACCCCTTTCTTTTGTATTGACGAAAATAGGCATTTATGAATACACATGATTCGATCTTCATACTTCTTTGATTGTTATCGATTTTTGTGTTGTTAGTTGATTGGGTCGGTAATTAATTGCTAGTCATTTGAGAAATGTTTGTTATCATATACAGTAACTAGGGGCGTTGCCCATGTTTTTCCACAAAACATAAAATAAAAAAAAAACTTAAAGTCCGACGAATATGAGACATATCTTACTTTCTTCCCCACATTATTCTGCATCGATTGGTATCGGTCTCGACCCCATACCCCCAGCGGTTTCGGAGGCGTAATAAGCTTTTGGAAGCGGCGGCGGCGGCGCCAATTACTTTTTTTTAGAATAGAGAGATACAAGAAACCCTTGCGTCTTCTAGGATCTTGTTTTTTTATTTATTGAGGGGTTTATAATATTTATTGTTATTTTCTTGGTCTAACAGAATAAATACGGTGACAGCCTCCGTGGTGCAGTGGGCGAGTAGCTGGCTATGAAGCGAGCGGCCACGGGTTTGATTTCCGTAGTGAGAAAAAAAATGTTCATGTACGTGAGAGAGATATCCGGAGGCCTAAATCCCCTTCCCAATCTTTTAATTTATCCCTTTCCTTTAAGGTCAGTAACGCGCCCATGATTCTTTGGTATTGTGGGCGCACAGGGCGGTGGAAATCACTTACCATCAGATGACGCCCTGAAGGCCAATTCTCGTAATTTTAAACGTTCAAAATATCATTCCGATCTAATCTCAGCATCAAGAAAGTTGCAAATGGCATTCTATTAAACCAATAATCAACGTCAAATGCACCTAGCATTAGCAGTAGCATTATACCGTTTTGGCTTCAGTCAACTTTTATTATACATTCAATCTCATTACAATTTATGTTCACATTTGGCGTTGATTATTGGTTTAAGAGAATGCCATTTGCAACTTTCTTGACGCTGAGACTAGATCGGAATGATATTTTGAACGTTTAAAATTACGAGAATTGACCTTCTGGTTGTTTTCCGACCCATGCAATAAAAAAACACTGATTTAATGAAACATTCATTTCTAGAGGTATTTATGGAGTCAGTGCAATTTCATTAAAACTGCATTGCTATTAGTATGATTTATATTACTGTTAGCGCCTGTTTTACCACCTCTGAATAAATTTTACTTACCAAATAAAATATGTTACGTTCGGATGCGAAAGTCACATTCTAATTAAGTAAACAAAATAATTATACTAGAGTAAAGTGTCTATTAAAAGACTAAAACTAGACTTTAAACTAGCTGTCTTATATACGTTAGTTGGTAGTTAATTTTATACGATTATTTTTTATGAGCTTGAGTGTCGAAACGAGCAGGTCGCTCGCCTGATGGTAAGCGCCACGCCTGCTCATAAACAGAAGCAACGCCACACAGAACTTTGAATTACAAAGCACTGCACGGAATTAGACAGCGCTCGTCACCCCGAAACATTGGATATTAAGTCTCATAATGCCCATTAACCGCTTCAATGTCCTTCAAATCAGAACACAACAGTATATACACACTGCTGCGGCAGAAATAGATAAAGCAGTGGCACCGACTTAGATGGCCTCTCACATACAAGGGACCTAGCACCTTGTGTGAGAACCAGAAATAGGCCTTAAAAATATATCTACTCTCGTGCACTTGCTCCTCTTGTTAAGTTGTTTTAAAAGACCATTACAGGCCGACCTCTCTCGCTCGGTTCGAACCTTGCGAAGTGAGTAAAAGTTTTTCTTGTTCCGAACACATTATGCACTGTTTCCTGTATTCTATAATGCGTGTTTCGCAACATGTCGATACCAACTGCCGACAATTTAGAACTTCTTGCATAAAGAATTTAAGAGTCTGGTGTTTGTTTATTGTTTTATTATTTACATGTTCTGAAATATTATCATACTACTGTTATAAATGTGACAGTTTGGATGTTTGTTAGTCAATCACGCCTTAATAGGTGAACGATTTTAGATTAAATTTGTCACATAGACAGAGTATGACCTGGATTAAGACAGGCTTTTTATTCCGGTAAATGGCGTTCAATATTTTAGGCCCAAAGCCAACCTCACCAGCACGTGGTACATTCTGCTCATCAACGAACGAGGCAAAGGCGAAATTTTTGGTCCCGTTGCGGGTTTTAGGGCTCAGACGGCGGGTCGCCCCATATAATACCAAATACCGTCAGGTCTATGGTACGAGAACGTAGACCCTGGCATTAAGTAAAATGCATGTTTGGTAGAACTTAAATAAAAAAAAATATTGCATAGGCCGGCAAACGAGCAAGTGGGTCGGTCATCTGATGGTAAGTGATCTCCACCGCCCACACAATACCAAAAGAATCATGGGTTCGTTGCCGACCTTAAAGGAAAGGTATAATTAAGTGATTGGGAAGGGGAGGAGGTTTGGGCCTCGAGGTATCTCACTCAACGTACGAAACGCAGCAGCAAGCTGCTACTTTACGCCGGTTTTCTGTGTGACAGTGGTAATGGGCCGGCTTGTGTAGACAAAAGTACAGCGTGGCTCTACCACTCATAAAACTATCAGATAATATCTTTTTTCGATAAAATTCTGCAGTCAAGTGGCGAAATATGCTAACAAAATGATAGTATTGCTATGATAGAAGCCACCAAAACCACTCTGACCGCAAAATTTAAACAAGTAGATATACGTTCGCGACATCGGACTCGTGTTGTGTCCAAATAAATATCACTGTCCACGTAATAAAAGTCCAATGTCCTTGAGCCAGTTGCATTCATTTCATTCTGGCTAGAATGCCAAAAGTGCACGCTAGCACTTTAAAGGCATTTGCTACAAGATTCCATTTGTGAAATAAAAAAAACATTTGGCCACTACAATAATTCTATTCATACGCACTCACGCCTGTAATCCCCCAAGGGGTAGGCAGAGGTGTAACCAGTGCACCCACATTTCGCCGAGCGTATCTCCGTCCCATGATGTGATAGGGAGCGAGCTGTTCGCCATATTGGGCACAATTCCAGACTCCGGGTTAATACTAAGCATTTCATGATAGAAAAACCCAATATCACTTTACCCGACCCGGGAATCGAACCAGAGACCTCAGCGTCAGCCTCAGTCGTAACACGTACGCATTACAACTGCATAAATCTATTCGTAAATAGTATAATATTAGACCTGAATAAAATTATCTTACTGTAACGCCTGCTCTATGATTGAGAGGTGTTAAGGTGTTTCGACCATCACGGTATTACCTGGAAACAATCCCGTCTAGCACGGTACGTTTCCAGCATTAATTTCTACCTCGCACATGCAAGCTCTGGAATGAACTCCCTACGTCGGTGTTTCCCGAGCGTTACCTGTCCTTTAAGCGAGGCTTAAAAAGAGTCTTCCTTCAACGGTAGTCAGCGGCCTGGCTGTGCTCTGGCATTGCTGAGGTCCATCGGCGGCGGTAACCTCTTACCATCAGGTGGGCCGCCCGCTCGTCTGTCTATCTAGGGAAATAAATAAAAATTAATAAAAAAAAATACGGACAATACAGGCTGATTGACTTCTTTTTTTTTTTTTTATAGTATAGGCCGGCAAACGAGCAAGTGGGTCACCTGATGGTAAGCGATCTCCACCGCCCATGTACGCCCACAATACAAAAGAATTATGGGCGCGTTGCCGACCTTAAAGGAAAGGGATAATAAGGGATTGGGAAGGGGAGGGAGATTTGGGCCTCCGGATATCTCACTCACCGTACGAAACGCAGCAGCAAGCTGCTACTTTACGCCGGTTTTCTGTGAGACAGTGGTAACGACCCGGACGAGCCAGCCCATTCATGCTGTAGACAAAATTGTCTACAGCGTGGCTCTACCACTCCAACTACTTTCGAATTTACTATGGAGAACTCGCTGTATGTAAGTTAACTCGCAATGTTTTCTATAACTGTCAAAGCAAAACTATGAAACAATAATAAAAAGGGCGTTGATAATTCAAAATGTGAAAGTATTAATAATTTGAAATACTAAACGCTTTAGTCTAAATAAATTAATTACAACACAAATACACCATAACCCACTAAAATTCCATGAAACATTTAGAATTTTAACTGACCATTTAAACGTTAAGTTTAGCAAAAAGTGAAGTTTAATTAAGTAATTCTGTCGAATTGTAACCATAGTGCAGATATGCGATATGCCCACGAGGCACGCCACTGACCCCTGGTTATGAAACGGATTTAGGTTATTTCTCATAACCTGCCATTAATCCGATTTAGAAAATAAACTTCGATAATTTATTAGCACTTAATGGAAAGTAGGTGATCTTGATTGAGTTGGCATGGACCGTAAATATGAAAGTAGGCTTTTGATGGTCACGTGCAGCGTCAGTTCTATACTGAAGGCGTCAGCCGCCGTAAGTTTGTGAAGTTACTCTCAAATGATATTCCTAGATTTACGTAATGTAGAGTACAAACGCGCTTATCATCATCATTGACCCTTGCACTTGATGCTTGATGCCCTTAATGACCCGGACGAGCCGGCCCTTTCATGCTGTACACAAAAGTGACTACAGCGTGGCTCTACCACTAAAAAGGTTTCGTCGGTTGAAAATGAAGAAGACCTTAACCTGATATTTAGTGGGACAGCGATGGCGATTAAAATAATGATTTATCAATACCTGACGACTAGGCCAATTATTGTTGTGGTTAGAAAAAAATTTACGATTTGTAAAAGTGAATACATGATTTCAGCTATTTAAAGTAAAAAGCTTCGCGTGACTTGTACATTGACTGCAGCATGAATAAACTAGTAAAAAATAAGGTAGCACGTGGTGTTGTTGGCGTATATGGGCAGTGGAGATCGCTTACCATCAGGTGACCCACTTGCTCAAAACCAGAGGAGGTTCTCAATTCGACGCGTATATATATTTTTTGTATGTATAACTACGCATAGCTCCGCCAAATGTGAACCGATTTGGATGATTCTTTTTTCATTCGAAAGATTATAGGTCAAAGTTGGTCCCATTTGTCCCATTGGTCCAATTTTAAAAAGAAATTCCACCCCTAATGTGGTGAAATCGGGGATGAAAGATTCAAACTTCGTCATTTATGCACCGATTTTGATAATTCCTTCACTAAAAGTAGTGAAATAATAACTTTTTCACGAAAAATAAAACCGACGAAAGAAAACTAAAAAGTTTAAAATAATAAATAAACAATTTTGAGTCGGTGCATCTACTACCTTTCTACCTACCTTTCTTTCGAAAGGGATTTTATTAACCAGAACACGACATAAATAAATTTACAACCTGCCTTCGTGGCGCAGTTGTAATGCGGACGCGGGACGACTGCTGTGCTGTCTCGGGTTTGATCCCCAGGTCGGGTGAAAGTGGTATTGGGGTTTTCTATGACGCAATGCTTAGTATCAGCCCGGAGTGCGGAATTGTGACCGGTATGGATACAGGCTCGCCCCGTTTCACATCATGGGACGGAAATAAGTTTGGTGAAATGTGGGTGTGGTGTACTAGTTAAACCTGCCTACCCGTTGGGTGATTAAAGACGTGAGTGCGTAAAATAATTATGACAAAAGTGTTGTACTTGCTGGCTATGATAGGCTGCACTGTAGCTAGGGTATGGCAACAGGGGCACATACCAAGGACAATCTCAGGAGGGCACAATCAGCAAAAAATATACTAATGGTTTTGAACCGTGTCGACCTTCAAACAGCGCAATATCCAGAGGAACGAACCTGTCACAAACAACTTGTCAAAACGTATTCTTATCGAAATGTCAAAAATGTGTTTGAAAGTTCATAGTAATGCGAGCGTTCTCGATTTGGAAACTTATTCGTAGTTGCTCCTGCTCGCCTCTACGCCTCGACCATAGTTACGAAGCTGATGACTGTATGTGACCACTCAGCATATTGCGGTGTTTTGGCGGGAACCGCAGACAGCGTTGACAATTTTTTATTTTTTTTTATTGCATAGACCGACAAACAAGTGGGTCACCTGATGGTAAGTGATCACCACCGCCCATGCACGCCTACAATACCAAAAGAGTCATGGGCGTGTTGCCGACCTTATAGGAAAGGTATAATTAAGGGATTGAGAAGGGGAGGGGATTTGGGCCTGCGGATATCTCACTCACCGTACGAAACGCAGCAGCAAGCTGCTACTTTACGTCGGTTTTCTGTGAGAAAGTGGTAACGACCCGGACGAGCCGGCCCATTCATGCTGTTGACAAAATTGTCTACAGCGTGGCTCTACCACTCGTAAAAAATATAAGCATTATGCGTCATAATTTAAAAATATTTTTTATCTATTATTTATTTGCTTGAATAACGAAACAGGAGGTCAGCGGGTGGCTCGCTTGATGTTAAGTGTCACGACTGCCCATGAACAGACGTCACACAGAACTCTGGATTACAGAACACTGCATGACACTGAACTGCGCTCGCCATCCGAGACATGAGATGTTAAGTCTCGTAATGCCGAGTAATTTCACTGGCTTCAATATCCTTCAAACCGAAATACAACAATGCTTACACACTGCTGCTGGGCAGAAATAGACAAAGTAGTGGTATCAACCCAGACGGCCTCTCGCATACGACGGTTCTACCGCCTTGTCAAACTTAAAAAATACCAAAATAATGGAATCAAGCGACGCAGTTCATGAGGAGGATTTGGCAATATTGCAAGGCAGATAATCGGATGCTATAGTACAAGAAGCACGCGACACCGAATTACCGACATACGCACGTCCCCAGTTTATGTCCCGGCCACGTGATGTCCTTACCAATGATCGCTTATTCCTGCAGTTTGTATACCTCACTCAAAATTGATGTACAGGAAAATATAGAGTACATTGACTGGACCCATACAATTTCCTAAAATGAGACGCTCAAAGCGAGTTGCACTCACTAATCGGTAAACGATTAGCGTTTTTTTTATACTAGCTCGGCAAATTGACTACGCTACACCTGATGTTAAGTGCAGCGCAATTCAAGAATACTGAATACTAAATTCTTAATGCAGTCCTTCGAGTGGCTAGAAAACTATGACACTAGGTTTAGCTATTAACCATTAAACATAGAATAGACTAAAATGATAAAAGCGTTTTCACCATGTTATCGGGCTCATTAATTAGGGATTTAAGTAAGTATTTCACGAATATCTGTAACAGTATTCATAAAATCACGTCATCCAGTACCTGACTACATAAACTAGCTATATTATGCAAACTGTAACCGTCACGTGAATGCTATAGAATCATTTCAAATTGCACAAATTGTTCTCGTTATTGATCGACGTTTGTTTTAATAATGCAAGTCTGCGTTTTTACTAGGGGCTGGATGGGGTTATGAAAATCACTGTTATATTTACCCTCGGGATATGGAGGTATTATTTGCTTTGGAACTGTAGTAAGTACATATACAATATGTAACAAAAACCCTGTTCCGCATTTGAACTGTGATACAGAATCGATATTCAAACGTAATGAAAAAACTTGCATACGAAAATGGGACTATAAATATTATCATATTTAATTTTTAATCTTGAATTAATGTATTGTTTGTAAACCGTATTCCGATTGATTACCTATGCAAGAACGATGACTTGGAGAGCCAGAGCGAGCTAGCATGTTGCGGTGTCCACGTATACATCAAACGTGCCGCGCGCCGCGGAGCTTCCTAACTCCACACAAATACTGATGCAAATAACATTTTTAAATATGTAATTTTTTTAAGTTATCTGTGTAAGAATAATACCTCGCTTCTGTTTAATATTTTTTAAATTTAACTATTATTTTGAGCTCTCTATACGACTATCTTCACGACCCAAAAAGGCCCAACAGGGTTTTTGTTACATACTGTATATACGTACGAACTTACGCCTGTAACCCCCAAAGATATAGGCAGATATGTAACTAGTACACCCACATTTTGCCGAGCTTATTTCCGTCTCATGTCGTGAGGGGTGAGCCTATCGCCATACTAGGCACAATTGCAGACTCCATGCTAATACTACAAATCCAATATTACGTTTACCCGACCCGGGGATCGAACCCAGGACCTCAGCGTCAGCCTCAGTCGTAACGCATACGCATTATAAAAGCGCCACCGAGGCAGTCGTTGCTAAGTATTATCAATAATAATAATAATACACCCAACAGTCACACACATAGCTCTGACCCCACACTAGGTAAACCTGTGTCGTGGGTATCAGGAACTACGAGGGACTTGCGGTCCCACCACACCCAGACCCGAGACCAATATTTGTGGTTAACACAAACATTTGTCTCGGTGTGGGAATCGAACCCACGGCCTCTCGCTTCGCAGCCGACTACTCGATATAATGCTAGAAGTTACGTGAGACGAGTATTATTATATTAATACCAAACAACAGTAATCACTTTAACTCATAGTTTATTGGTTACATTTACAATATTACTACTTTACAGACCACAACCTCATGTCAGGATTCTCTATAGACCGTTCTCTAATTATAACTCAAACAAATAGAACCGAATAGTAAACCAGCGTAATGAACACTTGGACTATCGATTGACCACTGATCTTAATGAACTGGAGACTGTCTGACTGACTGCGGGCAAAAGACCTCTAGTTATGGCGACAACCTCTTTTATACCATTTAACTACCCTTCACAACTATATCGCAGCATTATTATTTCATGTACCCAACGTTGCTTTCTCAGACACCCTCAATATACCAACATTAAGAGAATAGGCTAACAATAACAGTTCCAAACGATCAAGTACTAAATAAAGTAGGTAGACACAAAATCGATGGTCAATTTTATTTTTAATATTGAAAGGAGGTAGAGTAAAGCTACCTTCAACACCTGGCGACAGCCATCCGATTGGATTGTTGGGCAAATGTTTGCCGACCTATTACCTCGAATCCTCGATGTGTGTCAACATTGCCACACTCATTCCGATAATGGGCGATTTTGTCCGCATATTCCTTAAGAGCTGGGTTTTGTGGATGTTTTGGGTGTTCGCACTCGGATTTGAGGGATTGTAGTGATGCTATGTTAAAATGTTTTTAGCGCTCTCAACCGAAAATTCGTTTGCCCATGTCGAATTCGGCTATTTAACGGACTTGTACTACTTTCATAATTTAATTACTTACTTCTAGCAATTTTTTTTATTTGCTTGTATGACGATTCGAACAGAAGGCCAATTCTCGTAATTTTAAATGTTCAAAATATCATTCCGATCTAATCTCAGCGACAAGAAAGTTGCAAATGGTATTCTGTTAAACCAATATTCAAGATCAAATGTGAACATAGATCGCAATGATATCAAAAGTAGAATACAAGTTGACTGAACCAAAACGGCATTCTGGTAACAATTTTGACACTTAACTATATAAAATGCATTTCGTTCATAGACAAACGTCAAAATATTAATTGAGAACGAAATGTGACTGAAGGTGAAGCAGTGTTGCCAAGTGCACTGTAATTACAGCAGATCTGCCGTATTTTCACGCCATCTACTGGACACTGTATTTTTATAAATACCGTATATGGAGACAAAGTATTTTTTTACAGTCAAAATTTCGTATTATTATTGTACACTACTAGACAGGTTATTTAGAATTAAAACTGCGTCACATAACGCGGGAGTTTGACAGTTCACAAACAGGGAGCGCAATAGGGGTTCTAGTTGAGAGTAAGCGAGATGATAATATTGATTTACGGTCAATTGACTGCAACTTAGTAATACAACTAATTTACTATACTACAATTTAATTAATTTATAATACTACAATTTCTATGTACCGCGCAGCTTGTCTAGTAGTATACATAAAACTCTTTGATTAAACATATTAAAAAAACTAAACCGATATCATCATCATCGCAGCCATCCATTTCTGCAGCGATCGATATATACAAATAAAATGTTAAGTTAGTTTAGGATATAAAGTTTAAAATAAATTTATATTTTACTTAATAATTTAATTATTTCCTTTTTTGTACGACATTTATTGCACTGTAAAATACACTGTATTTTTTCCCATCAAGCATTGTATTTTTGGCGCAAATACCGTATTTTAATGTGGACAACACGGTATTTTCAAAAATCTGACTTGGCAACACTGAGGTGAAGTGACTGTGAGTTAACTGCAGACAAATTCAGTTAACTTTATTCTCTTTTACTGCAAGCAACTAAAAGTAGTCAAAATTGTTAGACTTTGTGTGCTCGTTATTTCAGTAAAGTATTAGAAATGAGTTTACAGCCTATGTTACTCAGTGATAATGTAGCTTTCTAACGGCCGTATTATTTTTGAAATCGGCCCAGTAGTTTTTAAGTTTATTTGTTACAAAAATACAAAAAAAACTTTCCTCTCTAGAATATTAGTGTAGATTACATTATGAGATCAATTGCACTGTCAAAATTCCCGCCAAAACTCTCGCACAATTCATAATTATTATAAATATGTCCTCAGCAGTGTTGCAAAATAAAAAAACCGTAATTCGGTAGAATTTCAAATTTCAATAAAATAATCGCGATTGTGTTATTTCCGGAAAGGACTGCCTCAGTGGTGCTGTTGTGCCGTTTTCCTTCAGTTATGCCATGGAATAGATAAATTAATTAAATAAATAAAATACATGGAATTAGGCAAATCATTTAATTAAAAAATCATAACCTCCAGTTACGTAATTTTTTAATCACTGAAATTAGTCATATTGTGGGTATTTTATTGTGAGTTGGTAACATTGATTTTGTCGCTTAGGTCATTTTTAATTTCTAGAATTTAGTCTATGGCAGCTGATACGTAAAATTCGGTAAAATACTTGTCATTGGCGAAATGCATAATATGCATATCTTATGCGAAGCCATAATTGCAACAAAAGAAAGACATTGAAAGATGTTGAAAGTTGATCGAATTGACAGTTTAAATGCAATTTAACTGAGATGATATCGAATTTTTAAAGGAGCAGAATGCCATATTTTTAATTAATTTAAAATCTAATCTCAGTTCGGTTAAAATTCATTCGCAGTGTCAGTTAAAATAGCAGAATTGGCCCTCAGGTCGCTCGCCTGATGTTAAGCGTCACGCTTGCCCATAAACACAAGCAATGTCACACAGAAGTCTGGATTACAGAACACTGGATGGCACTGAATTGCGCTCGTCATTCCGAGACATAAGATGTTAGGCATCATAATGCCCAGTAATTTCACTAGCTTCAATGTCCTTCAAACTGAAACACAACTGCTGCTTGGCGGTAGAAAACGCAGTTTTTTATACTATTATTATTATATATTAACTTTATACCACTTGCAGTGGGGTTGGCGCAACATGCTTAAACACATGTTATAGGAAGATCTGGCTTGTAGTTTTTTCTTTCATCAGAGGGTTGACGTCAAACTAATAAAGCAAAAAAATCATGCAGTACTTTATAGTTCGAAGTTCTCAGTGGTGTTCTTAGACAATCTACTGTTCTTAGACAAGCCCGACGCTTAGCATTAGCAAGTCAACTATTCGTTTAAAATCTCTTTAAAGAATTATCATCAAGCTCGATACGTAGAGGAAGTACGTATTCCAATCTCTATCAACATAGTTCTTCTTCTTAGTCGTTACACTCTTGGCAGAGTGGCCGTGGTCTTCTGTTCAGGGTTGGTGGCACACCTTACAATTCGTCGCCATTCATCCTAAAATGCTGCTTTTCTGGTGCATTCATAGAGGGGACCGTTAAGCGAGGTCTTTACTTGATTAGTCCACCGCTTAGGCGATCTACTGCATGGTCTGGTGCCTTCAACTTGTTCCTGTACGACAAGGCGCTCCACAGACATATCTCCTTGTCGTGATATATGCCCAAGGAAAGTGAGAATACGGGCTTGAACGATGGAAGATAGACGCTGCTTGATGCCGAGCTCTTGAAGGATCGACTCGTTGGTTCGGAACTTAGTCCACGATATCCCAAGCATTCTTCTCCAGCACCACATTTCAAGGGCGTCTATTTTCTTTTTCTCTAGTTCTCTTAGGGTCCATGTCTCTGAGGCGTAAAGAAATAGGGAAGACTAATGCCCTAACAAGCCCATCAACATAGTTAATCACCCATAAAACACGCCAACTATTCCCAAATAGACGTCCAAAGTTTATCCAATAAAAATTTCATCAGCAAATTCCTAGGACAAGCCGACAGAGAGGACCAATCTCAGCATATAATAGCCTCTTAATCCACAAGCACTGAGATGTAATTTAAAGAAAAATAACATTAGCAATTCAGATTAGACTTCTATCGGAACCTTTATTAACTGTCAAACTGGGAAAAGTGAGGAGCGGAGCAAATTGACTTTTAGAAGGTCGATTGCAAAACTTGATTTATCCGATAAAACGGATGACATATTTTGGAACGATCTTTTATAATCTTTGTTAAGTTTTTTAATAGATATAACTTTGAAATTGCATTTGAATTATAATGGATTGGAATGGGGCTTTATTACTCGTACTTATAGTCATTAAGGGAAGTGGTGGTGCTGCCTTGGTGGCGCAGCCCGGAGTCTGAAATTGTTTCCGATACGGTAAAAGGCTCGCCCCCATCACATCAAGGGATGGTTTTTTTTTATGTACTGCAAATTATATTGTGCTGTGTGCAGTGCAATAAATGTTTTTTATTATTATTATTATTATGAAATAAGCTCGGCGAAATGTAGGTGTACCTTCAGGGAATACAGGCGTGAGTACGTATGTTATTAAGGGAAGTAGATTCTTGTTTGCTGTAGTAATTGGAAAACGAGCAAGTGGGTCACTTGAGTGATCTACACTGCCCATGTAAGCTCATTATACCAAAATAATCATGGGCGCGTTACCGACCCTAAAGGAAAGGGATAATTAAGGGATTGGGAAGGGATTTGGGCCTACGGATATCTCACTCACCGTACGGAACGCAACAGCAAGTTGCTACTATACGTCGGTTTTCTGTGAGGCAGTGGTAAGGACCCGGACGAGCCATTCTTGCTGTAAACAAAAGTGTCTACCTCTCAAATAATATACTTAGAGTGAATTTGTGTATAAAAATATTTATTGATGTTCTGTGGTTTCATTTTCTATACTATTGTAACCTGACATATAATTAAGTCTTTGAACCTAAAACCTTTTGGGTGATAGGTTAATCATATCCCTATTTGTTTGCCTGCCGCCTCGTAAACCCACATAAAATTGAGTAGGTTAACGGGATTCTTATGATTAGAAGAAATGCTCTAAATTGAAAATAACGACCCAATTGTTATTAGTCTAGTGCCAGCCTCTTTAGGCTGAGAAACAGTAAGGTCTTGGGTTGAACATCCAGGCCAAATAATCACAATTTATGTTTGAGTTTTCTATTCGAAAAATAACACTGAAATTTAGAGCCAGTATAACGATATGTTAGCTTTCTATCACATCAAAGTATTGAAATAAGCTCAGCACTCTGTGGGTGCAGCACTAGTTGCACTGCTGCCTAACCCTTCAGGGACACATGCGTGAGATATTTTATCCCAAGGTCAATACTGAACACCCCATTGGCTTTCAATTTAACAACTACTAGTCCATTAAAATTCCCTGACATTTCAACATGTTTTATAATGGTACAAATGAACACAGAATTAGAATTTAACCCTCATAAGCACATATTCACGTTACAAGTTGAGGTTTTTGCGTCCGTACACGCGTAGATGTTAATAAACCAACGTCCTGGTTAATTGGAACACCGGATAATGGTGTGCTAGTGAGATTGCGGTGTTATTTGGTCGTAAATTAAGGAGGGATGTGTTACGCGTTAACGTTTTGGGATTTCTTCACACGTGCACGGTTTCGTCTTTGGGCATCTTGTGTAGGTTTGTGAAGTTATGCTGTAGTTTCTACTTTTATTTGAATTGATTTTAAACAATCCTCATTGATATCGATGTTTATTCTAGTATAGTAATCTTCAATTAAAAAAGTTTTTATCAGCGTAACTATGTAATTTTTAACACATTATAATATTGTTAAAATATTGAATCCACTAAGAATTTAAAATTTTGTTGTTGTTTCAAATCAAATCATTTATTCAGTAATTATGCCAAGGACACTTTAATACGTCAAATTAAGAATCTACCGGTGCTTTGGAAATGCCAACTGGTCTGAGAAGAAGCCCCAAGAAACTCAGCCTAAGGTCTTTTGTATTTTGTTTTTCATTCAGTAGGTATCATCATTCAGAATTAACGATACATCTAATAATGGTACAACCTCCGTATTAGAAGCTGAGTGTGTAAGTCCTATGTAACTTCACAATAACCAGTAAGGAATCTCTAAAAATCGAGCAATTTATTTCACCCTACGAAATCAACACTCAAATATTTAAAACTAACGACCCTGAATGACGTAAGCAAACGATGTTAAATGGAACCCTCTATCGACTATTGACTTAACTGTCGAAAGGACATATTAGTTTGTCAAAGTTTAATTACTATCTGTCGTCAACTATTCGTCACAGTAATTATTTCTTTAATGATGTTTGTCTATGAATGTTGTTTTTATTTGTCCTTGTTTCATGATTTCAAAGTAAATTTTTAAAGGCATTCATAGACAATCTGTATTTATTTTATAGCAAAGGGTTATCGAGCTAGGAGGTCACCTTTTTATAATAATACTAGCTGTTGCCCGCGGCTCCGCCCGCGTGAATGCCTATTTCCAGGATTAAAGTAGCCTAGTGGGCGCATTAAGCGAGTCCCGTTGAGAAACGCGCTTGACAAAATTACTAATGTCGCTATTAAAAATACGGGTTGATCGTAGAGGGTTGAAAATTTAGGGTTGTATGTATTTTTTATGCTGTATCATAAAAAAATAAAAACAATTTTTTTTGTCTAAAAAATAAAAAAAATAATTTAGGGGTGGACCACCCTTAACATTTAGGGGGATGAAAAATAGACCGATTAGAAGGCCGATTCTCAGATCTACCCGATATGCACACAAAATTTCATACAAATCGGTCCAGCCGTTTCGAAGGAGTATGGGAACGAACATTGTGACACGAGAATTTTATATAATATAATATTCCATGTGCGACGTGGACTCGATAATCATTGGCCCGATAGTCGTTTCTGCTAATGGGTTGATACCAAAGAGCCTCGATCAACATCTCCAAAGGCTCTCAATTGGTCGTTGGATCAAGAGCTAGATTCAGAAAGCGGTATTATTAGACACGGCACGCACTGTGAACCACCGGTGGCTTGGCTCCTAGGCCTCGCCATTGGAGGGTGATACTTTCTATTTTTAAATGCTTTATTTTATAGAAATGAAATATATAAAAATGTTAAAAAAACCTTTTAAAATAAAGGGTAATGTACACTTAATAATAGGGTGTAGTTTTTTTATATTTTTCAATGTTTTTTAATAAGTAATATATATTTAAAAATTTAACAAAAAGCTTTTAAAAATAAAGTGTACTTCTTTTTTTCTTTCTTTTAAAGGACATTAAACTTACTGGGTATAATCAAAATTAATATGTCTCGGTATGACGAGCGCTGTGTAGTACCAAGTAGTACCAGGCAGTACTTTGTAATTCAAATTACTTAGTGGCATGATGCTTACCATTAAGCGAGTAATTTACTCGTGTCATCATTCAGTCAAATAAAAAGCGAAAGGTTTTTATTCAGAAATCTAGTTTATAAATAGAAAATTGTAGGTAAATTATTCTACCGTGCCTAACAAATCTAGGCCTTTTTGATTTACACTGACCTTCATCAAGTCTATGAGACGAATGTCATATATCATAATCGATAAAATGTCTCATATTATCAACTGCTAATGTCACATGAAGGATCAGATCAGCAAAATTCAAATGTAATACAGCTTCCCAGGGATCGGGTGTGGTACACTTGATTTATGTTCGCCAGGGAGTTATTAAGATATCCACTCGGGGCGATAAATCATCCTTGGACAAAACGCATTTTGCCCGCCGTCGCCTGACACCGTTTTTGTTCGGCATTCTGAGAATATGACGACGACATTGCATAATATTCTAGGGTTTGTTATTGACATTTTAAAAAAAGTAAACTAGCTTTTAGCAAGTTGAAGTGGCAATGGCCCAGCCATTTGTCGCCGCAAGGATGGCCGTTGGGGGTCGAAAGTTACTGGAGTGGAGACCATGTCTACCCAAGCGCAGTGTAGGCCGACTTCGTGCCAGCTGAACCGAGGATCAGAGAGACGTGGAGGGAGGTAATGAGGAAGATGGAGGATCGTCAAGGGTGGCACAACTTATGATTTTTGTCCTGGCATTGGCCAACGCTAGCATTGGATATATGAGTGGTAGAGCCACGCTGTAGACACTTTTGTCTACAGCATGTATGGGCCTGCTCGTTCGGGTCATTACCACTGTCTCACAGAAAACCGGCGTAAAGTAGCAGCTTGCTGCTGCGTTTCGTACGGTGAGTGAGATATCCGGAGGCCCAAACCCCCTCCCCTTTCCAATCCCTTAATTATACCTTTCCTTGAAGATCGGCAACGCACCCATGATTCTTTTGGTATTGTGGGTGTACATAGGCGGTGGCGATCACTTACCATCAGGTGACCCACTTGCTCGTTTGCCGGCCTATGCCATAAAAAAAGAGGTTCGAACCTAGCCCCTCAGGGTAAACATCTCTAAACCCCTAAACCCCCTCCGGATATCTGACTCACCGTAAGAAACGCAGCAGCAAGCTGCTACTTTTCGCTGGTTTTCTGTGGGACAGTGGTAATGACCCGGACGAGCCAGCCCATACGTGCTGTAGACAAAAGTGTCTACAGTGTGGCTCTACCACTCATGTGCAATCTTCGTCTTGACAGTCTATTCCACTTCCGCGTCAAATCCAGTGCCACTGGTTTCAGAGCTGATTCCTCGTCCACTGCACCACAGAAGCCATTGAAATCAATCTTGTGAAACTCTAACTAGGAATTTCAGTACCGTGGATATATACTACGAGTTCTGTTTACACTCAAGTGGATTGCAAATATTTGTCTGTGGGAATCGTATCCTGGATTTGTTGTTTGTAACGCTAACAGTTGGACGCCGTAAGCATACAAAATAAGAGAAAATCTTTATCGTCCGTTTATGTTACTAAGAAACTGCTGCCTCGGTGGTTGAGGTGCTAGGTCTCGGGTTCGATCCCCGGATCGGGTGAAAGTGTTATTGTTTTTTTTTATATTACGAAATATACAGTATCGACCCAGCCTGGAACTGTGCTCGGTATGGCAATAGGCTCGACCCCGAACACATCATGGAACGGAAATAGGTTCGGCCAACCGTGAGTGCTCTAGTTACACCTCTGCCTAACCTTTCGAGGATAAAAGCATGAACATATAACAGCGCTACTACCAAGACTGTAATTTACGTCCAAACTATACATTACAAACACACCATAAATAAATATTTACGTATTACAGCGATCCATATAAAATATTGCCGTTTCATTTTATTTTAGTGGGAACACAAGACGCGGGAAAATATCGATAGAGTGTCTGGTAGACACTTATAAATTAGTGCGACAATGTTCGGGCGGGGCGCGAAAATATATCATTTTCATATAGACAAAGAATACTGTAACCCAAATTTGGTAGTTTTTTTTGCCTGCATGACTAGCAGGTCGAACGCGTGTTGGTAAGCGCCACGCCTACTCAAAAACTGTAGCAACACCACTCAGAACTTTGAATTAGAAGGCACATTGCACTGCGCTTGTCACCCCGAGACATAAGATGTTAAATCGCATAATGCCCAGTAATTTTCCTAGCTTTAATGTTCTTCCAACTGGGACACAACAATGCTACACAGGAATGTTTATAATAATTAATTTATTTTAATACATACGCACTCACGCCTGTAATCCCCGAAGGGCTAGGCAGAGGTGTAACCAGTACACCCACATTTTGCCGAGCGTATGTGATAGGGGGCGAGCCTATCGCCATACCGGGCACAAATTCCAGACTCCGGGCCGATACTTTATTTTAATGTTTCTTTTTATTGAATAGCATCAGTATTTACAATGTATATCCCTCGTATGCGAAAGGCCGTCTGGGTGGGTACCACCGCTTTGTCTATTTCTGCCGCCAAGCACCAATGTGTAAACACTGTTGTGTTCCGGTTCGAAGGACATTGATGCCAGTGAAATTACTGGACATTATGAGACTTAACATCTCATGTCTCGGGGTCTCGGGGTGACGAGTGCTAGCGTAGTCCAATGCTATGCAGTGCTTTGTAATTCAAAGTTCTGTGTGGTATTACTTCTGTTTATGAACAGGCGTGACACTTACCATCAGGCGAGCGTTTTGCTTGTTTCGTCACTCGAGCTAATAAAAAAAAGTTTTTTTTTAGTAAAAATTTCAGATAGATGATATTGGTTACATGTAGCCGATATATCATTTTTTGTTTGTCATAACAGAGTACTCCTTATTGTACACATAAATATATTTTTCACGGCGTGAAAGCTAGTGTTTTATCACTGAATGCTTTCAACACTGAAAACATTGTAAAATGAGTTACGATGTTCTTTTCTTAAGGTGCCGATATTACGTAACGTTTATACGAAAATAGGTTATTTTGGGTAGATATCGATAAAATATAAGGTACAAAATATTATCTCGAATGTGTATTAGTGGGAAAGTAAAATTAATGTAACCTTTTTATGCCTTCGTGAATACGTTACCGTTGTCTAGTGGGAGTAGAAAGTGTTCTGAGAATTCTCGCCCTAGAAGCTAAATAAAACGTAGGTATTAGATAAATTTATCTTCTTAGGAATAAAATATTTAGACATTAGTAAGACTGCCTCGGTGGCGCAGTTGTGATGCTTAAGCGTTATGACTGAGGCTGACGCTGAGGTCTCAGGTTCGATCCCCGGGTCGGCTAAAATCAGCCTGGAGTCTAGAATTGTGCCTGATATGGCGATAGGCTTGCACCCTATCACATCATGGATCTGAGATACGCTCGGCGAATTGTGGATGTACTGTTTACACCTCTGCCTACCCCTTTGGGGATTACAGGCGTGTGCGTATATATATATAGTTAAATGGTTTTTGGTAGCCGAGGGGATATCTTACAATGCTCTACCACGTTTTGAAGCTCATGCCAAGAAAATAGTGTAATCGATAAAAAACAGCATTCGAATTGATTCATTCGTTTACTCTGTGGGTGGTCTTACATCTATCTATAATACCACTCACTCATTCACTGATTAATTAACACATCTCAAAAACTACTAAAGCTAGAATCATGAAATTAGGTCACATGATAGGTTTTATAATGTAGGTATCCGTTAAGATTTTTGGAAATTTACATTTTAAGGGGTTAAAAAGGGTTTGAACTTTGTATGAAACACGGGAGCGGAGCAATATGCACGCGGATGAAACCGCGTGAGACAGCTAGTTTTGGATAAGATCTGATAACGGAGTACCAGGCAAAATGGGAAGCTCCACAATAGTAAACAGTAAACATATTTCGCATTTTGAGGTCGGTGTTTAAAGTGTTTTTACTTAAGATGGTTATACACAAGGTAAGGTCTCTTGTATGCAAAAGGCCGTCTGGGTAGGTTACCATTTTGTAGATTTCTGCGGCCAAGCAGTAGTGTGTTAACACTGTTGTGTTCCGGTTTGAATGTAATTGAAGACAGTGAAATTATTGGGCATTATGAGACTAAACACCTAATGTCTCAGGATGACGAGGGCAGTTCAATGCCATGTAGTACTTCATAATTCGAAGTTTTGACGCTTACAATCAGGCGAGCCACCTGCTCGTCTTGTCATCTAAAGCTAATAAAAAAAAACATATTTACCTATAAACCTTAAAGATAAGGCAGTAAATTAAAAACTAAGATTTTACGTTCATTTTTTATGTGATATGTTTATTTCGTCGGGTTAATCTGTAACATCTCGGGCGGGTTCCGTAGTGTGCGGAAAGGCTCGTCTTTTTACGCCGGCCGATAAATGGTTTTGACGTTAGGCGTATCATCGTACTAGGGATGTGGTTATAATAATAATAACAATAAATACACCCAACAGTCACACACATAGTCCTGACCCCACACTAGGTAAACCTGTGTCGTGGTATCAGGAACTACGAGGGACTTGCGGTCCCACAACACCCAGACCAGAAACAAATATTTGTGGATCAGACAAACATTTGTCAATGTGCGGGAATCGAACCCACGGCCTCACGCTTCGCAACTGGCTACTCGCCCGCTGCGCCACGGAGGCTGTCAATTTACGGAGGTTATTATATGGCTGGCATGGTGAATTATATAGAAATTATTTTAATAATACGCACTCACGCCTGTAATCCCCGCAGGGGTAGGCAGATGTACATCTAGTACACCCATATTTCGCCGAGCGTATCTCCGTCCCATGATGTGATAGGGGGCGAGCCTATCGCCGTACCGGGCACAAATTCCAGACTCCTGATACTGAGTATTTCGTAATAGAAAAACCCAATATCACATTTACCCGACACGGGGATCGAACCCGAGACCACAGCGTCAGTCTCAGTCGTAACGCGTACACATTACAACTGCGCCACCGAGGCATATTTTGTATATTAAATAATTATACGCAAAGATTCTATTTCATTTATATTAGCGTAAATGACGAGATCTGCTGGTATTCGCCTGAGTGAAATAAAATTAATTCACAGGAGAGACCAGTTTATTCCGTGACCACGAAGACTAAAAAGCTTGCGAAACGTCGCGACTAAAATAAAATTAAACCGCGATAAAATCCGTATAAACTAGTTTTATTTAAATGTGTAATATTCGCGTAAACATAAGAAATCATTCGCCTGATGTCGTTAAGTGTCACGTTTGCTCATAAACCGAATTAACATGAATCAGGAATTCGAATTATGAAGTACATAGTACTAGACTACGTTCACCCTGAGAGATAAGATGTTAGTTTAATAATCCCCAGTAATTTCACTGGCTTGAATGCCCTTCAAACTGGAACACAACAGTGCTTACACAAAGTTGCTTGGCGGCAGAAATAGACAAAGCAGTGGCGCCTACTCAGTCGGCCTTTCGCATACGACGAACCTACCACCTAGTCGAATAAATAATTTAAATTTAGGCTGTAGTAACATATGATTTATCGATTTTTATGGATTGAGCCACAAGTTACACGTTGAAAGTTCATTAAACCTACTAATATTTGTTGCTTATTCCATACCGATATAGTTAATTTAATTAAAAGTAAAATTACATCAGCAAAGAAACAAATAATACTCTATTTTAAAAAACTTAAAATGCTGTTAATTTTAAATAACCGATTCTAAAAATTATAAATTGGAAATCGATTCAGTATTGAGAAAGTATCGATGTAGTTTTGTATAACTTAATCGGATTACAATCGATTCAAAACCAACTCTATTATCCCTCTCTATTACACGGTCCCCTTACATCCCGAGTACATACCTTCGCTTCCTGAGGGCGGGATGCGAGACCGAAAGTCATGTTGGGGTGATTTTTTGTTCTACCCGAAAATGTGCATGGAAAATACCCGGAAGCACCGTGACGTTGCCTTTTAAGTAGAGTATGGTGTACATGATTTTTTTATGAAGTATTTGTACCATTTTTAGGGCGAGATTGAGGGGTGTTTTTTTAGGAGTGTGTAAAGTAAATATTAACAATTCATGCATTATGTATTGAACGAATGATATGTTATTTTAACGTAACATGTTATAAAATGTGTAATGTTAAAGTTCTAAGGCTGTAAAAAAAATGTAAAAACATTTTTAAATATGCCTAACTGCCTCGGTGGCGCAGTTGTAATCCGTACGCGTTACGATTGAGGCCAACGCTGAGGACTCGGGTTCGATCCCCGGGTCGGATAAAGTGGTATTGGGTTTTTCTATTACGAAATGCTCAGTATCAGTCCGGAGTCTGGAATTTGTGCCCGGTATGGCGTTAGGCTTGCCCCCATCACATCGTGGAACGGAGATACGCTCGGCGAAATATGGTTGTACTGGTTACACCTCAGCCTACCCCTTAGGGGATGACAGGCGTGAGTGCGTATTTCAATATGCCTAAATTATTTAAATATACAATTAAAGGGATAAAAATAACACCCTCCGGTGGTGACGTCCAGGATTCGAGTCACCGGTGATAATAACATCAGAATGAGGAATCTTCTCGCATAATTTGTCCAATGTATAAATTGTTAAATGTAGTTAACCAACAGTTTATGAAGCCAACATGACTGAATTGCCTCTTTTCAATTTTAATTGATGTTGCTAACCTCCGACGAAAGAGGAGTACCTATTACAATTCTGAAGTCTTGTCTGTCTGTGGCATCATATGTTTCAAAAAAGGACAACCAAGTTCAATGCGTTTTTAATCAAGATGTTTTATACCTATGTTTGGAAAATATGTTCAGCCATTTTTTTTTTATTGGCTATCGTAACCACTTCATGGTAAGTGGTCACCGTCACCCATAGACATTGACAATGCCAGGGGCACAGCCAAGCCGTTGCCTACCGTGGAAATACTACATTTGCAAATCACATACAGTTTCTTTTAAATTGTAGAGGCTTTTAACTGACTATTTAACTGCGTTTAGTTAAGATCCTAGTTTTGGGTCAAAATTGTCCTTCAAGTGCTGTTCTTGCTGCTGCGTTTCGTACGGTGACCGAGATATCCGGAGGCCCAAATTACCCTCCCCTTCCCAATCTCTAAATTGTCACTTTCCTTTAAGGTCGGCAACGCGCCCATGATTATTTTAGTACTGTGGGCGTACATGGGCGGTGGAGATCACTTACCTTCAGATGATCTATTTGCTCGTTTGCCGGCCTATACTATAAAAATACAGTTTTTTTAATTGTCGAGGCTTTTAACAGATTATTTAACTGCGTTTAGTTAAGATCCTCATTTTGGTATACAATTCTCCTTCAAGTTGCAAGAAGGTTAAAGTTTGTCGTTCCACGGTCACTATAAAAAGTCACACAAACACTAAAACTGTGGACATAAAAACCGACATTTCGTAGTCAAGTGGACCATAATCCCGCCCGTTCATTCCCTCCGACGTTTTGTCGCTTACTGGGTGAGAATGGCCGGTTTAAAAGCAATAGTTGTGTACCGCTAATGGGCGATTAGACAGACCACGAATGGTACCTTGTTAAACCCCTGATTTACGCGTATGGGCAAGTGTTTTATGAGTGCTGCTGTTTAATCCCAGACAAAAAAGGGTATGGTATAAGGTAATTTATGTATGTTGGTCTCTTGGTCTGTTATTTACCAACCTTGATGTGCGTTTCGGTAATTTTTTTTTGAAGTTATACATTTTTACTGCACTGACTGCCTCAGTGGCGTAGTTGTAATGCGTACGCGTTACGACTGAGGTTGACGCTCAGGTCTCGGGTTCGATCCCCGGGTCGGGTAATAGTGATATGGCTGATACTGAGCATTTCGAAATAGAAAAAACGCAGGGAGTCTGGAATTATACCCAAGATGGCGATAGGCTTGCCCCCTATCATATCATGGGACGGAGATACGCTCAGCGAAATGTGGTGTACTGGTTATACCTCTGCCTACCCCTTCGGGAATAACAGGCGTGAGTGTGTATTTGAATACAAAAAGTCTAATTCGATGTACTATATCCAGTTTCTTCATAACTCTGGCTATCGACAAAGGAAAATATTGTTATAATACCGGACACAAATTGCAGTCTCCGAGTTGATACTGAGCATTTCGTAATAGAAAAACCCTGTATAATTTTTACCTGACCCGGGGATCGAACCCGAGACCGCAACGTTAGCCTCAGTCGTAACGCGTACGCATTACAACTGCGCCACCGAGGCAGTAAAAATTCAAATACATTTTAATTGAAAATCGTTTATTCCTACTTTAACAAATTTAATTTGACCTAAGCCGCGGGTAAAATTTCTATAACATAAAGAAACATTCTCAAATACTCATAGAATAGTCCAAAAGGCCTCCAATAATCATATTTGCTTAAATAATAAATAAAAAGAAAAACAGCTCATTATTATTCGAAAGGGAGGCGGGAAGTAATCAGACGAAATGAAATTGTCATCGCAAATAACATCTGGTGGATATAATTTATTCATCGGGCGATGTAGTGCAACCACGGGTCGCAGGTCCGGGGTCAAACGAGATGTCTGTGTAGATCGGAATCTCACTTATTTATCACTTGATCTGTGAATAAGTGATGAGATTTTATGAGAAGTTGACGCGTGGAATAAAGTTTTCTTTGTAATATTAATATATATGTGTAAACAACTAGCTTTTGCTCGCGGCTCCGCCCGCGCGTGATGTTATATAGCCTATAGCCTTCCTCAATAAATGGGCTATAAAACACTGAAAGAATTTTTCAAATCGGACCAGTAGTTCCTGAGATTAGCGCGTTCAACCAAACAAACTCTTCAGCTTTATAATATTACTAGCTTTTGCTCGCGGCTCCGCCCGCGTGAACGGCCTATTACGGGAAAAAAAGTCTTATATAGCCTATAGCCTTTGTCAATAAATGGTTTATCTAAACCTGAAAGAATTTTTCTAATCGGAGCAGTCATTCCTGAGATTAGCACGTTTAACCAAACAAACTCTTCAGCTTATATTTGTATAGATATAGTATAGATATCACTTATAAATAGCCATGCTGTAGATAGTTTTACAAGGTGGTAGGTCCCTCGTTTGCGAGAGACCGGCTGGGTTGGTACCACCGCTTTGACTATTTCTGCCGCCAAGCAGCAGTGTGTAAGCATTGTTGTGTTCCGGTGTGAAGGACATTGAAGCCAGTGTAAGTACTGGGCATTATGAGACTTAACACCTTATGTCTCGGGGTGACGAGCGCAGTCCAGTGTCATGCAGTGCTTTATTTAAAGTTCTGTGTGGCGTTGCTTCTGTTTATGAACAGACGTGGCGCTTACCATCAGGCGAGCGACCTGCTCGTCTGGTCATTCAATGTAATAAAAAAAAATAAAAAAATATATCTACAGCATGAATGGTCCGGCTCGACCGGTTTGTTACCACTACCACACAGAAAACCGATGTGAGGTAGCAGGTTGTTGTTGCGTTTCATATGAGAGATATTCAGAGGCCAAAATCCGCCCACCCTTTCCCAATCAGTTAATTAACCCATCCTTTTAAGTTCGGCAACGCGTCCATGATTCCTCTGGTATTGTGGATGTTCATGGACGGTGAACAGCACTTACCAACAGGTGACCCTTGTTGACTTGTTTGCCTCCGGTATATGCTAAAACACATACATACATACATACGCACTCACGCCTGCAATCCCCGAAGGGGTACACCTCTGCCTACCCCTTCGGGGATTACAGGCGTGAGTGCGTATGTATATGTATCTAAGATTAATAAAAGTAAAGGCTGAATATGTTCTGGGAACTTGAGTAAACTCACTAATTTGTAAACTGTTTCTAAAGCAAGATAAGAACACGTTAATACATCTTGCAAAGAGTTAATGAAACTTAACATTTTAGTGAAAATATATACAAAATGTTAGATTATCATAATATGAAATAAGTTGTACTATTATAAGTTTTTTTTTAAATAACTTACGCACTGACCCCTGTGATCCCCGAAGGGGTAGGCAGAGGTGTAACCAGTACACCCATATTTCGCCGAGCATAACTCCGTCCCATGATGTGATAGTGGGCGAGCCTTCGCCATACCGGGCACAAATTCCAGAATCCGGGCTGATAATATCACTGTTACCCGACCCGGGGATCAAACCCGAGACCTCAGCGTCAGCTCAGTCGTAACGGGTTCGCATTACAACTGCGCCACCGAAGCAGTCGGAAATTTGTAATACTAATGAACAATTGGATTAGCAGCAGACAATTCAATAAAACTGGTTCATTTCGTTTGTCTTCATGGAGCCGGCGTATGTAACTACATTTGTATAACAATACAAACCTTGCCCCGGACTTTGAAGCCTAAATCAGTTTTATTTTGTATAGTGTGTATTTTATGCATTAAGCAAACATATATTTTTGGTAATATATTTTAATGGCATGAATGACGTTACGAGCAGGTCGCTCGTCTGAAGGTTAGCGCCACGTCTGCCCATTAACATAAGCAACTCCACACAGAACTTTGAATTATAAAGCACTGCATGGTACTGAACTGCGCTCGTGACCCCGAGATTCTTCTTAGTCGTACACTCCTGGCGGAGTAGTCGTGCGGGAATCGAACCTGCGGCCTCTCGCTTCACAGCCGGCCACACCAGCCACACCGCGCTATTAGTCAATAATAAAATGTATTCTAACTCATAATAGAATATTCAAGCAACCCATATTATAAAGCATGTGAATGGCCACAATAGGTCACAAAACCAAAATCGATATCGAAACAGCGAAATCAAATCACAACGCACTTATAGAGCAAATAAAGCTGCCTAATAAAAGGAGGACACGAGTAAAACGCGCCCTTATCACTAAATACATTCATTTAATCACATTAAATGTCCACAAGTGTCATAAAACTAGGGACCAACCACTAAACCGCAGTAGGGGCCGAAATGTACCGTCCGGCCGCGTCCGTTCGCAGATAATCAAATACCGGTGTTTTTATCGCTATCCTAAATCTTTGGCGATTACACGTTACGATTGTTTCGCGTTTTGAACGTGGAATTGTTTTTATGGGTTTTGTTATTCGTGTGTGGTGTGAGCACGTGGAGTAAAGACCAGCTTTCAATGATCTAATCAAAACGAAAAATACTTTTTTTCATAGTTTCCTTTTTGAGTGGTAGTGCCACGCTGTAGACTGTTTTGTCAGGAATAGGCAGGGTTGTTACCACTGTCTCACAGAAAACCGGCGTCAAGTAGGAGCTTGCTGCTGCGTTTCGTAAAGTGAGAGACATCCGGAGGCCCAAATCCCCTTTCCAATTCCCTTAATTATTATCCCTTTCCTTTAAGGTTGGCAAAGCGCCCATGATTCTTTTGGTTACCTGGGTTACATGGGCGGTGGAGATCACTTCACACAAAAAAATATGCACATATATATAAAGATATCACAAAAAAAAAATCTTCTGTCTGGAATTACGCCCGATATGGTGATAGGCCATGTCGCCCCCACCACATCATGGGACGTAAATAAGCTCAGCAAAATGTGGGTGTACTAGTTACACCTCTGCCTACCCCTTCAGGGATTACAGGCGTAAGTGCGTATGTATGTACAACAATATTAACCATCTATTCTTCAACTCTTTTTCTAGCTAAATGCACATGGTTTTTAACTGGTGTACTGCCAGTTATTGCGTTTCGCGCAGTGAATGAGATTTCTGGAAGCCTGAATCACCCGCTCCAGCCTTTTCTACATTTTCATTTGTTTTCTCTGCGGTCGGTAATAAACCATGACTGTTGTAACTTGAGTGTTAATAAGTGGTGAATATCACTTACCGTCAGGTACACTTTTCGTTCATTTGTCGGTTTCTGCTATAATAACCTAAAAACCACTGTCAATCAATCAGGAAAGTAGCTGAACAGATATTGGTTAAACATAGCTAAGAGCCATTTCGATTAAAATAACTTTCAAACAAATAGAACCGCATTCAAACCGGTGTTTAGGCGTTCGACGGCTTAAACAGATACACACATACCCGGATGATAAAGGTGTCAAATTTATATCACCCTTTTTATGCTCTTTTTGTATCCTTGTGCCTGAGGTTAAGACCTCCTTAGTTCATTATTTTATCTCCCGCTTTGCTATGGAGGGAAGTGGACAATTATTATTTCCAACTCCTCCCTAATTCTCTATTTGATTAATTTCGTTGCGGGTTGAATACAGATTTGCATTCCCAGAGACTCGCCGAGCTTCATTGCTCGGTTTAGAAATATGCGTGCCATTGTTGATCCTGGCTTATAGGAGATACAGTGGCGGGTCTGTGGGCGGGATAGTCTAAATCCCTCTTTTTATCGATAGTTAAAAACCTCTTATTTACTAAGGTCATTTTATTTCACTATAACTTTTCCTCAACATTAATAGGACAGTCGGTGTCCAGTAAGATTCACTATCTCTCTGTGAATGGCGCAGGATGCATTTGACACGTCATTGTGGCTCGTTTCGATTGTTCCACAGACTTCGTAACTATCTATTTTTTCTTGCGCAACACTTTTCTTTTCAGATAACATCGTTTTATGTACTTTATTGGTGATAGGTTTAATATTATCTCGTTTGGCCGGTCTTTTGTCTTCTTCTTCCACCTGCACCTTTCTTCCCTATCCCACTCGCAGTGGGGTCGGCGCAAAATGTTTTTAGTACATGTAACAGAAAGAGTTGGTTCGTAATTTTTATGATAGGCCGGCCTGCCTGACGTCAACCCCTCTAGTGAAAAAACATCCAGACCCGGAACATGATTTTTGCAGATCACACAAACTTTTGTCTCGGTACGGGAATCGGACTCGCGGCCTTTCGCTTCACAACCGGCTACATGCTGGCTCTTACATGTCAATTGGTGTTTACATTTCACTCCAATATTATAAAACAGGCTCATATTATGCAAAGTCTACTATCGTGGTCTAAATTTGCAGCAACGAACTTATAGATATTTATTTAATTTTTATACGAACGCAGTAAGGATGAAATTTGTAGAAATTGATGCCATAGTTGAAGTTCAGTTGAGTTCCAGATTATATTGCTAGCTGAGTTGAATGGATAAAGGATAGCTGGAAAATACTTCGTTTGAAACTATGCATTCGTATGAACTCCGACCTTGATAGTACGACAATTTGTATGCTGTGTGATTTATTTCTTTATCAGCCTCCATGGCGTAATCAGTGAGTAGTCAGTTGTGAAACGAGAGTACTCAGGTTCTATCCACAACTTATGCCTCGAGTTGACGAATGGTATCCAGTGCCAATTGCCATGCAGTTTTTTGCAATTTAAAGTTATGTATTGTTTTCCTTGTATCCCGAGAAATTGCAGTCCAAAGTAGACGTATGAAGGATTGCGCACTAAATCTGTATTCCATTTTTTTAAGCATGATATTCCCCAATTTTTTAATCAAGAAAATTCGAATCGGATGCAGTCCACACCTATGTAGTATGCTGAGTATCTTTAGCATCTCAGAACTTTGTTCACCCGAATACGCCCTTTGTCAACATGGATTACTGTAACATCAAAATATATATAGATTGTTTCTTTTATTAAATATAAAACAAATCTAGCCCGTCTAGATTGTACAGCCTTAGATCTGGGCTGTCCCCTCGGTATCGCACTAACGAGATTTCCTTGCCATTTCTACCCGCCACAGTTCTAATATAATTTACTTGAGCTTCTTTGACTCTCGAAACTTCGATTTTCTTGATCTGTGGGCTAAGGAAAATAAAAGTTCAATTGTAAATTGGAAATACGTACCTAACTGTGATGTATCAGGTGTGTTGGAGGAGTATATACAATATGTAACAAAAACCCTGTTGTTCCTTTTAACCAAGTTATCAGAATTGTTATTCGAACGTAAAGATATATCTCAATTAAGAAATTTCTACCATAAAAATAACGATTGGCGATCACCCGGTGGTCTATCAAAAGTGGTAGTTACTGGGTACGGCACCTTTTTACTATTACAGCGAGTCACCGCTTTACTAATACGCACGTAAAGCACATAGAATTATAGTTTTTAGTATTATTTCATTTAAAATACCACTTTTATTGAGCTGTCCCATTTTTATGTTAGATTTTCCTCATTAGACATATTTCCTTATGTTTGAATATCGATTCTCATAACACAGCTAAAAGGTCCAACAGGGGTTTTGTTACATGTTGCATACAAAAGTATGCTGAAAGGTATATTGTTATATAGAATAGGCTGGTAAACGAGCAAGTGCGTCACATGATGGTAAGTAATATCCACCGTTCATGTACCTACCGCCCACAATACCAGAAGAATCATGGGCGCGTAGCCGACCTTAAGAAAAGGGGTAATTTAAGCAGTGATAGCTCAGTGGCGAGTGGTACGGACTGTCGAGACTAAAGTCGCAGATTCGAAACCAGCCGCAACAGCATACACCTCTCACTTTTCTAAGTTATGTGTGTATTCATTGTTAATAATATCGCTTGCTTTAACGGTGAAGGTAACATCGTGAGAAAACCTGAGAAGTTCTTCATTAGAATTTCGAAGGTACGTGAAGTCTGCCAACTTATATTAGGCCAGCGTGGTGGACTAATTCCTAACCCCTCTCATTCAGTAGAGAAGGCCCGTGCCCAGCTGTGGGACATGTATAATACAGGGCTATTTTGTTAATTTTATTATAATAGCATAATATATGACTGTCTTGGGGTGACGAGCGCAGTCCAGTGCCACGCAGCGCTTTGTAATTCAAAGTTCTGTTTGGAGTTGCATTTGTTTATGGGCAGGCGTGGCGCTCTGCATCAGGCGATCATTCAAGCTAATAAAAACAAAGTCAAGGGCAAAAATAAACGGACATTTAAGTCACTGATTAACTTTATGAGATTATAGTTGTGGTTTACTTTTATACGGTTTAAAACTTGTATGGCATTTGAGGTTTTTGTATATAAGCTTCATTATATCCGATTACCGCATGTCGCATTATAAAAACGTGACTGTCAATATTTGTTGGCTTCGTTTTATCATCTTTACATACCACTGTCTCACAGAAAACCGGCGTAAAGTAGCAACTTGCTGCTGCGTTTCGTACGGTGAGTGAGATATCCGGAGGCCCAAATCTCCCTCCCCTTCCCAATCCCTTATTATCCCTTTCCTTTAAGGTCGGCAACGCGCCCATGATTCTTTTGTATTGTGGGCGTACATGGCCGGTGGAGATCGCTTACCATCAGGTGACCCACTTGCTCGTTTGCCGGCCTATACTATAAAAAAATAAATAAATAAATATACATACGCACTCATGCCTGTAATTCCCGAAGGGGTTGGCAGAGGTGTAACACATGTGTATACACCCACATTTCGCCGAGCGTATTTCCGTCCCTTATGTGATAGGGGGCGAGCCTATCGCCATACCGGGCACAAATTCCAGACTCCGGGCTGATACTGAGCATTTCGTAATAGAAAAACCCAATACCACTTTACCCGACCCGGGATCGAACCTGAGACCTCAATGTAACGCGTACGCATTACAACTGCGCCATCGAGGCAGTCGAGGCATCTTTACTCTGTAGTAAAATATACTGAGAAAAATATATAAATATACTATAGTATTCACAAACAACACTTAAGTAAGGTCTTTGTCAAGTTTAGATTTCTGTGTACATGATTGGTCTGTTTATATTTAGCGCCAAAAACTAACCAATGACGTGTACAAAAATCGCCACTATGCGTTCTCGATTACTATGAGGCTTCATAGTAATGTTTATGAATACGGCAGTAAGTGGCCGGTCACTCGCCTGATGGCATGCTTTATGACTGACCATAAACTGTAGAGTACCACAAAGATTTTTTTTGAACTCCGGGTGTAGCGAAACGAATACACTTACAGTGACAAAAAATACAGCGTATAGATTAAAATTTCAAGCAAATATTTGAAACGAAAAGATTTTTTTTAGGAATTAAGTCATTTGTATTACAAGGCACTGGACTGCGCTCGTCACTCCGAGACATAAGATGTTAAGTCTCATAATGCCCAGTAAGTTAGTGAAATTGCACAGCCAGTGGGCTGCAATGTCCTTCAAACCGAAACACAACAGTGCTGACACATGATGCTTGGCGGCAGAAACAGTCAAAGCGGTGGAACCAGTTTGAGGCTCTCGCGTACACGAGAGGGTTTTAGGGAGGGCGTTCCCCTTAAAAGTTCCCCGTTAAAAGCGCAAATTTGGTCCAAATCTTAATTCATCAGACATCAAATTAATGAGCATTAATACCTATAACTTAATTATATTATCTACTATTAGTATTATAAATTAGTCTGATACGCTAAAACAAGGTCAAAGTTAAGAACATAATAACCCGAAATGAGTACATCATAGTCACACACATAGTCCTGACATAACCTGCCCCCACACTAGGTTAACCTGTATCGTGGGTATCAGGAACTACGAGGGACTTGCGGTCCCACAACACCCAGACCCGAAACAAATATTTGTGGATCACACAAACATTTGTCTCGCTGCGGGAATCTAACCCACGGCCTCTTGCTTCGCAGCCGGCCCACTACGCCACGGTGGCTGTCAAAACATAAATATTAACTTTTATTTCCCTTAAAAGATTTTATAAAATTATCTTGCCAACATAATATTCTCTAACGATAGTAGACCGTCAATGTACATCATTTTTCCACAATATTGGATGAAATTATGAGCTTCATCACGCTGTGAAACGTCCATTAATTTTACGAGGCCAATAAACACGTTAAGGTACACTACAGGTCGTAAATTTGGTGTCTACCTGCGATTTAGCCTGCGCTAGTTGTTGAACGTAATGTGTGGGTTCGGCGTCTTTTTTTGTTAAAGACCGTTTTGATGAGCGCGACCGAGACAAGAGACCACGACGTGCGATGATGCAACACGTCCGCTTTATACGCAATTGCGATAAGTTTTCTGCACTGAGACAGCAGAGCGCGACTGGTTCCATACAATTTATACGAAAGGGGACAATATGTCGCTATCGCCTGACTTGCGTCGCACGTCGCGGTCGCTTACGTCAAAACAGGCGCTTAAAATAGAGAATATTAAAGAAGAATGGTGTAATAAGAGCCATCTCACTTAAATCAGTTTAAAAAAACGCATTCAAATCAGTTCATTCGTTTAAGCCCTACGATGCCACAGACACACACACACATAAACAATGAGTCAAACTTATAATTCCTCTCTTTATTATTGGGGTGAAAACAGGTAACAACGTATCTCTATCAGGTAGATGTGATTATTTAATACTAGCTTTTGCTCGCGGCTCCACCCGCGTGAATAGACTTTTCCGAGATAAAACGTAGCCTATAACCGTCTCCAGGGTCTCATCTATCTCTACATCAAAATTCATCAAAATGGGTTCAGTGATTTAGGCGTGAAAGCCTAACAAACAAACAGATAAAAATAATCAAGAAAGTATCCTATGTTACTTCTTATACCTCCAAGAATATGTGTACAAAGCTTCATGATGATCGGTTAATTAGTTTTCGTGTGAAAGCGTAACAAATAAACTTACATTCACATTTATAATATTAGTATAGTATGTAACAAATCTAATTTAGCAGCAAATATAGTAAATATTTACTTTATTGTCGTGGAATATCAGATATTCATATCCTCACACGTTTTATAATATAACAGTTCCTCGTATTGTATTTTCCTGTCACAATATAGGTATAAGCAATAAAATTGTATTCAACGATATATTTGCCACAATGAATTGCCCGGGATTGGAATTCGTGTTTGAAATGGCGATAGGTTCGGCCACTATTACTTCATGGGACGGAAATAAGTCTGAGGCCCACGTCACGAAAAAAGGTCACGAGTATGAGAGACACCAAAATTGGCCGCTTGCTTACGTTTCTTGCGATAAGTGATGGTATGCTAGAAGCAGGGTACTTGATACATATTTGTTGGACTGGATAGCGTCCACCATACACATTATGTAAAACACGCTATAGCCTTTTTTATACCATAGGCCGGCAAACGAGCAAGTAGGCCACCTGATGGTAAGTGATCCCCACCGCCCATATACGCCCACAATACCAAAATAATCATGAGCGTGTGGCCAACCTTATAGGAAAGGGATAATTATGGGATCGGGAAGGGGAGGGTGATTTGGGCATTCGGATATCTAGAAAGAAAGAAAGAAAACATTTATTTATTTCACTCACCGTACGAAATACAGCAGCAGGCTGCTACTTTACGCCGGTTTTCTGTGAGACAGTGGTAATGACCCATACTATTCATGTTGTAGAAAACACTGTCTACAGCGCGGCTCTACCGCTCAAGTCTCGTTCTGGAGAGTCATGTTCCGGATCCAGTCAGTCCGGATCCAGTTACTTTAGACCGGCATGTCGAGTGACATAACATCTCACGACGGTCAATTTATCTTTTGATTTCCAGCAAATAATATGCACGTTTCCTAACAATATCGCGTGAGCGCTGAACAGCCCCCTCCGCTGTCCGTTTGGGAAACCTCTGTTAAATGCACCCACTCTCCATCCCGCTGCTTGCACCCGCTCTTAGCTGGGTCTCAACCTCAGCTCGTCGAAACGTTGGTGGCAATAGTAGCCTCTCTGCATACAGGCGTGAGCTTATGTATGTATTAAACATTATATAGCGTGGCTCTACCACTTTTATTCTATTCGTTTGTTAGCGTATCACGTAAAAACTCTACAATAAAATTTTATGAAATTTCTTTCTTTGAATTGCTTTAAAGTGATGCTAAAATAATGAGATGCTTTTCATTAGAATATTCCATTTGAGATTCTATTTTCGCATTTATTTAGCGCTCATAACCTAGCGGGGAAGGGAATGGATTCGGAGTGTGGGTTCGAAGACCAATATTTGTGCGATCCACAAATATTTGCTTCATTTCTGGGTGTTTTCTCCGTAGAAGAGTTGACGTCAGGCAGGCGGCCGGTCGAAAAAACTAAAGGCCAAATCTTTCTGTAACATGTGTTAAAAAGCATGTTGCACCGACCCCACTGCGTGTGAGGTAAGGATAGGTTGAAGAAGAATTACAAAATTTTGGATTTTTTTTAGACATAATTAAGTATATTTATTTATCCATCCATTGATCCATATTGTTGTACTAATGCCATTTACAAGATTATACGAATCTATACTAATTATTATTATTATAAAGCTGAAGAGTTTGTTTGTTTGGTTGAACGCGCTAATTTCAGGAACTACTGGTCCAAATTGAAAAATTCTTTCAGTGTTAGATAGCCCATTTATTGAGGAAGGCTATAGGCTATATAAGACTTTTTCCCGGAATAGGCCGTTCACGCCGGTGGAGCCGTGAGCAAAGGCTAGTCTAATATAAATCTGAAAAAGTTGCAATAAAGTTCAACTTAACGATCCTCTCCTGTAAAATGTGAATTTTTCATTTGACTCAGTATACTTAGGAGGCATCGTAGTGATGTTTTAACTTTAATATTATATTCTCTTTAATTTTTTAGCATATACAACGTGTTACAGAAAGGTGTGGTCATATTTTAGGGTCATTACATGCACCTTACAATGCGTACTTGTGTACCAGACCTTTTCAAAACCAAGACATCCAAATATATCACGTTAATTTTAATCACTCGTTTATTAAGATCGATAAGATTGATGACATCACTATTAATTATTATGAACGATACTCACTTTTTAATAAACTGGAATAAGATTTACGTAATTCTACGGACATACGTACTTACAGACACTTGAAAGAGACTGTGTGCTGAAAACAATATAGGTACCATCCTCTGGAAGCATGTTAAAGACTTCATTCTCGGGTCTTCCATCTATGTATTTGGCTTAATACAGTCGACGATCCTCTTAAAAGCTGGTATTAGTTACACCAACACAAAGTACCAATACATAATACTTGTTACTTGTTTTTAGTCAAATACAACATAATATGAACTCGTAATCAGTTCTAAAAATCACAAATTGCCGAACTGACTGCGTCAAATAAATATTGACATTTGACAACTGTTTAATGTTTTTTTAATTATGAATAGTTAAATGCAAGGAGGTCTGTAGTATCATTGTTTATTATTTAGTGTTGTTCAAAGTTGAAAGTCGATATCGACATGTTACTCATACGATAAAAAAGAAAATTCTATAATTATTGTCATAGGAAAGCAATCGGATTTGGTACTATGGGAGATAAAATACTTATACCCACACTATACATTGCTTAAATTTGCCCGCCCCTTTCTATAACACGTTGTATATCAAGAGACGAATTTGTGAGGCGAGAATTTAGTTCGGAGCAAAGAGTTAATTTAAAAACGCATACATTTCTTCTATATTTAACTAAAAGGTACTGACGTCTGCATAAACCTCAGACAGATTTTATGATAGCGGAGAGTCCACTCATAAAGTCACGAACTTCTATTTATGCATGAATGTCTGCACCAAAACTGATAAAATCAGGAGCAAAATGATGACATTTTTAGGGTTCGAGTCAATTGCCTGATGGCTGGCTATAAACAGAACCAATATAACTCGGAACTTTGAATTATGAAGTACTGCATATCACGCCGAGTGACAAGATGTTAATACCCGTTTTCACCATCAATCCCTAAGTTTAGGTGAGCGCCTAAGACATTTTAAGTGTTACTTTTGTTTTCACCATCACTTAGGGAACACTTATGTTTCTAAGGTGGCCCTTAACTACTTAGATAAGGGATAGATTTAAGGAGTTCCTTAGGTTAAGGGACTCTTAGTTAGGAAGTGTTTGAGGGTACGTTGGTGAAAACGGACATAAGTCTCTTAATTCCCAGTAATTTTACTGTCTTCAATGCCCTTCAAACCATAACTTTTTTTTCGAATTGACTTGTGCTGTTCGCCTATATTGCTTTTACCTGACAATAAAGCCGGCGCTAATGGCGCTCTAGCCAGAAATATATATTATGTATTTTGTAGCGATTAAGCATCGAGGCGCCTTTTAGAAGGCTCAGACCTCAGCTTGAACAATCTTATTCTTAATCTAGGGAGTATAGTTAAGGGCAGTCTCTGCACATCAGTGCGCCGAGGGCCAGTTCTGGGAGTTGTTCGGACTCGCATGCGTGTCTGATATTATTACGATTCGTACAAGGAAAGTACTGCTTCGATAACAACTGTGATGGGGTCGTTGGGATCTGCCAAAAAATGTTTGAAACGACGACATAGAATACAAACCATAACACAATAGTGCTTAGCTTGGTTGATGGTGGTAAATAATAAATAGACGAAGATTGCTGAAACAACACCAGATGGTAGGACCCTCGTATGTGAGAGTCCGTCTGGGTTGGTACCACCGCTTTGTCTATTTCTGCCGTCAAGCAACTGTTGTGTTTTGGTTTGAAGGACATGGAAGCCAGTGAAATTACTAGATATATGAGACTTAATAACTTATGTATCGGGGTGACGAGCACAGTCCAGTTGCAATGTTGTAATTCAAAGTTCTGTGTGGTGTTGCTTGTATTTATGGGCAGGCGTGACGCTTACCATCAAGCGAGCGACTTGCTAGTCTCGTCATTCAAGATAAAAATAAAACACCTTTATTTCCAGTATCCATAGGAATTGCAGACTTGTCCTATTAAGTAGGAATCAAGTTGACAACTAAACCTTTATATTTGCCAAACCACATATTCCGAAGGTAAATTCGTTCGATAATTATGTGTGTCCAGACAACACGTGTGCATATCGATCTGAAAAAATTGATTATTCTGCATGAATAAATTATAACTAACACTCGGTTATTAGGGGATTGATGCTTGTCATATGGTGTTAAGTGCTTTTTTTTATTGCCTAGATAGGCAGACGAGCAGACGGCCCACCTGATGGTAAGTGGTTACCGCCGCCCATGGACCTCAGCAATGCCAGAGCACAGCCAAGCCGCTGCCTACCGTTGAAGGAAAACTCATGCTTGTCCATTTGTGACATGTTGCCGCGTAGAAAGGTCATGCCTTTGTTATAGGATAAGCCGGGAATCTAGCAACTGGGTTACCTGAAGATAAGTGATCTCCACCACCCATGTAACGCCCACAATACGAGAAGAAGCATCGCTGCTGACCTTAAAGGAAAGCGATAATTAAGAGAAAGGGATTTGTGCCTTGAGCCTCCGAATATCTCACTTAACGTTCAAAACGTAGAAACAAGCCGCTATTTTACGTCGGTTTTCTGTGAGACAGTGCTAACGACCCGGTCCGCTCGTGCTGTAGACAACACTGTCCACAGCGTGGTTCTAGCACTCAAACAAACACGCGTGACGAACTCTCAAGTGTGGATGGTTGTTAGGTGGAGTAATCCGCTATGATACCTGATAACATTTCGTGACTGCCTCGGTGGCGCAGTTGTAATGCGTACGCGTTACGATTGAGGCTAACACTGAGGTCTCGGGTTCGATCCCCGGGTCGGGTAAAGTGGTATTGGGTTATTCTATTACGAAATGCTCAGTATCAGCCCGGAGTCTGGAATTTGTGCCCGGTATGGCGGTAGGCTCGCCCCCTATCACATCGTGGGACGGAGATACGCTCGGCGAAATGTGGGTGTACTGGTTACACCTCTGCCTACCTTTTCAAGGATTACAGGCGTGAGTGCGTATGTATGTATGTAACATTTCCGTGACACGTCATTTGTGGTTATATTTTTTTTTTACGGCAAATTAACACAGGTGCTAGCTAGGTGGTAGGTCTCTATGCGTGAGGCCGTCTGGTAGCACCCCTTTATCTATTTGCTGCCAAGCAGCAATATGTAAACACAGTGGAATTCCTATTTGAAGGACATTGAAGCCATTGAAATTATTGGACATTATGAGGCTTAGCATCTTATGTCACGAGGTGACGAGCGCAGTCCAATGCCATGTACTATTTTGTAATTCGAAGTTCTGTGTGGTCTTGCTTCTGTTTATGGGTAGGAGTGATGCTTACCATCAGACGATCGAACTGCTCGTATCGTCGTTAGGACTAATAAATAAAACTAAAAGTGTTACATCTAGTGTGTTGCGTGTGTATTTCATCAACCATTTGACTTTACCTATCGATCGCATACATACCGAGCACACGTTGATACAAGAATGTATTCCCATAAACACCTACGTCTCAAAAGGTACGAAAGGCGTCAATAAAGGTGGCGCCTATTGCCGTTCATTCGATATCGCACGCGTTGCTTTATTCTGACGTGGATAATATCGACTGCGGCCACGTTCTACCTACATTGGGGTGCCGCAAATTCGAAATATTTATATTTGGTACTCGCCGGATTCCGCGATGAGTGTCTTTAGGGTTCCCACGGCTGAACACGATCGGATTTTATCATTTTTAATTGGTTAATTTTTTTTTAAAGATTTTTAATTATGATATTAATATGTACATATATATACATACGCTCTCACGCCTGTAATCCCCGAAGGGGAGGCAGAGGTGTAACCAGTACACCCACATTTCACCGAGCGTATCTCCGTCCCATGATGTGATGGGGGCGAGTCTATCGCCATACCGGGCACAAATTCCAGACTCCGGGCTGATACTGCGCTTTTCGTAATAGAAAACCCAAATAATTCTTTTACCCAACCCGGGGATCGAAGCCAGGACCTCAGCATCAGCCTCAATCGTAACGCGTACGCATTACAACTGCGCCACCGCGGCAGTTATTGCAGTTGCAGAGATATAAAATGTTTTGTTTATTTATCAGATGAAAGATAATAAGAACATAGTTTTGAAATTTGTACTTTTTTTCTCTGTGGCATAGCATGAATGAGCAAGCTGGACAACTGTCTCATAGAAAACCGACGTAAAATAGCAGTCTGTTGCTACGTTTCGTAAGGAGAGAGACATATTCGGAGGCCCAAATCCCCTCCTCTTTCCAGTCAGTTAATGATCCCTTTACTTGAAGGTCAGCAAAGCATTAATGATTCTTGTGGTATTGTGAGCGGTCATGGGCGGTGGAGATCACTTATCATCGGGTGACCCACTTGCTTATATGCCGGCCTATAATATAAATAAATAAATACACCCAACAGTCACACACATAGTCCTGATCCCACACTAGGTAAACCTGTATCGTGGCTATCAGGAACTACAAGGGACTTGCGGCCCCATAACACCCAGACCCGAATAATTTTTTTGTGGATCACACAATCATTTGTCTCAGTGCGGGAATCGAACCCACGGCCTCTCTCTTCGCGGCGGCGGCTAGGCGGCTACTCGCCTATTGCGCTACGGAGAGTGTCGTACAAAAACTGTATTGAATCTTTAATTAAAACTAAGGATGATTGCAGATTAGAGAATATTTTAATTAATGTCTAAAATATACAACTAACTTTTGTTTTTCAATTCACATCTGAAGCCCAAAAGATTTTTAAATACAGAACCAAATCACCGTCTCTCTCGAGCACGCTTTTTTCCCTCCAATATAATATTTCGGTCACGTTTCTTTTCTGAGTAGGCCAGACGAAAATTCATAACGCAGCGATATTGCTTGCTATATTGAAAAATAGTTATTTAGATTAGCGTTGTGGGTTGCCAGCGGTGCGTGTGGTCTGATGGAATCCTTCATGTTTTTACCAACATATGTATCACTATTTTTTTCAGTAAGGTACGTCACGTCGTTGTATAGGAAAGCCATTGGCACACGGTTGACATCAAAATTGGTGAAAGTAAACATAATTTTGTATAAAGCTATTAAAGAACGTGTCTATTTCTGAAAGTTGACTTCTTAGTTACGTTTTTTGACCACTCGGAGAGTTGTCTGCCTCTTCGGTATTGCAACTGTTTTGTTCTTAGACCAAAATCACAAAGTATAGCGTTTTTACTTACCCGAGCAAGTGGGTCACCTGATGGTAAGTGATCACCACCGCTCATGTACGCCCACAATACTAAGAGTCATGGGCGCGTTGCCGACCTTAAAGGATAGGGATAATTAAGGGATTGCGAAGGGGATGGGATTTGGGCCTCCAGATATCTCACTCACCGTACGAAACGCAGCAGCAAACTGCTACTTTACGTCGGTTTTCTGTGAGACAGTGGTAACGATCCGGACGAGCCGGCCCATTCATGATGTAGACAAAAATGTATAAAGCGTGGCTCTACCACTCGTAAAATATAATCGATTTTTTCACCTGGTACGGGATAGTGATTAAACTGGACTTGATATTAAGTACAATGCAGTGTAGTCCAAATATAACGTCAGTAGCGTATGGTGGTAGGCAGTAACGTGGTAGTGATACTGCGTCCCCTACAGACAGAATTCTGCCAGCCTACAGTTACTGAATATACACTGGCTTACAGACTCTGAATCTTCTTCTTCTTCCACCTGCCCTTATCCCACTCTCAGTGGGGTCGACGCAACGTGTTTTTTAACACATGTTACAGAAACATTTGGCTTGTAGTTTTTACGACCGGCCGCCTGCCTGACGACAACCCCTCTGGTGAGAGAACACCCAGACCCGCAACGTATATTTTCGGATCAAACAAACATTTGTCTTGGTGTGGGAATCGAACCCGAAATCGGCTACTCGCCGACTGCGATGCCGATGAAGGCTGTCATCTAAAACTCTGTAAATACAGTAGATAAATCTTAAAAACAAACTTGAATAATTAAATACTTATAACAATAATTTCCTATATAAAATATACAATAGTAGAAGTCTGTTTCGAGACGGTGTTAGTGCCGGTGTCTGTCAAATAGAATTGAGAACTTCCTTTTTTGAAAACGGATAAAAAGAATCACATTACTGAACTCTAAACCCCGTAGACGCTGACGTATAAATACATTATAATAAAAAAACCACTAACCGCTAACTGAAAACCCTTGTTTCATTTTTAAGTCAATAAATTCATAACTCCATCGACCCTAATAAGCTGTGGCTTTGTGAAAAATTAGATATTTTAGCCTTGAGTCAGCGGCTAGATTCTCATAAAATTTCTTTTACATCTATATTTTCAATTCGATATTTTATCAACATCTAGTTTGAATATTAATGATGGACTTTAAATTATGAATAATATTTTTTCTTAACGAAAATGTAAATCCGTTGTTTCTGCCTACCCCTATGGGAAACAGGCGTGAGTCTATGTATGTATGTATTTTGTTGTTTAAAACGACGAGTTTACGACGAGCTACGCAGTGCTCTGTAATTCAAATTTCTGTGTAGTGTTGCTTTTGTTTATGGCCATGCTTGGCGCTTACCATCAGGCGAGCGGCGTGCTCGTCCCGTCATTCAAGCAAAAAAACAAGTCACTTTGCCATGCCAATATGAAAAAAAGTAAGTTAAATTTGGTGCATGCTTTCTTGGGCTCTTTATCGACCGACAGTCTCCGACATCTACCAGCGCGGCGTACTCAAGGAGGCTTGACTTCGTGAAGGTGAAACTCAGCTAAAACCGTATTACGTAGAAATATTTTGTCCCGCCCACTTTATAAGGAAGTTGATGATACAGCTTAATTAATTTGTCGCAAATATGATGAGAATTTTAACAAGCATTTTGCAAATTCGTCACATTTATTTCAGAAAATGTTATCAATTTAATTGGAATTTATTTAACACAGCGCAAATTTAACACAATTTTTTTAATTATGAAAGGTTTTTATTAACCCGAATGACGAGACGAACCGGTAACCCGTCAGATTGTAAACGCCAAATCTAATCATAAACAATAATACCACCCACAATTATGAATTACTAGCTTTTGCTCGCGGCTCCGCCCGTGTGAATAGACTTTTCCGAAATAAAACGTAGCCTATAACCGTCTCCAGGGTACCATCTATCTCTACATCAAAATGGGTTCAGTGATTTAGGCGTGAAAGCGTAACAAACAAATAGTTTTTTTTTTCATAAAGCGTATCTTATGTTACTTCTTATACCTCCAAGAATATGTGCACAAAGTTTCATGATGATCGGTTAAGTAGTTTTCGCGTGAAAGCGTAATAAACAAACTTACATTCACATTTATAATATTAGTATGATAAATTACTTACTGTATTGCGCTGTATGGTGTTATATCTGAAAACACTCACTAAATTTATTAACTTTAATATCTGCATCGACATATAAATCTTTATATAAATGTACACCACTTTCCTCACATATACGCTAACTTTTAAGGCCTGTTTTAAGGTACCGAGACAAAGCGACCGCAGCGCTTGTGGCGAGCCAGAAGATACCTACGAGTCAACTTTATATAAAATTATATGGAAATGGTCACGCATTTCGGTGTGTTGCCTCGGTCGCATACTTCAAAACGTACTTAACATACCGCTCCTGACTTTACTACCTTCATAGTTATTTACTACACTCGTTAGATACATTGTTTTATATATTTATTTATATATAGATTGTTTTATATATTGTAGTCAATCTCTTCTGGAACTACTTTTTGTCTACAGCATGAATGGGTTGGCCCGTCCGGGTCGTCTCACAGAAAACCGATGTAAAGTAGCAGCTTGCTGCTGCGTTTCGTACGGCGATTGATTTAACTGGAAGCCCAAATCCCCTTCCCCTTCCCATTCCCTTTCTTTTAAGGTCGACAACGCGCCAGTAATTATTTTGGTACTGTGGGCGTACATGGGCACATCAGGTGACCCACTTACTCGTTTGCCAGCCTATGCTATAAAAAAAACTTTGTAAGACAGCGAAATACCGTGACTCGACTAGATATAAGTTTTATGATGACCAGGAAACAAATTATAATGAAAACAATTCTTATTGTTACAGATAAACCGATCAGATGTGCAGATTTAGAAATGTGATAATCAAATTCCGAAACTGCCCGAAAATGAAGCGGCGCTCATTGACCACCGTCCGCGAGGAGAGCCCGAAGACCAGCTCCATCAGCGACCTGGCCATTTATACCATGGTCACAACCACCGCTGTCCTGAGTTACGTCAACAGCCTCAACGGTGACTTTGTCCATGATGATATACCAGCGATTGTGACCAATGGTGACGTAATCGGAACCAATTCTTTGAGGCAGTTGTTTTTGGATGATTTTTGGGGAACTCCAATGGCTGATGCTAATAGCCATAAGTCTTACAGGCCGCTGACTACGCTGTCTTTTCGGTAAGTTTTTAGGTAATATTTTTTAGAATAATGGAATAGACATACAGAAAGCAATACCTACAAAGTGTAAATTATCGAAATCTACAACAACTTTTAGTTGTCGCGTACATGAACATTTAATTTGAAAAAAATCACTGGCAAATTCGTTTACTGCTGTCACGTCAAGTTTTAAACGAAAATATTATTTTAATACTACGAATATTTTATAATACGGTTGAAAAAACGTTCTATTTTTCAAATTTGAATAATTCGCGAACGGTTATCAAGGCTTACTAAAAATAAATCCATAATCGATCTGAATCAGCCCGAAGCTTGTTCTACAATTAATCAATATTTAAATACACACGGATGTCTGTCTGCAACTCCCAAGTCTGGAACAATGTCTATTAATTCCAAGCTGGAGACTGGGTTCAGTGCCAAATGCTCGCAACCGACACGTATCCGGAAACCACTGTTTGGTGTTGCCAAATTCTGTAATCCTTTTATTGTATAAAAAGTATTTTGCATTAGTTATGTAATTGATAAACTGACGTCAATATTAGTAGAATGCTTTACTTTTCTTATTAATCAACGAATGTTATTTCTAATATTTGGGTGTATATAACTTTAATTATGCTCCCTAGAAACTCCCTCGTATGTGAGAGTCCGTCAATTTCAGATCTGCATAATTTTGGCGATTCTCGAGAGAAAGGTAGAAATAAAAGCGGTGGTACAAATCCAGGCATCTCTCATATACGAAAAACCCACCACCTAGTGAAAGGTTTAGGATGAATGGTCTTAAAGGCTATATACCTGCGAATTTCGACCACTTGTCACCATTGTCACCCCAAGCCGTAAATATAAAACTATGTATGCAGAAATACCTGCATCAATAAATTATGATAACGCGTGACATTTTGCGCCGTGGTCCGAAGTCGCCGGCGCGGTGCTATCTCCCGCCGCCGAATTCGCACTTTCAGCTATGTATGTAATGTTTACCATCATTCTTTATTTAATATGTCCTTTTATTTTAAAATTTATTTGCTATTTTACCTCGCAAAAAATGAGAGCCGGTAACGTAGCATCTGCGCGTTTGTATTGTGCACTACGTAAATCTATGGGAGATTTTAAATTGGACCTTTGAATAATATATTATGAATATAATTATCTAATAATACAGTCCATCACTGTATGTTATCAATATATAATATAGATTAATAAGTAATAATAAAATTAGAAATAATAATAATTTAATTTAAAAAATCGTGTATATCAACTACTAGCTTTTGCTCGCGGCTCCGCCTGCATCAACGGCCTTTTCGGGCACAAAAAGTAGCCTATGTTACTAAGTCATAATGTAGCTTTCTAACGGCAAAATAATTTTTGATCTCGGTCCAGTAGTTTTTAAGTTTATTCGTTACATACAAAAATACAAATCTTTCCTCTTTATAATATTAGGCAGTATAGATAGATTAAAATCTGAAATAAAGTGTTAATGAAATTCAATTAAATTTATAGTGAATCTTCGATGAGACAATGATAACGAGCCAGACGAGCCAGCCCATTCATGCTGTAGACAAAACTGTCAACAACGTGGCTCTACCACTCAAAAATGTATGCTAGTTAATTAACCAGTAACCTCGTTAATTAACGAGTAATTACTCGCCAAACATTGTACTCATATTACATAAAAGGTCGTTTATAAATATTTAATAAGTGATTTCAGTGATGGTAAATATTTTATGTAACTACGCATATTGTATTTGTGATAAATTTATCACAAACATTATTCATTTTGTTAATTAATGTCTGTATGTACATTACGATTAGCTTCAGTGGTGAAGTGGGCGAGCATTCGGCTGCGAAGCGAAAGGCGTTGGGTTCGGCCACACCGCGACCAATATTTGTGTGATCCATATTTGTTTCGGATCCAGAACAATCACCCTACCCCACTGCGAGTGGGATGAGAGAAGGTGGAAGAAGATAGCCGAGTAACATGTTATTAAACCAGTTTTTAAATAAAAAAGATAAAAAAGGCAGCATTCAAATCAGTACACGTGTTAAGGCGCTGCGATGCCACAGATAGACACAGATTAGTAGACTGGCAGACTGATGGACAGACAGACAAAGGGGTCAAAAATAAAGAAAGAAAGAAAGCATTTATTGGCAGGCGTTAGATGGTACATGAACAATTGTTGGACAAAATATTTATAATTAGTAGGTGGGGGATACCTAGATACCCAACGATTTACAACGCACTTCTTTTTATCGAGGGTTAAAACAAACACGAGCTGTTACTAAATCTATTCCTCTCATCTCCTAACGCGTGTCGTATACTCAGGACTATGAAAACAAACACGAAAGCCTAAATCGGATTACACGGGGATTTCACTGAAACCAATAGTTAGGTTACAGGGGTCTTATTTTATACAAACTTGAGCGAGCTATGGAATTTGTTCATGGGTTTTGTCTTTTTGAACTTGAAGGATTTTGATTTATTTTGGTGTTACTTGAGATAACTTATAATTTTGTAACACACTGTAGTTTCAATGCATTGTGCATATGCAATGCATACAAGTGGTCAATGTTTATGATAAATATATTAGTTTTAGTACCTTTATTGTAAATGTTTATGGGAAATAAATATTATTATTATAGTTCCAGCCGTATCTCCGTCCCATGATGTGATAGGGGGCGAGCCTATCGCCATACCGGCCACAATTTCAGACTCCGGGCTCATACTGAGCATAAATGCAAGCTACTGAAAATAACTTGTTTTATTCAGTCTCGCCGTATCAGTATTAAGAGTGTACCCTGTGCCAGTGACCTTGACGATTTGCTCCAAACAAAAACTACCAACGCGGTAGTTTCGCGCGATCGTTCTGCAGTGCGGCGCGATTTAATGGTCTTTATGTATTGATCTTACATACATACATACGCACTCACGCCTGTAATCCCCGAAGGGGTAGGCAGAGGTGTAACCAGTACACCCACATTTCGCTGAGCGTATTTTTTTTTTTTATTTTTTTTTTATTTATTTATTAAATCATTCATAATTCTATTCTAATAACATATATCCCACAAAACCGTCTGGACGGTTTGACTGCGGGTCATCGAGTCTCGGATACATAACACATACGATAAAGTGCCATTGTTAGTTTACATTAAGTGGGTGGCTACATATTATCTAAGTAATAATTATTTAACATGTTTTTAAACTTATTTTTGTTAGTCTCTTGTCTAATCTCCACTGGCAGACTATTTAGTACATAGGGTAGACGCTTTTTGATAGTTCTGTCTCCATAATAATTACTGACCTTAGGCACTTCATATCTGCCAGCAGATACTGACCTTGTCTCGTGATTATGACTTACAAAGGAAAGGATATGCTCCTGATTGCCATGTTGATTGGTTGCAAATAGGTACTTATGTTTCAAACCGATTGGAATATTCCGTATTTCCGTCCCTAATGTGATAGGGGGCGAGCCTATCGCCATACCGGGCACAAATTCCAGACTCCGGGCTGATACTGAGCATTTTCGTAATAGAAAAACCCAACACCACTTTACCCGACCCGGGAATCGAACCCGTGACCTCAGCGCTGACCTCAATCGTAACGCGTACACATTACAACTGCGCCACCGAGGCAGTCTTATGTATTGATCTTATATACTTTTATTAGAAAAGTGAAATACCACTCATTCACTGATTAATCATGATATGTTCATGAAAATGGTCAGATGATATCTTATGTTATCTAAGGATAGGATTTATGGAAATTTATATTTTATAAAAGGGGAACTCCTCCCAGAGAGGTTGACGTCAGGCAGGTCGTTTAAACTACAAGCCAAATCTTTCTGTAACATGTCGCGCCGACCTTACTGCGAGTGGAATAAGGGCAGATAGAAGAAGAAGAAAAGGGAGGGTCGAACTTTGTATGAAACACGCGAGCGGAGTAGTCATATACACAAGTATGAAACCGCGCGGGAGAGTTAGTTAGTTATAAAAGTAATATGTCGCGGTTTTATACTGTTAACTAGTATTATTTTGCTTTAGGATTCATGTGAATCTCACTAGATGGTAGGTAGGTCCTACGTATTCGAGAGGCTGTCTGGCGTCTGGGTTGGTACCACCCCTTGTGTATTTCTGTGACGAGTGTACTGATCGTTGAAGATTTTCATTTTTTACTCCATACTCCATCATCAGATCTTAACCAAATTAATATGCGACCACATCGCAGCTAAACTCTATCGAATGAAATTTTTTGCAACAAAATCGGCCCACAGCTGTCGGAGAAATCAATGACATAAATAAAAAAAAGGAAAAAAAACGTGCCGAATTGATAACCTCCTTTTAAGAAGTCGATTAAAAACAAGCGTTTATTACTAATTATCACTGGTCTTACTTACAGCGTTCCCCATTAAAGCCTCAATAGACCCCTAACCTACTTAATCGCAACTAAGTACCCTCTATACAGATTCTAATTAATGAATACGACAGTAGTGTTAGATTCTTTCCCTAAGGAGTCGAAGCAATCACCGCGTGCCAATGCTTCTATATTGTATTAATCCAATTGGCATATTAGTTCGCAGCAACGGGAACAATTTGGGGGCAATTGGCCGTGGTCCACAGGCTGTGTGTAATTACTACGTCAGACGTGGTAGGGCAAAGTCCTACTGAAGAATAGCGTAGGATTACGTTTGATGATTTTGTTTAAGTGAAATGAGAGTTGGTATTTGATGTCATTTTTTTATGGCATAGGGCGGCAAACGAGTAAGTGGGTCACCTGATGGTAAGTGATCGCCACCGCCCATGTACACCCACAATACCAAAAGAATCATGGGTGCGTTGCCGACCTTCAAGGTAAGGGATAATTAAGGGATTGGGAAGGGGAGGTGGATTGGGCCTCCGGATATCTCACTCACCGTACGAAACGCAGCAGCAAGCTGCTACTTTACGCCGGTTTTCTGTGAGAGAGTGGTAATGACTCGGTCGAGCCGGCCCATACATGCTTTAGACAAGTGTCTACAACGTGGCTCTACCACTCATTTGTATAGAATTCAAATGGATTCTGTGGATTGACTGCCTCGGTGGCGCACTTGTAATGCGTATGCGGTACGACTGCTGTGCTGAATTCTCGGGTTCGATCCCCGGGTCGGGTAAAAGTGATATTGGGGGTTTCTATCACGAAATGCTTAGTATCAGCCCGGAGTCTGGAATTGTGCCTGGTATGGCTATAAGCTCACCCCCTGTCACATCATGGGACGGAAACAAGCTCGGCGAAATGTAGGTGTACTGGTCCACCTCTGTAAAATTTTAAGCCTTATCATGAAGGCCTTTTTTAACAGACTTAAAAACGAACGTGCCTACTTATAAAAATTTGTTCACGATTTTCATAAAAACTAATGAATTTTGATGGTGTTTCACAAAAGTAGTCTACATACTTCCAGGAAGGTTTTGGTTTATAATACTTGTTATCATTCGCTAAGTAAGACTTTAGATTTTAATTTAAGTTTTTATGTTAAGAAAAAACATACAAGACTGGTTTTGAAGATAGCATCCACTACGTCAGAACCTTTACAGGGTAGGTACTAAAACTGCATCGAACACGCCTCCCAGCGGGCGGTAACTATAGCTCGTGCAGTCGTTCACAATGACTCGACGGGCTCAACGATGCGCTAGACGCATTGTCAACAAGATTCCAATAATATAGTATTTTACTTTTTAAATGAATTTAATCGACTTATCAAGTTAGGTAGACAATAGCGCTCCTTGCGCCAGGACCCTTACCGCTAACCGGGTAATAACACTGCATCGATAACGTATCCTAGCGGGTGGTAACTATAGCGCCTGTGGTGACCGGCAATTACTCAGCGGGCTCGATAATGCGCCAGACGCATTTCCAGAACAATTCCAAAATTATTGTAATTTTTAAACACTCGAATGAATTGAAATGAATTATTTTTGAGTTATGGAGACAATAGCGCTCTTTCCGCCAGGACCCTTACTGCTTACCGGGTAATTTCACTGCATCGATAACGCAACCTAGCAGACGGTGACTATAGCGCGTGGGGTGTTCCACAATTACTCGATTACCTCATTATTGGGTAGGCCAAATAGTTTCTGTCACAACTAGGAAACGGAAAGTACCTACTTCCATATTTTATATAACATTGTCTTTATACTATCAATTTTAACACAAAACAATTAATAACATAATTATAAATGAAAGCCAGCGATGTTCGGGAAACCACATCGAATTAAAAGAGGAACACATTGTGCACACCCGGCGTCACGTCACGGGAGCAATGAATCACGAATGCTATTATCGGCCGAGTCAAATGATAATGTATGTCTTTTTATAAAAATGTGCTGACTGTATAATAAAGGGAAGCCTTTCAAATGATGATAAAATGCGGACGCAAATAACGATCAGCGAGCGATATTGAGTGGTGTTTATATTAAACATTTTATACATACCTACATACATTTGTACTCACGCGTATAATCTACGAGGTGTAACTAGTACACCCACATTTCGTCGAGCTTTTTTCGGGCCCATTTGGTGATATGGGGCGAGCCTATCGCCATACCGGACACAGTTGCAATTAAGAATTTGTAATATAAAGTGGCAAAGCAGCTCAGTTATTACATTGAAATGAGAGTTTGTTGTAAGGGCGTTTGTCGATTTTAGCATAAGGTCAGGCATGTAACGCCGAAGGGATAGGCAGATGTGCAACTGGTACCCACAGAGTACTGAGCTTATTTCCGTCCCATGTTGTGATAGGTGGTGAGCCTATCGCCACACACACAAATTCCAATACCAGTTAACACATATTATGTGATGTTTCAAATCCAAAACTTAACAATATCGTTTTTATTATTTGCTTGAATGAGGAAACGAGCAGATCGCTCGCCTGATGGTAAGCGTCGCGCCTACCTATAAACAGAAACAACACCACACAGAACTTTGAATTACAGATCACTGCATGGCACTGGATTGCGTTTGCCACCCCGATACATACGCTCTTTTTATTGCCAGAGCACAGCCAGGCCGTTGCCTACCGAAATATGTAAATATATTATGTAAATATATATTGCCCAGTAATTTCTCTGGCTTCAATGTCCTTCAAACCGAAAGACAATAGTGCTTACACTCTGTGGTTCAGCGGCAGAAATAGACAAAGCGGTAATACCAACCCTGACGCCTTTAGCACACGAGGGACCTACCACCTTGAAAATATCTGTCGATATAATTGTAGATACAAACATTTATCTAGTAATATGGTTTCTCATACTTAATGACTACAGATTAAGGTAATAATCCTAATTTGGGATTAGAGTTCACATAACTTCTGTTTTCAGCAGCTTTTAAGATTCTAATCTGTATTCTAACTATCTTTAACAAAAAGGTTATTTTTAAGTATTAAACTGAGAATGTAAAATAAACATAAACTGGAATAGAGGTCATATAAATAATTCCTTTTAGTGGAAATATTTAGAATTATTAATTGAATCTTTATTGGAGTGGAGTTGAACAGGTGGTAGAGTGCTTAAGTGCTTAGATAATCCTACAAGTAAGCTCGCTGGCGGAATATCCCAATATAATATTGAAGCGGCCATTTTATGATAAAAATTGTACATGATTTATTCTAAGTTACATTTGTGCGTCACCATTAATTTTGTAACTATATATCATTACATCGAATGTTTGTAAATTGTGATCTTTAGAAACAGTATATTTTTATCATAGTACCTGCTAATATAAGGGTTTCAGTTCCTGCAATTCACAAATATTGAATTGTATAAGATTTCTGAGTAAATTATCAACCAATAATAAATGTTTTTAGACATAAGTAATTTATATACATACGTTAATATTAAAACGAGTCTTAAACGCTTAATATTTGAAGGTAATAAGGTATTAATTGATATTAATAACGACGAATTTCCCGGCGTTTCGACCGAATTGCTTCGGCTGTGGTCACGGGATGCCTCTTAAAAGCTTAGCGGCTTCTGAAGTGGGGGTTTTAGTAGGGGTGGTAGTAGCATATCAATTTTAAATATTACAGTTTAGAAACAGAGTACTTACTTACATAAATCACGGGGTATAAATTGGTACCTATAAAAAACCTGGTAAATTGGTTAAAATAAAAAAAATATTCGAAAAAGCTAGAAGTAAAATTAACCAACTTTAATCGATGATGTCAATCATAGAATGACTCAAAATAAGTTGATTTTTAGATTTTCAGTTTTATTTTCGTTAAAATGTTATTATTATACTATTTGCTGAAAGAACTAACAAAATTGGTGCTAATACCGAAATTGTAGTTTGTCATCCCCAATTTCACATTCTTAGGGGTGGAATTTATTCTCTAAATTTAAATAAGACCCACTTTGAGCTACACCCTTTCGAATAAAAAAAGAATCACCGAAATCGATTCACCGTGTAAAAAGTTACATGTGTATATACAAATACGCGTCGAATCGTACTGCCTCGGGTAAAAAATATATACGCGTCAAATCGAACCTTCGGTATTTTTAAATATACAGAAGACACATCCATCAGTAAGAAAAACTGATACTACATCAGTGATTGAAAATAGCAGCACGTGCCACAACGTGGTGTGAGCGAAGTGTGCGTCGAAATTAAACAGCGGTGATGGCTTGTATAAATCGAGGGCATTTGTCTACGTCTGTACTACTCAAAGACTTTAATACTATAGACGGGCTGATCAGAAGGCCAATTCTCGTAATTTTAAATGATCAAAACATCATTCCGATCTAGCCTCAGCGTCAAGAAAGTTGCAAATGGCATTTTCTTAAACCAATAATCAACTTCAAATGAACCTAGCATTAGCAGTAGCATTGTAAAATTGTGACACATTTTGTATGGAAGATCTGTCAAAACACTATTGACAGGAAGCAAATCTATCGATAGATAGAATATAGGGAATGGTCATTAGAGGGGTCCGTTAGCACCCTTTAGTTACTAAACTCCAAACATACCCACACTATTACAATCGTATCTTAGAAGTGGTCGCAAAAATTCATATAATACATAACTGGATAGATTTCTATTAAATTCCCATAATTTTTTTTTATTTATTAGCGATCGGCTGGCCCCTTATCACATCATGGGATTGAAATAGGCTCGGCGAAATGTGGGTGTACTAGTTACACCTCTGCGGGAGTACAGGCGAAAGTGCGAATGTATTTTTTTTACTGCTAGGATAGGCAGACGAGCAAACGGGCCACCTGATGGTAAGTAGTCACCGCCGCCCATAGACTTCTGCAAGGCCAGGGCACAGCAAAGCCGCTGCCTACCGTCGTTATACGATTTCGATGTTAACCAATACACGTTCTAAATTTAATAACCGTATTCCTAAACCGTATAAAAATAGAACGAAAAACATAAATCCCCAAATATGGACATTGCAATGCGTCCCACGCAGAAAAAACTCCGTGACATCAAATCAAAGCTTCAAAAACCGCAGTGAAAACCATTTTATCCGGGTAAAGGAAACCGCATTGTGCGACGTTACTTGTGCTAACATATACATTGTACAGGGGTGTATTGCGGTAGCGGTTTAGGGGGCAGGACCCCGGGGAATGTACGATGTCAGTGACACTTGACGTGATTAACGGAAGTCCGCCTTATCATACCTCCGCCCTTTTTACTATGGTGGTTTATCTAGCAGACTTTTGATCGTTCAAACGAATAACACCCCTTTTAAATATACATACGGAATCACACCAGTATTCCTGAAGGGGTAGGCAGAAGTGTAACTAGTACATTCACATATCGCCGATCTTATTTCCGTCCCATGATATGAAAGAGGGCGACCATATCTGGCAAAATTTCAGATTCCGGGTTGATACAAGTATTTCATGATAGAAAAACCCAATATCACTTTGTCCAATCCGGGGATCGAACCCGAGAGCTCAGCACAGCAGTCGTAACGCGTACACATAACAACTGTGCCACCGAGGCATCCTTCTTTATCGGGGGTTCAAAATATTCTTTACCGTGTCTACCGTATCCGTTGTTTATTAGTTTACAAAACGAAATAAAATAAAATAATATTTTAGATCACTAGGACCCATCGAAATAAGATAACTAGAACGATAACTCTCATATGAATCTGCCAAAAATACGGCTCCACTTACTTACACATGCAAAGGTAAAATCACACGTAACACTATGAGTGTTACGTATGTTACGTGTATGAGTATCATGCACCAAAAATTAATGAACGTTCAAAAACCACTTTTTTTCTTAAATGTTTATGTCTAAAAATTAAATTTCTAAATTGCGATACGACGTTCTGCACCGCGCAAAAAATTAGACGTATTAAGTGTCAACTAGAGATCATGAATCAATTTTTATGAATTGATGAATGAACGAGCTGCACAGACTTTTACAGCCCCGCCCCCTTGCATAGAATTTTGGTGGGGGTCATGTTTTTGCTTGAGTTACTTTCTTGTTATCTTATTCCGATGCTAGGATCTGAATACGTACCCGGTGTTGGAATAATACAAACGTTCTTTAGGAAAAATATTTTATTTAGTGGGTCTCCTTTGCTATCCAAGCGGGTCGGGCAGCAATAAAAATATTATATACGTAAGTGCTCTGCAGTTGCGGTCTGCGTGGACCTCTGTGTATGGTACAAGCTGGGAGCGGTTGGTTTACATTATGTTTCAAACGACGTAAAAAATGTATCATCATCATCATCATCATCATCGGCCACAAGACGTCCACTGCTGAACATTTAGATGTATACATGCGTGTACTTAGTGATTTCTTATGTTTACGCGAATATTACACATTGAAATAAAACTAGTTTATACGGATTTTATCGCGGTTTAATTTTATTTTAGTCCCGACGTTTCGAAATTTTTTCAGCCTTCGTCGTCAGAAACATCAGGACTAAAATAAAATTAAACCGCGATAAAATCCGTATAAACTGGTTTTATTTCAATGCGTGTATTTGTTTTTATTTTAAATAACCACGCGCTACTTTTTAGTATAAACCAGTCTTCTTGCCCTTATCCCACTCGCAGTGAGGTTAGCACATGCTTTTTAAAACATGACGGAAAGATTTGGCTTTTTGTTTGTCCGCCTTTAAACATGTTTTGTATACAAAAATTAAATAAAAAAAGGTATAAAGATATCGTTAATTATTGTATAGATTAACAAACACTAGAATTAATATCGAATTAAATATTTTTTTTATGACTGCCGCTGTGGCGCAGTTGTAATGCGTATGCGGTACGATTTCAGTACGAAGGTCTTGGGTTCAATCCCGGGGTCGGGTAAAAGTGATTCTCTTCTTCTATTACGAAATGTTCAATATCAACCCCTGAGTCTGGAATTGTGCCCGGTTTGGCGACAAGCTCGCCCCCTATTACATCATAGGACGGAGATACGCTCGGCAAAATGTGTTTGTACTGATTACACCTCCGCCTACAGACGTGAGTGCGTATGTGTGTATATTTTTAAGGTTGCATTTCCACCCAAGATATGCGAGGATGCGTAGCGAGGAATGTATTTGTTAGGAACTAATAGAATCGCCAATCAATTTCCTAGCCTCGCTCAGCCTAGCACTATTGGAAACGGCTCAGCGGATCGAGGTTTTTGAACAAAACAAGGGAAGGATGTGTGCTAGGGACCGACGCGAGCGAAAAATAGCAGTCACTTGACGATGTTTGTCAGAGGTAGATATATAGTGTACAGAAAACACGAGTGGTAGAGCCACGCTGTAGACAATTTTGTCTACAGCATGAATGTGCCGGCTCGTCCGGGTCGTAACCACTGTCTCACAGAAAACTGGCGTAAAGTAGCAAGCTTGCTGCTGCGTTTCGTACGGTGAGTGAGATATCCGGAGGCCCAAATCCCTCTCCCCTTCCCAATCCCTTATTATCCCTTTCCTTTAAGGTCGGCAACGCGCCCATAATTCTTTTGTATTGTGGGCGTACATGGGCGGTGGAGATCGCTTACCATCAGGTGACCCACTTGCTCGTTTACCAGCCTATACTATAAAAAAACATAAATCAGCCATCCGCGCACCGTTCCACAGCCTCGCTACGCATCCTCGCACCACCCAGCTACCTTGCACATCTCTGGTGGAAACGCAGCTTAATGCTGTGATATTAGTTAGATCGCTTACAACTTACACCGTGGGTAATGTACAAAGGTAATGGGTAAATACCTGTCCCTCGCCGCGCTGCCAACGTTTGCCGTTTGTAACCTACGCTCATCCCTTTAAAACATATCTCGTTCTTAATTATTTAACCTGCGATCTTGCTTGTTTATTCATTTGTGTGTACTTTGTATAATTTAAGTTGAACTAACACTAATATCTTATTCCGAGGTTATCATGTGTATGAACTTCGCATCACATACATGGTAACGTTAAGGACACTTGGTAATGTGGGTTCGAATTTAGATAAGGAGCGGTCGTCATAATATCCTACTACTCTTATAGATGTGAAAGTTTGGATGTTTGTGAGTTTGTGAATTCAGTAGGCCTAGTACAAGTTTTAATAGTTTTCAAATATTAGTAGCCACTAGTTGGAACTATGATGAATTAAAATTAATAATATGGTTAATTTTATTTCATATTAGTCGACTAAAAAAATTATTTTCAATTATTTCTTTTGTTACCGTATTATGAATTTCTAGTTTGACACTTCGACTGTAGTAATTTTATACGAATTCGAAAACTGTGAACGTATTTGTAACTCGTACTAGGCCTACAGATGTTTGTTAGTCAATTAAAACCTAACATCTAAACGGCTTTGGATGAAATTTGGTAAATTTTCGCTTGTCGCTTCTTTTTGATGTCGGTTTAAAAATACAGACAACTATACTAATAAATGAAGCAATAGAACAAACGTATTTATAGCTCAAATAAAACTTTTATATGAGCTCGATTACATTCAGCCAAACATGAAATATCTATTTCGCAAAAAGAATTTCTTCAAAAATATTAAGCTGTCGGAATTTTTCCATCATTTCTCCATAAGAATTTAAGGTCATACGGCTTCGTGACCTTACAAATATTAAACAGATAAATATATAGGTTGTTACAAATTGTGATTGCATGCCGGCGCGCAATTAACGTTTATGTTGTGAAATTTTGGCTGGCAAATATTACAGACAGGGGAATTAAGGATTCTAGAACTGACTTTTTATGTCAGCTAATTTATATAATTAAATACATACATACACACTTACACCTGTACTCCCCGAAGGGGTAGGCAGAGGTGTAACTAGTACACCCACATTTTGCCGAGCTTATCTCCGTCTCATGATGTGATAAGGGGCGAGCCCATCGGTATATAATTAAATGTTTAAGTCAAATATTTTTTTACCATAGGTAAAGGTTTTGACAGAGTTTTATTCTCTGTCTACCCCTATGGGAGGCAGGCGTGAGTCTATGTATGTAGTACATATATATATTTTTAAAGTTTGTTACAAATTCTTATGTTGCAACATACTGAATCAATTTTGATGAAATTTGAACGAGGTAATTTAAATTTCAAAATAGAAATATATCATTTTTTATCATCACAATAAAATCAAAATTTCGTAGTAAAATATGCATCATCAGAATAAGTCCCAATCATACTAATATTATAAATATGAATATAAGTTTGTTTGTTACGCTTTCACGCGAAAACTACTTAACCGATCATTTACACAATTACCGAACACAATTTTGATGTAGAGATAGATGGGAGACGGTTATAGGCTACGTTTTATTTCGGAAAAGTCTATTCATGCGGGCGGAGCCGCGAACAAAAGCTAGTATGTAATAATTTCACGAGCGTAGACGTTAAATATTTAGTCTCATCTAGCGTCTGTATGTCCGTACGCAAGATTTATACCTTCAGTTTCGGGTACTGCCTGGCACGGTGGTAATAAGAGAAATACAATTATTGTCATATTGCTGCTATTTTTGTTGTTGTATGAAATGTCGGTGAATGCTCTGAAGAATTGAAACTCATTCCTTCCTCACCGTTCCTTATCAGAACCACGCGTGCTGGTTTGCGAAACCACAGCTTCGAAACGCAGGTCCTTCCATCTCGGCTCGGACCAAGAGGTTCGCAAAATCTTACTTCTGTCGGACCATAAAGCTGTGGAATAGTTTGCCGTTGCACGTGTTTCCTCCTTCCTATAACATGTGATTCTTGAAACGGAGTGTGAAGAAGCAATTAATTCTGCCGATCTGCGATACATTCAGTGTGTATCGTGGGTCGACAGTATTCATGGATTGCGCTATACTTACCATCAGGTGTAGCGTAGTCACACACCGAGCCAGGATAAAAAAAAAACAAAAAAAAACGAAGTTTATTTTTGGCGCCAAGCAGCAGAGTGTAAGCATTGTTGAGTTCTGGCTCAAAAGACATTGAAGTCAGTGAAATTACTCGATATTATGAGACTAAACATCTTATGCCTCAGGATGACGAGGGCGGTCCAATGTCGTACCTACTTCATAATTCAAAGTTCTGATTGGTGTTCTTTCTGATTATGGGCAGGCATGGCGCTTACTATCTGGCGAGCATCCTGCTAGTCACGTTATTAGGGCTAATCAAAAAAAGTTTAAAAGGTTATTTGTCATATTTATTTTATTTCCATCATTTATTTTGAATTGGAGATTGATGATTTTAAAATATCTAGTTGATCGAAGATGCCGTATTGTTTTCAGTTTATTTTAGTACGTGAGAAAAACAGATGTCACCCGGGAATAGAATAGTTGTTTGACATGGCGATAGACTTGCCGAGTATCATTTTGCTTTAAAACCAATTTCAATCGCTTATGAAGCCTAATCGCCAAAGTTAACTTTTAAAGGCCAAAGTAACCTTAAATAGTTGGTGGGAGGGTAACTGAAACACCACCGGACTCATGGTGAAAGATCTTTTTTGGTCGGTTACGTCCGACTCCCACGGACTAAAACTCAACGATGTTCCTCCGTGTGCGCTTGTTCGGTCAGGGCTGCGGGGACGCTTTTGTAATCTTCCGCGGCCCCGACGGCATGGTGAAAGACCTGCCATAGTGTTTCGTTTAGGCAAGTGCCGTTCAGTACAATACAATGTCGCGTATATACCCATTGAATTCTGGCAGGCATAATTCATGGCTATCGTCGAGGAACGCAATGTTTCTTGACATTACATTTATCCTGCAAAATGAAAATGAAAATGAAAATATTTATTGAAATCATAAAATGTTATACATCATTTAGATTCAGTCAAATTTAAACTCTACCGCCAGTTCGGAATGCTGTTTCGTTAAAGAAGAACGGACAAGAAACTCGAACGTTGCTCTTTTTTAAAATTCATTTACAATATTTGCACTACTATATTACAATTAATTTTGAATAGAGTTAGAGCAGCTCAACTTAGGCCAATGAGGAACATTATAAAGTAAAATAATGAAATTATAATGATTATTGCGCATGATCCCCATGAGTACGATTTATACGATTTATGTACGATAATAAATTAATACTGCGAAGATGACTATAAAATAAGATGAGATATCTAATGTGTTATATAACCAGCAAAACAGTCTGAGCAGACCAGTCCACACAAGCAGCACCCGTTCACGAGTATGACGCATGTGCCATCGGCCTCCTCAACCATGTTACAGGGAAGTGACCGACCCGGCACACGACGCCGCCGCAAGCACAGACACTTAAGCGAGCATGACATACCCAAACTGCTTACAAGTAACGAATATAGTCTTTATTCTCACTGATTCCCACGAGAGTCACGCTTTTCCATTTCTGGTTAAAAAAATAATTAAATTTAAATAAAGATCCCAAAAACAATAATTAGGTAAAACTATTTGCACTGTACTAAATATCAGGTCCAGTGTGTGTCACTTTGCCGTGCCAAAATAAGAAGCGGTACTCAAATTAAACAGCGTCTCAATAATGAATGCAAATACTACCTCATGGACTTTCGTGTTCTCGTGTGCAAGTATATCTATACATTGTTTCTCAAAGGTGTTTTTTGTTAGAACGCCATAACTTCAATAATTCTTCATCAAATTTAATGATTCAAACACCATTTTAAAGCTTATGTTTTATATATTATAGGTTTAGCCAAAAAAAAACTACTTTATTAACTGACCACTGTCAGTGCGAAGTATTCCCCCGGCGCACTTAGTAAAGTTAAATTCTTTATTACCAAAACACTGCGACCGCGCTGTACGCACTTGACCGAGATTCCTTTCACAACACCCGCGCCGAACGGTTAACTCTACTTGTCATTATTTTAATGAACCCACCCGAAACACCCCCTTATTACAGTAATGGCACTTTCAAATATTCATGGTGGTTTTAAACTAAAATGTATAGATTGAAAAACGATGGTTTTGACTAAGAGTAGAGTGTTTATACAGTATGTAACAAAAACCCTGTTGGCCCTTTCTAGGTCGTGAAGATAGACATAATATAAGCTTAATAAAAATGGTTAAATAAAAAAAAAAACAGAAACAAGATATTATCCTTACGACAGGTAGCTTAGATAAATTTAATTTAAACCCGAAACAAAACATTTGTGGCTCACACAAACATTTGTCTCGGTGCGGGAATCGAACCCACGTACTCTCGCTTCGCAGCCGGCTACTCACCCACTGTTTATGAATAGTGAAAGCTCAAACAACTTTTAAAAACAGCAAAAACTCGTCATATAAACTCGACAATAGTTAATCCATCATTTGTTGCGGGTCTCATTATTTATTCAAAACCCGAAAGTCCTCGCAGCGCTATCTCTAGAGCATTTTACGAGCGTCCGGGAGTAATGTCTGGACATTTATCTAAATGGCGTATTACGCTAAGTGACCGTGACATAAATATTGCTGCAATAGAATAAGGAAATGGTTGGAAAGTACGGACGTTTTTTACAAAATATAAGTTCCAGTAGTTTAATAGTAAGAGGCTTAAGAGTATTGCATCTAGACTTTATACTGGTCTATTTTAATTTTATGCATTGCTGAATTCGTAATAACTGTTGAATTTTTATTGAAGCACTGCCTCGGTGGCGCATTTATAATGCGTACGCGTTACGACTGAGGCTAACGTTGAAGTCTCGGGTTCGATCCCCAGGTCGGGTAAAAGTGATATTGGCTTTTTCTATTACGAATTTCTCAGTAGCCCGGAGTCTGAAATTGTGCCCGGTATGGCGATAGGCTCGCCCCCTATCACATCATGGGACGGAGATACGCTTGGCAAAATGTAGGTGTACTGGTTACACCTCTGACTACCTCTTCGGGGGATTACAAGCGTAAAAACGTTTTTTTTATTGAAGCAGAAGGCGCTTAAAGTAGTAGAGCCATGCTGTGGACAGTATTGTCTACAGCATGAATGGGGCGGCTCCACCGGGATGTTACCATTGTCTCAGAGAAAACAGACGGAAAGCAGTAGCCTGCTGTTGCGTTTCGTACGGTGATGAGATATCCGGAGGCCCAAATCACCCTCCCCTCTCTTCTCCCAATTCTTCATTAGTAAAGAAGGCCCGTGCCTAGTAGTGAGACAGAATAATTTGCTGATCCTGCAGTCAAACTGTTTACAAGTTTTGTGGGACATTTTAGTAGTTCATAAGTTTTTGCTTTTCTTGTATTTTAAAAATTAAATAAATAATAATATTATTATATACAATAATTCTTTAGCTATCTTCTTTCGTCACGTAGTAGTGTGTCAATTAATTATATCGGCTGGCTGGCGTCCGCGTCCGTACGTCACACAAGGTGACCTCTGAAAATCAGCGCTGTGTTGTGGTACGCGCCACAGCACAGCAACATGCTGAGTGTTCACCTACCTGTCACAGCTGCGGCGCGCAAGTGTACTTTTTTATATTATTTCTTATTTTTTTTTAAATGTTAATTGTAGTATGAATGCAGCAATACACTCATAAGCGCGTTGGCGGCTGTACAAATAAATAGTTATTCTTTCTTTTCTTTCTTTCTTTAATAATAAATACTGGTAGGTCCATAAGCAATAGTGTTCTGAAATTCCGTCAGATGTTTTCCTGTATCAATAAAGTGTAGTGCATACTTCAACTATCAAAAGTTTATTGATATGAAAGATGAAGATGTCATCGAAGTATTGGAAGCGAGGAGTACTCAGAAACCACTTGTGGAGCGATATCTGTCAAGTTTACTTGATTTGTTCAGTCAGAGTGAATTAAATATTTTATATCAATCATGATATTTTTTAGAGATCAAAAAATGATTTCATATTTCTCTTTTTTATGTTATAGGCCGGCAAACGAGCAAGTGGATCACCTGATGGTAAGTGATCTCCACCGCCGCAATCAGAAGGAATTAATGAATTTATTTACAAAATGCGCACGCCAAATGTTGGTTGTTGGTTGACGTTGGAGCCAATCGTGGCTTGCAGAGTTTAAATGTATTTTGTCCCAGACACGTAACGTGGTTTTGTTGCCAAATGCGCTACGATTGCGTCGGCTGATATATTGTACGTAAAGCGGCATGTTTGCCAAAATTTTGGTCAATGTCTTTGATTTTCGTCCGTGTTTAGTTTGTGTATTGTGATGTCACTTGACGTGGAACTAGTTGGGACTTTTGTTCTAGTGATTAATTGTTTGAACTGTTAAATCGAAATAAGATAACTCGTATGAATCTGCCAAAAAACACGGCTCCACTTACTTACACATGCAAAGGTAAAATCACACGTAACATTCATACACGCAACAAAAATTCATGAACGTTCAAAATCAACTTTATTTAATAAAAGTTAATTTCTTAATATTAAATTTCTAGATCGAGATACGACGTTCTGCACCGCGAAAAAAGTTAGACGTATCAAGTGTCAACGAAATATTATTTATTATGTACAGACTTTTAGCAGACATGTGCTGGAGTGGAGACCACGGTTAGGCAAACGTAGTGTAGGACGCCCTGCTGCACGGTGGACCGACGACTTGAAAAAGATGGCGGGTAGCGTGTGGATGCGGGCTGCTCAAGACCGGGATGGTTGGCGCTCACTTGGGGAGGTTTACGTCCAACAGTGGACGACAACAGGCTGAGATATATACAGACTCTTATAGCCCCGTCCCCTTGGACAGAGTTTTGGTGGGGTCATGTTTTTGCTTGAGTTACGTTTCTTGTCATCTTATTTCGATGACTGATAACGTTTTGGCGAAAGTATCAGTCGCAGTTGCAGCTATAGTCTAGCGGAGAGTGGTACGCCAAGGGTTACCACCTTTGTGTAAAAAATAACAAACAAGTTTCGGTGAAGGAAATGAAATATTTTTTGTAAAAATAAACAGTATTTACTAGGTGGTAGGCCCCTATCATGCAGGGACGGAGATACGCTTGGCGAAATGTGGAGTGTATTGCTTACACATCGCGGGAAGAACCTAGGTGTGCTGCGTGGATTTCCGTGGTCGATGGTATTGCGATATGATCCCTAAAACAACCACCGTAAGAAGCCGCCTTTATAAGGTAGCAGATAACTACTGCGACTTTTTGAAACTACGTTGAGAAGTAATACGAGTTTTCGACCGGGTTGTTACCTCTCTCTCAGAGAAAACCGTCGTGAAGCAGCCTGCTCTTGCGTTTGTACGATAAGATATTTGGAGGGCCAAATTCCCCATCCCTTCTCAACTCTCTAATTATACCTTATCATTAGGATAGGCAACGCGTCTTTGTTCACGATGTTCATGGGTGACGCAGATCACTTACTATCAGGTGATTTTTTTATATCATAGGCCGGTAAACGAGCAAGTGAGTCACATGATGCTAAGTGATCTCCACCGTCCAAGTACGCGCACAATACTACAAGAATTATGGGGGCGTTGCCGACCTTAAAGAAAAGAGATTATTAAGGGATCGGGAAGGGGAGGGGGATTTGGGTCTACGGATATCTCCCTTACCGTACGAAACGCAGCAGCAAGCTGCCACTTTACGCCGGTTTGCTGTGAGACAGTGGTAACGACCCGGACGAGCCGACCTATTGATGCTATAGACTAAACTTTACAGCGTGGCTCTACCACTCAAAAACTTACTTGCTCTTACCCCGGCGTTTTATATGAAAAAGAATCCCCTAGGGTACATTTCATCACAAAAATCATTTTTACATCATTAACTCTTCCAAAAAATACACACGGCAACTTTTGTAAGCCCAGCATTGAAGTGCAAAAATGGCACGCTAATAACTCCGCTACTTGGCCGCACATCCATTATCAATGAAAGGGAAGTCGTGACGGTGTCGTCACGGGGTCGTTACCACGTCGTCGGCGTTCCTTTCACGCACTAAATTAATGGTGAAGCTCACGCGAACGGTTTTTACGCGTTTCGGTGTAAAATGGAGGAGGGCGCGGATATGGGAGCTTTTGTAAGGGTTGCGCTAACATATTCTTTTTTTTTGTTATATTGTCATTTTAAATCAACATAATGGTTTAAAGCAAACACGAATAAACTCCTGTGTGATCCTACTTCTTACTACTACATATAGTAATTGTGAAAGGTTGGATGTTTGTGAATTTGCATGTTTGTTAGCCATAGGTTTTGGATCAAATTTGGCAAAAATGTAATCCATAGGACATAGGCCTATTTATCCCGGAAAAGGTCATTTATGCGGGCCAGAGCCGCGAGCAATAGCTAGTATTCTGCAAGCCTAAATATGTTTTTTCTTTAAACATAGCTAAGAACTATGCCAATTAAACCAGCAGGCAAATGGCATTATCGGGCAGAAAAATGGCTTATCGTTACATGTTTACCCACGCATCCAAAGTTGTTGATAAGCCTATAATCCGATTTAGGAGTTGATTAACTAAAATCGAACTTTGTGAACCCGCTATTTCTCCCCCTTCGGTACAAAGTTCATAACTTGCGTCGCGTCACTAAAGTGGCCGGATTTTCTCCATGCCAGCTTTTGAGTCATTCTGTGACTGTCACTGAAATGTGTTTCGAATACAGAAACCTTAGGATTGCCTTTATAATTGACACTTTACTCTAATGATATGTTCTGATTCGTATTCCTATGAAAAAATCCGTTATTTTTTTTGATTAAACATAACCGAATCCTCAGCATTAATTACAAAAATATTTTTATACGCATTCACGCCTGTAATCCCCGAAGGGGTAAGCAGAGGTGTAACCAGTACACCTACATTTCGCCGAGCGTATCTCCGTCTCACGATGTGATAGTGGGCGAGCCTATCGCCATTTCGTAATAGAAAAATCCAATACCACTTTACCCCACCCGGGGATCGAACCCAAGACCTCAGCGTTAGCTGGTCCCAATCGTAACGCGTACGCATTACAACTGCGCCACTGAGGCAGTCAACAATAATATAAACTTATTTCTCTCAAGCAAAATAATTTGATCACAAAACACAGTAGCGTCAACATAAGACACTGTCAATGTCAATTTAGCTAGAGCTAGAGAAACACCAATAAACTTACAATAATAACAAAATGAGCCCTTTATTACACACTGTCGCACTGCAGGGCACAGGTATTTTTTTATAGCTAAGATCGGCAAATGGCAAGTAGGTTACCTGATTGTAAGTGACCTCCACCGCCCATGTACGCCCACAATACCAGAAGAATCATGGGCGCGTTGCAGACTTTAACGGAAAGTGATTATCAAGGGATTGGGTTTTAGGCCTCCGGATATCTCACTCATCGTACGAAACGCAGTCGAAACTTCGGTCGAACTTTACGTCGGTTTTCTGTGAGACAGTGGTAACGACCCGGTTAAGCCGACCCCTTTGTGCTGTAGATAAAAGTATCTACAGCGTGGCTCTACCACTCGTATTTCAAGGACGTTCGTTCTACCTACGTTTGTAAGTCGCACTGACTTAAAAAATAATTCATATTTTATCACATTGTTTTCACACGCAGTACAATTGTAGCTAGATTATTATTTCCAAAGAAAGTGGCAACCATACTCTTTCTTCAGTATCCTTGTAAAGAGACACTACAAAAACAAAGAATAGCGTATGAATTATAAAAGGGTTTACAAAACAAGCATCTTATTATGACGTATACTTGTTGCAGACGGTATAAATGACCCGGGCGTCATTAGACTCGCCTCATTACGCGCAGAGATCGTACTTCTCAGACTATTTAAATTTTCACTGCTTATGTAAGAGGTGTCTGGAACCCACGCTTGCGTAACGCGCGAGTTACAGACTACTTATGTGACTACATTTTAAGGCGTTCTATGCTGTCTTTGAGGTAAAGAAAGGTTAGTTATAAAAGGTTTGGTTTAAAATAAAAATGTTTGGAAAAACAAAAAAAATGCGTAAAAAAGACACACAGTACACAGTACTAGATACAGTATCAATCAGCCCGGAGTCTGTAATTTGTGCCCAGTATGGCGATAGGCTCGCCACCTATCACATGGGACGGAGATACGCTCGGCGAAATGTGGGTGTACTGGTTACACCTCTGCCTACCCCTTCGGGGATTGCGGGCATGAGTGCGTATGTATGTACGTATTAATATTGTCACATTGAATTCCTAGATAGGAATATATTCAAAAAGGAATAAGTATAAAGCATGATAATTTGAACTATACGTCGGCAAATGATAAAAGTAATTTAATTTAATTAAAATATCAGACTGGTGGCGCAGTTGTAATGCGTACGCGTTACGACCGAGGCTGACGCTGAGGTCTCGGGCGGTACGGCTCCTGTGCCGAGGTCTCGAATTCGATCCCTGGGTTGGGTAAAGTGATATTGAGTTTTTCTATCATGAAATGCTTAGTATCAACCCGGGGTGTGAACTTGTGCCCTATATGGCGATAGGCTCGCCCTATTTTAAAATTCATAATATTATTGGACTTGTGCCTTAATAAAAACATTTTATAATGTATTGTAGCGGACGAGCGGACTAAAGCGTTGCAGAAAAACACGTGGAGGTACGGGAAAGAGTATATTTGCGTATAATACTAGCGAGTAACGATGAATGATCCCAAACAAGGGTGGAAGTCATTCGCTACACAAACAACTTAATTTAACGTATTCGGCTTTCAACGAAAGATCCCAGGAAGTCTCTCATTTACCACAGAATAGGTAACTAGGCTAATCCTAACTTTTCTAAATCATTTACAACCTTGTGTTCGGAAGTAATGTTTTGTCGGAGAATCTTGCCATCGTGATGTAGATGTGCCATACATTTTGCATCGCACTATGGCAGTGGCGCCATCTCTTGGCGTATTTTGCAATTAGTGTAGTCATGGGCGCTACAGTATAAAAATAAACTAATTTAGTGTAGTTACCTAGTAGTGTATTATTCATGATGCTATGCATGATATGTATACCTACGTAAGTTGATAATATGGTTTCTGCTATGTCTTGTTTTTATATTTGTACCGACTTGTCATAAATACTATTTTAATTGCCTACATGATAAATAAACTATTTTATTCTTTTTAATTTAATACAGACGTTTCTACGATTCATTATAAAACTACAAAGACAGATCCCACACGTTGCTCAAAGTGCTCTAAGATTTTGGAGATCTTAAAGCTCACAATTTGGCGGTGTACATTATCTGAAGTCCGGGCTCCATAATGAGGATGCACTAACAACCTTCTCTCGGTTGGCAACAAAGACTTTAATGTATAGTACTAGACAAGTTGCGCGGTACATTGAATTTGTGAAACTAAGTTATGGTCAATTGACCGTTACTCAATATTACCATCTCGCTTACTCTCAACTAGAACCATTGTCTGTGAGCTGTCAAACACTCGCGTTATGTGACGCAATTTTACTTCTAAACAGCCAGTCTAGTAGTCAGTCTTTGGTTGGTAACAATGATTTGAGTTCTGACGAATTGAACGGTTAATCCCACAACCTCCAAGTTTCAACTGGAACCAAGTTTCGCCACAGCCTCGTCTGTTTTGTTGTGTTGGTGGCCCACTACCTTCCCGCTCATTTGACGGCTTTGCTATAATAAAGTTTGTTTTTTATTTTATTTAACTATAAGAATTATAAAAACCTGGTACACGATTGACCAAAAATCTCTGCACTAGATCGCGCCTCTATCACAAGAATATCTATTGATTATTATATTCAGATCAAACTCCAACCTCACGTAAATAAACCAAGTATCGATCGTAGACAGATTTTTCCATATTTATAGCGGTTCATTATGCGAGCCATTATTGGAACTGACAATAACTCAATAAATATCCATATATTTGCATAACAAACTACTTTTATCATGTCTCAGCAGGCAAGTGTCACACGCAGTGCCGGCCTGTGCCGACTGCCTTCTTGCCCATTATATTTGTACAGGTACGGAATGAGTGAAATATTTTGGAGCTATTTACTTTTTTTATAGTATAGGCCGGCAAATGAGCCAGTGGGTCACCTGATGGTAAGTGATCTCCACCGCTCATGAACGTACACAATACCAAAAGAATCATGGGCGCATTCTCTACCTTAAACGAAAGGGATAGTTAAGGAATTGGGAAGGGGAGGGGATTTTGGCTTCCGTATATCTCACTCACCGTACAAAACGCAGCAGCAAGCTGCTACTTTATGCCAGTTTTCAATGAGATAGTGGTAACATCCCGGACGAGCCGGCCCATTCATGCTGTAGACAAAAATATCTACAACGTGGCTCTACCATTCTAACTTAACTCTTACTATGTGATGTTAGTGCAGTTTGGTCTAAAGTTTGATTTCATTTTCATTTAAATTTTACTCACGTAAAAATTAAAATTATAAATTACTAGTGTAAACAGCGTTGCTTACTGTAAATGTCATTACATTACGTAAGTTGTAAGTTGAGAAACATATGTCAGCCTAGAAGCAAGGTGTAAACCGTAAACATGAGCCACTTATGGAAACTTTACATAAGTCCATAAGTAAAACTTACAAATGTAATTCAGGTTTAACAATCTCTAGATTGATTTTATTAATCTTAATAGTAAGATAAAAATAGTACCCGTGGGGGTAATTATTCACGAGCACTGTATCGTTTTGAATCTCAAAATAAATGCCTCAGGGATGTTCTAAATACCCACCAGACTCCATACATCAACTTGGATGCAGCAGAAGCTACTAAATACCTATTAATTTCAATTCACCAACACTCAAGCCAAAAACCGTATTTGGACATGATTTGGAGAATCGTACCCATAACCTATAAATAATATCAATTATCAATTTAGTAATTTTTTATATTCATTAAAATTCCACACATTGACAGCCTTCGTGGCGCAGTGGGCTAGTAGCCGGTTGTGAAGCGAGAGGCCGCGGGTTCGATTCCCTCGCCGACACAAATGTTTGTGTGATCCATAAATATATGTTTCAGGTCTGGTTGTTTCCTCCCCAGAGGGGTTGACGTCAGGCAGGCGGCCGATCGTAAAAACTATAACCTAAACCTTTTTGTAACATGTATTAAAAGCATGTTACGCTGACCCCACTACGAGTGGCATAAGGGCAGGTGGAAAAAGAAGAAAACTAAAATACCCCTTCTATATTGCAATATATGCGATATTGTACCAAATTTATGCTTATATAAATGTATGTTTTAAATATTTTGTTTTGTTGTGCTATATGTATGTGGGTATGAAAAAAAGGTTAAAAAAACATCACCTATTGACCCACTATAACAAGCCTAACTCCACACCTGTACCAAACTGACATTTCTTTATTATATGAGAGCACGCGAGACTCGACAAACTTCCAAATGCGGCCCGTGAAATACGTTTTCTCGTTATTTCGTACGACGGTTGGTTTACATTGAACAACACGACCACGATAATATCGTCGCCGATAAATCGGAGCCACACCGATATTATCTTCAAGATTTTTTAACGTCAAGGTGCCGGCACCGTTGGTAATAAATCAAAGCCATCATGCCTCATTGAAATAATTATGCGTTCAAGATCTTGACATGTAATAACTGGAGTGGTCGGAAGGCGGTGACATTATACGCACATTTTTTATACCAGTAGTCAACAAACCGGCAAGAGAGTCACCTGACTTGCACCACCCATAGACACCCTTTATAGCAGAAGAATCATGGATGCGTTGCAGATATTAAAGAAAAGAAAATGGGATTGAGAAGTGGAGGGGATATTCGAGGCTCCGGTAATCTCTCTCACCGTAAGAAGCGCAACAGTGAAATGGCACTTCACGTCCATCTTGAGATTGATATACATAAAATTGAACGTGAGGAAAACTATTCTTAGTAGGAATAGAGAGGCAAGCTTATTGTTAAGTGGCAAATATCATAAGCAAATCTTTGCTTCTTTCTTAATTATGTTTTTACACTTTACTAGTGTTAAATATGCCAACAAATAACAGTCACACACAGTGCTGACTCCACACTGGTTAACCTGTATCGTGGATAGGAACTACGAGGGACTAGCGTACCCACAATATCCAGACCCGAATCAAAGATTTGTGGATCTCACAAACATTTGTCTCTGTGCGGGAATCGAACCCACGGCCTACCGCTTCGCAGCCGGCTACTCACCCGCTGCGACACGGAGGCTGTCTACAGATGAAAATATAATCGGGGAGCAAAATAATGCGTGTGTGAGTTATATATTTAAGTGTGATTGGTATGCTTTGTTAGGTCTGTTTCATCTTATACGTTTGTGAGTTCCGATAACGGTGATATCGTATCGGCCATTGAAAAAAAGACTAATGTTGGCCGCATGACATGCCGGCTGCCATGCCTGCCTGCCATTTACCGTATTGACGTTCCGACGCGATGAATTATGACATTAGGAATTGGATGCCTATAAAAATGTTATTGCTCATAGCTTATTTATTTAGAACGTTTAACTTATATTCGAATAATTTCTTTAAAGGGTAAAGTAAGGTTTTAGTTTACGGGTTTATAGTGAAAGAAAACCCAAAAATTATGTACTATTTCGATTTAAGTTGTACACTTTATGATGTCTTCGTTTTTTACGAATATGCAACCAATTTCCAGCCGCTAGCGCCTGGTCAGACACTCAAGAGAAAATATAACAGGTTTATATGAGACGTTCTATTTTAAATAGACGAAGATGATGATGGTTAGGTTATTTGTCTGTGGTATGTGTGTGTATGCGTCTCTGTCTGCAACATCGTAGCGCCTTTTAAACAAATGGACCGATTTAAATGAGCTCTTTGAAATTCATTTCAATGGAGGTTCTTAGCTATGTTTGCAGAAATCTTGTTCAGCCGTTTGATAGTTACAGATGATTTTCTATAAACCGACTCAAAAAACTAAAAATACGTTAAATAATTTATTTTCAGCTTTTAGTTGTTTTTGAGTCTGTTTTTTTTATTAAAATATTTTTTCTCTATTTTAATGAAAGAACTATCACAATCAGTGTATAAATGACGAAGTTTGAATTTTTTCTCCCCAATTGCACCGCCTTACGGGTGATATTTATTCTTAAAATTAAAATGACAGCAACTTTGAGTTATATTCTTCCGAATGAAAAAATAATTTAAATTCACATTTGACGGAGTTATGACTGGTGGTATAAAAACAAAACGTCGAATTGAGAACCTCCTGCATACTTGTCTTCGGTTGTAAATCGATGTCGGGGGGTTTTAACTATGATGCAATCATGCTTAATTTGTTTTAGTAGTTCCCCAAGCATTACACATATTCCCGAAATACGAGAGACGTGGGTGAAATGTAGTATTTAATAAATAACGCAGGTCTGTGCGAGTAAATCTCGACTGTTATTGAAGTCGTACGCCCGGAGCGGTGGCACGTACAGAACCGACTAGGACCAGCTATATTACTTCATAAACGGGTAGGCTAAACTTGTAACTTCTGTCGTGTATACAGGTATATAGATATTATACATACGCACTCACGCCTGTAATCCCCGAAGAGGTAGGCAGAGGTGTATTCAGTACACCCACATTTCGCCAAACTGATTTCCGTGCCATGATGTGACAAGGTCCGAGCCTATCGCCATTCCAGGCACAAGTCCAGACTCCAAGCTGATACTGAGCATTTCGAAATAAAAAACTCTACATCACTTTTACTCGACCCGGAGACCGAGCGCGAGACCACGTACCGCTTACGCATTATAACTGCGCCAGCGAGGCAGTATAAAATCAGGTCAGTATAGATAATTTCTGCATTGTACTTACCCTTAGATCCAGTGTAGGCCAATTTAACTGTGACGATCGGCGTTGGTAGCGTTTCTATCTGGGCTCCTTTCCACCCCTACACCTAGCCCAACCCATGGTCCCCTCTGAGTGGTAGAGCCACGCTGTAGATAATTTGTCTACAGCATGAATGGGCCGGCTCGTTACCACTGTGACACAGAAAACCGGCGTAAAGTAGCAGCTTGCTGCTGCGTTTCGTACGGTGAGTGAGATATCCGGAGGCCCAAATTCCCCTCCCCTTCCCAATCCCTTACTTACTTATGCCTTTCCTTTAAGGTCGGCAACGCGCCCATGATTATTTTAGTATTGTGGGCGTACATGGGCGGTGGAGGTCACTTACCATCAGGTGACCCACTTGCTCGTTTGCCGGCCTATACTATAAAAAAAACCCTCATAAACACACACGTGAACACCATTTATACACACGGGTAACACTTGGTTATGGGTATCTTGTTGGTCAGCAGAGAACTGAAGGCCAATTCTCGTAATTTTAAACGTTCAAAATATCATTCCGATCTAATCTCAGCGTCAAGAAAGTTGCAAATGGCATTCTCTTAAACCAATAATCAACGTCAAATGCACCTAGCATTAGCAGTAGCATTATGCCGTTTTGGCTTCAGTCAACTTTTATTCTACATTCAATCTCATTACGATTTATGTTCACATTTGACGTTGGTTATTGGTTTAAGAGAATGCCATTTGCAACTTTGACGCTGAAACTAGATCGGAATGATATTTTGAACGTTTATAATTACGAGAATTGGCCTTCTGAACTCTTCGTAATGGTGAATATATTGTTATCTTTCACTAATAATGCACACCAAACACATCTACAATAATAATCATACTAGCCCTGTATTATACACGTCCCACTGCTGGGCACGGGCCTCCTCTACTGAATGAGGGGTTAGGCATTAGTCCACCACGCTAGCCTAATGCGGGTTGGCAGACTTCACATACCTTCGAAATTCTTATGGAGAACCTCAGGTATGTAGGTTTCCTTCACCGTTAAAGCAAGTGATAATTAACAATTTATATACACGTAACTAAGAAAAGTCAGAGGGGTATGCTCTTGGAGCTGGTTTCGAGCCTGCGACTTTCGTCTCGATAGTCCATACCACTCCACACTGAGCTATCACTGCAATATCTACAATACTTGTCACAATTACAAATAAACACTGAGAGGTCCGTTCAATGCGACATCTTTTATACTGTAAGCATGTGGAAGGGGAAACTGTTTATCCGATATATTTTATCCGTTGAAGCGAGGGTAGATCGGATACCTACGTCTATCAGAGGGTAACAATATTTAAGGTGTTATTTGACGTAGATCTACTACTTATTATTATATACCTCCACTATACTTGATAGTGTCGGTCAAAGACTTTAATGTATACTACTAGACAAGCTGCGCGGTACATTGAAATTGTACCACTAAGTTGCGGTCAAATTGACCGTAACTCAATATTACCATCTCGCTTACTCAACTAGAACCTCTGTTCCTCCCTGTCTGTGAGCTGTCAAACTCTCGAGTTATGTGACGGAATTTTACTTCTAAACAGCCTGTCTAGTGGTATACATTAAAGTCGGTAGTATGTCTGTACACTCAATAGCTGTAAACTAAACTAACCGTTGTATAAAGCAGTGAAACATAACATTCCGAAAAACATCAGGCAGGCAGCCGGTCGTAAACATATTAAGCCACAATTTTATATGGAATTACCCTCAAATAAAAGAAAAGATTGGTAGTGGAAACTCAAGAACGATATAGACTCATTATTTCTATGTTAAACTTTGTTGAAGTATTGGCCAATATACTTAAGTATCATTACTTTCCCAAAAAAAATCATAAAAATTGTTCCTAAATGTCACAGAAATATTAACTTTTATTCTAGAAAATTTTCACAATGTAGGAACCGAATAACCAAATCCTAAATGGATAGCTCTTTTCATACAGCCACTTGATAAGACGTTGTGAATCTTGGAACATATAAATGTCTAAGTAAATTTAGTCTTTTTGATAACCCCGAGACGATGGAAAATGGAGTTCTAACCTCTGTGAGGCTAACCGAAAAGCCCGGCGCAGATACGGACTTAGTGAATTATTAAATCGCCCCAACCTCCCCGAGCAAGATTGCATTGAGTCTTGTTCAAGAGATTACTTTGAAAGCATTTCTAGAACGATCTTTAAGTATTCATCGCAAATGTATCTTTTAAATAATACAAAATTTTGTAATAACATAGGATATAGAATAAAAATAGAATAAATAAAGATAGAATAAAAATTCATATTTTTCATTTAAATTCATATTCAGGTTTTGTAAGGTAAAGGTGATTAATTTTATACTGTAAGTTTTCGGTATAACAATTATTATTAGCCGTATATTATACAGTTCCACTGCTGGACACAAGTATCCTCTACTAATTATAGGGGTTAGGCCTTAATCAACGACTCGGTTCCGATGTAGGTTGGTAGACGTCACGTACCTTCGAAATACTGACGGCAAATTTATTTTATCTTAAACTACAACACAATCTTATAGAAACTATCATAGAGTAGGTATTTAAAAAAATAGATCATTGTACAAAAACCTCATTTGACTTAATTATAAACGATTTCAAGCACAATATTGTACAAAGTTACTTTTTTCAACACTTTTGATAGTCCTAACTCCGGTCCTGCATATAATGTTTACCGACCAGTGGTCTGGAGCATAATAAATAGCATAAGTTGCTAAAGTGGGCCCTGTCTCAACAATAGCGGCTTTGTTTTGGGATCTCTTGTATTAAGGACCTGTTATATTTATGTCCAAAGGGTGAAATTAATTTAGTTTTATCAATAAAATTTGTGGGTAGCTTTAGAGCTATGTAGAGATTAGAGGTTGTTCTTTTTAGATCGTGAGTGGTTGGTGCTTTGTTCTTCTATTAGTTCAATCTATCTATTAGTGACTGCTCACATCTTTTCTTTTTGACTGGCGTTATATTATATACAACGTGTTACGGAAAGGTGTGGTCAAAGAAAAAGTGTCGTTACATACATCAACAACAGTTAGTGTTTATGTACCGGATCTAAATAAAAATTTAGACAACCTGATAATTTTCATATCTCGTTTATTGAGTGAGTGGTAGAGCCATGCTGTAGATACTTTTGTATACAGTATGAATGAGCCGGCTCGTCCGGGTCGTTAGCACTGTTTCACAGAAAACCGGCGTAAAGTAAGACCCAAATCCTTCTCCCCTTCCCAATCCCTTTCCTTTAAGGTCGGCAACGCACCCATAAGTATTTTGGTACATGGACGGTGAAGATCAGGTGATCCACTTGCTTGTTGCTAATAAAAATAATATAAAAAAACTCACACAGTTGTTTTCTCTATATGAACCATCGAAATAAGATAACTAGAATGATAACTCTCATATAAATCTACTAAAATACGGCTCTACTTACTTACATGCAAAGGTAAAATCACTCATAACACTCATACACGCAACAAAAATTAATGAACGTTCAAAATCAACTTTACTTCATAAAAGATAATATCTAAATATTAAATTTCCAAATCGAGATACAACGTTCTGCACCGTGCAAAAAATTACACGTATTAAGTGTCAACTAGAGATCATGAATACATTTTTATGAATTGACGAATTAACGAGCTGCACAGACTTTTGTAGCCCCGCCCTCTTGCATATAGTTTGGTGGTGCCATTTTTTGCTTGAGTTACGTTTCTTGTCATCTTATTTCGATGATATAAACACACCAAGCATACATTATACGTGCTAGAATTAGTACATTTTTTAAACAATGTCATTGAAGGACACAAATAATTACTGCTAGGGGCTTAGGCTGAAGGTTTAATTGTAATTAATACTCTTTTGTTAATTTGGATTAATAGCTAGATTAAGTAGGCCTACTTTTATCTTAAAAATCTAAATCAAATTATTTATTAGATTCAGTAAAATTTTAACCCTACCGGCATTTCAGAAGGCTGTGTCGTAAATTTATTAAATTAGACGTAACCTTTTAAAATATTCTTCCACCTGTCCTTATCCCACTCCCAGTGGGGTCGGCGCAACATGCTTTTTAACACATGTTACAGAAAGATTTGGCTTGTAGTATTACGACCGGCCGTCTGCGTGACGTCAACCCCTCTGAGGAGAAAACACCCAGACCCAAAACAAATATTTGTTGATCACACAAACGTTTGTGTTGATGAGAGTATCGAACCCGCGGCCTCACCCTTCACAACCGGCTACTCGCCCATTATCAAAGAGGCTGCAACCTCACCTTGAAAATATGACCTGTATTATCGAAGTGGTATAAAGCTTTACCAAAATTTAAAGCCCTGGGGATGATAATCGATTATAACAAAAGATAGATAGGCGAAAATTATATCGAATAGAAATTGAAATCTCTTTACATTATCTATTTCAATGAATCAAAGATTTTAAAAGTGATTTATTAACTTTAGCCGAGATTGTGCCCTTAATATCTATAACAAAGGTAGCTAAATTAGAATTAAGCAGCGATAGCTTGGCGGGGAGTAGTATGGAATGCCAAGATGAAAGGCGCATATTCGAAACCATCTCTAAAGGAATTTTCCTCTGACTTTTCTAAGTTACGTGTTAATTATCGTTTACTTTAACGGTGAAGGAAACATCGTGAGGAAACCTGCATACCTGAGAAGTTCTTCATAAGAATTTCGAAGATATGTGAAGTCTTCCAACCCGCATTAGGCCAGCGTGGTGGACTAAGTAAGGTCTGTCCCCTCTCATTCTCATCATTATTCTGTAGAGGATGAATGTAGTAGGACTTAAAATTACTTCCAACGAAAATTAGTTTCAATAAACTAAGTTCTAGTTTTTTTTTGGCATAGGCCGGCAAACAAGCAAGTGGGTCACCTGATGGTAAGTGATCTCCACCGCCCATGTACGCCCACAATACCAAAAAATCATGGGTGCGTTGCCGACCTTAAAGGAAAGGGATAATTAAGGAATTGGGAAGGGGAGGGGGTTGTCGCCTCCGGATATCTCACTCACCGTACGAAACGCAGCAGCAAGCTGCTACTTTACGCCGGTTTTCTGTGAGACAGTGGTAATGACCCGGACGAGCCGGCTCATACATGCTGTAGACAAAAGAGTCTACAGCGTAGCTCTACCACTCTCAATGTAGCATTTACTATTACGAAACTGGTAATGTGTGAGGCCTCAATCCAACTCTATAAATAATAACTTAATTGCACCAAAATATCCAATGCACTATAAAGGACTATCTGGTACTCTCGTGGGAGAGGAATGTCGGGCAGTTTATATTAACCTAAGCTTTGTTACATGTAGCTATATATAGAACTAGCTTTTGCTCGCGGCTCCGCCCGCGTGAATAGGCTTTTCTGAAATAAAACCGTAGCTTAAAACCGTCTCCAGGGTCCCATCTATCTCTACATCCAAATTCATCAAAATCGGTTCAGTGATTTAGGCGTGAAAGCGTAAAAAACAAATAGTTTTTTTTGTCATTAATAGTATCCTATGTTACTTCTTATACCTCCAAGAATATGAGTACAAAGTTTCATTATGATCGGTTAAGTAGTTTTCGCGTGAAAGCGTAACAAACAAACTTACATTCACATTAATAATATTAGTATGATTGTATGGTTTTTGAATATATACATATATACGCACTCACGCCTGTAATCGTCGCACAGGGGTAGGCAGAGGTGTAACCAGTACACCCACAATTCGCCGAGCGTATTTCCGTCTCTTATGTGATAGGGGGCGAGCCTATCGCCATACCAGGCACAAATTCCAGACTCCGGGCTGATACTGAGCATATCGTAATAGAAAACCCAATACCACTTTACCCGTCCCGGGGATCGAACCCGAGACCTCAGCGTTGGCCTCAATCGTAACGCGTACGCATTAAAACTGCGCCACGGAGGCAGTCGAGAAGTTATTGACATATTGATAAAATATTTCAAAACAGCAAACACACAATTTCACCCAAAGCACACCGATTACATTATTTACAATCCAACATCCAACTCCCAAATCCGGGCCTGATTAAATTGCTACATACATGCATCGCGAACACCGCGCCGATTTCCGAACTTGTCTCAGTAAGTATGCATAGCATAATTATGCAAATAGAGTGCCGGCGCTGTCAGCGAACAAACATGGAACTGCAGCGAGGCAAATCCGCGCTCATACCGGCATTAATACTCGTAATATTACTAATGTGCTCGTGATTTTCGCCGGCCGTGTGTAGTCATGTGTTTAATTATTGGCACTCAATTATTGATGATTAATAATTTAAATTACGAATTTAGTTTGGTGACGGGAAATAGACTTTTAGGTTAGTTTAGATACATACATACATACGCACTCACGCCTGTATTCCCTGAAGGGGTAGGCAGAGGTGTAACTAATACACCCACATTTCGCCGAGCGTATCTCCGTCCCAGGATGTGATAGGGGGCAAGCCTATCGCCGTACCGAGCACAAATTCCAAACTCCGGGATAATACTGAGCATTTCGTAATAGAAAAACTCAATACCACTTTACCCGACCCGGGGATCGAACCCGAGACCTCAGCGTTAGCTTAAGCGTAACGCGTACGCATTACAACTGCGCCACCGAGGCAGTAGTAGTAGTTTAGGTATGAGGGGTTAATTTTGTAATCATTTTCGTATTTGGTTAACTCAAACGTTAAACGGTAGGCAGTGGCTTGGCAGTGCTCTGTCATTGCAGAGTTCCATGGGTGACGGTAACCACTTACGATCAGGCGGGCTCTCCGCTTGTCTGTCTATCTAGGGCAATAAAAAAAAACTGCTATTTATTTATGTCTGCGTAGCGTTATCCCAGCTTATGTCAGGATCCGCCTTGTACTGTACATTTGACGGTATTTGGTATATGGGGCAATCCGCCGTCTGACCCCCACAACCCGCAACGGGAACCAAGTTTCGCCATTGCCTCGTCCGTTAATCAGCAGAGAGTAACATGTGCAGGTGAGGTGGGCTCTGAGCCTAAGATGTTGGTAGCCTACTTACACTCAGTTTGGTTAACTCAGATCTAACTTTTCGAAAGCTCTTGATAACAAATAGCAACAAACACATACGTAGGTACTCTTTGATCTTCTATTTAATAATATTATGTTTAAATGCGATTTTAACCGTCTTCGGGGCTGAGCTCACGTGAAAGTCGATTTTGTTGGATAAAATGTACATAATATTTTTGTAACCTTTTACTGGAGGTTCGCTTAGCGTAATAGTGTAACCTGCATATAAATAATTTAACATGACACTCAACAGAAAAGTGTATGTAGTGAGTGTATGTATGTCATAGTAACTTAACTACTATCTATACTAATATTTTAAAGAGGAAAGATTTTTTTGTATTTTTGTATGTAACGAATAAACTTAAAAACTACTGGACCGATTTCAAGAATTCTTTTGCTTTTGCCCTTAGAAAGCTACATTATCACTGATTAACATAGGCTACTTTTTATCCCGGGAAAGGTTTATTATAAACTAGCTTTTGCTCGCGGCTCCGCCCGCGCGTGATGTTATATAGCCTATAGCCTTCCTCAATAAATGGGCTATCAAACACTGAAAGAATTTTTCAAACAAGACCAGTAAGTAGTTCCTGAGATTAGCGCGTTCAACCAAACAAACAAACAAACTCTTCAGCTTTATAATATTAGTATAGATGTGAAAGTTTGTGTGTTTCTTAGTCAATCACGCCTTAACACGTGAACAGTTTAAAATGAAATTTGGCACACAGGTAGACCATTACCTGGATTAGGACATTGGCTTCTTTTCATCCTGGAATAGTCCATTCACTCGGGCGAAGCCTCGAGTAAAAGCTAGTAGAAAATAAAGTCTTCGATTACAGAATACATTGTAAAGTTGTTATTATTCCAATGACTAATTTGTGCTTTAATTTTTGCCCTTCAAGTGGTGCTTCGTTAGCAAAGTCAATTTGCCACCATTGGTGGAACCCTCAGAACAACTTTTAACATATAGTATGATTGGAGCTATTCAAGTTTTCAAACACTTTCTATAGCATATTTGAAAATACAACTCTCTTCTTCCATGTAGCCTTAACCTACTCGCAGTGGGGTCAGCGCACCATGTTTTTTAAATACATGTTAAAAAATAAATTGGTTTGTAGTTTATAGGACCTGATATCAACCTCTCTGGGGAGAATATTTGAAAATATATATTTGGGACGACAAACATTGTGAGATATAGTAGTTTCATGCCCCCAAGGAAAAGTGTATCATCAGAATTCCAGTATCGGAAGAAGATCCAAATGTAAATTTATACATACATAGACTCACGCCTGTTTCTCATAGGGGTCGGCTGAGAACGGATTTCCACTTGCTACGATGTTGTAAATTTATTTCATGGATAATGTAGATGCAGAGATTAATCAACAATGCGCATTATAATATATTTATATACAAGGTTAGTCGGAAAGGGTGTAGGAAGCTGGAAATTCATAAAAGTAACCGTAATTATGAACAACATATAAACTTACTACAGCAATATCTCTGTAAAAATAGGGTATAAAAAATTATAACGATAATGTTGTTCATACTTACTGGTACTTTTATGGATTTCCTGCTTCCTACACCCTTTCCGACTAACCTTGTATAGGTACAGAAATGCACACAGGTTGGCTAGTGTCTGCCGGATTTTGCTCCTTCTCTCCCTATATTAAGGATCACGACTCCATGCCAGGATTCTAGCAATGGTTTTTATCCATTTGCTACGGTCTTTGGCTTGATGGATTGCGTCGTTGACTGGTTTCTCCAGCTGTTTCGACACCTGGTCAGACCAACGTTTTGGGCTCCTTCCTCTTGGTCTTTTGCCTTTGGATTTTGCTAGTAACGTATATTCTCCAATTATACATATACATACATACGCACTCACGCCTGTAATCCCCGAAGGGGTAGGCAGAAGTGTAACCATTACACCCACATTTCGCCGAGCGTATCTTCGTCCCATAATGTGATAGAGGGCGAGCCTATCGCCATACCGAGCACAAATTCCAGACTCCGGGCTGATACTGAGCATTTCGTAATAGAAAAACCCAATACCACTTTACCCGACCCGCGTACTCATTACACATTACACTTAACGCGTACGCATTACAACTGCGCCACCGAGGCAGTCTCCAATTATCCAATAAATAAATAAATATCCGATACTACTCATTAATTAATTAACTATTCGTCAGTGTTGGTAGAATTTTGTATATTTTTGGCTTTAAATGAACAGAGTAGTGTCATTAGTGCATGCGATGGATATAAGCGCGGCGCGGCCCAATAATTGCAATCCGAACTGCAATTCATTGGAACCCATACTAGGGGATTGTTGCACAGGGACGGAATTTTGAGATATTTGGGGATAAAATTAAAATTAAAACTGCCTCGGTGGCGTTGTTGTAATGCGTACGCGTTACGATTGAGGCCAACACTGAGGTCTCGGGATCGATCCCCGGGTCGGGTAAAGTGGTATTGGGTTTTTCTATTACGAAATGCTCAGTATCAGCCCGGAGTCTGGAATTTGTGCTCGGTATGGCGATAGGCTCGCCTCTATCACATAAGGGACGGAGATACGGTCGGCGAAATGTGGGTGTACTGGTTACACCTCTGCCTACCCCCTCTGGGATTACAGACGTGAGTGCGTAAGTATGTAAAATTTAAATTTACGAGGTACTTTTTCGATTTCGATATTCCGCCTAGGTTCATCTATTTTTGCACCACGCAGAATGATATAAGCTCTGTTATATTCCAGTTTGAAGGGCGTTAAAGCAAATAAAATTATTTGTAGTTATGAGACTTAACATCTTATCTTTCGAGGTGACGCGGACGAGGGCAGTTTCATGCAGTTATTTGTAATTCAAAGGTTTGAGTGGCTATTGCTGTTTATGGGTAGGCGTTTGTTTGTTATTTGTTTATTACGCTTGAACGCCGAAATCGCTAAACCGCTTGATACATTTTGGTACAGAGATATATGGGACCCTAGAAACGGTTATACGCTACTTTTTATCCCAGAAATCGCGCACTTATTCACGCGGGCGGAGCTGCGAATAAAAGCAAATGACACATAAGACACCCATGATTGGAATTTGTGCCAGCTATGTTGATAGGCTCACCACCTATCATATCATAGGGTGGAAATAAGCTCGGTGGGTGCTCTAGTTTCACCTCTACCTACCCTTCTGGGGACACAGACGTGAGATTATGTTATATTGTATAATAATGTCCGTAACTATACATTCTACGTTAGCAGTTAAACTCAGTTACATACAGGGGGTATGTGTCGCGAAACCCCTTTTTTACATGTTGGGTTCGCGAAATGAATCTCTCAAAACATGCACACAAGAAATTAAAAATATTTGACAGCCTCCGTAGCGCAGCGGGCGAGTAGCTGGTTGCGAAGCGTGAGGCCGTGGGTTCGATTCCCGCACCTTGACAAATGTTTGTCTGATCCACAAATATTTGTCTCGGGTCTGGGTGTTGTGGGACCGCAAGTCCCTCGTAGTTCTCCGATACCCACGATACAGGTTTACCTAGTGTGGGGTCAGGACTATGTGTGTGAATGTTGGGTGTATTATTATTATTATTATTACGTTATACCTACATACTTTGAAGTACCAACATACACACGGTAGTGTATGTTTAATACTTAGGCTCAGTGACCGCAGTTTGTGCCGGGCAGTGACCGCAGTATGCCCATAAAATTATGGGCACTCGCCCGGTGACCTCCAACCTCCCCTTATAGTCTCCCCTGTCCCAGCAATACTGTACATACGTACACTTCCGCCGCAGCAGGATAACCATATTACTCGTCGACTGCCGCATCAGGTTAACCATATTACTCGTCGACTGCCGCATCAGGTTAACCATATTACTCGTCGACTGCCGCATCAGGTTAACCATACACATTTGTCGCCACAACAACTTAACCACATATAATATAGAAAGAATCATAAAGCACAAGGAAATATTGCATTAAATAGTCACCATGATTATGTTCTAGCACTTACAGCTAAACTCGACTTTACCGCACTAGGTACACAAACCACTAACTACACTGTCCACTCGCTACAGACAAAAGAGCCTCGTCGCCCTCCGTTAAGTTACGCGAGACGAGTATTATTTCACTAATACCAAACGATAATAATCACTTCAACTAGTTCACTGGTTATATTTACAATATTACTACTTTACAGACCACAACCGCATGTCAGGATTCTCTATAGACCGTTCTCTAATTATAACTTAAATAACTGGAACCGAATAGTAAACCAGCATAGCTACCGCGTAATGAACACTTGGACTATCGACTGAGCACTGATCTTAGTGAACTGACTGACCGCAGGCAAAAGAAGCCTCCTGTTATGGTGACAACCTCTTTTATACCATTTAACTACCCTTCCACAACTATATCGCACCATTATTATTCCAGTGTACCCAACGTTGTTTTCTCAGACACCCTCAATATACCAATATTAACAGAATACGCTAACAATATACTTTCATCCAGTATTTATCTACCCACAATATCTTATAATAAAAAATAATATTTCCTGTAACCGACTTTTAAATGAACAATTGTAAATAATCAAAATAATTCGCGGTATTCCGCGACAGTATGTTCACTACGGTTAGGCAAACGTAGTGTAGGACGCCCTGCTGCACGGTGGACCGACGACTTGAAAAAGATGGCGGGTAGCGGGTGGATGCGGGCTGCTCAAGACCGGGATGGTTGGCGCTCACTTGGGGAAGCTTACGTCCAACAGTGGACGACAACAGGCTGAGATATATGTTCACTGAAGTACCCACATCATACGGCCCTGTTACAGCCTCGCCTTACTTATTACATTGTTCGAGATGGCGGATGGATGCACTGCATACAATTTATCGCTTGATCGGCTGCAGCGAGTTTGGAAGGACCTTTGCTACTTTTCCTATAAAGCTATCCGAGGTTACGTATTCTGTCAGGATATCGTCAGCATTTTAAACCGACTTCAAAGAGGAGGTTCTCAATTCGTCTATATTTTTTATAACATAAGCAAGCGAGCAAGTGGGTCAGCTGATGGTAAGTGATCTCTACTGCATAGGCAGTGGTAGAGCCACGCTTTAGACAGTTTTGTCTAAGTGAAGAAGCAACTAAGCAGGCCGGCATAATTCTGCCGATCTGCGATAGATTCAGTGTCTATCGTTGGTCGACAGTATTCATGGATTGCGCTATACTTACCATCAGGTGTAGCGTAGTAACTTTGCCGAGCCAGGATAAAAAAAAAACATGAATGGACCCTTAATTATCCCTTTCCTTTAAGGTCGACAACGCGCCCATAATTATTTTGGTATTGTGGGCGTACATAGGCAGTGGAGATCACTTACTATCCAGTGACCCACTTGCTCGTTTGCCGGCCTACGCTATAAAAAAACATAAAAACAGACAAATTGAGAACCTCCTCCGTTTTTTCGTCGGTTGATAAAATTCACCAACGGCTTTAAATTTTACAACAAGATTTACATCCAAAAGAAGTGGGATTATTAAAATATTTAATGTATATTTAAAAGGCTTTATAAAGATGGCGTAGTATCAATACATATAATAAAAATCTTTTTGTCCCGGGTTTTCCGATATCTCTTATATCTCTTTAGTATGCAGATGGTTCGCATAAAGCAATCTTCAGAGATATTTAATATTTTATAATATATTTATGGCAACACTGACTGTTGGTGGTGCTTCCTTTGTGTTTAGTTACATCGAAATAAGATGACAAGAAACGTAACTCAAGCAAAAAAATGACCCCACCAAAACTCTGTGCAAGGGAGCGGGGCTATAAAAGTCTGTGCATAATAATCTCTAGTTGACACTTGATACGTCTAATTTTTTGCACGGTGCAGAACGTCGTATCTCGATATAGAAATTTAATATTAAAACAGTAAATTTTATGAAATTAAGTTGATTTTGAACGTTCATTCATGTTTGTTGCATGTATGAGTTTTACGTGTGATTTTACCTTTGCATGTGTAAGTGGAGCCGTATTTTTGGCAGATTAATGAGAGTTAAAGTTCTAGTTATCTTATTTCGATGTTTAGTTATTATTTTAAGCCATATGTGTGTTGCTTAGTTTAGAAATACGAATCGATAACCGTAACTCGCGGTAGGACCAAAAGAAGATTGTGGGTCGGGCTAGACTCGTATTGGAAATATTGGCCATGGAGGGCATTGAACCGTGAGGATGGTGGGCAGGGAAACCTTTGCCCTGCAGTGGGATGATCATGCGGAATATATGGATGTATGTCTACACTAATATTATAAAGAGGAAAGATTTGTATTTTGTATGTAACGAATAAACTTAAAAACTACTACACAGATTTCAAAAATTCTTTTGCCGTTAGAAAGGTACATTATCACTGAGTTACATAGGTTACTTTTTATCCCGGTAAAGGCCGTTCACGCGGGCGTAGCCGCGAGCAAAGGCTAGTTTATATAGAAATTTTCCCTTTGTAGTCAAACAAATAAATATCAAATTCGTTTAGTGTGGAAATGGATAGTCGTAACATATTTCTCGTGTTCTTTAGGATGCCGAGAAATAAAATACTAAATAAATTCGAACGAAGAAAAATATAATCATAAGTACACTTTTAGTTTTGTAACCAATAGTGTATAGTGTAAGCGGTACGACTGTTGTGCTGATGTGTCGGGCTCGATCCCCGGGTCGGGCAAAAATGATATTTTGGAAAGCTCATTGTCAGCCCGGAGTCTGGAATTGTTCCCAGTATGGAGATAGGCGCCTCCTATCACATCATGGAACGGAAATAAGCTCGGCGAAATGTGGGTGTACTTGTCACACCTCTGCCTACCCTTTCAGGAATTATAGGAATGAGTGCATATATACCAATAGTAGTTATAAAAACGCGTGTAAAATGCAGGCAAAGGCACACAGTGAAATGCCTCACTGGTCGAACTGTATAAATATTTAAAAATTCAATTTGAACGGGTCGCATTAGAAACGCAATTTGAATTCCGCCCGAGCGAGGTTATTCTTCACACTCCTTATTTTGTAGGGCGACCATGATTACTGTTTCTCACTGACTAGTGGGTCAACATTACAAGGTGGCACCTTTACAAGGTAGGTAATTTGTATGCGAGTGGCCGTGTTGGTACCACCGCTTTGTCTATTTCTTTCACCAAACTGCAGTGTATAAGCACTGTTGTGTTCCAGTTTGAAGGACATTGAAGCCAGTGAAATTACTGGGCATTATGAGACTCAATATTCCAGAGCATTCCAGTGTCACGCTGTGCTTTGTATTTCAAAGTTCTGTGTGGTGTGCTTCTGTTTATAGGCAAGCGTGACGCTTACCATCAGGCGAGTCGTTTCGTCATTCAAGCTATAAAAAAACAAAAATTTCACTTCGACACTGCATTTACAATCTGGTGTAGTGTATTAGTGTATTATACCGTAAATGGTTAAAATCAAAAATCAATTACTTACAAAGAATTCAATGTATACTTCTAGACCGGCTGCACGGTACATGGAAATGGCGTGCTAAGTTAAGGTCAATTCACCGCAACTAAATATTACCATTTCGCTTATTCTTAAGTAGAATTAGGTTAGTTCCTCTCTTTCGCTCCCACGCCCCGCGTTATGTGTCGCATTTTTACTTCTAAACAGCCCGTCTAGGAGATACATAGAATTCTTTGGCTACTTGCATTAACGATTAGATTGATTGCTGGTGGTACCTGGGTGCTATGACTGCTTCTGTGGTGCAGTGGGTGAGTAGCCGGCTGTGTCGCGCTCTGGAATCAGTCGGTGAACAGAGAGATGGACATAACATCTCTCGAAGATCGATATTACATTTCTATTTATTCATCTATCATAAAAGCAACGACATCTCAGCGAGGAGTGGTAAGGATTGTCGAGATGAAATCACGCCTCACGCCTGTAATCCCCGAAGGGGTAGGTAGAAGTGACACTAGTACACCCACATTATACCGAACTTATTTCTGTCCCTTAATGTGATATGGCGATAGGAGCGTATCGCCATAACGGGCACAATTTTAGATACGAGTATTTCTTAATAGATATCCAATATCCTTTTTACCCGACCCGAGTATCGAACCCGAGAACTCAGCACAGCAGTCGTACAGCGATGTGTGTGTGGAATGAGTGGCATGGTTTTTTGTATTCATTACAACAGCGCCATTGAGGCATTCGAACAAAATTGCTCGTTACCGGAAATTATTTTCAAAATTAACAAAGTATAGTTCCCCTACAGCGCAAGACACCGTCGAGATTTATTTCGGCTTACACGAGTCACTCCTCGGAACTCGACTAACAGTGTCACGATAAGGGCTCCGCGTGAAAAGTTGGCACCACCAGTGAAGGATGTTCAACTCTTAACGCACAAAAACGTTTATACTTTATCACTCACTTGGGTTATTTGCGCGCCACATACGACGGACGTTCGGCGGTGTTCGGTTTTTTTCGGACGGGATGAAATATGGCAGCTGTTTGAAGTGTACTCTTATTGTTTTAATTTTCTTTCTTATAAATACTTATTCAGTTTAAATTAATTCATGTGATCGTCTATGAAGGACATACATACAACTGTCACAAATAATATATCACACATATTATTTCTATATTATGTAAATGAGAGAACCGAAAAAAAAGGTTTTTTTTTAAATATATTGGTGTTCTTTATAGAGGGCTAAATAACATAATCTCATGCCTTTATCACCGAAGGGATAAGCTGGGATTGAACTGGTGCACCCACAGTTCGCTGTGCTGTTCCTTTCCATGATATGCTGGGTAGCAAGCCTATTGCCATATCAACTTATTTATATTTCCGAATCGTTTAACCGATTTTGATGAGTTTTAGTACAGAGATAGAAGGGACCCTGAAGACGGTTATAGGCTACTTTTTATCCCAGAAAAAGGTTCTTCACGCGGGCAAAGCCGCGAGCACAAACTAGTATAAATAAATAAATACATGTACAATACCCAACAGTCACACACATAGTCCTGACCCCACACTAGGTTAACCTGTATCGTGGGTATCAGGTACTACGAGGGAATTGCGGTCCCACAACACCCACACCCGAAACAATTATTTGTGGATAACACCAACATTTGTTTCGGTGTGGGAATCGAACCCACGGCCTCGCGCTTCGCAGCCGGCTACTTGCCGACTGCTGTCGGAGGCTATTAAGGACATAAATGAAACGCTATTACATAAAGGTAAATAAAATAACTGTAATGTCCAGCGAAATATTTGAGCGCACTTTGTGGGTAGCCAGCTCCCTGCGTCCCGCCTCCCGCCTCCCGCCGGCTACTAGTTTCATCGCCGCAAATGGACCGCGAAATTGTACACGACTACACTTTGAACAATGGACATTATTGCAGTTTAGCTAACGACTAAATCCCGCTTAAATAATACCTTAAATATCTCGGGAGCGGACGTGAGTTACGACGCCATTTTTATTTCGGGTTAGAGATATTTCTTACCGGCTTTGTGCGGCTTGTTATTTGACTTCGATTGTTGCTATATTTAAAATGTAGCTAAATACTGATGATTTTATAGCATAAACTGGCAAACGAACAAGTGGGTCATCTCCATCTCTCATGTACGCTCACAAAATCAGAAGAATCATGGGCGCGTTGGCGACATTAAAGGAAAGGGCTAATTAAGGGATTGGGAAGGTGAGGTGATTTGGGCCTCCGGATATATCATTCATCGTAAGGAATACAGCAGCAAGCCGCTACTTTATGTCGGTTTTCTGTGAGACCGTGGTAACGACCCGGTCGAGTGGGCCCATTTGTGTCACAAAACTACATACAGCGTGGCTCTACCACTCATAATAATATACCTACTTTAAATAGGTTGCCTATAAATAAATCCATACCTGTATCTTTGAAAGTGTAACAGAAGTAACACTTGTGCTTTCAGACATTGTCGAGCTTATATCCGTCCCATGATGTGATAGGGGGTGAGCCTATCGCCATACCGCGCACAGTTCCAGACTCCGGGCTGATATTAAGGATTTCATGATAGTAAAACCCAATAACACTTTACCCGAGACGTCAGCACAGCAGGCGTATTGCGTACCGAAGCATTATAACTACGCCACCGAGGCGAGGAATATTTGTTTTAGTTTTTACGTTTTTTGGGGTTGGTGAATATCTTGCTCTAGGATAAAACCGCGTATAACCTTTTATAGGTTATGTTCTACTTCTTTACGAATTTTCTTCCAAATCCTTTTAGCCGTTAATGCGTGATTAATTAAAAAATATCTGATATATCTGAGTGGTAGAGCCACGCTGTAGACAATTTTGTCTACAGCATGAATGGGCCGGCTCGTCCGGGTCGTTACCACTGTCTCACAGAAAACCGGCGTAAAGTAGCAGCTTGCTGCTGCGTTTCGTACGGTGAGTGAGATATCCGGAGGCCCAAATACCCCTCCCCTTCCCAATCCCTTACTTATCCCTTTCCTTTAAGGTCGACAACGCGCCCATGATCATTTTAGTATTGTGGGCGTACATGGGCGGTGGAGATCACTTATCATCAGTTGAGCCACTAACTCGTTTGCCGGCCAATACTATAAAAAAAAAAACACAAACATTCAAACTTTCACATTTATAACAGTAGTAGGAAGTGGTATATAAATTGGATATTTCGAACGCAACTACGAGCAAAAACATTTTATTGTAAGAAACTTGGTTCTTGTCTTCTGTAATATTACTCCTCCAATTAAACACAGCTTCTGTTAATTGGTCGGAGGGAATGTTTTTCATCGGAAGTCGCCGACTTAGTAATTAAGACATCTTGAATACTTTTAAAAATAAGATATAGATACTTTGAAAGATGTTCAAACATTCCGAGAAGGAAATACTTTCTTAGAACTTAGTACCTATGTCCTATTTTTAATTATGTCATGTTAGAAATTACGTAAGACGAGTATTATTTTAGTAATACCAAACGACAGTAATCACTTCAACTCTTAATTTATCGGTTACTTTTACAATGTTACTGCTTTACAGACTACATCCTATGTCAGGATTTTCTAGAGACCGCTCTCTAATTAATTATAACTAAGACAACTAGGACCATAGTAAACCAGCAGAGCTACCGCGTAATGAACTCTTGGACTATAGACTGAGCACTGATCTTAGTGAACTGGACTGACTGACTGCGGGCAAAATCCCCCTGTTATCGAGACAACCTCTTTTATCATCAATTTCTTTTAACGATCCTTCCACAACTATATCGCACCATTATTATTTCAGACTGCCTCGGTGGTGCAGTTGTAGTGCGTACGTGTTACGATTGAGGCCAACGCTGAGGTCTAGGGTTCGATCCCCGGGTCGGGTAAAGTGGTATTGGGTTTTTCTATAACGAAATACTCAGTATTAGCCCGGAGTCTGGAAATTTGTGCCCGGTATGGCGATAGGCTCGCCCCCTATCACATCGTGGGACGGAGATACGCACGGCGAAATGTGGGTGTACTGGTTACACCTCTGCCTACCCCTTCGGGGATTACAGGCGTGAGTGCGTATGTATTATTTCAGTGTACCCAACGTTGCTCATACGAGGCAAGTATGACTAGGATTCAAACATAGGCTACTTTTTATCCTGAAAAAGGCAGATCACGCGGGCGGAGCCTCGAGCAAAAGCTAGTATAATAATTTCTTTACAAATGAACTTAATACATAAATTAGAAATATGGAATAAATATTTTGTACAGATAATATTAAAAATAAAAAGAAAAGTTTTCCATCTTTGGCTTGATGTAGGGGAAAATCCTTCAGTTTTCCTTAAATTGACGAAGACAAAATGATAAAAAGAAACATTTTTATTGAGTGTAAAGGTTTTCCTCGTTTTAACATAGCCTGAAGGCTGAGCCAACAATTTCAATATAATATTGTGTGAATTTTTATTTGTACAAGGATCATAAAGTACAAAGTAAAATATGTATTGTCTGGAAGAAGACATATTTTGAATAGAAATGATTTAATATTTCGATATATTTGCGTTGTGTGGCCACCAAAGATATCCATGTTCCTGTTTTAAAACGTTTGTAAGCATAAAAGTGGTCATAATGGTGCAGTTACACGACGCTTCCGAGAACGAGCCGAGGTACCGATGCGAAGGACCTCGGCCTACTTTCAAATTCAAATTATTTATTGAATCCATAAAATGTTATAAATTATTTAGATTCCGTCAAAATTCTACCGCTAGTTCGGAATGCTGTTTTGCTCGAGAAGAACGAGTAAGAAACTCCAGCGTTGGTCTTTTCAAAACTAGTTTACAATTATTACAGCATAAGGTTTTACAATATTTCATTGGAATTAGAGCAGCTCGATCAAGCAATTACAGAAATGATATCTACCCATTGGATTAACTTGCATGACCTCGATAAGCATGACAAATAAATTAAGACCTTCAAATAGTTTTAACAAATAAAAGATAACAGTCCGAGCAGACCAGTCCACACAAGCAACACCAGTTCACGAGTATGAAACTTGGTTAGAGGTTCACACGTAGCCGCTTATCACATATTAATATTAGGTAATACTAGCCCTATATTATACACGTCCCACTGCTGGGCACGGCCTTCCTCTATTGAATGAGAGGGTTTAGGTCTTAGTGCACCACGCTGGCCTAATGCGGGTTAGCAGACTTGACATACCTTCGAAATTCTTATGCAGAACTACTCAGGTATGCAGGTTTCCTCACAATGTTTCCTTCACCGTTAAAGCAAGCGATAATTAATAACTAATACACACGTAACTTAGAAAAGTCAGAGGTGCATGCTCTTGGGCTTGGTTTCGACCTTACGACTTTCGTCTCGACAGTCCGTACCACTCCCCGCTGAGCTATCACTGCTTAACACATAATCACAAGGTATATTATGTTAAGCCTAACTAATGACGGTAGAAGAAGGGAAAGAGGTGTATTTGTAACGTAGCACTTGGTGCTCCATAGTCTCTGCCTACCTTAATAGGAGACAGATTTAACCTCATGTAAGTTTTTACCAAGAATGACGAGACGAGCAGCTCGCTCGCCTGATGGGAAGCGCCATGCCTGCCCATAAACAGAAGCAACGCCACACAGAACATTAAATCACAAAGCACTGTGTGGCACTGGATTACTCTCGTCACACCGAGACTTAAGTTGATAAGTCTCATAATGCACAGTAATTTTACTGGCTTCAATGTCCTTCAAACCGGAACACAACAGTGCTTACACACTGTTGCTTGGCGGCAGAAATAGACAAAGCGGTGGTACTACTCCAGACGGCCTGACTCATACTAAACCATCAGGTATAAATAACAATTATTATAAATTTGTACTAGAAAAAGGCGTACACGACATTTTATCCTTATCAAACCTATTTCACATATCGAATAGTCTGGGTGAAATTAATTACAGTAACACGGGCAGCTGACAAAAACGTGCGTGCCTATGACAAATGGGCTCAATAAAAACGGGTCAATATTACATTTGGCACAATACAACGTTGTACCAATAGGTACGGCAAATTGAACAATCATAGGCAACTAAGTATAACAAATGTTCCCCAACCGAGATTTGTTCACACTAACCAATGTATTGGCCTTGAGTATGTATGTGATATTTTTGGCATTCCGTACCTAAAGAGTATGGTAGGCAGCGGCCTGGCTGTATTCTAGCATTGCTGAGGTCCATGGGCAGCGGTAACCACTTACCATCAGGTGGGCCGCCCGCTCGTCTGTCTATCTAGGGCAATAAAAACTGAAAATACCAAGTATCAACAGGCTGTATTACTTAACTACGCTGTCTGTCTATCTCTTACATTTAAAGAGCTCTATATCCATACGCACTCACGCCTGTAATCCCTGAAAGGGTAGGCAGAAGTTTAACTAGTTCACCCACATTTCGCCGAGCTTATTTCCATACCATGATGTGATATGGGGCGAGCCTATCGCCATGTTGGGCATAATTCCAAACTCCGGGTTGATCCTAAGCATCTCATGATAGAAATACCTAATATCACTTTACCCGAACCGGAGATCGAACCTGAGATCTTATTACAGCAGTCGTACCGTGTAGGCATTACAACTGCGTCACCAAGGCAACAATGTCCACAGAATATTTGATGTAATATGATATCCTAACAAATTAAGTTAACTTTCCTTTAAGGCAACGCATCCTTTATTCATGGGCACTGGAGCTCACTTACCATGAGGTGACCCATTTGCTCGTTTGCCGGCTTCTATAAAAAAACAAGAAATGGAAATGTAATGTGATACTGAGCCCTTGGTATGTATTTCGACTCGAACTTGACTTTCAATACCAAAAGTCATGGGCGCGTTGCCAACCTTAAGGGAAAGGGATAATTAAGCGATTGGGAAGGGGAGGGGGATTTGGGCCTCCGGATATCTCACTCACGGTACGAAACGCAGCAGCACGCTGCTACTTTACGTCGGTTTTCTGTGAGACAGTGGTAACGACCCGGACGAGCCAGCCCATTCATGCTGTAAACAAAACTAACAACTGAGTAGCTTCACCACTTTGATTATGGTATCGATACTACTTAGTATACGTTAATATCGATCTTAAATAGGCATTAAAGACTTTTCCAGAAAACAGATAAATGGTCGGCTTTTTTTGTTAATCCGATTAAAGTAACAAAATTGAATATTGACTTTCTCGATTCTGCGAATCCGAGTATCGAGTACTCAGCATCAGCTATTGAAACCTTCTTGGTATCTTACTTATTGTTTCTTGTACGGGTCTTTGAAGAATAAGCATTGGAGATCTCAGTTGATGTTTGTCTTTAGACCGAGAATAAACAACGGGAAGATTCTGGAACTTATTTAATCGAATTGCCAATTGGAAATAGGGCTAAGTTTTTATTATTAGTGGACAGTCTAGCTTCTAGTTTGAAGTAATATAGTTTTATGATTGAATTTATCTCCGATGGCGTAAACAGAGATGCAACTAGTACACCCGCGATAGCTGATGTTGTTTTCGTCCCATGATGTGATAGGGGGCGAGCCTATATCATATCAAGCACAAATTCCAATCCTGGACTGGTCATGTGGGATTTTTCTAATCGAAAACTCATAAGCTCACTCCTTTATCCCCGTAGGAGTAGACAGAGGTGTAACTAGTGCTGCACTCACGTTACGCCGAGCTTATTTCTTTCCCTTGACGTAACAGGGAGCGAACCTATAATCAAACATAAATAATGATTTCCTGACCTGAAATTATAACTCCGGATATAAAAAATAAAACTGAGTAAAACAAATGTGTCTAATTTTATATTCCATTGCTTCCATATTTTAAAATATTCTTCTATATTTTGAACGTTCAAAATTTTTAAACCAACTTAACATCAAATTGTATGTTCTACAAGGTGTTATTCAATATTATTTTCATCTGTTTATTCTTATGACCCGTGCTCTGTAGTTTGTTCTCTTCGAATGTCTTCGATGATATGAAAAAGAAATGCAAAATGGTAGATAATTGTCTCTGTTAAAATATTAATGAAAATATGCGCTTCCTTTATATTAGGACTATAACTTAAATTTACTACTGTTTTATTTCTATGCTATATTTTACTTTATACATATAAGACGATATACATTTAAACTGTGATGAATTCTACCGTTAATATTTTTACTACGTTACTAATAGGTACCGAATGCACCTACAGCTTAGCGGGCAGTGTTATGGACTGCCGAGATAAAAGTCGCAGGTTCGAAACCAGCTCTAAGAACAACAACCTCTGACTTTTCTAAGTTACGTGTGTATTCATTATTTCTTATCGCTCGCTATAACGGTAAAGGACACAATATCCTGGAAACCGGTACAGCTGAGAATTCTCTTTAGGAATATAGAACGTATCTAATAATAATACTCCCAACAGACACACACATAGTCCTGAACCCACACTAGGTTAACCTGTATCGTGGGTATCAGCAATTACGAGGGACCTACGGTCCTACAACACCCAGATCCGAAACAAATATTTGTGGATTAGACAAACATTTTGTCTCAATGTGGAAATCGAACCCACGGCCTCATGCTTCGCAGCCGGCTATTCGCCCACTGCGCCACGGAGGCTGTCCATATTAAGTCTACTAACTGCACTAAGCCCGCGTAGTAGACTAACCTAGCCTATTATTCGTAAAGGAGGCCCGTGGCCAGCTGTGGGACAGTGCAATACTTGATTGATATTATTATTGTTTTGATACCGAATCCTGCTGTCACAAAACTTTATTAAATAATAACTATAATACACGAATTGCATTTGTCTTCCGTCTGTCCTAAGATTTACGTTTCAATTGCAGTGTAGTGGCAATAACCATAAATCATAAAAACTGGCAATCTTTCGGTCGCTTCGAATATTGTGCAATGTTTCGGAAAATTAGATTTGTTTAAGTAAATTGATGATGTTAACATGTTACAAGTGGATGTGTATTATGAATTTTGTACAAACTCATGACAACAGACTTATTTAGGTACTATTTCAACATTAGATGATGTACTTATTTTTCTCTTAAGTGACTACCAGGTCCGGATGGCCATACATAATTTGTACAATCATTCTAAAGCCCCATTTACACGAAAGAGTTTATTGCATGACACAGATGAAAATGTGACAGAAATTTTTTATTTACAGGGCCGCGTCATGTAGTTTGAAAAAAGAATCATATGACGCGACCTCATAAACGCGTTTTCTGTTATATTCTCGCCTATTTCGTACAAAAATCTCTCTCCATAAATAATTGATCAATATTAAATGAGGTTTTATTATAAAAAACGAAGGCTGCTAAATTATAGTACTTTAATTAATTACAAGATCGTTGATTGACTGACCATTTAGACCCGTAAACGTCTCTTAAATTCCATCCTTTTACCAATCTATTACATCAAAGTTGGGACTAAAACATTATATAACTACAAAAACACGTAACACAGGTAGTCGAGGTTCTATACAAACCATTTTAAACATTTAAAAATCCTGCAACCAGACTCCAAATCATGCAAAAATATCCGTGAATTTGCTTGAAAAATGCGTTCCACTAAAGTCTAAGTAGAAACACGGTGTCTCTCAGTTCGCAGTCGGAAAAACGTTAGTCGTAAAGCTGTCCTTTGAATGTATGCAGTAATTTCTGTCTCTCGACGCACACCAACCTCGCTTTTTGTATCTTCTGTTTTAATGAGAACAGCTTTGCTTCTAGCCGTTTTAATGTCTACCATTGTGTGTGTAATCAGGCGTGCTTTCTACGCCTTCACACCCTTTAGGCACTCTTTGATAATTGTAAGAAATGTTCTTTCTATTTTTTGTTCTTGTATATTTTTATCTCGCTTTTGTTTCTGGATGTGTTGTTATCTTTACTCGTGTTAAATAAAGGGCTTATTGTTGGTATTTACTTACATAAAAAAAAACCTTTTTTCGATAGTATTAATATTTGCTTACAAATATTCGTGTCCTTTTTCATTAGTTTCTATTTTGAAATCTAAAAACAGAGTTAAGAGAAACATGGTAACAATTACTAATACCATTTTCTTCGTTTAAAATGCGCTAATTAGATGTTTAACCATACTTTTATACTATTATAATAAATATGGAATTGTGTCTGTCTATCTTTTGATGTTTGCTATGATGTAGTTGAAATACTGAGGACATAAACTATTTTTCATAAACAGACTTTCAATCAAGAGGTACCTACCGTAAGCCAAAGCTAGTATGAATTTATATTATCTTTAATGCCTTTCAAAATGGTTCTAGGTGGTAGGTCTCTATACCAGAGCCCGTCTGAATGTGTACCACCGCTTAGTCTATTTCTACCGTCAAGCAGCAGTGTTGTGTTTCGGTTTGAAGGGTATTGAAACCAGTGAAATTACTGGGTACCATGAGAGACGCAGTCCGATGCTATGCAGTGCTTTGAAATTCAAAGTTCAGTGTGGTAGTGGAAGTATTACTTCTGTTTATCAAGCGTGGCGCTTACCATTAGGCGAGCGACCTGCTCATTTCGTCATTTAAGCTAAATATAAATCAAAAATACTACATTTCGTGAATAATGCATTAATTACTCTTTTAGCTACCACATTTTTATGAACCTATGTAATAATTATATTCCTAATATTCATGGACATTTCAACCTTGAAATAATAACCAGAGTCCAAAACTAATCAACAAAGCATGCACGTCCAATATGAAACGAGGACGGTATTATGCATGAAGCACTCGAGCTCACCGAAGCATCGCGGGTCGTTTGCCAAGCTGTACCGCGTCACAACAAATCCAGAACGAGGCGCTAGTTACATTTGTTCAGACCTAATAATGTAACTGTTTTCTCAAGAATTATGGACGTCTTTTGAATTTAGAAGTATGTTATGACTACACAATAAACTTGAGTAACTTGAGTGCTAGAGCCATGTTGTAGACAGTTCGGCTACAGAAAGAATGGGCCAGCTCGACCGGGCCGTTACCACTGTCTCACCAAAAACGACGTAAAGTAGTATATTGCTACTGTGTGTACGGTAAGTGAGGTATCCGAAGGCCCAAATCCCACTCCCATTCCCGATCCTTTCATTACCACTTTCCTTTAAGGTCGGCAACTCGTCCATGATTGTTCTGGTATTGTGAACATACCAGGTGACCCACTTCCTCGTTTGCTGGCCTATGCTATACAAAATATACAAGAATATTCTAAAAGAACCATAGTCACCCTACGTTCATTCGGTGCGGACAGACTTTGTGTGTTTTAAAACGCGTCGAATTAACAATTTATAGTAACCGCGATGCAGATAAGTCTTCGCTATTTATGTCCCGGTTGACGGTAACATCTCCAGATCCCAGGATCCCGGGACACGATGCTATCCGGATTTACAACTCAAACAACTTTTGTATGTAATTTAAATCGGATTAGTTTCTTTTGAATGCTTTGATTTTGAAAACTAATTTATGTTTCGTTTGGTATTCTTCTAACTTTCCTTTTCCCAATCCTTTAATTATCCCTCTTTAAGGTCAGCAGCGCCCCATGATTCTTCTGGTATTGTGGGTGTACATGGGTGATCATTTACCATCAGTTGACCCACTTCATCGTTTGCTTGCTCTATTTCAGCCTCTGCTATAAAAAAGTCGATATTTTATTAAGCATGACATTTTGGCAATGGTAAGAACGGTCGAATGCAATATGATGGACTTTCAATTATTAATGTAGATCATTCTTCAGAAATACTTTCGTTCTTATTTACTAATCCCCCAATTTACCACTGCAAGTTATGGAAGCCAAGATCAATGGCAAAAATGGCACACATATTTATGACACGGAGTATCGAAGTCTCTAAAAACCCATTATTTCTCGTTACAGAGTTAATATCCTGTATTATAGAAAATACAGTTTAAAAATGAGGCCGGATTATTATTATTCATCGATATTGTCTTCTGGAACTCAAACCCATCCATCCTAATGATCGATTTTGTAAAAATAGAATGGTAGGTACGTCACAAAAAAGACTATTTTTCATTTCAAACTCAAACTCTCTTCGTCACAATGACATTTTCGAGGAATGAATCATGAACACAGGAAAAATATTATTTCCTATTGAAATGATGCTTTGATCTACTTATTTAAAAGATACAAAAAGGCCAAAGCGGGAGCTAGGCACGTCTGCAGCCGGCTGGGCGCCATTCATCATGGATGTCGTGGAATAATGCCGGGACAGTGTCACTGATGCCACTGGTAATAGCTGAGACTGTTCACGCAAATGAACTTTCTCATAATGATAAAAATAATTGAACTGCGCTTTTGTTTTGTGCGGGTTATTTTTTGAGTAATGGACTTCAGGATTGCTTTTGTTAGATGCAATGTAAAATTAATCCTGCATTGTAAGGTTTATTTACTAATTGCTTTTTTGTATTAGAAGATGAAATATAATATTACAATATTATAGGTTAGGTTTTAGACTTACCGCATTGTAACTTAAACTGTTTGAAAAAATAAGGCTAAATGTCCAAGTGTTAACATTTGGATATTTTGCCTTAGCCTCCAACTTATCCCAAACGGCAATCAGCAGACTTAAATACTATAGAAACATTCGACCAAAATGTATATGTATAAAATAAATTCAATATGTTACTCTAATTAAAATGAGAAATATATTTTTGCTCATAAAATATCGGTGATTTTGAGAGTCCATGGGCATCACGTGATATCATGGCAAGACCTCTACAATAATTAGACTAAAACCTAGAACCTAGGGCGTACAATGTTTGTGTTGAATTCGAGGTCGTACATAAGTCAACATTGATTCAGTTAATTATTCAACGAGTCTTCATAATAATATATGCACGCGAATTGTAGAATTAATTATATCTAGACACTTATTATTCGTACAAGCATGCTGAAGCTACTGTAGTCTAGAATAACTAGAATTGTGTTGTTTTAGTTGGTGATAGGTCTCTTGAATGCGAGAGTACGTCTGACTTTGACTACATACCTTTATCCCTATTATAATATTGTTGTATACTCGTACAAGCAGTGATACCTCAGCGGGGAGTGGTATGGACTGTCGAGACGAAAGTCGCAGGTTCAAAACCAACCCCATAATTGTTAATTATCACTTACTTTAACGGTGAAGGAAATATCGTGAGGAAACCTGCATACCTGAGAAGTTCTTCATAAGAATTACGAAGGTATGTGAAGTCTGCCAACCCACATTAGGCCAGCGTGGTGAACTAAGGCCTAACCCCTCTCACTCAGTAGTGGAAGCCCGTGCCCAGCAGTGGGACATATATAATACAGGGCTAGTATTATTATTATACACCTGTAAGGGTTTATCATCTGGAAAATATATTCCATATAAGAAGTTATAATTTTGTTATTTTGCCTCGGTGGCGCAGTTGTAATACGTATGCGTTACGATTGAGGCCAATGCTGAGGTCTCGGGTTCGATCCCCGGTTCGGGTAGTGGTATTGGGATTTTCTATAACGAAATGCTCAGTATCAGGCCGGAGTCTGGAATTTGTGCCCGGTATGCCGATAGGGACGATCACATAATGGGACGGAGATACGCTCGGCGTAATGTGGGTGTCCTGGTTACACCTCTGCCTACCCCTTCGGGGATTACAGGCGAGAGTGCGTATGTATGTAAACTTTGTTAGAAAGAGACTGTACAAGAATTGCATTGTCATGTAATTTTATTGCATTTTTTCCAATTTCATCTAGATGCCAATAAGCTAAGCAATTTTAATCAAGGGCCGGCCATTCTCTTTGTAGTCCGTTGGCTTCAAAACACGTTCATAAATCACTAATATCCTGCGCGAAATTAATTTTAAACGAAGATATTCAAGTGGCATCCATCAGGCCATTGGGAGACATCGCAGTATGTGGACCTCGGAAATTTAATTGAAAAACCAATCATTGATGAGTATCGGTTGTGGGTGGTGTGACTACAGTGTGTTTTGCCCGACCACATTTTCGTGGTATTGTGGTGTAGTTCACGGTTATGTTTAGAGACACTTAAATAAATAGTATTAAAGACTGCCTCGGTGGCGCAGTAGTAATGCGTACGCGTTACGATTTAGGCTAACGCTGAAGTCTCGGGTTCGATCCCTGGGTTGGGTTAAACACATTACATTATTATTACGCATTACAACTGCGCCACCGAGGCAGTCACCGAAGATGTTTAATAAATCTGTATGTCTAGTACGAGTTACAAATTCGTTCATTGTTTTCGAATTCGTATTAAAGATCTTACAGGGGAGGGCTCATCTACCTAGGAACACTAATGGACAGTAACATAATAAGGAGAAATCGATGTACATACATTAAAAAAAAATCGCGCTGAATTGAGAACCTCCTCCTTTTTGAAGTCGGTTAATAAAATACAGTTTCACTTAACATAATAGCGTAAGCTGTATCGAAATGTGTTTAGCAGTATTTACGTGATGCACGAACAAATTTACAGTCAGACAGAATATTTGTGATTTATTATAAAAATACGCAGTTGTAAGCGCATTGTCTGTTCTGTCTTATCCAGTTATAAGTATTTTTATACGAAAAAACATAAATTTATTCTTGAAAGTCAGGTCTATTGATCACATAACTTGAAACTATAAAATAAATCAACAGGATTTAGATTCACCCGGCATTTAATACAACAAAGATCGTAAAGTGTAAAGACGCGTGTATCGCTGAAACAAAGCCCATACCATCCTCAGCTATTTTACAAGTAATGGTAGTCCGTTGCCATATTATCGCCGTAAACTATGACCGTTGTCACCCTATCTACAAATCTACTGTCGAGTTTCGTCTTTGCTGTTTTGGATAAGTAGGTATAATCTTTTAGCAAAAACTGATTATACTCATAGTTTAATATCAAAATTTTTGATATTTTAGTTTCTAGATGCAAAACTTCACACACACATATAGTGAGAGAGAGAGAGAGATGAGAGATAGGGGTTAAACGTATAACACTTTTTTACATACATACGCACTCACGCCTGCATTCCCCAAAGGGGTAGGCAGAGGTGTAACCAGTAAACCCACATTTCGCCGAGCATATTTCCGTCCCTTATGTGATACGAGGCGAGCCTATCGCCATACCGGGCACAAATTGTAGACTCCGGGCTAATACTGAGCATTTCGTAATAGAAAAACCCAATACCACTTTACCTCAATCGTAACGCGTACCATTACAACTGCACCACCGAGGCAGCCACTTTATTTTTGTGGGAGATTAACTATTACTGGCACTGAATCCAAACTGATTGTGAGGACAGCGAACTGCCTGATAACGTCAGCCCTATCTATTTAAGCGAAATCAGGAGCTGAATTATTTTGCCTTCATTGCAACCTCCATCCTTATATCATTTTTTATAGCATAAATCGACAAACGAGCATGTGGATCACCTGATGGTAAGTGATGTCCACCACCCATGTACGCCCACAATACCAGTACAGTAGAATCATGTACACGTTGCCGACCTTAAAGGACAGGGATAATTAAAAGGGGAAGGGGAAAGGATTTGAACCACCGTACGAAACGCAGCAGCAAGCTGCTACGTTACGCTGATTTTCTGTGACTCAATGGAAACAAGCCTGCCCATTCATGCTGTAGACAAAACTGTCTACAGCTTGGCTCTATCACTCAAATATCAATCATTTTTATATTTTGTTCCAACACCAGTATCTGAAGTCCGCAGCATCTGTGGTTATTGGTTACTATCATCGGCGGTATTGTCGAGCGCTAGTGTGGAGTGGCCGACCGTTTTATTGCGAAACCAATATTCCGACGCACGCCAAGCATTTGTCGCCTGAACCATATCTTCTGTTTGCTATCGGCTTTCCAATTCTTTATTTCTCATATTGTATTGGTATCAATTGTTATATTCAGCAGATATTGTATTCAAAAGATCGATGATTGTATGGACTGCACTGGAATATATTCTTGAATTTGAACAGGGCGATCAATACGAGCACGTTTGATTTTGATTGATTTTTTATCGCTGAGACCGGCAAACAGAGCAATTAGGTCAACTGCTGGTAAGTTTCTTCACCGCCCATGAACATTCACATTACCTGAAGAATCATCGATGTGATGGTGACCTTAAAGGTATCATTATGGGAAGGGGAAGGGGATTTAGGCCGCCGGATATTTTACTTACCGTACAAAACGCAACAACAAGTTGCTACTTCACGTAGATTTTTTGTGAATACTTGTATTGCCTCGACTAGCGTGGATGTGTGTATTTAGTAACACTCATTTATCTTAAGATGCTACAAGGAAGTCCACACTTCCGTGACATTTCACCTCACCGAGACGCGTGGTTGTCACTAGTATTTGTTATTTTAATGGGTGTAGTAAACATGCACCGTGTCGTTTTACGTAACTTAAGTAAATCAAAGAATGACAAAACCTTATATGACATGTCATGTTGTCATAGGCCTCAGGGCGGATCGCTTCGGGACATTAGATTGTAACATTTGATAACCGTCCACACTTGAGTTTGTGAAGAGTGTTTGTCACAATCATGCGTCTCAGTAAATTATATATTATTACTAGCTGTTGCCCGTGGCTCTGCCCGCGTGAATGCTTTTTTCCAGGATTAAAGTAGCCTAGTGGGCGACAGCGGTGGGCGCGGCGTGGGGGGGTAATCGCATCAAGCGAGTCCCGTCATCGCGATCGGTGTGAGAAATGCGCTTGACAAAAATACTAAAATGACTAATAAAAAATAAGGGTTCATGGTAGAAGGGTGAAAATTTTGGGTTGTATGTATTTTTAAATGCCACATCATAAAAAAAATGCTGTCAGAAAAATAAAAATAAATATTTAGGGATGGATCACCCTTATCATTTAGGGGTATGAAAAAATAAATAGTAGCCGATTCACAGACCTACTGAATATGCATATAAAATGTCATAAATACTGTAAACTACCCTCGTTTTTTCGGTACCTAAAACTTCTGTCCATCCTAATGTTGTCTGGAAGAAATAGCTGTTTGCGATAAGACCGCCCATTGTATCACTCTTACTGTATGATCCTCGTTTATAATCGACCTACTTTATTTGGTGTGCAATAAAATATATTCTAACTATCTATCTATCTATCTCAGTGCGCCGAAATGTCACACGTGAAGATTCACGACTTACAAATATCTGGCACATCAAAAATAAAAACTTATAAAGTTCAATGCAACTTACTAATACTTTTAAAATCATATAAATATTTTACTCCCAACGTAAAACGTTTAGCACAATAAAAACCATTAATAAGTACCTATATTATAAATTTTATATTTTAAATTACGTGAGTTTAGTAAGTGTACGTTCGGTCTGCACTTCTTTAATTAACCCAGACTGCAGTTCTGAAGTTGAACCGTTCCGAAAGCTCGCGTGCATTGCGCGGTATTAATATTTCCCATTTGTCGACACCCACCTGCGAGCTAGTGACTGGGAGGGATTTAGGCTTCAAGTGAGGAGCCGTATGGATCTTCACTTGGGATTAATAAGACATAAAATATATTTAATCATGATTTATTAGGCATATGAATTAATAATGTGAAAGGTTTGTTTTTTAGTCGAAAAAAGTCGTTATATTTCTATATGTTGCATCAGAATACTAGTAAATTATTAAATTAGCAGCAAGAGTAATAGTGCTGCAGTTGAACAATACATACATACATATACTCACGACTGTTTCCTATAGGGGAAGGCAGAGACAATGGAATTCCACTTTCTACTTGAACAATCGAGATCCAAATTTCAGTTTTAAGCCAGATCATGTTCAGTGGTAAGCCATCGCACATTGTTCACATTACAGTCATTGTAAATGATTGCACACTACAAATGGGTTAAATATTTTGCAATATAGGCCAAAAAATTCTCCTTTCTCGTGTTTAAATTGAAAGTTAAGTTAAATAAATAAATATACCCATCAGTCACACACATATTCCTGACCCCACACTAGGATAACCTGTATCGTGGGTATCAAGAACTACGAGGGACTTATATAGTAGAGATAAAGTAAAGAAAATAATATTTTCAACTTCGCTGTGGTAATTTTTTATGATCCCTACCAGGATGACGTGATTTTATCGAATGTTGACACTTTTACCCGAGATATTTAAATAATAATAATAAATACACCCAACAGTCACACACATAGTCCTGACCCCACACTATGTTAACCTGCATCGTGGGTATCACGAACTACGAGGGACTTACGGTCCCACAACACCCAGACACGAAACAAATATTCGTGGTTCACACAAACATTTGTCTCGGTGTGGGAATCGAACCCACGGCCTCTCGTTTCGCAACCGGCTAGTCGTCCACTGCGCCATGGAGGCAGTCACTAAATTAGGTCAGCGTCATGCCCAGCCAAAGATACCTGTCATAAAGTTGGATTGAGCTTACGGAGAATATTTGTGACAAAAATATCAAATTAAAGAACATATAAAACATACCGTACTTACTTTGCAGCGTTTATTTCGGTGTAACATAAAATTATTTTGTTTCAAGTTGTAAAGCGTGATGAATTGTAAACTCTTAAAAATAAATTTTGGTAGTAAAAATGTGTGGGTAAGTTTGAATATTTTAACTTACCTATATATTGTAATTTGTGGCGCAATTCTTAAACAACTCAACTTTTTTAGCCTCATTGAGTACCTATTTAAAAAGAAATAAAAGTAAGAAAATTTACAAAGTAATCAACTGGAATCTTGTTCGAAGTTTTATTCAAAATATTTTAAATATGCAACCAGCATTTGAGTTATAATATTCCAGTAGTGCCAGCCATACCTGAGTAATTATTTACTTTATAAATATTTCTGACTGCGTCCCTGATTACCGCATTCACCGCGATTTTAACCTTTCGTTGCGCTAAGCAATTAAGTTAGCTGCTTTAAAATTTAAGTTTGATTAAAAGCTTTTTGTTCTATTAAAGGATTACGGGTATCGTTTTATCTCTTTATATTATTGTTTCCTATCACTTAATTATAATTTATCTGATTTCCTTTTAATTCTATTAAATAACTAGCTTTTGCCCGCGGCTCCGCCCGCGTGAATGCCTATTTCCAGGATTAAAGTAGCCTAGTGGGTGCCCCCGGTGAGAAACGCGCTTCACAAAATACTAATATCGCTATTAAAAAATAGGGGTTGATCGTAGAAGGTTGAAAATTTAGGGTTGTATGTATTTTTTAATGTTGTATCATAAAAAATACAAACAAAGAAATTTGTCAAAAAATAAAAAAACAAATTTAGGGGTGGACCACCCCTTAACATTTAGGGGGATGAAAAATAGATGTTGGCCGATTCTCAGACCTACCCGATATGCACACAAAATGTCATACAAATCGGTCCAGCCGTTTCGGAGGAGTATGGGAACGAACATTGTGACACGAGAATTTTATATATAAGAAGACAAAAGTTTAATAAAGGAGGCTATTTTGTAACTTTCATATTTTTTACTTTTAAACTTTTTTTTTAATATTATTAGCTTCATAATAGTAATAGTATTGTTTTTGGTGTTATTGAGGGTATTCAGGGGAATAACTGTATTAAGTGGGTAGATGTAGGATAGTGAGGCGTGGTGGAGGTGATTGGTGAGGTATATAAGAGGGTGCTGTTTTAATTGTGAGAACTCAGTCAACCTTGGAACTTTTACGTGGAAATGCTGGTCAAGTAAGAAGAAAGAAAGAAGAAAGAAAGAAAAACTATTTATTTGTACAGCCGCCAACGCGCTTATGAGTGTATCGCTACATTCTACACTACAATTAACATTAAAAAATAAAAAAGTAAGAAATAATATAAGAAAGTACAAATGCCCGCCGCAGCTGTGACAGGTGGTAGGTGAACACTCAGCATGTTGCTGTGCCGTGGCGCGTACCACAACACAGCACTGATTTTCAGTGGTCACCTTGTGTGACGTACGGACGCGGACGCCAGCCAGCCGATATAATTAATTGACACACTACTACGTGACGAAAGAAGATAGCTAAAGAATTATTGTATATAATACTTAAATAAACCACCCATACAATATGTATACTACAATATGTTTACATATAAATTCATACATCTAATAACATTCTTATGATATTAAAAGGGTCAATATAATAAGAAAATTATTCTCAGCGACGCGGCGCGGCGCTCTGTCTCGCTTCCACCTGTTCCCGGCAAAGTAACGCGCATCTAGCATAGCTGCATCTCACAGACGATCATGAAGCAACTACAGTTGCCTAGTCCGCCGCGCACGCGCCAGCCCGGTGCACGGCCGGTGAGTGGATGTGTCGCCTGGGCATAGCATTTTACGTGACCAGATATTAATTAATTATTTACATAGTACGGTTGTAAACATAAATAGAAGCAGCTCTACAGAGCTTTGAATGACAAAAGAATGGCATTGGACTGCGCTTGTCACACCGAGACCTAAGATGTTACGTCTAATAATGCCCAGTAATTTCATTGGCTATAATGTCTTTCAAACCAAAATACAATAGTGCTTTTACAATGCTGTTTGGCGGCGGAAATAGACAAAATGGTAGTACTAACATCGCATACGAGGGACCTACGCAACAAACACACTAAAAATACTTCTTATCGATAGTTCCAGATACATACATACACACATACGCACTCACACCTGTAATCCCCGAAGGGTAAGGCAAAGGTGTACAGGTGTAACCAGTACACCCACATTTCGGCAAGCGTATCTTCGTCCCATGATTTGATAGGGGGCGACCGTATCGCCATACCGGACACAAATTCCAGACTCCTGAGTATAGAAATACGAAATACTTAATATAATATATATATTGAGTATTTCGTAACAGAAAAATACAATATCACTTTTACCCGACCCGGGTATCGAACCCGAGACCTCGTCAGCCTCAGTCGTAACGCGTACGCATTACAACTGCGCCACTGAGGCAGTCAGTAGTTCCAGGTATTAATATTCAATATCAACATACACTTTACACTTCTAAACCAATAAAACCTTTCCATTTTATCGTATGTGTGACAAACATCTCCGATACCACGTAGCTCTAGCAAAGCTTTAAATTGAAAAGCGATACTAGGTCCTTCGTGTCCGGACCTAACGAAGCGACGCTTGATTGCTTTTTAATAGGCATCAGTATCAGTTCAGATATCCTCGGATCCCATCTCGCCTTCGTTTTGCGATACGTGCACAGCTTCCTATTACCGGTTTTGTTCAACGTTTTTTGCAATCTCTAGAATTAATTGCTTGTTCCTGTCACGTGGTGAGAGTTTTTTTTTTGTTATCTTGATAGGGGTGTACTATCTCTATCAATCAGTCGTTTAATTGGAAGGTTTTTGATATGGGTGATGTCCAATTTGGAGGTTCTTTGTGCGTCGGTCAGTGTTTAACAAAGGCTTTTGGCCAGCGTAAGCCGTTATGGTATGAAATTGGGTTTATATATTAGTGTTTTATTTGTTCAATATAAAAGCTAAAAAGCCCATATTAGATATTTTATGCAGTTGTAATCATTGAGTTTTTTTATTGATAAGTAAATTAAAGATTGTGTTAAAAAATAATTGGACAATTTCGATTGTCACGAGATGTTCACGATGTGACTCTTGGGAGGGTAGGCTGATAGGTACATAATTATGTCATCGGTGACGTAGGAGTTTTTAGTCAGTACAGCAGCGGTGAGATTTTGGTTCGGGGTACAGTGGCTGTTCGGGTAAAGACCGAAAAGTTGCTGAGTCCGGCATAACCATTCGTCCTACCCCGGGGTAGGAAAGGATCTTTAAACAGCATTTACCCTCCTGGAAAAAAGGAATATGTGTGTGACTGTTGGATGTATTTATCATTTATAATGACCATGTGATTATAAGTCCATCTCCAAAGGATTAGTGAATGCGGGTAGCCATTAAATGTTTTTATAAAAGATAGTAATTACGCTTGCATGATTGTTGTTCGACAAACTGCGCACTGTCGTGTGGATAAACGTTTTATAATTACACACTTTCAAATTGCTTTGTTTATTCCATTTTTGTGGAGACTATTTGCGTCAATGTCTGAATTGGAATTGCCCTTTAGCAATTGATTATTATATATCAACTAGGGGAGTTGCCCATGTTTTTCCACAAAACATAAAATAAAAAAAAAACTTAAAGCCCGACGAATATGAGACATATCTTACTTTCTTCCCTCCATTATTCTGCATCGATTGGTATCGGTCTCGACCCCATATCCCCAGCGGTGTCGGAGGAGATAGCGTGACAAGCTTTTGGCAGCGGCGGCGGCAGTTACTTTTTTTAGAATAGAGAAACATACATAGACACTCATGCCTGTAATCCCCGAAGAGGTAGGCAGAGGTGTAACCAGTACACCCACTTTTCGTCGAGCGTATCTCCGTCCCTTATGTGATAGGGGCGAGCCTATCGCCATACCGGGCACAAATTCCAGTCTCCGGGCTGATACTGAGCATTTCGTAATAGAAAAACCCAATATCACTTTACCCGACCCGGGCATCGAACCCGAGACCTCAGCGCTAGCTTCAATCGTAACGCGTACGCATTACAACTGCGCCACCGAGGCATTAAATACAATTCAGATAATGGATAAGTGGTTAGATATTTTTACCTGTCCAATATATTTTACTTAAGTAAGTGCCTACTTATTGACTACTATTAATTAATTATTTATATATTTATATAATTGTACATCTTCAAAAACAAAAGAAAATTAAAAAACAAAAATTATAGCGAAGTACAAATGGCGTTCTCATCGCTTACTGCGATTTCTTCCAGACATTAATATTATTACTTACGAATAAAATTGAAGTGTAAGCTTGAATAGGATAATGAAATCGATAATCCCTCCCCAAACTTATGGAAAGCACTACGTATCGTTAATTCAGTATAATTTACAGTAACATACAATTATCATGTATGTGCTTAAATCTGTATTTCCGATTTGAATAGCTCATATAACGTTGCCAATTTTAATAACAAGCTTCGTTACAATATAAAGCTTTTAAAATTTTCCAGTATATGTATTACGAGCGATTTCTCTTTACAGTGAAAAATATTTATTGGGGTATCTGAATGACAGGCATGAAGAGTAAATTTTACAATGCTTGCGACGCGGCGAAGTTTTGTTGTTGTTGGTTGGTACATACACACTCACGCCTATAATCCCGGAAGGGGTAGGCAGAGGTGTAACCAGTACACCCAAATTACGCCGAGCATATTTCCGTCCCATGATGTGATAGAGGGCGAGCCTAATTTCAGACTCTGAGCTGATACTGAGCATTGCGAATAGAAAAATCCAAAATCACGTTACCCGACCCAGGGATCGAACCCGAGACCTCCGCACAGCAGTCGTACCGCGAACGCAACTATATCGGCTGTTATATTCATTTAGTGGTCTGACTGTGATATTTATTTCTTCAAAGAGAGCTATAGCGCTCAAAGTTAGTCTCATTTGAATTTTAAGATGATTTTTGACCTCTATGTGAGTGAAATCGGAGATGAAAAAATTCGTCATTCATGCACTGATTTTGAAACTTTTATTAAAAAAATTGTAAAACAATTAGAGTACAATGAAGTTACTATCTCTCTATTCTAAAAAAAGTAACTGGCGCCGCCGCTGCCAAAAGCTTGTCACGCTATCTCCTCCGAAACCGCTGGGGGTATGGGGTCGAGACCGATACCAATCGATGCAGAATAATGTGGGGAAGAAAGTAAGGTAATATGTCTCATATTCGTCGGGCTTTAAGTTTTTTTTTATGTTTTGTGGAAAAAAATGGCCAAAGCCCCTAGTTCTACTAAAAAATGAAACCGACTCAAAAAGAACTCCTGCTTTTCTTCTTCCTTCTGCCATAAGGGCAGTGGTGTCGGTGCAACATGCTTTTTAACACATGTTATAGAAAGATTTGGCTTTTAGTTTTTACGACCGGCCGCCTGTCTGACGTCTACCCAGAACCCCTCTGGGGGGATAACACCCAGACTCATTTCTAGATCACACAAACATTTGTCTCGGTTTCGGAATCGAACCCGCGGCCTCGCGATTCACAGCCGCCCTATGCGCCACGGAGGCTGTCAAAAACCTAAAAAGAACTGAAAAGCTAAAAATAAAAATAACCAATTTTAAGTCGGTGGTTTTCATCAATACTAATTGACCATTAAATTGTAATAGCACCGACTCAAAGTTAATTGATACTTTTAGCTTTCTATTTTTTAGGCAACACTATCTTCTAAATTCATCTATAATATAATTTTACCTGCCGTCTGAACTATGTACATAGCCAAAATATCTTGAAATTGCATTCCTCTTAATTTCCCGTGTATCGGCAAAAACCTCGACTCCCTCAGTAAGTAATTCGAGCACGTGAGATGTAAGTGCGAATACAGGAAAGTAAACCGCCTTTTCCCTGCAATTTACCTCGGGGCGTGAATATAAGAAACTGTGAGGGCGTCATTTTTTTACTACGTCATCGCGTCACCGCAATTTGAAGCTTGTTACCCATTCTCGCCGTATTTCTTACGTAATATTGGTTTATAGTTCTTTTTTTATAGTAAAGGGTCGCACACGAGCATGTGGGTCACTTAAGTGATCTCCACCGACCATTAAAGCCTACAAAATAAAAAGAAAGACGTGGTGCCGACCTTAATTGATATTATAGTAGGGATTGGGAAGGGGAGGGGGATTTGGGCTCCGGATATCTCTACTCACCTTACCAAATAAAACAATAACTTTACACTTTTGTAAGTCATTAGTAAAAACCAGGTCGAGCCAGTTTTTCATGCTGTAGACAAAACTGCCTACACAGTTGTTCTCCCACAATTATTTAGGTATTTATTTATAAGATTACGCATGTATCCTTGAAGAGTTTTTAGACTGGTAGAGCCACGCTGTAGACACTTTTGTCAGCATGCATGGGCCGGCTCGTCCGGGTCGTTACCACTGTTTCACAGAAAACCGACGTAAAGCAGCAGCTTGCTCCAGCGTTTTGTACGGTGAGTGAGATATCCGGAGGCCCCTCCCCTTCCCAATTCCTTAATTATTCCTTTCCTATAATGTCGGCAATGTGCCCCTGATTCTTTTGATATCGTAGGCGTACATGGGCGCTGGAGATCATTTACCATCAGGTGACCCACGTGCTCGTTTGCCGGTCTATGCTATAAAACAAAATTCAAATGGTTAATTGAATTTATAAACTGTTATACATAAATTAGATTCCATTATTTACTCTGCTGTCCAGAAGGCACTTTCGCTAGAGGACAGTCAAGAAAATGTTGCATACTTTTTTATTGAACGCCTTAATAGTCGTTCCAATAAAACTATTGAACCTTAATACATCTTTTGTATTGTGCATTTATTTAACTGAACGGGCTTTTTCGAATGTTCTTTCTTCACAATAAAATTATTATGGCTATTTTTTTTTTTTTTTTTTTTTTATTAGATTGAATGACAAGACGAGCAGGTCGCTCGCCTGATGGTAAGCGCCACGCCTGCTCATAAACAGAAGCAACGCCACACAGAACTTTAAATAAAGCACTGCATGACACTGGACTGCGCTCGTCACCCCGAGACATAGATGTTAAGTCTCATAATGCCCAGTAATTACACTGGCTTCAATGTCCTTCACACCGGAACACAACAGTGCTTACACATTGTTGCTTGGCGGCAGAAATAGACAAAGCGGTGGTACCAACCCAGCCGGTCTCTCGCAAACGAGGGACCTGCCACCTTGTACTTACGTCTAAGGAATATTCGTAATTGAGTTTCATTGAAGCTGGTCCAATTATTGTATTCCAGCGTTATTTTTCATGTGATATTGAAAAAGACTGATTTTTCTCGACGGTTTTATTAAAATAGTTTTATCATTTTGTTATTCAAAGACAGACACGAAGGTCTCGTGGCGTAGTGGACGAGTAGCCGGCTGTGATGCGAGAGACTGTGGGTTTAATTCCTGCTCCGGGACAAAATGTTTGTGTAAACCACAAATATTGAATTTTTTGACGTCAGGCAGGCAGCTGGTCATAAAAACTACAAGCCAAATCTTTCTTTAACATGTATTAAAAAGCATGTTGCGCTGACCCCACTGCAAGTGTGTTAAGGGCAGGTAGAAGCAAGGATTTTGCTATTCCAAAATCACACAATTTTGTGTTAAAGAAAATTCACACGGTGTGATGTTTGTAGATCAACTGCTAAATCGTATGCGATTTGACCTGACTGAACAGACTTTCAATCGAATTGATCAACAAAAATCCTACAGCTTTTGTTAATTCAAGTCAATTGATCAAATAAAATCGAATCGTATGAATCCGCTATCAGTTACGTATCGTATTCAAGTAAGGTTAAATAGGTAAATACCTAAAGCTAAATAATCGATATAAGTAATATAATAATAACTACCAAAATCTGTAAAATATGTAGTGGTCTCGTCATTTGAGGAAGTAGTACAGGGCGCTTTATGTATGGCTGCTGTGGGTGTGTGCAGCGTTTGTTGGTGTGCTGGAGGGAACATGATGGTTATCATCAACACCCTCCGGTTCTGAAGCAGTGTATAAAATAGTGATTTTTAATTTACTGCAAATGTATATTGTGTTGTGTGCAATAAATGTTATTATTATTATTATTTTGTTTTTATGTTTTTTTCCTCACGGTTATATTACCTGTGGTATTTTTTTAAATCGCAATTATTATTATTATTATCAAAATAAATAAATATACAGTTACACACATACTCTTGACCCCACAGTAAGATATGATATACATATCTTGTATTCTGGGTGTCTTTACCATTAGATGATCCACTTACTCGTTCGCTAGTCTATGCTATAAAAAACTGCACACGGAGGCTATGAAACAACTGTCAGAGCCCAAGTTCACCTCACCTATCCGTGGTGTAACCTGCTTACGAGGCTATGGCGATCAACCAACACGCACTGGACCAGATTTTTTATGGGATAGGCCGGCAAACGAGCAAGTGGGTCAACTGATAGTAAGTGATCTCCACCGCCAATGTACACCCACAATACCAAAAGACTCATGGGTGCGTTACCGATCTTAAAGGAAAGGGAAGAAGGGGAGGGGTTTTGGGCATCCGGATATCTTACTCACCGTATGAAACACAGCAGCAAGCGGCTACTTTACGCCGGTTTTCTGTGAGACAGTGGTAATGACCCGGACGAGCCAGCCCATTCATGCTGTAGACAAGTGTCTACAGCGTGGCTCTACCACTCGTAAATACAGCACAGCTTGTTGGAATATTAGTCCAACACCTTCCTTTAGAGAGACATAAAGCATTTTCCCATCCATAAAAATACCTTACGCCACAATTGCCTTCACAATAATCACAATTATCAGATGTCATAAGAGAAAATACGCCCTTTAAGTTTCGGCCAACCATTCGGATAAATCGGGCACAACGTCATTTTCTTCGAATGTAATAAATTGTGGAATTATTTTTTGCTCCCGAGCACGAATCGTCGATTGGACGAGTATCGAATTAGTATTGGGATTTCGGTATCAATAAATGCAATAAAAACGTAACGAATCTGTCTGGAAACATTTTTTGTTCGGTAATTGGGGGTATTCGTTGATTACTATTGATATAATGCTTTCTGTTTGGGTTTTTGTGACGGCATGATTAGCCTGTATTATATGTGTATGGTGTATCATCGGAGGTTTTTAGGAACTAATCTACTGAGTAGATGAGTTCGATATTTTGTAAGAATTAAGCTCTATTTTTTGAAGTGAAAACTTCTTTAGCATCGTTGTGATTTTAAAAACTATGAAACGAAAAAGAGACAGACACGTAAATTCATAAGATTTAACGTGGGAGAAAATGTGATAGGAAGCATTATACATTCCCCGAAATTTTACATTCGTCTCATTATCTTGAAGGTCTCACTTCTACCACGTGTGAATTGCACACATGTTTTTTTTTTATTCTTTAATATATTTTATAGATAAATAGCATTTTATCAAAGTTGATAATGCTACCCTGATATACATTCATTCGTATGTTCTAAATTTAATAGTTTAACAAGACGATATAACGACTTCGCCTCTTTCGATTGTGGATGAACCAGTATGTTTCAACTAAACATTCTCCAAACTGTAGCAGATCTGTATCCCTATTATCAGACTCCTCTTTACCGAGATCTGGACACATTCAACCAAAGACTTTAATTTATACTACATACATATACAACGTATACTACTAGACGGCCTGTTAGAAGTCAAATTGCGTCATATATCGCGGCTGTTTGACAGCGCACAAACAGAGAGCGCGATAGGGGTTCTAATTGAGAGTAAGCGAGATGGTAATATTGAGTTACGGTCAATTGACCGCAACTTCGTGGTACAATTTCTATGTACCGCGCAGTTTATCTAGTAATATACATTAAAGTCTTTGCATTCCACTAATAAATACACATCTACCCTAACTCCGCATTCAGTACAATTTGCTTTGCCCATCAGTGATGCAAAAAGTGACATATGGTCGGATCGAAGACTAAAAACTACTAAATCGACAAATCATCATCCACAAACCAAAGAGTTCGGAAAACGGGTTGGAAGTTCTATTTACAAGGAGATAATTTGTCGCACGGCAAAGGCAATAATATAACAGAACACTCTGATATAAGAGACCGCGTCATGAAATATGACAGCAAAAATCATATAATGCGGCCTCGTAAACCAAAGTTTTCTGTTATATTCTTGTGTATATCGAACGAGTAACCCTCCCCGTTAAAACGGAGCTTAACGTTGATGAATGTTTAAGCAGTCTTTAACTTGAATTAATTTGGTGCCTTTTGAAAATCCAGATTAGTCCGCTGGAAATCCCACTGACCTGAATTCCAGGAGGAAGCTGCGATTAAACGTTAGTTTTCTGTGAGACAGTAGAACTAATTCAGTAAGCTAGCCTACTATTCATGTTGTAGACAAAACTGTCAACTTTTTAAAATAATAATTTCTTTAGCCGCGTTGGGCACTTCTTGGTAGGGGAAAATCTTATGGGTTCGCGTCACCGACATACTCAAGACGCGCAACGGCCGTGTGCTGTGCGCATTAGACACTTTGTTGGATGGGTGAAATCTCGTGCGTTCGCGTCACCGACATGCTTATAGAATTATATCTGTAGCTATATGTATATATTGTGCATTGTTGAAATAGTGTTTTTGTTTGATTATTATTTGAATCGTTTAATTGTAGAATCATTGTGCAGTACAATAGTGACTTCTAAAAAAACCCTATGCATATAATTGTTGCTCGGAGTGTCAATAGATGTGAAAACCAGATTGATGTTGATAATTTTAATTCAAACATTATGAAATTTCAAATTAGAATACTATAAGTTGTAATTTTTCACTTAGTTCTATCAGCAGTGTCTACAAATTCCATTTTTTTAATAGCAGAACGATTTAGCAACTAGGAATAATCCCTAATTGTGGGTCCAGTTGTATGATTAATAGCTAATGTTTGTTTGTCCAAACTGACTCGCTCGTAAGTTCCATGTCATATTGACTGAAACCATCCAAGATGTTTGTTTTCACTTCACTGTAATTATTAAAAGTGAACCTTGTTCTTAATTACTTGAGTTTGAAGCGTGGCCTATTCTATTTATAATGGGGTGAACACACAAAACAGGGTGTGTTGTATGTAAAGACATACAATCGACCAAGATCGATGGTTTTGAAATTGCGTCATACTCTAGACAAAGAAAGAGTATTGAATCAAATATCAAAAATCATAAATGATAGAGCCTTGCTGTAGGCAGTTTGTAGGATGGATAGGTTAGCACTATTCCACAGAAAAACAACGTGAAGTGGCAGCTCCAATTGCGCTTCATACGTTGAGTGACATAACCAGGGGCCCGAATTCCCTGCTTCCGTTTCATGAGAGCACTGCATATGTGGTGGAAATCACTTACTCATTTGCTGATCTTTAAAAAAACTCTTTTCATTCATTAAAATAAAACTAGTTTATACGAATTTTTTCGCGGTTGAATTTTTATTTTAGTCCCGACGGTTCAAAAGCTTTTCAGCCTGTGTGTAATATTCGGGTAAACATAAGAAATCACTATCTTTTCATTCTTTTCAAGCATCATTTTCTATTGTTGCAGACTGAATCATGCTCTAGCAGGCCTGCGGCCATGGTGGTGGCATGCGTGTAATGTTGCGCTGCACGCGGCGTGTTGCGCGCTCGTCGCCCGCGCTTGCGTCACCATCGCTCGTCTACAGCGGCCCTTTGCGGCTCTTGCTGCTCTACTGTTCGCAGTACACCCTGTACACACTGAGGCGGTAAGAATGATTGAATCACTTATCGAGGCATTCATTTAATGGTGAATTATCATCTGCCCGAATTAAAATCTGATTAAAATCGACAAGGTAGAGGTTTTTTTGCGTGTGCGCAGTTGCATTAATACTGCGAGTATATCAGCGCGTAAACCACACATTTCAGGCACAGTTTTGGTGCGTTCGTCACTTACTTAAACTCATCCTATATCTATAGATTATTAAATTGATAGGTCATATAAAAACACTTATATTTACATTATTAATTTATTAACGAAACCTTCACGAATCAAGGTATAGGCACTGTTATCTAATAAAAAAGTAGCAACTGTATTGTACTGCTCCTTTGCTGGGCGTAGACCCTTCTAATGAAAGGGGTTAGGTGTTAGTCCACCACGCTGAACTAATTGAGGTTGGCAGACTCCACATTCGAAATTCTTGTAGAGAACTTTTAGGTTAGCAGATTCCCACAAGATACTTTCCTTCGCATCGCAATAAGATAACTAGAACGATAACTCTCATATGAATCTGCCCAAAAATACGGCTCCACTTACTTACACATGCAAAGGTAAAATCACACGTTACACTCATACACGCAACAAAAAATTATGAACGTTCAAAATCAACTATATTTCATAAAAGTTTATGTCTAAATATTAAATTTCTAGATCGAGATACGACGTTCTGCACCGCGCCAAAACTTATACGTATCAAGTGTCAACTAGAGTTTATAATGCACAGATGTTTAAAGCTCCGCCCCCTTGCGTAGAGTTTTGGTGGGGTCATTTTTTGCTTGAGTTACGTTTCTTTTCCTTCGCCGTTAAAGTTAGAAATAGTCTAATATCCTTATTTTTTTGACAGGTAGCTGGAGTCGTGGGGCGAGCTGATGTACTGGCCTGTATATTTTTCCTGTCGTCCCTATTAATTTATCACAGGTAAAATAATATCTATTTTGATAATCAAAAAGCCGATTGCGTTGGAAGGCTCGACTGGGTGGTTACCACTGTCTGACAAAAAACGATGTAAAGTAGCAACTTGGTGCTACGTTTCGTACAATGAGTGAGATACCCGGACACCCAAATCCTCCTCCCCTTCCCAATCCCTTAATTATCCCTTTCCTTTAATGGGCAACGCATTCTTCTGGTATTGAGGGTGTGCGTGTGCGGGGGAGATCACTTACCATCAGGTGATCCACTTGCTCGTTTGCCGCCCTTGGCTATTAACACAAATCAGATCTTGGAGTTATAAAGTCCTGCATGACACTGGACTGCGCTCGTCTCCCCGAGACATAACATGTACTATGGTAATATCAAGTAATTTGACTGGCTTTTGGCCAGCACAGTAGTTGCTTTTCTGCCTACCCCTTCAGTGATATCTCCTTATACGCTCCTGTATATGCATTGAATTTGTTGGTTTTAAAAAGAGCAATCAGTGTTTTGTTGCTGATTTTCCAATAGAAACAAGATTCTGAAATAAATTCTAACCATTGTGTTGTAACCAAGTATACGTTTGCAAAATTCAATGTTGGGCCAAAACAAGAATATAGTATAGGTGTGTGTTTGCGTATTTTATTTCGATAAGTTTTTCACACGTGATAATGTAAATGCTCCCGGTTTCTGAAAGGCTGTTCAAATCTACATTAAACTAACAGAACTTTGATTTGACACCGTTGTCAAATCAATTCGAGTTGCTGAAACATTATTTAGAGAAAAAAAATATAATATTTGATCTCTCTTTAGTACCGTTTGACATACAATTTTTCATATTCATTTGAAAGTTATGTTAGCTTACATGTGTGTCTAAGCAAGCAAGTTATCAAAGGTGTTGATCACGCTTCTAGCAACTCAATTTCGACTTGACATGAGATTTGACATTTGATTAGTTAATTTAACATTGATCAGCCTTTCGAAAACCGGGCGTTAATGCTACAATCATTATCTACTAGTCAAGGCATGTATTAAGGAATGCGAGGGAGACAGAAGACCGACCGACATATGACGTCAGCGACACATCTACTTTGTATGCAATTGTATAGATAAATAAATAGATGGTATGTTTTGAGGTGTGCGACAGAGACAAGAGCAACTGTTTCCATACAATTTCATATAAAGCAGACGTGGCCCTGTCGCCTGAATAGCGTCACGTTACGCGGTCTCTCTGTCTCGTTCTACCTCAGAAGAGACTTTAAGACTTTGGGGCAGAGATAAAAGCCAATAAATAGGTGAATACAATAGACTTAGATACAAGCGGAGTTATCATCGCCATTTACTTTAAAATATTCTTTTAAGATACGGCAGACTGAAATTAAATATTTCTTATTAAAGTTAAACTTGATTTACGATATTACATAATGTCTGATATCGACTTGATTGCCGCCGTATTTCGCATTAATGGGTAATAGATTATTATTCGAGATTTTTTTGGGTAACGCGCCTTAATCCCCTTTTTATACAATATTAGAAAAGTCTGAGTGGTATTTTATCACGGCTACGTTTTGATGTTAGGGCCCGTACATACAACGTTTTGGTAGAATATTGAAATGTGTACAGATATTCAATAAAAGTATTTATGCATTGCATCCGATCTGAATCCAAGAAATCTGGGTCCGAAGTTTTATGATGGGTTGCACACTAGATCCGAATTTTGTGTTCCGGAGTGCGAGTGGTAGAGTCAGGCTAGAGATCACTTACTATCAGGTGATACACTTGCTCGATTGTCGGCTTATGCTATAATTCATTTTTATTAACTTGAATTATGAAACGAGCAGGTCGCTCGCCCAATGGTAATCGCAACGCCTGCCCATAAACAGATGCCGCGCCACACAAAACTTTGAATTACAAAGCGATGCATGGCACTGGACTACGCTCGTCACCCCGAGACATAAGTTGTTAAGTCTCATAATGCCCAGTAATTTCACTGGCTTCAATGACCTTTAAACCGGAACACAACAGTGCTTACACACTGTTGCTTGGAGGCAGAAACAGACAAAGCTGTGGTACCAACCCAGACGGCCTCTCGCATACGAGGGACCTACCACCTTGTTATATACCACCAGTTCAAATAGTTCCGGATGTAGATCGGATGCAGAGCTTAAACAATCTTAAATAGATACTAGGGGCTTTGCCCATGGTTTTCCACAAAACATAAAATAAAAAAAATAAATTAAATCTATTGGTATTGTGGGCGTACATGGGCGGTGGAGATCACTTCCCATCAGGTGACCCACTTGCTCGTTTGCCGGCCTATGCAATAAAAAAAACATTCTAAAAGTTCTGGGTGCTGCTGCTACCGTTTGTGGCAGGAGTGGCGCTTACCATCAGGTGAGCGACCTGCACGTCTTGACATTCAGTTGTTATCTGTTAAATCATCAGTCTCACGGATATCCGACTGATCCCTCTGCAAAACACAACTGTCCATTTTCAAACAAAAATACAGCGTATGAAAGCCTCGGTAGGCATTTAAACTATTCAAAACAACTGAAGAACTGTTTCAAACTAGCAGTGTGTTGGTCTCAAGTTCTGTAAAAAAATATGTAGCAGTGTACATGCGGTTTTAGAATCTAAGGCGATGATATTTTTTTACTTACATGTATTATATGCTTTAGTTTTGTGAATGCTATAATCTCCTTTGAAGTTTTTTGCGCTGTAAAGGAACATTTATTTAATCCTTTGATAATAGAAATATTTTCGTGTCTAATCTCCATCGTACTTGTAACTTTAAGGGCGTACTTCGCATACGTCGAGTTAGGACCATGAGCAATTTATAATTTTTTTTTTTTTTTATTTATTTTATTGAACATTTCTTTCACATATCTGATACGGGCACCCAGGCTTTCAAACTAGTAATGATATACTGTGCTATGAAAGCCTGTGTTCTCCCTTACAACTTAGTATATATTCTATTACAGACAATGTTACATGGTTAGTTAAAAAACAAAAAAAACAAAACAAAAACGTCTTAACAGGATAATCTTCTATTTATGAGTGTCTGGAGTACAGTATTTTATTATTTATATGAGTGTGGTGTATCTGGTAGATGTAGTACCTAGTAATAATTACAAATATGGTTCAAGTAGTTTTTCTGTGTCATCGTAGTCAATATTTGTAATCCAATCTTCGATTATTGCTTTAACTTTATAATTACTGCATTGTCTAATGTCATGTTTAGAACAAAGCCTATTGTATAAAAATGGAGCCAAGTAATAATAATGTCGCCTTGCAAATGCATGTTTAATTTTGGGCAGAGGATATCGGTGGATTCTTTTATTAGTTTTATGATGAGTAGCCGCGGTAGTCCTATGGTATCTTCGAATTGTTTCACATATAAATATTTTCCGAACACTAAGTACATTGGAGGTCTTATAGAGGTCATTTGTAGAGTGCATGTACGGTAACCCTAGCATTGTTTTAAGAAGAGCCCGTTGCGCCCGTTCAATATTTATAAGATAAGATTTGGCAGACCCACCCCATGCGCATATACAATACATTAACAGACATTGACATAGTGCTTTGTAAGTTTGTATTAAGCATTTGGTGTCAACAATATGACGTAGCCTCCTAAAAATGTAGATCAACTTCCTTGTTTTAGCGGACAAATAACAAATATGTTTATTCCAGTTAAGCCTATCATCAATGATAATACCCAGGTACCGAATTTCGGAGACTCTGCTTAGAACAGCACAGTCGCAACTACTTTGATCATTTCTATTACAAGGAAATGTATGTATTTTTAAATTAAAAGTATCAGGTAGTCGAGTTGCGTTGGTTATTCCGAAACAGATATATTTTGTTTTACAAATGTTCAGTGACAGCAAGCTATCCTCTAGCCAAGATGTTATGTTTTTAAGACCCTCTTCAGCAGATTTTTGAACTAGCTCCCACGAATCACCATGAAAAATAATTGCAGTGTCGTCTGCGAACATGAATAAATCAGCATTCTTAATCTTGTAGCTGCATAACTCATTTAGATAAATGAGAAATAAGCTGGGACCCAACGTTGAGCCCTGTGGAACTCCATACGAGCAGCTAAAGCTATCACTAACGTTATTATCTACCTTAACAACTTGCTGCCTTGCAGAGATGTAGTCTCTAAACCACAGAAGCGGAGCCCCTCTAATTCCTACATTATTTAGACGTGATAAAAGTATAGGTATCGAGACAGTGTCAAATGCTTTTTGTAGGTCCAGGAACACCCCAACGCATTTCCTTCCCTTATCAAGGTATGTAGTCAGTTGTGTCGTCATTTTAAGCACTGCATCATTTGTAGAATGATTCGATCTAAAGCCATATTGATTACTCGCTAGCAAATTTCCAGATTCAAGATATTTAATTAGTCTCTTGTTGACCACTTTTTCGAGGATCTTTGAGATCGTAGAAAGCAGTGATATTGGTCTATAGTTACTAGGTAGCATTCTATCGCCCGACTTATGTACTGGAATTACAATGGCCTTTTTCAAACTGGATGGAAAGATACCACTTTGTAAACTTAAATTGCATAAGTAGGTAATAGGACCTACAAGTAAGGCGTTGTACTTTTTTATCAGTGTCGAGGTTACTTTGTCGTATCCTGGAGCACTATTTGTTTTGAGGCTAGTAATAATACTTTCAATTTCTATTGAGTCAGTTGGAAAGAACATCATAGACTTACAAGGTCTGTTCGCTGACAAGGCCGCCTTGGCGAGTACAGAGTCTTCTGTGTTCAATTTCTTTAATGTGGAATTTGCCAAATCAGCACCAATTGAAGTGAAATAATTGTTGACTAAATTCAATGACTCACTGGAGCTAGGAGTAATAGTTAAGAGTTCTTTTGGAATTTCAGCCCTGACATTATAATCACATATTTCTTTGATTAACCTCCAAGTTGCCTTAATGTTACCACTATTGTTGTTAAATTGTGTTTTATAGTATTGACTTTTTAGAGATTTCACCAGTTTATTACACATATTACGATATGAAATATAATATGCTTTCAGTTCTTCCTTATGTTGGTTGATTTTTTTCTTTGTTCTACTATGTAATAAATCCCTTTTTCTCAAAGATTTAAGCACGCCTTGGGTTATCCAAGGTTTGATGGGTTTATACCTCCTACTAATTTTTATTTTAGTTGTATTTTTATTAATAATACTCTGAATGTTAGACACTAGATAATTAGCTGCTGAATTTACATCATTAATATTATAATAATATTCCCAACAAATTGATTTTAAATCATTTTCAAGCTGTACCGCATTAGTTCGTATTCGATATTTATTACCTGTGTTTCCTATAATCTTCGACTTTTCAAAATGTAATAATATGGGGGAGTGGTCTGTAAGGGCGTCAAATACTATTGTACGCATTTTATCAGACGACTTGACCATAAAGTGATCAAGGCATGTATTTTCCCTAGTGGGAAAACTTATTCCTGGGCGTAGCCCAAGAAATGCCATAAGATTTAGGTACTCTAGTGCATAGTGGTTCAAATTTGATGGCGTAATATCTAGGTTAATATCTCCCGTAAAAACAATATTATCAGTTTTGCAATTAGAAATAATACTTTGTAATGATTTAATATAATTCGTTGGATTCTTAAAACAAGGTGGTCTGTAGGAACAAATTATGGAATAAAGTTTATTTATAGTCAAGGCTAGGCAATTACCCTCTTCTATATCATGCTCATCAGCGATAACGTTAGTGCCTTCCTTAATGTACGATATTACACCATCGTTTTGATTAAAACTCCTTTTTGTATAGAATGATTGATAACCTGCTATAGATGGTATGAAACTATTACCATTAATCCAGCACTCAGTTAATACAAAAACATCAATTGAGAAGTTAAGTTTAGCCACAAATACAAGGAAATTGTCAAAGTTTCGATGGACACTTCTTATATTAACAGTTAAAATAGTAAATGAACTCCTATTGTATTTTAACACTTCAGAACACAATCTTGGATTATCTAACTTGACGCATTCAATTTCGCCACTAGACTCAATATCTGAAATAATATTAACAAGTTCACCTGCCATTTATAAGATAAAGTAATAATAAATGGAACAAAACCTGAGACTCACATATAAAACTCCTTATAGTGTAGCCAACCCTAATGTTCACCTTGCGTACAGGATAGGTCCTAATCGCATAATTATATTCTGTTAAAGTTAATGTTTTGATAATTAAAGTCCTGAATCTCCCATTCAATACACATGTCCCATAAGTCCATTGTCTCACGCAGTAGTAGTTAATGAACAAATATGTTTGTAGTGTATTACGCGACAAAACACTTTGACCACAAAAATTCAAATATTGTAACTGGCTGTTAAAACGTTTCATAATTATTATTATTAGTGTAAACAAAATACTTAGGTTAGTTATATTTAAGATTAAGTAGTTAAAATTATTATTACTCATGTCACATGAGCAATTGCTATTTCGTGACGTTTGCATTAACAGGCGTAAAAATGAATCATAGTAATAATTCTCTTGTTGAGTGGAGGGTATGATAATAATAGTGTCGGGCCATAAGATGTGAGTTGAATTGTAAATTATTGATTGTGAATTATAGTAGACTGATAATAATAGTAGGGTAACAATATTTTTAAATTTAAAACAACAAAGTACGAAATCAATACTTAGAATTTGTAGGCTATTTAGTCATATTGATTTTTCCTTCAGAACAGATAGTTCGCTTTCTTCACGTATCAAAACATGAGGCGATCCTTCCAATTTCCTTACATAAACTTTTCCATACGAAGTCCAGCAAAATTTATATTTGTTTGTTTTAGCAAATTCTCTAGCCAGATAATATAGCCTATTATTCTTGGCAGTAAGCGATTCTGATATATATATAGGCGTTGGTATACCTTTTATTCCAATGGCAGAAGTATTAAGCTTACTGCCATCTTTTTGGTTGTTATACTGTTTAGCACTCTGGATCACTCGGTTCTTCATTAGAGTGGTTGTGAACTCAGCCACTATAGTGTTCTTGCTAGATTTCGTACTAATTCTAAACACATCTTTTAAATCCTTCTGCTGTATGTCCACATTAAGAACACTACATGTTTTTTGTACCAAACTGGCCAGGTTATGTTGGTTCTCCGCTGCGCTAACCGGAACATTTCTTATTTCAATTGTAGTAGCTTTAAGGTTCCTCTGTAAATCTTCAAGTTTGTTTTCTAGGGTTTTAATGTATTTCAATTGCTCAACTTTCTCTTTTTTCATATCTTTTACCGTGTAAAAATACATGTCATTATATTGTACATGCGAATTAATAAAACAACCTTTATTGAAACAACGAATCCAGAGTACATTTGAATAAAAATAACTAGCAGTTGTAGTAAAAAGCAGTTAACCTACAACCATTAATATTACATCAATTCATGTTTTATCAAATCGTCTATTTAGGCAGAGAAACAGTTGAGGCCCTGGGTTCAAATCTCAGGTCGGACAATCACAATTAGTGTTTAATTTCGATTCGAAAAATCACACATGAGTTGCCCGGAATTGGACTTTGTGCCCGACTTGTAACCTATCACGTCATGAAACTAAAATACGCAAGGAAAACAGTGGATTTACCAGATTCACGGCTGCTTAGCCTTGGGACATGCAAGTCCCGGGATTCGAACCTGTAACCTCAGCACAACTTGTAAAGCTAATGTCACATATTTGGCTAATATAATTTCGTTGCGGTCGCCTTTCTGCCAACTCCTGCACCCACACTTGTGGAGTTCATCAGTCTCCTATAAATCGATTCTCTCTACTGTCACATTTCCACCATTACTTATAGTATCCATTTATTGCAGACCCACAAGCAACAAGAAGTGTGTATGGCTGAGCATCGTGCTGGGAGCTCTGAGTATGCTGGCCAAGGAGACTGGTGTCACCATACTCATGTTAAATTTAGCATTCGACTTCTATAGATGCTGGCCTTTCGTCAAGAGGTAAGGCTAAATTGACTAAGTTAGTGGTGCATCCAAGGGGATTGGAACAGTATACCAAAACAGAGACCTTCTTTTTTTCTGAAGAAGGTCTTCTGGGCTAGTTCTTTACCAACCCCCAGGGTGTGTCCCTGGGGGTTGGTAAACTCCCTCTGATTTTTCGAAATTTGTTTTCTTGTTAATTCTAGCTCGCTTTAACGGTGAAAGTAAATATTTTGAGGAATTCGCGAGTGGTAGATCCATGCTGTAGAGAGTTTTATCCACAGCATGAATGGTTTGGCTCGAGCAGATTGTTACCACTGTCTCACAGAAAACTGATGTAGAGTAGCGGAGCAGCGTTTCGTACGGTGAGTGAGATATCTGGAGGCCCAAATCCCTTTCTCCATCCCAATCCCTTAATTATATCTGTCCTTATAGGTCAGCAATGCGATCATGTTTCTTCTTGTACTGTGGGCGTTCGTTGGCGGTGGAGATCACTTATCATTAGGTGACACAGTTGCTTGCTTGCCGGCCTATGCTTTAAAAAAACTGCACACCTGTTTCCATAAGAATTTTGAAGTTACGTGAAGGGTACCAAATTGAATTGGGCCCACGTTGTGGACTATAACCTGTTTCGTCTGTATAATAGAGGAAGTCCGTGTCCAGCAATATGACAGTATAGAGCCGGGAAATTATTATTTTACTAGCTTTTGCTCGCGGCTCCGCCCGCGTGAATAGACTTTTCCGAAATAAAACGTAGCCTATAACCGTCTCCAGGGTCCCATCTATCCCTACATCAAAACTCATCAAAATTGGTTCTGTGATTTAGACGTGAAAGCGTAACAAATAGTTTTTTTTTATAAAAAGTATCCTATGTTACTTCTTATACCTCCAAGAATATGTGTACAAAGTTTCATGATGATCGGTTATGTAGTTTTCGCGTGAAAGCGTAACAAACAAACTTACATTCAAATTTATAACATTAGTATGATGTACGGGAGTATACTTTTATACAGTATATTTCTTGCTGACAACACGATCAAAAACGGCCCATACCGAAATAATATTTGACATAACTTGGGCTGACATGCGATAAAGGTCACAGTAAATGCCATTCCGAGAATAATATACTGAAAATACTTATAGCTTGGATTAAATTCTATTTTAATAATTTAAAAGGTCATTGATTATATCAAAAGGAACTGAAGTAAGCTTATTGATAAAGGTCCGAAGCGGATTTTGGTCTTTAAAACAAGTGGTAGAGTCATATTGTAGACAATTTTATCTCCAACATAAACTAGTCCTCCAGCATCCTTTCCTACACCACGGTTACTAAGTTGCGGTTGACATAAGTAATCGTCCATCGTCTGTAGTTGCTCCAGCGAAACCTGTGTCACTTTGCTCTTCTTCAATACGCTCGTAGTGAACAAGCCAGTTCAGACGTTGTACTTTACCTTACCAATAATGCTAGGTTGAGCCAACAGCTCTTCAAAGTGAGGCTCCCCTCACTCCGAAGACTCTGGTTTATTACTCAATAAGCATACAAAAATATTGCATTCTTCTCAAAATCTAGGTCACTATTTCACATTTATTTATTTTATTTATGAGTTATGTCCACGCCTGTTTAGTAAGAGAAGCTCTAAGATGTTACCCTTCTGTAAAATATTTGTGTCAAATAATTGTATTCTTTTCACCAGATCAATATGTTCGTTGAAAATCGAGAAGAAATGCACTGGTCTGTCAGTGCGTACTATCAAAGTGCTGGTGTCACTGGCACTCATCATTTGCGTGAGGTTAGCACTTCTACAAGGGACGTTGCCGACCTTCTCACCTCAGGACAACCCTGCGGCTTTCCACCCTAGTTTCTTCGTCAGGTAAGAGTTAATATAGCTATTGAAATCCATAAGTATGACACCAATGTCCCGGAGTAAAGACAAACTTAAGATAGTCGCATCAAGCGTCAGACGCGAGCGTCAGTGACGTCATCGTCTGTCAACCTTACTGAAAATGCCAGTAACGCCGTGTTTAAGTGATCCTTTCACCAAATGGTCTCCCATATACTACGTAGTGGACATTAAAAATGCGAACACATAATAATTTCCGGAGGCCCAAATCTTGCTGACGCTAACGCTGCATCATTAACGAGCGCGTACAACGCTTGACTTGACCATCGGAACTCTGCTCGAACTAAGCCAAATTCTTTGTGTAATCTCCTAATAATATCGCGGCGACCGTATGTTGATGTGGTATAACGTCAAGAGTATTAATTTATTTTACAGCAAAAGCGAGGCGAATTTTAAATATTTGTACCTTAATACCTACGTCCTAACTTGACGCTGTCCCACTTCACTTTGCTCTTCATTCCTAATTCATAGAACTAGCAGCTCTATTCTTAAAATAAATTTCTACATGATGCGAATTCAGCGGACCAGGGCGTTACATTGCATAGAACAAAATGGATGACGTGCATTGAAAAGGGCAGAAAACTTGGATGTTATATTCAAATAAGAGAAACAAAAGAGCCAAGAAAGTTTAAATTTTGGGGGAAAACAACTGGGGCATGTAATACTGAGTCCGATTAGAGTTCTAGTTTTCATTATTAAAGTGGAGAACAAATCTGCAGATTTGTTTCAAAATATTTCTTGATCTTTATGTAACGATCGATTTAAGTTGGGCAACAAAGATACTTTCTGTAGACACAGCCCAATTATTTTACTTGATGCCTGTTTATTAATAAAGTTGCAAAGAACATATTTTAATCTTGAAATATGTAAGTCTTTATCTGAGATATTAATTTGTTTCCACACTACGTAAAATCTACTTAATCGATTTCCATACAAGCTTTACTATTATATAAGCGAATCTCTTAATATAGACTCCGCTACTATTTATCTCGCAAAAATACATAAATACATACGCATTCACGCCTGTAATCCACGAAGGGTTGGCAGTGGTGTAACCAGTACACCCATATTTCACCGAGCGTATCTCCGTCCCATGATGTGATAGGGGGCGAGCCTATCGCTATACCGGGTACGATTTCAGACTCCGGGCTGATACTGAGCATTAGAGAAATCCAATATAACTTTTACCCGACTCAGGGATCAAACCCGAGTCCTCAGTACTTACAGCAGACGTGCCGCATGCGCATTACAACTGCGCCACCGAAGCAGACTGTTTAAAATATGATTTACAGAACTAAGCGCCTATTAAAATTTGAACACTTAACACTGAGTAAATGCTACTGATCAAATAAATTTTAACACGTTCAAATAAAAAAGTCACATTCTACCATAGGATTTATGTATATCGGCGAAAAGTTTTTTTTATTAGCCTGAATGACGTGACGAGCAGGTCACTCGCCTGATGGTAAGCGCCACCGGCTGCTCATAAACAGAAGCAACGCCACAGATCTTTAAATAACAAAGCACTGCATGACATTGGACTACGCTCGTCACCCCGAGACATGAGGTGTTAAGTCTCATAATGCCCAGTAATTTCACTGGGTTCAATGTCCTTCAAACCGGAACACAACAGTGCTTACACACTGTTGCTTGGTGGCAGAAATAGACAAAGCTATGGTACCAACCCAGTCGGCCTCTCACATACGAGGGACCTACCACCTTGTAGGATTTATACTAAGCACTTTTAAAAATATCTTAAATATGAATTGGAAGTTAAATCTTACACAGATATTGTGGAACAGGTTAGTCAAATACGTTATCAAAAACCTGACAAAATTAACGTCCTTTAGCTCACTGACCTTTTCGAGTTTAATAACATCGCTCCCTATAGAGACAGATTTTAATAACTTCTAAACGGAAATGGGCTATTAAAAATCAAACGAGGTATTCAAATAGAAAACGTATTAAACTATTTCTACCAAAGACTTTAATGTATACACGAGACCAGCTGCGCGGTACATAGAAATTGTACTACTAAGTTGCGGTCAATTGACCGTAACTAAATATTACCATCTTGCTTAGTCCCAACTAGAACCCCAATAGCGCTCCTGTTTGTGAGCTGTTTAACTACCGCGTTATGTGACGCAATTTTACTTCTAAGAGCCTGTCTTGTATTATACATTAAAGTCTTTTTAACTTTTTTGAAAGTAAATTGATAATAATAGAAGTGGGTAGTGTAAAAAACTTCAAACGTGCGCGTTAATGACGCCACATCCACATGTTAGTATTATGCATTACGTAAATATAAGACGGTACCGTTACGGGCGTCCTTAGTAGCGGGTTATCAGACGACAACATCACTGACGCTCGAGTCTGATGTTTGACGCACCAACGCACGGCGTCATTGGCACCTTCACTAGGATATTGACAGGTGATAAAGTCACTGATGCTTGATAATAAGATTAGAAATCTGCCTTTATCGTGTACTTATTTATTCATATTCAAAACAAATTTTAAAACATTAAAAATATTAGGTATGACGAAGGAGATCTATATACTGGCTTATGTAATAGATCGGTGACGGTGTCACCAGTCTACATTTATTTATTTAACTTCAAACAAATAATGAACAGAACAAATTTAATCATTAATAATTATAATTATTTACTTTATTAAGTTACATTTGATCTATTGTAAAACAACACGGATCAACAATTTATTTTGGAATCAACGGTATGTTCGCGCCTACGGTGTGATCGTCCCAAGAGTCATCACACCAGTGCGCTCCACTCGTTCTGCAGGCGTTTATATTCCCAGCTGTCATTGCTCCCACCCTTTCCGACACTACATCGGAGTGTGGGTAGATAGAGCCATAATTATTTCGATACCTACCTACAAAACAGTATTCTGACCACCGTTACATGCGATAGTCAATTAAATTACACAATTTAATAACTAATTGATTACTTCTGAACAGATAACTTATCTCGGCGCATAAATAACATTATAAGTAATTATTTTAAACAATAAACAATCAATTTATAAAAACGAATCTTGTTATGACACCACTTGACGGAGATGTTCCCCCGACAGGTATATTATTCATTGATGGTAAACAAGGATGAATGAATATTAGTCCCTTTGCCTTAATTTTTAATGAAAGGGAATTAAAAATTAATAGAAGGTAAAAGAAATCAATAAGAATTAATTTGCAACGCTTGGTATCGAGGAAAAATTCTGTTATTAATTTTTATGAGGCTATAAAAGTTTTAAAAGAGGTTTTCTAAGCGCTGCCCTCGTTTATTAAGGTTCCGTGAACAAGTGACAATAGATTGATCTGTTATTTGAAAGGTTATTTGATTTGATTTTAAACCATTATATTACACATAGTAAAAAAAAAAATAAAAAATGTTGTAACATAACTTAAAAACCGACTTCAAAATAAAAGCTGAAAAGTCAAAAATAACAATTTATGGGTCTCTTTGGAGTCGGTGTAATTTATTTGACCAGTAGCGACACAGGCACAGCGCTTTTAAGTTTTGTTAAATTTTTTTTTTTTTTAAATATTTGGTGGTAGTTACATGTAAATTCCAATACAATAACATAATCGCGATGAGTGTAGGTACTGTTGTCCGTTGAGGGGATTAATTTTTTTACTCCGTCATCAGGTCTTAACCAAATTTATATGGGACCACATCGCAGCTAAACTCTATTGAATGTAATGTTTTCCATCAAAATCAGTCCACAACTGGCATTCCTTCTGTTTACGGGGGGCGTGACGCTTACCATCACGCGAGTGTTCTGCTCGTCTCGTCATCTAAAGCTAATGTGTTTTCAAAACGACCTACTAGATATAATATACGTATCTGCATACTTACGTACGGGCAAGCGCAACAGAGGACGTCCACCTACAAGATGGACCGACGACCTGCCAAGGGTTGCAGGAAGCCGATGGATGCAGGCCGCTTCCAACAGGTCGGCCTGGAAGGCATTAGGGGAGGCCTATGTTCAGCAGTGGACGTCTTGTGGCTGATGATGATGATGATGATGATTACTATCATAAATCCGGATGACGTAACAGTTATCGAATAACACACAAAAAACTTAAACAACGGGCTCACAACTGGATGTCAAGATCCATATTTTCCCGCTGAATGACGATACGAGCAACTCGCTCCCCTGATAGTAAGTGTTACGTTTGCCCATAAACAGTAAGTACACCACTCATATTTTGATTACAAAGTACTGTATGGCACTGCACTTGCTATTTATTAACCGATATTTGTTTTTTTTTGTGTACTATTTCACAGATACAACCGATTATGGTGATTTACTTTGTTTGATAGGATATAGCTCCGCTTTAACAAAATATAGGACCGTGACAGGACCCACTTAATGACATCCGTGGTGCTTTACATCTGGCTTCTCCGGTTGTAAATGTCCTTGTGCCTGAGGTTAAGACCTCCTTAGTTCATTATTTTGTCTCCCGATTTGCTATGGAGGGAAGTGGACAATTATTATTTCCAACTGCTCCCTTATTTTCTATTTGATTCATTTCGTTGCGAGATAAAGACAGATTTGTATTCCCAGAGACTCGCCGAGCTTCATTGCTCGGTATCGAAATATGCATGCCACTGTCGATCCTGGCTTACAGAAATTACAGTGGCGGGTGTGTGGGCGGGATAGTCTCGTGCTTAACGAAAATTAAAACCAACTCATAATAAACCTTAAAATAAAATTAAAAATGAATTTAATTATTTTAAGTCATTGGTATCAATCAGTGACCATTAAACTGCGATGTCACTGGCTTTAACTGGCTTCAATGTCATGATTATATTCAGTACCATAATTCCTTTGGATAGGTTAATGACGTTCTGCTACCTGGCCGCATTCAACTGGTGGCTGCTCCTGTGCCCCTGGACCCTGAGTCATGACTGGCAGATGGGCTCCGTGCCCCTCATCACCAGTGGATGGGATCCCAGGAATTTGCTCACGTGTGCTGCGTTTGGTGCACTGTTGCTTCTTTGCTATCGATGTATTGCTGATTTAGAGGTAAGAATAGAGAAGGTTAACTACTGTAAAAATACGTTAAAGGTTAGAAATAAATTTTTAATCAATTGTATCTCTTTGGAAAAATTACTGCTTCGCATTCCCAAAGACTACGAGCTTCACTGGTGGGTGTTCCAAAATGCGAACCATTGTCGATCCAGTATCACAAGTGCGAGTCGATACATGTTACGTTATTTGTATATTATGAGAAATATCAATATGTATGAATGTAATACGGTGCAGATCACTTACCATCAGGTGTCCCACTAGCTTGTTTGCCGGCCTATGGTATAAAAAACCCAAATATTACTTTCAATAATATAATTACTCGTAATAAGTTGTAATAAAAATACACGAAAGCTCAAAAAGCGACATTTAGTTTATGCTTATACTTTTTTAATAATTAGTGTTCTAAATAAGCATTATAACTACATCTGTAAATACGCCGAGAGTTCTGATTAATAATTTGTTTACTTTTACAGAAATAAACTTACATTTATTAGATATTTTTTAATTAATTTTGTTGTGTATAAAAGGCAAATTGTTTCTTTGGGTTTTAATGAATGTCGAAGTATAACGTACATAATTGAATTAAGGAGATAAAGTTGTAAAGGAAAGTGAACATTTGTACAGCATGCGAATAAGACAGGTAGAAAAAAAAAACAAAGAAACTTGCTGAGTTTTCTGATTAGTACTACTCAGTGTTTCATTATTTTTAATCTGACTTCTCGAGTTGCAAACCTCCTTATAATTGAGGTAAATACGTCCTTAATTCATTATTTTGTCTCCTGCTTTGTTTTAATTTGATTTTATAGTTGCGGGATAGAGACAGTTTCGCATTCACAGAGATTCACCGAACTTCACTGCCTGGTGTCATAATATGGGTACCGCTGTCAAGCTTACAGGATTTACCGTGGCGCGGTAGTCTCTATCTATTCAATGAATCAGAAGATCTTGGTATACTACATACTGGATTAAAATAGTTGTAGTAAATTTGCAGGCCAACGAGACTATCTCGCTCACTCACCCGCCACTGTAACTCCTGGAAGCCAGGATCGACAATGGCACACTATTTCGTCACCAAGCGATGAAGCTCAGCGAGTTTATAGAAATGCGACGCTGTCTTTATAAATATTTTACCTGATTACCTTACCCCGTTTATCAGGTGCAACGCCACACTCCTGCTGTCATCGGTCTGCTGTTACTGGTCATACCATTCGTTCCAGCCAGCAATTTGCTTGTCACCGTGGGTTTTGTCATCGCTGAGCGAGTTCTGTACATCCCCAGGTAGAATTTTCTTAAGAGAGAACAAACTATTACCACATTATATTTAAACTTGAAGATCCAAATCCTTTATAGAATAATTTTGTGATAAAAAGAAATAAGAAATACTTCGAAATGAGCAAAGTATCGAATGTCAGCTCCGTGGCGCAGCGGGCGAGTAGTCGGCTGCGAAGCGAGAGGCCGTGGGTTCGATTCCCACACCGAGACAAATGTTTGTGTGAACCACAAATATTGTTCTCGGGTCTGGGTGTTGTGGGACCGCAAGTCCCTCGTAGCTCCTGATACCCACGATACAGGTTTACCTAGTGTGGGGTCAGGACTATGTGTGTGACTGTTGGGTGTATTATTATTATTATTATATAATTTCTGTACTTTCTCTTTTATTTTTTATTATTAGCTCGATTGATGAAACGAGCAGGTCACTCGCCTGATGGTAAGCGCAACGTCTGTCCATAAGCAGAAGCAACACCACACAGAACTTTGAAGTACAAAGCCCTGCATAGCACTGGACTGCGCTCGTAATGGGGGTACATCAGATGTTATGTGAAGTCTCATAATTCCCAGTAATTTCATTGGCTTCAATATCCTTCAACCCGAAACACGACACAATACCCTGCTGTTTGGCGGCAGAAATTTGATTTCTTTTACATCATATTATTTCTTACAGTGTTGGAAGCGTAATCATCACAGCATACGGAGTCCAGCTCATGTGGTACTCCAAGCCTGGGACCAAAGCAGTTCTGGTGGTAGGCCTAGCGATTCTGGCTGCTAGTAGTGTTGCAAGAACCTACCGCAGGAACGCTGATTGGAGAGATCGAGCTACACTGCTGAGGCAAGTAAACTGAACACTCAAGATTTTGGAAGTGGGATATTACATACATACGGACTCACGCCTGTAATCCCCGAAGGGGTAGGCAGCGGTGTAACGAGTACACCTACATTTCACCCAACCATCATCAGATTCATCTCCGTCCCATGATGTGATAGGGGGCGAGCCTATCGCCATACCGGGCACAAATTCCAGACTCCGGATGTAACAAAAACCCTGTTGGGCGTTTTAACTGTGATATCAGAATCGATATTCAAACGTAATGAAATAACTCGCATACGAAAATGAGAATATAAGAATAATCATATTTAATTTTTATAATTTAATTATTTTATTGTTTGTGAACGGTATTTCGATTGATTGCCTCTGCAAGAGCGATGACTTGGAGCCAGAGCGAGATAGCAAGTTGCGGCGTCTACGTGCATCAAACGCGGCGCGCCGCGTGCGCGCCCGGCTACGTCAGTACGTCACATCAGTCAGCTGTTCATCATTTTTCATTTTTCTAACCTACCTGTGTAAGGATAATATCTCGCTTCAGTTTTTTTTTTTACAGTATAGGCCGGCAAACGAGCAAGTGGGTCACCTGATGGTAAGCGATCTCCACCGCCCATGTAAAGGAAAGGGATAATAAGGGATTGGGAAGGGGAGGGAGATTTGGGCCTCCGGATATCTCACTCACCGTACGAAACGCAGCAGCAAGCTGCTACTTTACGCCGGTTTTCTGTGAGACAGTGGTAACGACCCGGACGAGCCGGCCCATTCATGCTGTAGACAAAATAGTCTACAGCGTGGCTCTACCACTCGTAGTAGTTTAACTATTTTTATTAAGTTGTCAATATGTCTTTCTTCACGACCTAGAAAGGGCTAACAGGGTTTTCGTTACATACTGTATAACATCTGTAACAAAAAGGAACAAATTATAAAAGCGGCCTATAGACATAATATTTAATTGAATGAACCAAATAACTTGCCAAAACATTTTAATTACATAACGTTTACAAGCCAGCAACTTAAACAAATTCCTTACAATTTGGACCACCAAAATTATTCACCGTACAATGGTGTCGATGAGTACTTGTTCAGGTACCTGGTGAAATATTAAACTTCAGTAAAGTGCTCAACTTCATTAAGCGAAATTATTGAGGTTTATAAACAAACTCTGTATATTTCCTGATGAACCACTTCAGTTATCAATAATCTACTCTTGGCATAATGGACTAAACTATAATGAAATTCAGTTACAATGATAATAATTAGAATGAATAGAATAGAATATTCTTTATTGCACACCAAATAAAGTAGGTAGCTTGTAAACGAGGATCATACAGTAAGGGTGATACAATGGGTAATGATATAATTGGTCTTATCGCAACCTTAGATGAATGGATGAATGAATGTTTTAGATCAAAAAATAAAATAATATAAACTCACGCCCGTGTCCTTGAAGGGTTAGGCAAAGGTTCAGCTAGTGCGCTAACGATTTGATAAGTTTATTTCCGTCCCACAATGTGATAAGGGGCGACATATCAGGCACAAAAATCCCGAGTTACTAATATCTGATTTTGTATCAAAAACCTCAATTACATGTTTTGATTTCCCGTCCTGGGATTTGAACGCAGGTCTTCACCGATTTCTCAATCTAAATACGCTACCATAGAATAATACGGTGACTACAAAATAGGCAAATAATATGATCTTATAATTTCGGAATGGAATAACTTGTTGAGTTTGATTCATCATTTTTCACATAATTTGTAACTTCGGCATCAGAGGGGCTAGCACGCATAACTTACGGGAACGTATTCGAATCGAAATGTCAAAAAATTGTTTGAACCTTCAATACAAATGCTAACGTTCTCTATTCGAATAACTTGCGGGAACGTATTCGTATCGAAATGTCAAAAAATTGTTTGAACCTTCAATACAAATGCTAACGTCCTCTATTCGAATAACTTGCGGGAACGTATTCGTATCGAAATGTCAAAAAATTGTTTGAACCTTCAATACAAATGCTAACGTTCTCTATTCGAATAACTTGCGGGAACGTATTCGTATCGAAATGTCAAAAAATTGTTTGAACCTTCAATACAAATGCTAACGTCCTCTATTCGAATAACTTGCGGGAACGTATTCGTATCGAAATGTCAAAAAATTGTTTGAACCTTCAATACAAATGCTAACGTCCTCTATTCGAATAACTTGCGGGAACGTATTCGTATCGAAATGTCAAAAAATTGTTTGAACCTTCAATACAAATGCTAACGTTCTCTATTCGAATAATTTGCGGGAACGTATTCGTATCGAAATGGCAAAACATTGTTTGAACCTTCATACAAAAGCTATATGTTCTCGATTCGAATACTTATTCGTAAGTTATTCATGCTCGCCCCCAAGATATTAACCAAAATACTGACAAAATAATCAAAATCGGTCTACATGTGGCGGAGATATCGAGTAACAGGTACAAATTCGACAAAACAAATTCTGAAGAATTGCAATAATCTTCCTTATTGAATTCGGTTTTAAAACTGAAAGCTTTTCATTTCTTTCATAACCCGTCATATATTACGTGAACATAATAAATCCGTATATTCCTTTAAAAATAAAACTAAAATACAGGAAAATTCTATCTCCGTAAAATGATATGGCATTTGTAAAGGCAATGCCACTAAACTGTGCAATTTGCAGTTTTCCATACATTCCGGTGCGTTTGAAGTTTAAAACTGCTCGTAAGATTTTATGGACGTTTCCTATGGATGGTTTATGGCAAAGAAGTGGTCACAGGAATCCGATTTACAGTTAAAGTTCTGTAGTTTCAATCGCAACTGCTTTTCTTTCTTTGTTCGTCGGTTTCACATTTAATACATACATACATACGCACTCACGCCTGTTATCCCCGAAGGGGTAGGCAGAGGTGTAACCAGCACATCCACATTTCGCGGAGCGTATCTCCGTCCCACAATGTGATAGGAGGCGAGCCTATCGCCATACCGGACACAAATTCCAGACTCCGGGCTGATACTAAGCATTTCGTAATAGAAAAACCCAATACCACTTTACCCGACCCGGGGATCGAACCCGAGACCTCAGCGTTTATCTCAATCGTAATGCGTACGCATTACAACTGCGCCACCGAGGCACCTTCCAAATTCTTTAGGAGAATTCTTTACGATGTTTTCCTTCACCGTTGTAGCAATTATTTTAAAATTAATACACACGCGTAGCTTTTTAAAGTCCCTCTGACGTGTGTCCTTGGGCTTGGGATCGAATCTTCGACCTTTGTTTTTGTTAACTTCGTTCCACTCTCCGCTTGGCTCAACACTTCGGTTTACAGCCTCAATAGCGCAGTATGCGAGTTTGAGTGGTAGAGCCACGCTGTAGAAACTTTAATCTATAGCGTAAATGGGCCAGCTCGAGTGGGGTTGCATTACAGTATTACTAAAAAACAACGTAAAATGGCAATTCTGCTGTTGCATTTCTTACAGTGAATCAGATATCCGAGGCCCAATCCCTTCCCGACTCCCTTTTCTTGGCAACGCATCCATGATTGTTCTTATATTGTGAGAAGGAGATCGGTGGGGATACCGCATCGTGCAGGTGACCCACTTACTCGTATTAAATTAAATTATGTCCACTACCTACCTACTAATTATGTACAAGGTGGTAGGTCCCTCGTATGCCAGAGGCCGGCTGGGTTGGTACCACCGCTTTGTCTATTTCTGCCGCCAAGCAACAGTGTGTAAGCACTGTTGTGTTCCGGTGTGAAGGACATTGAAGTCAGTGTAATTACTGGGGATTATGAGACTTAACACCTTATGTCTCGGGGTGACGAGCGCAGTCCAGTGGCATGCAGTGCTTTGTTATTTAAAGTTCTGTGTGGCGCTGCTTCTGTTTATGAGCAGGCGTGGCGCTTACCATCAGGCGAGCGACCTGCTCGACTCGTCACTCAAGCTAATAAAAAAAAACTACCTTCAACATAACATCATTGACGTATTTTTCTACTTCCAATACCGAATTAACTTCGTTTCTCGCCTCATACACAACATATTCTGAAATTTAGTGTTTTCCCTAAGGAGCCCTTATTGATTGACAACTGTCCTTGATGTCGCAACAAGTCGCTCCCAATTCCCAAGTTCAAGGTTACGCGCCTAGGTACACGAAGTTCAATCATGAAAGAAGGCTATTTAGGACTCCAATGTTTTTTATACGCAATGTTGAGACGAGCTGGTGATAATACACTTGCCCATAAATAGCTACATACGCAATCACGCCTGTAATCCCCGAAGGGGTAGGCAGAGGTGTTACCAGTACACTAACCACGTTAGCTTCGATAGACATATAGAGATAACCAGATAAAACTGGTTTTCCACGACAAAACGATCTCGTGTTGCATATCGTTTGACAGCCTCCGTGGTGCAGCGGGCAAGTAGCCGGCCACGAAGCGAGAGACCGTTAGTTCGATTCCCGCACCGAGACATATGTTTGTGTGATCCACAAATATTTCTTTTGGGTCTGGGTGTTGTGGGACCCTAACTTCCTCTTCGTTCCTGATACGATACAGGTTAACCTAGTGTGGGGTCAGGGCTATGTGTGTGACTGTTGGGTGTATTTATTATTATTTATATGCTAAACTCCCAGACCTAAGACACACCACGTTATCGTTCGTCTATCTTAAAAGTAATTATTTAAATCAAAACATGATTGGTGTCACTTTTGGAGTCACAATAAATAAATAAATCAAATCCAAACAAACTCGTTTCCACGAAAATACGAAATCGTTTCCAAGAAAAAATACGAAAAACATACAAATATTATGTAGGTAAAAACTTATTTCTTTTACAGTGGACAAAAGATAAATAGCGATGTCTCGAGTCCTTATTTTATAACATTCTGTAGAAAGGGTTTACTAGATTACGTGATGTTATATTCAAGATATTTGTTTCTTTACATCTTGATCTAACATTACGTACTGAATACATTACCCTGGCATGACAATGTGACTAATCTGCACCTAATGATAAGTACAATGCAGTCAGAATATAATCTTCGTCAACCTGCTCTTATCCCACTCGTAGTCGGATAGCAACATGCTTTTTAACACATGTTACAGAAAGATTGCGCTTGTAGTTTTTACGACCGGCCGCCTGCCTGGAGGCCAATTCTCGTAATTTTAAATGTTCAAAATATCATTCCGATCTAGTCTCAGCGTCAAGAAAGTTGCAAATGGCATTCTCTTAAACCACTAATCAACGTCAAATGTGAACATAGATCGTAATGAGATTGAATATAGAATAAAAGTTGACTGAAACCAAAACGGTATAATGCTACTGCTAATGCTAGGTGCATTTGACGTTGATTATTGGTTTAAGAGAATGCGATTTGCAACTTTCTTGACGCTGAGACTAGATCGGAATGATATTTTGAATATTTAAAATTACGAGAATTGGCCTTCTGATGTTAACCCCTGTCAGTCAGTATAATAATAAAAATAAAATAACTCATCTGTTCCAATACTGCTTCGATGGCGCAGTTGTAATCGTACGCGGTACGACTGCTATGCTGAGGTCTCGGGTTCGATCCCGGGTGGGGTAAAAGATATTGGATTTATCTGTTACAAAATACTCAGTGAGTCTGGAATTGTGGCCGGTATGGCGATAGGCTCGCCCCCTATCACATCGTGGGACGGAGATACGCTCGGCGAAATGTTATGTGCTGTGGACACTTTTGTCTACAGCATGTATGGGGTGGCTCATCCGGGTCATCACCGCTGTCTCACAGAAAACCGGCGTATAGTAGCACCTTGCTGCTGCGTTTCGTACGGTGAATGAGATATCAGGAGGCCCGAACCCCCTCCCCTTCCCAATTCCTTAATTATCCCTTTCCTTTAAGGTCGGCGACGCACCCATGATTCTTTTGGTATTGTGGGTGTACATGGGCGGTGGAGATCACTTACCATCAGGTGACCCTAATGCTCGTTTGCCGGCCTATGCTATAAAAAAGACATAAAGTAGAGATAATAGTACTTTCAATATCGCTGTGATCTTTTGTCTACGAAGCCTGACATGAGGACGTAATTTTATCAAATGTTGAATCTTTCACCCGAGATATTTGTCGTCAGCAGTTATCTCTCTCGCGCGCGAGATATGTCATTTTACATATTCTAAGCCCGCATGTTAGCTTTGACAGACATATAGTAGAGATAAAGAAAAGAAAATAATATTTTCAACTTCGCTGTGGTAATTTTTTATGATCCCTACCAGGACGACGTGATTTTATCGAATGTTTTTTTACCCGAGATATTTAAATAATAATAAATACACCCAACAGTCACACACATAGTCCTGACCCCACACTATGTTAACCTGTATCGTGGGTATCACGAACTACGAGGGACTTACGGTCCCACAACACCCAGACCCGAAACAAATATTTTTGGATCACACAAACATTTGCTTCGGTGCGGGAATCGAACCCACGGCCTCTCATTTCATGATAGAAAAACAATATCACTTTACCCAGCCTGGGGATCGAAGCGGAAACCTCAGCACAGCAGTCGTAACACGACGAATCACAACTGCGCCACCGAAGCAGTTGCTTGTTATTAGTTTACACGTACACGTAAGCAAATAATAAATTACTTACAAAAAATAAATGTAAACATTGTGAGTTGCTCAGAAAAATGTCCTTAAATTAAGTACGATTTGAAAAAAATTGTTGGATCTAGAAAATCGTATATCATACGTGAGCCACTTACGTAAATCAGTAAGTAAAAGTTACATATGTAAGTCAGTCAGAAATTTATACATTTCTCTTTAAAATACTCCCACAGTTATTACATAATCATATCACGTACGAAAATAAGTGGGTGACATAATTTTTCATCGCAGAAATAATACATCAAGCGGATCGCTTACATTACAAACATAAACCGTTTCTGTGATTTGTTTAGAACGAATTTCTCGGAAATAATAACAAGTGAAGCGTGTATGTATTTGTCATGTAGAGAAATAAAATTTGTACGTATTTGGAATGTGAAGCTGGTAACATTAAGCAACTTAGTAAAGTATCGAGTACCTTTAAGTTTAAAGCAGTGATAGCTCAGCGGGGAGTGGTATGGACTGTCGAGATGAAAGTCGGAGGTTCGAAACCAGCCCAAGTGCATACACCTCTGACTTTTCTAAGTTATGTGTGTATTAATTGTTAATTATCACTTGCTTTAACGGTGAAGGAAACATCGTGAGGAAACATGAGAAGTTCTTCATAAGAATTTCGAAGGTATGTGAAGTCTGCCAACCCCCATTAGGCCAGCATGGTGGACTAAAGCCTAACCTATCTCATTCAGTAGAGGAGGCCCGTGCCCAGCAGTGGGACGTATATAATACAGGGCTAGTATTATTATTACCTTTAAGTGTAATCTCTAAACTAGTCTTGACTGCAGATCGACTTGTTCAAGGTTTATGAGTACCATAAAGCCTAGAGCCCTGTGCTCTATACGATTAATAATTACACTTAACATTTTTCTCTAATAAAATATTTTATTCCGACGCGAGAATCGATCCCGCTACCGGTATAACTAGTGCTTAAGGTATGCTTTCAAATATCAAAGTTTCATCAAAATCGGTCGAGTAGTTTTTGTATAATGCTCGAACAAAGAAACATACAAACATACGGTTTGGGATACCAACAATATTTGTATTCGTACCATTACAGATAATGGGAAATGATAAAGTAAAGAAGTAATAATATACCTTCATGAGGTGTTTTATCATCTTTTTTAAATGTAGAGAAAAATGATTTTACAAACACTATAAACAAAATTACAACAGGTAAATATATTTTAAATGAAATAGGAGTATAAATACAGCACATTTTCAGAAACAACCAGCTCCCGAGACCCACAACCTTTTAAATAACTAGACCAAAACTACAGCGAAATACGGGAAATTGTATTAAATTTTTCACTAAACAATTTAAACACGACAATTCTAATGAAATTTTACACTTAGTTACAATAGCATTAAGGCCGTCGTATTCGGCCGTATATTAAGTAAATGTGTTTTGTTGTAGGACGGATTTAGTGACTTTGCCGCAGAACGCTAAACTGCATTACAACTTTGCCAACTTTCTTCGGGAGACGGAGCAGCAAGATACTGCCATCAAACATTATAAAGAAGCTTTGAGGTAACAAATGCGCTCGCCTTACAGCGAGTTCGGAAGCCCCGTTTAGGCAACTTTGCTCAGTTTGTAAAATACTTTATAAGTTTGTTTGAATAAACATCCATACAGTTATCATGATTATAACATGCTGAAAAGACATAGATGATTTATTTTACGATTAAACGGCAAATAGTGGTAACAAAATAGTTCTTTAGTATAACTCCTTTGACAATATTATCCAAGTATAATTGTTTCCAAGTTTAGCAGAAAATAAATAAAAAGTTTAGCTGATTTCTGAGGGATTCTTATACATAACATTGTCTAATTAGAGTATACTAAGTGCTAGAAGTTACGTGAGACTAGTATTATTTTATTAATACCAAACGAAAATAATCACTTTAACTCATAGTTTATTGGTTACATTTACAATATTACTATTTTACGGACCACAACCCCATGTCGGGATTCTCTATAGACCGTTCTCTAATTATAACAAAGACAACAAAGACCGAATAGAAAACCAGCAGAGCGTAATGAACACTGACCACTGCACTAAATGAACTGGAGACTATATGACTGACTGCGGGCAGTAGACCTCCAGTTATGGCGACAACCTCTTTTATACCATTTAACTACCCTTCCCATTATTATTTCAGTGTACCCAACGTTGCTTTCTCAGACACCCTCAATATACCAATATTAACAGAATACGCTAACATAAGTTAATCCCAATTATTTAATATAGCTCATTTTTTTAAGGTTATGGCCAACGTACGCGAGTGCACATAACAACATCGGTACACTAGTCTCCGGGGCAGATAAAGCCGAGCATCATTTCCTTCAAGCGATCAAGTTTAATAAATACCACGTCAACGCCCACTACAATCTTGGAAAATTATACAAGTAAAAAAATCAGCATTCTTCTGCATCAATTTCATTTAATGTAGTATATTTTTCAACCAATGTAAAAAATAACAAAGATCTAAATACTGCTGTTTTTCTACAATTACTGTATAAAACCAGCAGAATTCGGAATTTTATTAAAGATATTGCTTAGTTTTTACGACTGACCTCCACAAAGACCTCGCGGCAACCCTTCTTTTGGTAAAAAAAGACGCTTCTAACCATACATGTTAAATTATGTATATTACAAAATCCGTGTTCAGTGCTCGTAGCCTGCGCGGCATCTATTTTATCCAGAACTAGAATATCAAATTTTAATTCATTTCTTAGGAAAAGCGGTCGAGCACACCAAGCTATAGCCATGCTGGAGAAATGCATATGGTTGCAACCACGTTTCGTGCAAGCCCATATGGAGCTGCTGACTCTAAAACCTGAGTTAGAAAAGAAAGCAATCCTCAGCAAGTTGGTGGAATTAGAACCCAATAATTGGGAACATTATGTGTTATACGGTGACTGGTACAGGAATAAAGGTAAAATACAAGTTAGAATTAATATAATTTTGGACTATCAAATCTAATTACATAATATTATGTTTTTATAAGTAGTGGAGTCACGCTGGAGACAGTTTTGTCTACAGCATGAATGAGTTGGCTTGACCGAGTTGTTACCACTTGTCTCAAAGACGGAAATGAAGTAGCAGCTTGCTGTTGTTTCGTATGGCCAGTGAGATGAGATCCCATAATCATCTCTTCCTTTTAAGGTCAGCAACGCCGCCATGATGCTTCAGGTATTATAAGCTTTATAGATCACTTACCATTAGATGATCCACTTAACGATGGCCGGTCGCTGATAAAAAAATAGGATGTCTTTCTCAAGTCCGAGCAAACACTAAGAAATTCTAGATAGGTACTGAAAGCGATATGATAAAAAAAAAACTACTGACAAAATAAAGTGGAGCTACGTTAAAAGGCTTCAAAAATAATTGTGCGGTATTAGATTTACCAACATCTAAAGATTTGAATACCAAATCTCAGAAACCTGCGGAGTGGAATAATGATCCGGGTTCAATTATTTTTTCCTTTACATTAAATATAATATTACAGGGTTGCCAGGTGCCGCTGCGAGGTATTATTTGGAAGCCACGAGACTGAGTTTCCGTCATCGAAATGTGGAACGGCCGGTTAGAGGGGATCTCATTTCGTACCGGTCAACAGCGTTAATATACCGCTCGTTAGGACAGAAATCAAGAACGTTGCAGCTTTTGACAAGGTTTTTTTTAAATAATGTTTCAAAGATATTTTTGAATTTGATAGGGTGATGTAACAAAACGAGATTTTTTATGTTTTTTGTCTGCTTAAATGTAAATTTTTTATCAATATTTTTTTCCATTCGATTCTAATTTGTCATAGAAGATTTTGTTATTATTATAGAACATAATTATGTTATTGATGGAATTAAGTCTCAAAAGTATTTACATCATAATGTCTTTATGCTTGCAATTCTTGAACAAGAGCTGTTAGACCATGATCAAATTTTGCAAAATCATACTAATAAGGAACAAGAGTTGATAATTAATAAACATACTGCAACTAAGGATCCATAACACTAACTAAATGATATAAACTCTTAGGTGGCACACGTGGCGCCGAGGCTGGCCCAGCGCGGCCGCCGCTCATATGTATCTCAGAGATTGGCGGCTCAAAATGGAATTAGAAGGCAGAGTCCAGATTTACTCCAAAGCTGTTAATCCTACTGTGAGTATGATTAATCTACTGTTGGCGATGTTCTATCATTAGCCCTCTGACCTCCACAGCCCGCAACGGGAACCAAGTTTCACCATTGCCTCGTCCGTTAATCAGTAGAGTGTACCACGTGTAGGTAAGGTTGGCTTTAGGCCTAAGGTTTTGGTGACCCACTTACACTCTAGCAGCATTTTAATAATCATCTTATATCTTTTATCTAGTATTGGAAAAATACAAACTATTTGTCTATTTAATTTACCATTATCGGAGATCATACTACCTATATTGACTCATATCACCAATGTTTAGATTAAATACATATTTTCATAATAATGGATATGTAAACCTTTATTTAAATCTATGACACCTATAAAGTGTTTTTCTGGGAAAAAAAACATGCTAAATGCCCTATTAAATTATAATAATACCAGCCCTATATTGTGTAAGTCCTACTGCTAGGCACAGACCTTCGCTACGAATGAGGGGGGTTAGGTCTTAATCTCTATATTAGCCTAATGCGGGTTGGAGTCTTCACACACCATTGAAATTATTATGGAGAAATCCTCCATAGAGAAGTGTTCAGGTTTACTTACGATGTTTCCTTCACCATTAAACAAGGAATATACACGTAACTTCGAAAAGTTAGAGATGTACGCTCTTGGTATTGGTATCTAACCTGCGTCTTTCATCTTGGCAGTCCGTACTAGTTCCCGCTGATCTATAGCTGCTAAAAATAATTTATGTTGCAGACCATAAATATATATGATTCCTGACTCTTTTACAGTTAAAGATTAATAGATATTCTTCAATAAAACTTAAAATAAATTATATAACAACAGAATTATTGCCAGAAAATCCCATTATTTTTTATTACGGTTACTCGAACTGAATACTACAGTAAATGTCATAAGGTTGGTTATTCAACAAATATTATTTTACAGAAATCAACAAAATGCTTCGACCACTCTCAACTAACAGTCGAAGCAGGGAAAACAGAAGTAGTGCAGAAGAAAGAAGAACTTACTCAAACAAGTAATAAGCACAAAGTGAATGTTAAAAAACATAAAAGTGAAGTAAAATCGTGTGATTGCAAATCTTGCGGGACCAAAAAACGTAATTTGTCAATTTCATCGCAAATAAAAATGACCCACAACAAGTCCGAAATAGGACTTAAAGACAAAAAGTGCACTTTGCATAGGAAAGAGAAGAAAGCGAAATCCGAAGTAATGCCAAATATAGGAGCGCCTTTAGCTAAACATATTCTGATAAAAACGTTTTGAATTGACATGCGATCGATATGACTGACATACAATCGCAATAAACGTACGTGAATTACAAACATTTATCAAAACCGTGTGATACGAGTGTGAACATTTTCAGTTGGTGTGATATTTGCGCTTGGATTTTCGTCTATTTTTTGTAACTGTACATCATGGACCGTTAGATATAGTTCAGCCGACAATATCGCAAGATTATTTGTAGTTAAGTGAATGAGTCGATTTGGGAATTCCGATGGGGATGAAGAAAGGATATCATGTCAGGATTTAAAATATACTTGGCACTGATAGTTCCTAGAAGTCTGGAAAAGGAATAATTATGATTTTAAATCCATTAATTACAGTTTATACGGATATGGATAAAAGAGCTTCTGAATAAAACGCTTTGACATCGGAATTCCCGATTGATTGTATTAGATAGAAAACTAATTTTAAAAATCATTTGTAGAGAGATGAAAAATTATATTTTTGAATGGGAAAATCGACGGTTGGGTGATTTTTATGAACATGCACAACATTTGTACGCTAGCCTTTAGGAATTTTTCTAAGTTATGGTCAACCTTGGAATTGATGAAGGAATTGTCTGTAATATTTTACATTTATATGCCTTGAGTATTTTCCCATAGATCTTGCAGACACGTCTTAATAATTCAGAATAATAATTGTTAATATACTATGAAATCTCATGATTAGGTATTACGTAATGTCTGTTTACACTTTCTTTGAATTTTATTTAAACTAAAAAAGTAGTATTCTACTTAGCATCATTGATTTCTTCAATCATCATATCATAACAGCTTTGACCAGCGACTATGTAACGTATTTTAATTGTAGCATATTATTATATCCATATTAATTATTGAAATGAAAGCCGTAAGGTTGACCATTGGAACTAAGGTATGTGCCATAGCTAGTTTACAGAATGCTTGGCCTTACTAATATGATAAAGAAAAACGAACGCTTGCTGTGTTAATAATAACATGTTTTGTAAATGTACCTACATAGAAACAGGAATATTTGTGCTTTTACCAGAAATGATAGATCACGTCGGTATATTACTGAATTAATATATTTTGAATACGAAAGAAAATCCAGTTTATTGTGGAATCAGAAATATCTTTTCAATTAATCAGATGGACTTTATGATGAAGACACTCACTTTTATAGTAATTTTAGTTTTGGAATTACATATATTGTCAACCATATTGCGAATACTTACAAACAAAAAAAATACTTTCAAAACACTCAATAATAATATCATAATTATCCTTGAGTTTTGCTGTCTGTCATTTCAGTCGAGACCATGGACACAGAAACCAGGTGTACGATAAGTATGACAAGGATCATTTTTTGGGTGGTAGAACCACACTGTAGACAGTATTGTCTACAGCATGAATGGGCCGGCTCGTCCGGGTCATTACCACTGTCTCACAGAAAACTGACGTTAAGTAACAACTTGCTGCTGCGTTTCGTATGGTGAGTGAGATATCCGGAGGCCCAAATTCCCCTCCCCTTCCCGATCCCTTATTAATCCATTTCCTTTAAGGTCGGCAACGCGCCCATGATTCTTTTGGTATTGTGGACGTACATGGGCGGTGGAGATCACTTACCATCACGTGACCCACTTGCTCGTTTGCCGGACTATGCTATAAAAAAAGAACATTTTTTATCTAAGCATTTGATAACTCTGATTGTCCTCATTCTGGGACCGACGATGTTAGAAATTCCTTTATTATATTTGAAACTATCAGATCGGTTATTATTATTTACGAGTACAATAAATAAGGGTCAGGACAAAAGCCTAGTTTTCAATTTATTAGTGACATTGGATAACATATTACAAGTACTAAACCATGAATCGAAATAAAATGCCGATCTGATGATATCGAATTTATTTCTACAATAAAACTTATTGAAGGAGATGAAAAAGTATTATAACATCAACGAAATGGAAACAATTTAGAGAAAAATTTAATTTCATTGAATGTCTATCAAAAGTTCAATAGCACAATATCTATTTTTCGAAGTAATCTTTGGCACTTGATTAATCAAATCGACGTATGAAATAGAATAATATATAAGCATTTTTTCCCAAATCTTTTAACCACAGTGACTTGAAAGTATATTAAATTTAGGTTGCGTAGATTTTGTATGAAAGTAGGGGCAGAATATGTTTTATAAGGTAATTCTTAGCTATACTAAGGTTGCGAACAATTGATGTTTAATTCCCAGGTCCGGCGATCACAATTTGTCTTGTTCGATTCGAAAAATCACACAAATTGCTGGAATTGGAATTGGTGCCCGGTATGGCGATAGACTCGCCCCCTATCACTTTATCGAACAGAAAAATCAGGCGTGGCGCTTAACATCAGGCGTGGCGCTTACCATCAGGCGAGCGACCTGCTCGTCTCGTCATTCATGCTAGTAAAAAATAAATAAAAAAAACTTGGCGAAACGTCAGTGCAGCACTAGTTGCACTTTTACCTAGACCCTTAGGGGTTAGGCGTCGTCTTCTCTGTTTTATAAATAACAAAAATTACTAGGTATACTATTAAAGATGTATATCTCTTGTTTACGAAAATCCACTTTGCCTTCTAGTTTGTGATTTTATCCGAAATTATCAACGTTTTTACTTTATCTATTGCAATACAAAGCTAGTAAACTGATATATTTTGTGACAACGAAAGGCTCAAAATATAATCAACTTTGTTTAGAATAGCTATTTAAACATGTTTATTGATTTTGTTTGTCAAAGAAAGTAAGAATGTTAAAATAAATATAAATTAACCATAATTGTTTATATCTAAGAATTAAATATGTTTATCAAAAAAACAGTGATAAATTATTTCTGGTAATAGACCAAACAAACAACAAACTTGATACTGTAAGCTGTAAATAATAACCTTAAGTTAGAATTAAAAGCACATGAAAATGCTTTGGATGTACTGACAAATAAACCATTTAATTATTTTCCAAATGTTTTATTTATATACTATGGATTCCTAGTAGTAAATCGACGGGTTGACAGGCCTAGGAAGAGATGGTGGGAATTCAAACATCATTAACTGATTAAGCAGGCCGGCATAATTCTGCCGATCTACGATAGGTACAGTGCCTTATCGTTGGTCGATGGTATTCTTGGATTGCGCTACACTTACCATCGGGTGTAGCGTAGTCACTTTTCCGAGCAAGGACAAAAAAAAACATCCAGTACAGTACCTACGTTTTCAGAGGTCATTTCTTCCACGCACTTCCAGACTCTGGAATTAATTTCCTTCCGCGAAGTCTCGTCAGCTTATGATATGTTCTTCAAACGAGGCCTCAAAAAGTATATCCAAAGTAGACAGGGGCTAGGCTGTGCACCTGGCGTTGGTGAGGTCCATAGGCTACTGTAACCACTTACCACCAGGTGGGCCGTCAGAGGGGCTAGCACGAATAACTTGCGAGAACGTATTCGTATCGAAATGTCAAAAAATTGTTTGAACCTTCATACAAATGCTAGCGTTCTCGATTCGAATACTTATTCGTAAGTTGTTTGTGCTCGCCCCTCAGCTTGTCTGTCTTTGAAGGCCAATAACAACAAATTAAGTTTTACAAACGAACCATTTTCAATTTAAAAGCACTCCGTATTCAACTGAAATGTATTCTTCAATCACGAGTCTCAAAAATAAATACAGATATTTAAGTACATTCATAATCCATTTTACCTTAACCACTAAAACGTATACAAGGTATATTATATATATTGCACAAGGTGGTAGGTCCCTCGTATGCGAGAGGCCGGCTGGGTTGGTACCACCGCTTTGTCTATTTCTGCCGCCAAGCAACAGTGTGTAAGCACTGTTGTGTTCCGGTTTGAAGGACATTGAAGCCAGTGAAATTACTGGGCATTATGAGACTTAACACCTTATGTCTCGGGGTGATGAGCACAGTCCAGTTTCATGCAGTGCTTTGTTATTTAAAGTTCTGTGTGGCGTTGATTCTGTTTATGAGCTGGCGTGGCGCTTACCTTCAGGCGAGCGACCTGCTCGTCTCGTCATTCAAGTTATAAAAAAAAAAAATTGAGTAAGCGGGAACTTAAATATTTAGGGCATATACAAATTTATCTCAATTCCCTTTGAAGAATAATAATATTACTCAACGTAGAAAGTTGTGTATTTTTTTGTATAGGTATTTCTGGCACTTTAAAATGACTACACTAGACTTAATATCTATTGACCTACTAATTTGTACCGAATGGGATTGCGTACCATACAAATGATGAAAATCCTACCATAAGGGTCCGATACCACAACGTACAGAACTTTGAAATACTACGCACTGTACTGGACTGCGTTCGTCACCCCTGGACATAAGTTGTTAAAGACTTAAAAATTATGAGACCATAATGCTCAGTAATTTCACTGGCATATTTTTTTTTTATTTTTTTTTTTATAGTATAGGCCGGCAAACGAGCAAGTGGGTCACCTGATGGTAAGCGATCTCCACCGCCCCTGTACGCCCACAATACAAAATAATTATGGGCGCGTTGCCGACCTTAAAGGAAAGGGATAATAAGGGATTGGGAAGGGAGGGGGATTTGGGCCTCCGGATATCTCACTCACCGTACGAAACGCAGCAGCAAGCTGCTACTTTACGCCGGTTTTTTGTGAGACAGTGGTAACGACCCGGACGAGCCGGCCCATTCATGCTGTAGACAAAATTGTCTACAGCGTGGCTCTACCACTCAGAAAATGTCCTTCAATGTCTCTCGATGGTCATCGATTGTCATTATATTTGGGAGTAGTCACTTTGCTGGGTCAAGATAAATAAACATACAAACAAAAAGATTATAACAACACAATCGCAGGTTAATACTTTAGATTGAATCTCAGCACAAGAGCCTTCTTTGCTTGCAACAAGTGGCTTCGGAGTAAACATCGGTGAACGCAACATGCCATTTTAGACTCTTCTGTAAACAAACAAGGTAGGGATTTGTTTGCTGATGCCAATGAGCCGTGGTTACTTTGAGAGCACGAGGTTTTTATGCAGCTATTCGAGACGGTGGCTCGCCGATTACAATGAAAAATGTGTGGTTTGTTGAATATATATTTGTTATCGTCTTATAAGGAGCATTCTGTTTTGTATATTTTTGTCCTCAAAGGAAAAGGAGAAACTATTTTACAAATGGATTATTTGAGGGAGATTTATTAAGCGACAGTTTTTTCGTTATTGTTGTAGCACAGACGCGCTACTATAGAAATGGCTTTCCCTCAGTATTATCAGAGGATTATAATATAATTGACGGCCTCGGTGGCGCAGTTCTAATGCGTATGTGGTACGACTGCTGTGCTGAGATCTCGGGTTCAATCCGCGGGTCCGGTAACAGTGACTTGGGGTTGTCTACTAACTAAATGCTTAGTATCAGCCCGGGTTCTGGAATTGTGTCCGATATGGCGATAGGCTGGCCCCCTATCACATCATGGGATGGAGATACGCTCGGCGAAATGCAGGTGTACTGTTTACACCTCTGCCTACCCCTTTAGGGATTACAGGTGTGAGTGAGTGCGTAACTTCGTAGACTTTTAGATGTATTACGGTTTTCTACTTCGGTCGAATACCTCAAAATGTACTTAAACACTTGCAAACCGAATGTAGATACTGTTATCTCAAAAGTCGCGCGTCTCGCTCTGACACGTTTGCACATTTTAAAGTCTGTCTTTATTCTGCTCTTACAGGTTGCTCTGTCTTCTTATACTTAGCTAGTGTTACTTGCAGCTCCACCTGCATTTATGTCTTTATCCGGAACAACCCGCCCTTTAAAAGCATTTCACCTTCTAAGGGGATGATTTTCGAGATATCGCAAAATACGTGATGAATCGGTCAGTCAGATAGGACAAGTAATTATGTGTATAGATACAAAATAGAATAGGTATGTCTCTTCAAAGGTTATTAATTTTATAGCATTATGACTAGACTTAAGCCACTAGCTAATCCATCCGCTAATCCGATTTAAGTGAACAACTTTGGTCCCTTCAGATTGCAATATACAAGAATATGTCAGTTATCAAAGCATGTTCTTAACGTTAGTATCACAGTATAAAAGATATAGCCTGTCAATGCATTTGATGTTGACGTAGAAGTCGAAATTGACAATAAAGGTAATTATTATCATCTAGTTAGTCATAGAGGCACGCTCCGCAACAATTACAATTACAATCAGTTTCGTCTACAGCATGAATGGGCCCGCTTGACTAAGGTAGTACAACTGTCTCACTGAAACCGACGTAAACCGCAATAGCATTTTGTATGCTGAGTGAGATTCCCGGAAGCCCAAATACTTCCCCTCTTCCCAATGCCCACTCCTTCTCTTTAAAATTGCCAATGAATTCATGATTCTTCTGGTACTGTGGGCGTTCATAGGCGGTGGTAACCACCAGCTGACCCACTTGCTCGCCTGCTATAAAAAAGCGGGCAATACTCATCGGAGTAACAATGTTGCTCTAAAGTGTCTCGAATACGAATCGCCGGCGTCTCACCCCGTACCGAACTGTACGATCACTCTCTCGTCTTTATATAATTGGAAACATTTGTAGTCATCCTGCTATGACATAAGCAGAAAGTATTTGTATCGACACAATCAGTGCGTCGCAATATATATAGGATGGCGACCGACGTGACAATGCCATACAATTCAAAACATGTATTTATAAGCCCACGCACACATAGCAAGTGGTGCATGAATGCGTCAAACGAAACAGCTTCTTCAACACACTGTAAGATGTTTAAACTGTGGTTGTATCCTAAATCTTATTACGGAATCTTAAATAGCGGTGAGTTTAAAACGTAGTAAATGAGATTGAGATATAACTTTATCGTAGACTTTAATCCTCGAAAAAAGAGGGATGTTATAAGTTTGACCCCTTTGTCTATTTTGGGAGCGTGTGCGTAATGCATGTGCGCGTGCGCGCGCGCTTGTGTTTTCGTGTGTTTCTATCTGCTTGTGACATTATAGCGCCTAAATGGATGGTTTTATTTGTTTAAAAACTAGTATATACGCACTCACGCCTGTATTCCCCGAAGGGGTAGGCAGACGTGTAACCAGTACACACATATTTCGCCGAGCGTATCTCCGTCCCTTATGTGATAGGGGGCGAGCCTATCGCCATACCGGGCACAAATTCCAGACTCCGGGCTGATACTGAGCATTTCGTAATAGAAAAACCCAATACGACTTTACCCGACCCGGGGATCGAACCCGAGAACTCAGCGTTGGCCTCAATCGTAACGCGTACGCATTACAACTGCGCCACCGAGGCAGTTAAAACTAGTATAATTGAAATGGTGCTTACTTATGTTTCAAGAAAATCTGTGCAGTCATTTAACCCTTCCTTTTAAGGTCCTGTTTATGGGTTACCCACTTGCTCGTTTCCCATAACAGATAATAGAAATTCCAGACGTTCGCAACTAAGGTACAAGTACCAAAAGTTAACACGAGGTAAAGGCCAGTCACCACATTGACACCACGTTCGCTGGTATCTTTGAAACTTTTAATTAGTACGAACACCGTAAACTGCAGTTAAATGGAATTAGTCATTTCCACCGGCATGTGGCCACAACTATTCGGTTCAATTTAAACTTTTGCGCGGTGACTTTGGTAGTGTTCGGTTCGATTAGTGAAGACAAACGGCGGTGGCGCGACGTATTTTACTTCGGCTCCTCTGTACATTTTTGGGGTTAACTTGTTGAGAATTTATTTAATTACTCGTATAACTCAGTATATAACAGGGAAAAGTTAATGTTTTTGAGTTTTTGTATGTACTTTTAATATTCATATAATTTTTTATATGCCAATCTTAGATTATCGTCTGATTTAAATAGGATCAACCCTGAAATTGAAACCCTGTCAAATAGAGAATTATCAAAATCAAATCATTCTATAAAAGTATATGCGTGGTTAAATATCAAAATGAATCACTTCATTAGTTAACATGGTTTACAGAATCTCTTTAGTTCGTTTTGTATTATTTTATTAGCTTAATTGACGAGACGAGCAGGTCGCTCACCTGATGGTAAGCGCCACGCCTGCTCATAAACAGAAGCAACGCCACACAGAACTTTGAATTACAAAGTACTGCGTGGCACTGGACTGCGCTCGTCACCCCGAGACATAAGGTATTAAATCTCATAATGCACAATAATTTAATTGGCTTCAATGTCCTTCAAACCGGAACACAACAGTGCTTACCTACCTTTTACCTATCCACCTTGTATATTTATTAGTTTATACCGTTCGCATACAGAACTTTTTAGGTCGGTTTAAATAAAAAGGTAACAAAAAATCAAATCAAGGAAACTCTTTCTTTTTTGAGTCGCTACTTAAAATTGAGTACTTAGCGGCACAAAATTAATACAAACATATAACGTAGATGTAAACAGAACAACAACAAACAAATATAAAAAGTAAGTGCATTAAAGTCGCAGCATTACACAATCAGTTGAATCCTCGGTGCTACTTGAACAATATTAGGCGCGTAGAGCGTGTGTGCCGTTTAGAGGCATCTTCGAGCTTGCCTCTCCATATATGCTCCCTCTATCTTTATCACTGCTGTTGTAAGATCTGTGAGGTTTAACCTCTTAAGATAAATTCCGATCATTCTATTCTATTTTTAAATTATGGCTCCATCGATTTTCGATTATTTCGCCAATGTCAAGTATTAAAATAGCAGTCATTGCCTCAATCGCAAGAAGTACGTCAATTCCTTGATAAAAGTGTCATTGCCATACGGATCACTGACGCTTTTAGTAGGGAGTTGACGGACGTGAGTGTTAAGGCTCGTTTTAAGATGTGTGACAGAGACAGGAGACCGATACGCATTACGAAAGTCAAGCGATTGGGACAACTTCGCTTTGTATGAAATTGTATGGAAAGTAGCAGTGGCGTAGCAGGCGAGTAGCCGGCTGCGAAGCGAGAGGCCGTGGGTTCGATTCCCGCACCGAGACAAATGTTTGTGTGATCCACAAATATTTCTTTCGGGTCTGGGTGTTGTGGGACCGCAAGTCCCTCGTAGTTCCTGATTCCCACGATACAGGTTAACCTAGTGTGGGGTCAGGACTATGTGTGTGACTGTTGGGTGTATTTATTTATTTATATTATTTAGTTACGCATCGCACTCTCCTTTCTTGGTTGCATACGTCACAATTGCATACAAAGCGGAATATAAACAAGAAAACAAGTCTGAAAGTACTTTATCAAGATTATTCTTACAAGCATCTAGATATTTTCCACTACCTTAATATCCATAACCTCTTATGTCTCTATGCGCATGAACTAATTCCTTGAGAAATGGAAGCGATGCAGCTGCTAGCGGGATTGTGACAGGGTGCAGGAGGGGATGCGATGGGGGGTGGAGGGGGCACAAAGGATGCTCTAACAATCGCTTTACGCAAACATCACCCGTTTTATGCGATCCAGAGTTGAGTGGCTCGCTGAAAAATGCAAATGTCTTTGAGATTCAGGAGTCGTTCGAAGGGGCGGTTTATCGGCGCTCAGTGCAATTGGGCTAATTACTTAAATTATGAATTAATATTTTTTCTGATCCGCACATCTGTATTTTTAAATGATTTCAAAAAGGAAAAGGTTATTAATACTCAAAAAGGTATTAATAAAGGTTATTTATTATTCGCTAAACTTATTTATATATATTATATCGGTATTAATAAAGGTCATTTATTATTCGCTAAACTTATTTATATTTATTATATCGGTATTAATAAAGGTTATTTATTATTCGCTAAATTTATTTATATTTATTATATCGGTATTAATAAAGGTTATTTATTATTCGCTAAACTTATTTATATTTATTATATCGGTATTAATAAAGGTTATTTATTATTCGCTAAACTTATTTATATTTATTATATCGGTATTAATAAAGGTTATTTATTATTCGCTAAATTTATTTATATTTATTATATCGGTATTAATAAAGGTTATTTATTATTCGCTAAACTTATTTATATTTATTATATCGGTATTAATAAAGGTTATTTATTATTCGCTAAACTTATTTATATTTATTATATCGGTATTAATAAAGGTTATTTATTATTCGCTAAATTTATTTATATTTATTATATCGGTATTAATAAAGGTTATTTATTATTCGCTAAATTTATTTATATTTATTATATCGGTATTAATAAAGGTTATTTATTATTCGCTAAACTTATTTATATTTATTATATCGGTATTAATAAAGGTCATTTATTATTCGCTAAACTTATTTATATTTATTATATCGGTATTAATAAAGGTTATTTATTATTCGCTAAATTTATTTATATTTATTATATCGGTATTAATAAAGGTTATTTATTATTCGCTAAACTTATTTATATTTATTATATCGGTATTAATAAAGGTCATTTATTATTCGCTAAACTTATTTATTATTAATGTCCTAAGGCCAGGACTATGTATGTGACTGTTGGGTATATTTTTTATTTATTTATATTAGTGCAACGTCGGACTCACAATATTTTTTTTAATAGTATAGGCTGGCAAACGAGCAAGTGGGTCACCTGATGGTAAGCGATCTCCACCGCCCATGTACGCCCACAATACAAAAGAATTATGGGCGCGTTGCCGACCTTAAAGGAAAGGGATAATAAGGAATTGGGAAGGGGAGGGGTATTTGGGCCTCCGGATATCTCACTCACCGTACGAAACGCAGCAGCAAGCTGCTACTTTACGCCGGTTTTCTGTGAGACAGTGGTAACGACCCGGACGAGCCGGCCCATTCATGCTGTAGACAAAATTGTCTACAACGTGACTCTACCACTCGTACCAAATACCGATTCTAATTTCAAAATGACATACCAATTAATTACCCACTCAAACAAAGTCACGGTCCTAAACTATAGACTGTGTAAAGTACGAAACAATTTGTAAGACATGGCATCATATAAAACAGTTTAACGGGTAAAAGGGGCAGGTAACTGTCGTTTAACTAAATCGCGATCGGCACGCTACGCCATACGGCTACGGTGCTACGCCGCTACACCGCTACGCTGCTGGTCGGATAAATGTTGGGAAATTAACGACACACATCCTATTAACGATGTGTACGATATGTTACTGTTCGATTGTTTTAGTTTATCATTTGGGATGTATTTATTTGTTTATTTTATGTTGCTTTACTCGTATTTATAAAATAAAAAATGAAACTCCTCAACGAACAGTACACTCGTCGCGATTAATCTACTACTTTAAATACTACTACTTACTACTTTGATTGAACTACCACTAAAAGTTGAAAAATAAAATAAGATTTTAACCAAATTTATATGGGACCACATCGCAGCTAAATTCAATCGAATGATTTAAAAAAAAAAAACTAAATAATAAATAAACAAATAACTTGCGGAGAAATCTATTGTACATACCTAAAAAAGCAAAATAATACAAGCGATGAATTGAGACCTACTCCTTTTTGAAGTCGGTTAAAATAGATGTAAAAGTGTTTGAATTTTAATTTATTTATAAAAAGTGAGATGATATTGCTGATGATGATATAAATCATTATATGAATATCTCATTTATTTGTTAAAACAGTCTCCTAAAAAGATTACACTTATCATTTAATTAAAAAATACATAAAGGGGTAAACATAAAAAACGGAAACCTTTGTGCATATTAAATTTAAGGATGACACATCTTCCACCAATTTAAATAAGAATTTAATATTAAAATCGCGGTAACATTTGCATTGTGCTAATAAAATAATAACAGTCAAATAGAAACATACATAATAAACAAATGAATAAGAATCCAATTATTAATTAAACAACAAAAATACATTATTATTCTCGTATATGATACATACATACATACATACATACATACGCACTCACATCTGTAATTCTCGAAAAGGTTGGCAGAGGTATAACCAGTACACCCATATTTCGCCGAGCGTATCTCCGTCCCACGATATGATAGGAGGCGAGCCTTTCACCATACTAGGTACAAATTCCAGACTCCGGGTTAATACTGAGTTTTTCGTAATAGAAAAACCCAATATCACTGTTACCCGACCCGGGGATCGAACCCGAGGCCACGGCGTCACCCTCAGTCGTAACGCGTACGCATTACAACAGCGCCACCGAGGCAGTCACACATACATGATACACTGTAAAAATTACTTTACTTTATATGAATTCTTATGATGCAAATATTTTATTTTCATTATAAAATAGTAAAATCTCAAAGCGCAGATAAAGGCTAATGTAATTTGCGCTCGACAAATCTCGCATAGTTCCGGTAATAAGTGCTTTTGAAGTGAAATGACAGTCGCATGTTTTCTAGTAATAACAGCGGGGGCGCTACTGTCTCCGCTCAAACCGGATACGATTTATTATAATAATTTCCGTTTTAAATAGCAATTTGAGCTTCAACAGTTCTTGACTGTTGTGAATCGTCGCTCGAACTGTGGTTTCGCATGGAACGTCATAAAACGATCTGTATTGCATTTCTTGCTGTGCTGCCTCGGTGGTCAGTTGTAATGCGTAAATTCCCTTTGATTTGGGCCTCCGGATATCTCACTTACCGTAGGAAACGCAGCAACAAGCTGCTACTTTACGCCGGTTTTCTGTGAGACAGCGGTAACGGCCCGGACGAGCCGGCCCATTCATACTGATGTTCGGGTGTTTATGTGTACTGGAGATCACATATCAATTAAATAAGTGACCCACTTACTCGTTTGTCAACCTCCATAATATGCTATCTTTATAAAAGTTTAAGTGGGATGGCACGTAGTTCTCGGTGAGCGAGCCCATGTCGCACTTGGTTGGCATGTTTTACAAAATCCTTAATCTTGATGTACCAAATAACCTGACATCAATTAGAGAAAATATCTGTAAATTTTAAATTATTGAACAGATTTTCTTCAAACATAGAACCGTCTCGATTAAATAAAAAATAATAAATTAACTAAACCGGCTTTCAAACAAAAAATCGCATTCAACACGGTCCATTCGTTTAGGTGCTACTCCGTAGTCCCTCTTTTTTGTCGGGAATTAAAAATATATCAACAATTAGACTTAATAGAAGATTTAATACCCTAACGCCTGGTTTCTGAAAGGCTGATCAATGTTTAAATTAACTAATCAAATGTCAAATCTCATGTCAAGTCGAAATTGAGTTGCTAGAAGCGTGATCAACACCTTTGATTTGACACACATGTTGGCTAACATAACATTCAAATTAATATATAAAATCGTATGTCAATCGGTACTAAAGAGAGATCAAATATTCTATATTTTTTCACTAAATAACGTTTCAGCAACTCAAATTGATTTGACAGCGATGTCAAATCAAAGTTCTGTTAGTTGAATGTTGATTTGATCAGCCTTTCAGAAACCGGGTGTTAGTGAGGGTCGCACCATCCGTCAGTTCAAGGTAAAGTTATTAGAACAATCAATGGTTGACGACATCTACAGATTTTGAAAGTTTGATAGTACTAACTTTGCAACAATACAACAATAACTTTAACCTCAACCGACGAATGGTGGAACCCACACATAATATGAAACTTTAAACATCATTTCAGGGTAATAAAACTAGAATATACGGATTTTATCGCGGTTTAATTTTTACTTTAGTCGACGTTTCGAAAGCTTTTCGGCCTTCGTGGTCATGGGATGAAGCCAAAATATAAGAACGTAATACATAAACGCGTAAACATAAGAAATCACTATCATTTCAAGGCTTAAAATACAAATTCCATAGCACATAAATGTTACAATTATTATTTCCAACTCCTCCTTAATTTTCTATTTGATTAAGTTCGTTGCGGGACAAAGACAATTTAGCATTTCCAGAGACACGCCGAGCTTCACTGCTCGGTGTCAACAAAAATGCGTGCCACTGTCGATCCTGGTGCACAGGAGTTACAGTGGCGGGTGTGTGGGCGGGATAGTCTCGTAGCACATAAAGGTTGTAATAAAACTTAAACAGCCGATTAGAATTCGCCGACAGCGCCGAGCTCGAGTCTCGACGCATCATTAAGGGCGCGATTTAAAAGAGATCTCAGATCGGTTCCATAGGGAAATGTAAATGCACTTAATGCATACGTAATCAAATTATCCTGCCGGTCCGCGGGAGACTCTCACACCGGATTTGAATATATTAATATATTATTAGAACTGATTGCCTCGGCGGCGCAGTTGTAATGCGTACGCGTTACGACTAAGGCTGACGCCAAGGTCTCGGGTTCGATCCCCGGGTCGGGTAAATGTGATATTGGGTTTTTATATTACGAAAAGCTCAGTATCAGCCTGGAGTCTGGAATTTGTGCGCGGTATGGCGATAGGCTCGCCCCCTATCACATTATGGGACGGAGATACGCTCGGCGAAATGTGGGTGTACTGGCTACACCTCTGCCTACCCCTTCGGGCATTACAGGCGTGAGTGCGTATGTAATATATTATTATAGTGACGTTACTTCGTGGTTGTTTTTAACGATTCATCTTTATGTGATTTCTTAGGAATGCGAATATTACACATTGAAACAAAACTAGTTTATACGGATTTTATCGCGGTTTAATTTTTATTTAGTCCCGACGTTTCGAAAGTTAGTTAGAAGTAGTTTTTCGAGACGACCTACACCTCAGTTTCTCCCGCGACCACGAAGGCTGAAAAGCTTTCGAACCGTCGGGACTAAAATAAAAATTAAACCGCGATAAATCCGTATAAACTAGTTTTATTTTAATGAGTCATCTTTATGTTAACTTGAGCACATTTTCAACAACATTTAGTTATCACAATGCCCATAATTTGGACAACATTTGTCGGGAAAAAATAAATACCCGGACGGCAGTACAAAATGCCTTTGAAGAACTTGTTTGCCTCCCGTCCAGCCGATTTCTTCAAGAGCATCGATAAATTGCCACTGCGCTGGCAAATATGCATCGACAGCATGAGATGTTATTTTGATTAACAGAGATAAAAAAATGGTAAAAAATACATTAACTTTTCTCGTACATAACGGCAATTTCATACCTATTATTTTACATCATCCGACATAACAATTAGTGAGAGTGTACCACATATTTCTTGTCATCTTTTACCAACACCATTCAATTTAACATGGAGAAAAAATTGCGGCTGTGTCGTGCAAATTGTTAGCAATCGCGTGAGAGGGAATGTAATGGCACAAATTTATTACTGGCCCAACCGTTTCCGGACTTGCGAAAATGAGCAGTGTAGCTTGCACACCAAAACATTGTCAACTTAGCTGATCAAACGTAACATTCAAAATAAATAGTGTTATACTCCCACTATCTTTCTTTTAATTGCTAATATGAAGTCAAGATTTTACCTGCAATGAAGCTTCTTCAGGTTTAGTGGCAGGTTTCTGTTTTTATAGCATGGGCCGGCATGCCGCATGATTACTACTGTCGTACAAAAACCGATGTGAAATAGCAGTTTGCTATTGCGTATCGTATGGTGAATGAGATATCCAGAGGTCTGATATCGTAGTAGAACTACGAAGGACTTGTGGTCGCACAATACCCAGACTAAAAACAAATATTATTGGATCAGACAAATTTTGTCTAGAATCAAAAATCGAACCCACGACCTCACGCTTCGCAACCAACCTCACCCACTGCGCCACGGAAGCAATGACTCATCTAGACAAACCGTCATGTGCGGTGTTGACGTGGAGTCGTGACTCAAAGGGCGGGTGCGTTTAGAAGCTGTCGTATGGTGTGAACGCATGCTCACTGACATTAGCTGCTGACAGTTTATTAATTGCTGTATGGAAACATTGAAATAAGTGGATTTAGGTGATTTTTGATGAAGGGTATTGTCGACCTTGTGCTTTCGATTCGCTTGAAGAAAGTCGTCTAAGAAGCATTGAACTGAAATGAATTATCACCAAAACTCCAGCAAGACCTTGAAAACGGGCACACCCCTGTTTCATCGTTCTTGGAATATAAGAAAAGATATAACTAATGACTTGGCAGCATGGTCTCTGATCTTAGCCGGTTCCTTATGGAACAAACAAACAAAAAAAATAAAAAATAATTGCACATTAATTTCCTATTTACACGGAGATAGTTTATCGTACGAAATAGTTGAGAATATGGCAGAAAACTGTCAAATATGAGGCCGCATATACGATTCTCGTTTTTATATTGCATACTGTGGCCTGTTAAGTGAAATTTAGATTCCCCCTTCTCCTTTGTCATAGGTATGATAAAATCTGTAATCTTTTCAATCTTCAAGTAGCTGCTATTTCATAAAACTGTAGGAGTATAATGTGCATGACTATTATATATTTTGTTATCATATTGATGATAACAATGAATTTATTACTGTACAATCTTTCACTTAAGATCCCAAATAAATAAATAAATATTTTGAATCTGATTTTATCAGATAAAATATATGACGTTAAAGTACAAAAGTATCACGCTGATAATATCTTATATCGAGCAGATTGAATTGATATTTCCTAAATTGAGTGCCATTGAAAAATCGTCGCTAAATGCAATATATTTATACAATGCTATATATATAACATGCTCTTCTAGTACCACGCAGTAGAAAGTATTCTCAACAGCATGAACGAGCGGGTCCAACCATTGTCTCAGAGAAAACTGACAGGAAGTGGCAGTTTGGTATTGTGTTTCGTATGGTGAGTGAGATTATCGGAGGCCCAAATTCCTTGTCAACCCCGAATCCCTTCTTCATAGTTGGCAACCGTAATTCATCTAGTGTTCATGGACAGTAGAGATAACCGGCCATCAGGTGACTTACCTGCTTGTCTACTATAAAAAAATACTTCTAGCTTTACACCATGGTGTGACAACATCCACTCTACTCCTCAGTTGGGACCAGCCTGTCGGGTACTAATGAGAAGTCGCAGTGTGAACGCTTTTCATTTTAACATTTTTAACATGTGTGTTTCGTTGCATGTTTTGTTTTGTCACGATGGTTTCTCTCCACGAATTGCATTTGTAAATTATAATCTACACATGATACATTACTTTGAATTAAACATATTCATTTTAGCGCGTGTCTGTGATTTTATATTAGTGTAAATTTATGTGTTTATATTCACGTATCTGAACGTAATAAATTATAGTGCAGGCACGTTCCAAAGATTTAAAATGTTTCATAAAACTCGTCGCGTTCCCTATGCAATAAAAAGAATATAATTTTAATTTTAAATTTAGAATTGTCACGTTTTTTATTTCGTTTGTAATGAGGATTTATAGCCTTAGATATACTGGCCGAATAGTCTATGCGCATAAAGAAAATCTTTGATATGGTGATTTAAATTTTAAAGACATACCAGACGCCATTTATATAGTTTGTGTAGCTTTTAAAAAGGATTTATATTTCTTATTGTTTTTTTTTCTTTTATTAGATTGAGTGGCGAAACGAACAAATCGCTCGTCACGCCTGCAAAACAGAAGCAAGACCAATCAGAATCAAATGATGAATTAGTGCATGCCATTGAACTGTGCTCATCACCCTGAGACATAAGCTGTTAAGTCTCAGACTGTCTAGTAATTTAACTGGCTTCAATGTCCTTCAGACCAAAAACAACAGCAGTCTGTTTGGCGGCAGAAATAGACAAAGCGGTGGTACCTACCCAGATGGCCTCTCGCATACGAGGGACCTACAGCTTTGTCTATTACTGCCGCCAAGCAACAGTGTGTAAGCACTGTTGTGTTCCGGTTTGAAGGACATTGAAGCCAGTGAAATTACTGAGCATTATGAGATTTAACACCTTATGTCTCGGGGTGACGAGCGCAGTCCAGTGTCATGCAGTGCTTTGTTATTTAAAGATCTGTATGGCGTTGCTTCTGTTTATAAGTAGGCGTGGCGCTTACCATCAGGCGAGCGACTTGCTCGTCTCGTCATTCAAGCTAATAAAAAAAAAAACTTTCCAAGTATAAATGTAGACCCAATTTGTAGCCAGTTTTGTCTACATCGCAAATGGGCTGACTCACTGGAATGAATATGGAAAAATACTTTTTATCCCAAAATAGACTCATGCGGGCAAAGCCGTTAGCAAAATGATTCTACCAGTAACTAATATTAGAAACATAGAATTTGGATGTTTGTAGTTTTGATGTTTGTTAATAAAGATTTAGATGCTTCGCACACAGGTAGATCATGATTGGATTAGAAAAAAATCTACTTTTATCTTTCTTACTGCCTGGCATCATCCCAGTATGCCAAGGTCCGTTTACCCATCGTGATTTGATGGTGTATTTGATATTATATGGAACAACCTGCCGTCTGACCCTTACAACCCGTAACAGGACCAAGTTTCTCCATTACCTCGTCTGTTAATCAGCAGAGTGTAACACATGCAAGTGAGGTTGGCTTTGGGCCTAAAATGTTGGTGAGCACTTATACTCCCATAAACTACTTTTATCCCGGAAAAAAAAACATTGACGTGGGCAGAGTTGCCAGCATCTTCTAGTGTTCTATAAATTCTATCCAGACCGTCCTATCACAGAACTATAAGCGCACTTTAGCCAGCAAATTCAACTGTTTACCAACTCCACCGGGAGTTCCAGTATGAATCGGTCGCGTGCATTTTACGGGCCTGTTTCCTTGATTTATGCTAGCTACAAAAACTGCACTTCGCCGGAAGTTTTCGGTTGCAATTTTTTTCGGTTGAACTGCGAATTTATCGTTTGAGTTGACAGTGTATCTTTGTGTTTCAGTTATCTATCTATGATTTAAAATTTTATAATTTTTTTATTTCGGTACTTTTTTATTAGGCTAAAACGGCGGCCGGTCATAAAAACTACAAGCCAAATCTTTCCATTACATGTGATAAAAATAATGTTACGCCGACCCCACTGCGAGTGGGATAAGGGCCGGTGGAAGAAGATGATTTTTTATTGGTCTAGTAACAGCGTACTTAGGCTGAATAACCATTAAGGTCCGGGGTTCAAATATCAAATCAATTACTATCAATTTGAGTTTTTCATTTTCGAGGCTCGCCACGCATCACATCGTAGGACAGAAATAAAATTAGCACACCGATTACTCCACGCATTCTTGATGGTTTGTCGGCGACCTTATTTTTTACCGTTATCACCCACACGCTCGTCTTCACAGATGTTACGATAATTCACTTGATCGCTCGCGTATAGCCAAGTTTCCTTTTTATACGCATCAATCAATAATTCAATTTGTTCAGGGTTTTTTGTGACTGTTAATATTTTCGCAGCATTTGGGCTGCCTTTATATATATAAAGACTAACTTTCGCTCGCAACTCCGCCCGCGTGATTGTCTTTTTCCGTGTAAAAAAAATTCTATGTCTTAATATTGTGTACTAAATTTCATTCGAATCCGTTGTCAAACATCCAAATTCACAAACAAATTTCCAAAGTTAAGACAGTCTTGGCCTAGTGGCAACATCTACGGACTATAAGCATGAATATCTTTGGTTCGATTAGAACCATTTTTTTTATAGCATAGGCATACGAGCAAATGTGTCACCTGATGGTAAGTGATCTCCATCGCCCATGTTCGCCCACAATACCAAAAGAGTTATGGGCGCGTTGCCGTCCTTAAAGAAAAGGGATAATTAAGGGATTGGGAATGGGAGGGGGATTTGGGCCTCCTGATATCTCACTCACCGTACGAAACGCAGCAGCAAGCTGCTACTTTACGCCGGTTTTCTGTGAGACAGTGGTAACGATCCGGCCAAGCCGGCCCATTCATGCTGTAGACAAAATTGCCTACAGCGTGGCTCTACCGCTCTTAAAATTTGAACAATATTTTGTATGACATTAAATTTCATAATGTGTCTGAGATTGGAGTTGTGCCCGATATATATAAAACTTCATTCCCTGTTACATAATTTCTCCACCGAGAAAGTTAATAAATTATGTGTTTGCAATTCATGTTTTCCATAGAATAGATACTATATCCCTCTTTTACCCCATCGGGGTTCAAAACTTCCTCTTCGGAAGATTTTATATGACGCAAATCGTCAAGGTTATTGGCATGGGGTACAATTTTAAACAAACTTTTTATTTGTTATTGTAATCAAATCATTATTGACTTGATCTATATGGCACCTTCACAACGCAATGGCAACTTCAACATCAGAATCGAGTCAAAAGACTAATTGCAAAAGCGTAACAAAGTTAAAAAAAAACAAATCACAGCGGAAGCTGCGAAAAAATGCAAAAAATCTGTGAAGCCCAGGTACCTACAATTATGTAATCAAAAATGCAAATTGTCCGACGAATTTTGCCTGATTTTTGGCCCACCGGCATATTTTTAAATTTAGAACACGCTTTTTCACGTTGCTTTTTTTCAACGTAACCTTTCGCGTTAGGTTTATTTATTCATTGTCGCGGGTTGCGTTCCAAACTTTTCGATTTATTAATATGTACATATTACACAGCAGCGACAGCCCAGCGAGGAGTGGTACGGACTATCAAGATGAGTCGCAGGTTCTAAATCAACCCCAAGAGTCTGTACATCTTACTTTTGAAGTTACGTGTGTATTCATTGTTAATTATCACTTGCTTTAACGGTGAACGAAACTTCATGAGACTAAAATAAAAATTAAACCGCGATAAAATCCGTATAAACTAGTTTTATTTCAATGTGTTATATTCGCATAAACCTAAGAAATCACTATGTTACAGAAAATTTTGGCTTTTAGTTATTACGACCAGCCGCCTGCCTGACGTCAACTTCTCTGGGGAGAAAATTCTTAAACTTGTGGATAATGTAAATTATTTAACGTCATTATATTTACACGTTCCTTATACATATCTGCATCACCCAAAGTTTGACTGTGAGAGAATGCTTTTAGCATCACTATTGCATCTCAATTGAATACATGAATTTTACTAGATGGTAGGTCTCTCGTAAATGAGAGAGAGGCCGTCTGGATCGGTATCACCGTTTTGCCTATTTCTGCCTCCAAACAGCGGTGTGTAAGCACTGTTGTGTTTCAGTTTAAAGGACATTGAATTCAGTGAAATTACTGGGAATTATGAGACTTAACATATTATGACACCGGGTGACGAGCGCAGTCCAGTGTCATGCAAAGCTTTGTTATTTAAAGTTCTGTGTGGCGTTGATTCTGTTTATGAGCACGCGTGGCGCTTGTCATGCCATGCTTTTCTTTCTTTCTTTCTGCCTCGCGTTATACCAGCTAAATGCCAGGTTCCTCCTTCTCGTACCATAAATTTGACGGTATTTGGTACTATGTGGGGCGACCCGTCGTCTGACCCCCAGAACCCACAACGGGAACCAAGTTTCCCGTTTTTTGTCAAGTTTTTTTCAAGTTGTTATTGCATAATCATCATACTAATATTATAAATGTGAATGTAAGTTTGTTTGTTACGCTTTCACTCGAAAACTACTTAACCGATCATCATGAAACTTTGTACATATATTCTTGGAGGTATAAGAAGTAACATATATTACTTTTTATGAAAAAAAAAACTATTTGTTTGTTACGCTTTCACGCCTAAATCTGAACTGATTTTGATGAATTTTGAAGTAGAGATAGATGGGACCCTGGAGACGGTTATAGGCTACGTTTTATTTCGGAAAAGTCTATTCACGCGGGTGGAGCCGCGAGCAAAAGCTAGTTAAAAATAAAATGACTAGAATTAACGAGACGAATGAAAACTTTACTTTCGAACTGTATATTGTCGTTCCGTAAGTTCAATTGTAACAATTTCCTGTGTTTATATTTTTATACATGCATTAAACTTTTGTTTTCTGAGATCAATTGGCTTAACCTGAACTGAACCCTTGAGGCGAAATCAATCACACACAATCAAGTTTCTAAGAAACATAAAACAATTCCTACGATTGTATCCCGACTTGGAATTTATAATAATAATAATTTTTATTTACCATACCATATTTCTCTTACGAGTAGACTTAAAGTATTATTTTACAAAATACTGTTGAAACTTATTCAATAGGTCGGTGGTCTTTGCACTAAGCTAAGCTTGGATCGCAAGGACCTGAGATCAATTACCAGGATGTCTTAAACAACATTTAAGGGCACAAGGTGGTAGGTCCCTCGTTTGCGAGGGACCGGCTGGGTTGGTACCACCGCTTTGTCTATTTCTGCCTCCAAGCAACAGTGTGTAAGCACTGTTGTGTTCCGGTGTGAAGGACATTGAAGCCAGTGTAATTACTGGGCATTATGAGACTTAACACCTTATGTCTCGGGGTGACGAGCGCAGTCTAGTGTCATGCAGTGCTTTATTTAAAGTTCTGTGTGGCGTTGCTTCTTTTTATGAGCAGGCGTGGCGCTTACCATCGGGCGAGCGACCTGCTCGTCTCGTCATACAGTCTAATAAAAAATAAAAAAAATAAACACGGTTTCACTACTGTTATACAAAGTTAAATATAAAAATATGGTGACAAAAAATATTAATAATGTTGGAATGATACAAAATCATAAACATAACAAAACAAAACAACTTTCCGTTCTATATAAAAAATAAAATCACACAAGTATGACCTGTGTGTGAAGCATAGGTGTGTGTTTTGAATTATGAACGACTCGTTCAGTTCAACTTTTTTGTAGGAAATGTTTTTGTTCCAAGAACCTGTTTAGGGGTTTCGTATCTCAATACTAGCGTTTGCTAAGCGTCCTGATTGCGGGATGCGGAGTTTTTTTTATTGTACAACTGAATGACGAAACACGCAGGTCGCTTTTCTGTTTGTAAGCCACGCCTGCTCACATATATTAGCACATACATACGGACTCACACGTGTTATCCCCGAAGGGGTAGGCAGAGGTGTAACCAGTACCCACATGTCGCCGAGCGTATCTGCATCCCATGATGTGGTAGGGTGCGAGCCTATCGCCATACCGGGGACAAATTCCAGACTCCAGGCTGATACTGAGCATTTCGTAACAGAATATCACTTTTTTCCCGACCCGGGGATCGAACCCTAGACCTCAGCGTCAGCCTAAGTCGTACTATATACTCATTACAACCGCGCCACCGAGGCAGTCAATACAGTAAGTGCAGTAATACTCATTAATTTTTAATGGCCTGTGCCATCATACATGCAGATTGCATTGCGCTTGTCATCCAAGATATATGATGGTAAGTCTCATAATACTTAGTAGTTTTAATCAAACCGGAACACAAAAGTGCGTACACACTGTTGCTTGGCGGCAGAAACAGACAAATCGGTTGTACCGACCCACACGGTCTCTCACATATATTTTTTTTATTAAGGTACATATATTATCTACGTAATAATAATATTATCCCTGCAGGCTGTAGCTTATATTATCCCACTGCTGGGCATGGGCCTCCTCTACAAATGGGAGAACTCATGCCGTCCACCACGCTGGCATTATACAGACCTCACACACTTCGAAAATCTTATGGAGAATACTCAGGTATGCAGGATTCCTTACGATGTTTTCTTCACCGTTAAAACAATAATTAACTATGAACACAGACGAACGTTATAAAAGCCAGAATTGCGTGCTCTTGGGGCGCTGGTTTCCAACTTATGACTAGACCACCACATCCCGGTAAGTTAGCGCTGCTCGATGATGCATACACACTACATAATTTAAAATTAAATTATTCCATTGTAGATTTTCGTTATGACGTCACAACGACGTCACAGTGCAACGATCTACAGCCGTGCATTACAAATGAAGTGGATATAATTGCAGAAGCAATTAGCGCTGCCAATGAGCGATTCAATTAGGCATTCATTAGTCGACATCGGGACGCGGACGGTCTACGATATATTGTTCGCATTGCCAAATGTTAAATTTAAATGCCAAATGTTAAAACAGCTTGGAATTGAGCCGCTCACTCCTTACAAAATTGGCTGTACCTAGGTCTCTTCTTTTATATAATATATTGTTTAATATTGACTGCTCTTTTGGCGCAATATTAGTATTTAAGGCAATACTGACATGTTGATTTTTTCAATTTTATAACATTTATTTAATTTTTTTTTATTATTTTTTTGTGAGTGCGAGTGCCAAGTATGTCTGGTATACTCTTGGCCATTTTTTAAAAGGCCAATCCAGGAATTTCTGTACATTACACTCGCATAATTCTGTAAAACAACGTCTGGACATTAAAAGAGGCCGTAACCCATGAGTTTGTTTCGGCATTTCTTCTCATGGCTAGCCCCGAAATGCCGTCTTAAATATAATGTAGCATATAAAAATGATTGACATGTAAAAGTGATATTTATGATCCAATTTACAGAATAAATGATTTGATTTTGATTTTGATTTTTGATTTTAATGACTATACTTAATTACATATAGTAGTATGTGAAATTATCTTCATTTGTCGTGTATTCTAGTCAGGAATATCCCCAATATAATAATCCCCAAAATAAGTCCTTTTTTGACACTTGTTAAAGAGATTTTTCACTACAGTCCATCGGACTAGAACGATAACTCTCATCTTAATCTGCCGAAAATACGTCTCCACTTACTACACATGCGTAACACTCATACACGTAACAATAATTCATGAACGTTCAAAATCAACTTTATTTCATAAAAGTTAATGTCTAAATATCAAATTTCTAGATCGAGATACGACGTTATGCACCGCGCAAAAAATTAGACGTATCAAGTGCCAACTAGAAGTCATGAAGACATTATTATGAATGCATGAATGAACGAGCTGCAAACTTTTATAGCCCCGCCCCCTTGCACAGAGATTTTGGTGGTGCTAATTTTTTTGCTTGAGTTACGTTTCTTGTCATCTTATTTCGATGCTACATGGGACTGTAAATGCCCTTAAAGGAGGCGGGATGGTTATTTTAGACTTACCGGTTCTCATCTGGGCGACCGCTGGACTGAGTTCCTAACACATTATAAAACATGCAATTACAGCTATACATACATACATACATACATACGCACTTACGCCTGTAAACCCCGAAGGGGTAGGCAGAGGTATAACCAGTACACCCACATTTCGCCGAGCGTATTTCCGTCCCTTATGTGATAGGGGGCGAACCTATCGCCATTCCGGGCACAAATTCCAGACTCCGGGCTGATACTAAGCATTTCGTAATAGAAAAACCCAATACCATTTTACCCGACCCGCGATCGAACCCGAGACCTCAGCGTTGACCTCAATCGTAACGCGTACGCATTACAACTGCGCCACCGAGGCAGTCACAGCTACAGCACAACTATAGCTATAATACCAACTAAAACTATGGTGGTGACCATTTTCGATTGTAATTGCACAAGCTCCGGTATATCCTAAGATAAACTAGGATTGCCGCTGGAACCGACACAGCGCGATGTCAGCTCTCGACTAGTCTCTTTGTAAGAATAGCTGTGTCAACGGTTGTAGAGAGTCTGACCACTCAATATACCATCCATCTCGGAGCCGTACGATGTACGCCGTAAATGTTGCCACAACAGACCCCACTGCGCGCCCGTGCCATCAGATGATCCCTGTTAATCGCCTCTTATAATTGGGGACGCCGTGGTGAAATTCTCCAAATGCCTCCAATCCACAGACGCGCTACCCCATCTTAGCTTGACTGGAATGCGATAGTAGTATATTTTTTTTATTGCATAGGCCGACAAACGAGCAAGTGGGTCACCTGATGGTAAGTGATCACCACCGGCCATGTACGCTCACAATACCAAAAGAATTATGGGCGCGTTGCCGACCTTAAAGGAAAGGGGTAATTAAGGGATTGGGAAGGGAGGGGGGGGGGGATTTGGGCCTCCGGATATCTCACTCACCGTACGAAACCCAGCAGCAAGCTGCTACTTTACGCCGGTTTTCTGTGAGACAGTGGTAACGACCCGGACGAGCCGGCCCATTCATGCTGTAAACAAAAGTGTCTACAGCGTGGCTCTACCACTCATTAAATCATTACCATCATTAGTAGCGTCTCAATTTACTATATTTGCTGACATTTTGAAGCTGACCAAAACCTCAATATTTAGCTGACTATTGAATAGACATTTAGAAATCATAGAATCAAGTACTGATGTCACCATAAATAAACGTTGTGTGGCATCATTTACAGGAGTAGGTTGCGCTCCGTCTGGGGCTCGACTTGCGTTAATACGCGCTTAACTCCAGCTTAAAACAAGACCGCACAAAATCGTATGACGAAAAAAAAAACCTTTATTGCAGTGACTGACATATACATTTTTCAGCGAGTTGTTTAGAAATACTGCTTTTTGTTTGAACCACAATAGAACAAGTATAACAATGGAATGTGCACCTACTGACCGACAGACCGGCGCATGCACAACTTTTCTCATATATAACTTTTGTTTGCAACTTGACAACTTTTGATAGTGCTTAAGGCTTAAAAAAAGAAGTTTACGTGATTAGTCAAGTAATTAGCTTTTATGACACGTTCTTACGAGTCGAATCGCTTTCAACATGAGACTTTCACACTGTTCAGGTGGTTCAAATCGCATGCAATTTAGCAGTTGATCAACTAAATTCGTATTGCTTCTGGGCAGGCGTTTGCTTACAATCAGGCGAGCGACCTGCTCGTCTCGTCCTTCTAGCTAATCAAAAAAAATAATTAATGAAACAATGCAATCCGTTTCCCATGTATTTTCATTACTTTTCTTTCCTTATTTTTTACCTACATAGTAAGAATCGGTCTGGGGCAAAAAGTCTAAACTAAAGCGTCATTGCATTGGCCACTCGTGCCTATAAAAACAAATGAACTGGCCGCTTTTTTCGTTGTAACCAATTGGTACTGCGACTGTACACGATACGTTAATGCTATAGAGTTTAGGGTAGATGTGGCATTTACTAAAACTTATAATTTTAGAGTAGAGTAAAAAATTTGACCAAGTTCCTCTACACTGTTTCTGATGAATCTTAGTCATACATGAATTACTCACACCTGTAATCCCCAAAATATCAGTATACCCATATTTCGCCGAGCTTATTTCCCTTCCTACCGCCATAACGGGCACAATTCCAGACTCAGGGATGATACTAAGCATTTCTTGATAGAAATCCCAATATCACTTCTACCCGGCTCAAACCCGAGACCTTAGCACAGCATTCGTACCGCGAACGCATTACACAGCGCCACCGAGGCAGCCATACATACATATTTATATGAAATTAGCTGTCCCGCGCGGTTTCTCCCGCAACTACAGCAGCTCCACCTACCGGGTCCAATAGGGTAGTTGACTAGTTTTTTTTTATTATTTAAATCAATAAGTTACGTTACTCAAAATCTATTGCAGAAAGAATTTTATAAATCGGACCAAAAATATATAAGTTAGAAGCCATTCAAATCCTGTAGAAGGGGTAATTGTCAAATGACAGACGATGCAAACTTTGACGTCACTGTGTAAAATGTTCATTATGGTGCACGCGTGCAAGCGAGATCGTGAGATATCCCTACTACGCACCCACTTTTCCTCATACCAACATTTGAAGTCATAACTGCGGGCACATTTCTGAACCAATTTTGATTTTGTTTTAATAAAAGGGTTTCTTTTGCGTATCATTTTCTGTTGCTTATAAAATAATGTATAAAATTCAATGTAGGAAACTACCGTATTGTGAATCTAAAACATCCAGGGCGCCACACAAACGCATACAAAAAAAATCATTCAGATCAGTCCAGACGTTTAGGAGGAGTTCAGTCACATACGCACGTACAGTAGAATTATATATATAAAAATAGGCAGCCATGGCCGTAACCCTAGGGTGACATGGGGTGTTACGAGCTGGAAAGGAATATAGGTATCGTTTCGGTCACGCACAAAAGAGATTCCGTTCTATACTAGTCTTCTTCCACCTTCTTCCTTCTCCTTCTCCTTCTTCGCCTTTATCCCATTTGTAGTGGGGTCGGCGTATGCTTTTTAACACTTATAAAAAATTATATGCCTATCAAGAACTACGAAGGACTTGCGGTCTCAAAGAAAAGAATCATAAACGTTGTGCAGGACAGATGTATATAGAGTAAAGTATAATGATTTATTTTAATTTGCCAATGTATAACGTATATAACTTGATAATATTGCCTAATATGTTTGTCTGAGTTATGAATCGTGTTGCTACTTACTTGTGTAACTTGTTGCTATTTTATATTAATAGAAATAGTTTGTGTATAATTTCGTAGAATAAGTAAGTATATAAGATTAATAATGTAGTCAGCAAGTAGTCAGCAAGTCCGCAAGTAGTCAGCAAGTAAGAAGAACGACTGGGAACCAGGAATCACGACGCAGCCCACGCCGACCGAGAACGGAGCCAGCATCGTCGCTCCACGAGAACGCTCGCGGCGTTTGAAACTAAACTGCACTTTTCAGTGCAAGGCAGCTACTGTACTTTTTAGTATAGGCTATTTTTATTGTTTCTGGTTCTCGAAATAAATCTGATTTCCTATTGTCTCTGGATCATTGGTTTTCCTGCTCACGCAATCCCGGCAAACCGTTGTGCACCGTACACACACACACTCACATACATACAGTCCACATTTACAGCTGAGTACCAGTACGGTCGTGCACAAATGTGTTCCAGGGAAGGTATAATTAAAGTATTGGGAAGGGGATGACGATTTGGGATTCTAAATATCTCAGTGACAGTACGAAACGCAACAGCTAACTGCTACTTTACGTTGGTTTTCTGTAAGACAGTAGCTCGAACGAGCCGGCCTATTCATTCTGTCAGTTAGTCATTCAAATAGTTTACAACGTGGCTCTACCACTTTTTTTATAGCAAATGAGCAAGTGGGTCACCTGATGGTAAGTGATGTCCACCGCCAATGTACGCCCACAATACCAAAATAATTATGGGCACGTTGCCGACCTTAAAAGAAAGGGATAATTAAGGAAATGGGAAGGGGAGGTGATTTGGGCATCCAAATAACTTACTCACGCCACTCTCACTTACTCACTAAACTGTACGAAACTCAGCAGAAACCTGCTACATTACATCGGTTTTCTGTGAGACAGTGGTAACGACCCGGACGAGCCGGCCCATTCATGCTGTAGACAAAAGTGTCTACAGCGTGGCTCTACCACTTAAAACTACACGCCTAAAACCTGTAGACTTTTATAAATATATCGTGCTCAGTGCACATCACACATCGTTGTGTGTGAGCCCACGGAGCCAATCACACTGAATGTTTTTTGCGGCAATACCGGGCCCCGAGTGAGCCCTTATTTCCTGTAACGTTATCGTGGAGTTTACCAAGTGTTCTCACTGACTAAAATAAATAAATAAATACACACCTAACAGTCACACAGATAGTCCTGACCCCACACTAGGTTAACCTGTATCGTGGGTATCAAGAACTACGAGGGACTTGCGGTCCCACAACACCCAGACCCGAAACAAATATTTGTGGATTAGACAAACATTTGTCTCGTTATGGGTATCGAACCCACGGCCTCTCGTTTCGCAGCCTACTACGCCACCGAGGCTGTCAAAATTAAAAATTCAAATAAAAGTGAGGAATTACGGTGTTAAGTCAACAGAAAGTTCCTAAACAGAGTCTATATAAGATTGATTGAAATCGTTAAAATTATTCATTATACATACGCACTCACGCCTGTAATCCCCGAAGGGGTAGGCAGAGGTGTAACCAGTACACCCACATTTTGTCGAATTTATTTCTGTCCCATGATGTGATATGGGGCGAGCCTATCACAGTCCAGCCGAGTGCAGTCCGGTGCCATGTAATGCTTTGTGATTCAAAGTTGTGTGTGGTGTTTATATGTAGGTGCTTATCAGTAAGCAAGACAAGGTGGTAGGTCCCTCGTATGCGAGAGGCCGGCTGGGTTGGTACCACCGCTTTGTCTATTTCTGCCGCCAAGCAACAGTGTGTAAACCCTGTTGTGTTCCGGTTTGAATGACATTGAAGCCAGTGAAATTACTGGGCATTATGAGACTTAACACCTTATGTCTCGGGGTGACGAGCGCAGTCCAGCGTCATGCAGTGCTTTGTTATTAAAAGTTCTGTGTGGCGTTGCTTCTGTTTATGAGCAGACGTGGCGCTTACCGTCAGGCGAGCGACCTGCTCGTCTCGTCATTCAAGCTAATAAAAAAAAACCTGCTCGTCTTGTTATTCAGGCGACAAGAAATTTAATTCGAATCTCAGTTTCTCGATTGATGAATTTAACTCTCGTTACAATGGTAGGGGCTCGTCCGCAAAACGTCTTCGTTTCAGTGACCCACGTCATGTGATACTGAGGCCCTTAACAAAGCCCGTAGACTCATCTCTGGCCTTCGAATAAAACGCTTTGTATCGCCGATTCAATCGTTCTATCCGCAACAACCCACATTAACCATTTCAACTCTTTGTCAGAATAAGAATCGGTATTTGTTTTTTTTTCTGATATGAAAAAGTGAGTATACTAGACCTGAGGTAGCACGAACAACTTTCGAATCGAAATGTCAAAAAACTGTTTGAAAATTCATACAAATTAAAAATGAGAAATCGTTCTCGATTCGAATACTTATTCGTAAGTTGTTCGTGATCCCCCCCTGCAGGACAATTCTCGTAATTTTAAATGTTCAAAATATCATACCGATCTAGTCTTAGCGTCAAGAAAGTTGCAAATGGCATTCTCTTAAACCAATAATCAACGTCAAATGTGAACAAAGATCGTAATGAGATTGAATGTTGAATAAAGGTTGACTGAAGCCAAAACGGTATAATCCTACTGCTAATGCTAGGTGCATTAGTACACTCATATTTCGCCGAGCTTATTTCCCATGATTTGATGGGGGCGAGCCTACCGCCATGTAGGGCACAATTCCAGACTCCGGGTTGATATTAAGCATTTCATGATTGAAAAAAACCCTTCCCAAAAAATATCACTTTACCCGACCCGGGGATCGAACACGAGACGTCGGCACAACAGTCGTACCGCGTATGCGTTACAACAGCATCACCGAGGTAGAATATAGATGATTAGAATGATCAATGATGGTCTAATATTGATACGCCATTAGGTCACTACCATGGCTTCAGGCTGATGGTTGGATATATGAATAAAAAGTTGGGTCATTACGGTAATTTACGAACTGCCCGAATAGATAAAGCGGTGTTACTAACCCAGACGGACCTCGTGTTCGATGGACCTACCACCTATTAAATAAATAAAATAAAAAATACAATATGAAATTCGAACAAAAATGTACATTTGAATACACGCAAATGGACCGCCGAGGGCCCTTGCAAATCGGTTCCCCGTTAAAAATCCATCGAAATGTGTAATAAAAGCGTAATATTTTAATTTAAATCCCGGGAGAGGCAAGTGCCGGCAGCGAGAGGCAACAAGAGGCAGCAAGAGGCTGCATGTCACGGTACGCTGAACATCTCTGGCCGAATGCGTTGGAGTTATGGCTGACCGTGCGAAATATAAAGTAAAGTGCATTTAATTTTAGATGAGGTTGTTTTTTATTGATAAATATTTGTTTTTATTTATATCGGGTTTTATTGCGTTGAATCGGAAAGAGCAAGGTCGTATGGAAAGTTTAAACATATTCTATTAAGTTGATTGCATTAGTGCAATAATTCATTAATATTATTTACACTGACTGCCTCGGTGGCGCAGTTGTAATGCCTACCCATTACGATTGAGGTCTCAGGTTCGATCCCCGGCTCGGGTAAAGTGGTATTGGGATTTTCAATTACGAAATGCTCAGTATCAGCCCGGAGTCTGGAATTTGTGCCCGCTATCACTTCGAAGGACGGAAATACGCTCGGCAAAATGTGGGTGTACTGCTTACACTTCTGCCTACCCCTTCGGGGATTACAGGCGTGAGCGCGTATGTGTTATTTACATTGCTCATTGGGCGAGTAGCGACAAATGTTTGTGTGATCCACAAATATATGTTTCGGGTCTGGGTGTTTTCTCTTCAAAGGGGTTGACGTCAGGTAGGCGGCCGGTCGTAAAAACTACAAGCCAAATCTTTCTGTAACATGTGTTAAAATTATGTTGCGCCGACCCCACTGCGAGTGGGATAAGGGCAAGTGGAAGGAAGGACTTTGTTAGGTCATGTGTCATTCAGGGTCCCTAATAGATAAGCAGACAACTTTTTTTCTCAGTACATGTAACAACTAATAAGGTAGCACATAAGAGTCCGTTTATTTTAACAGTTATAGGTACTTCACATGCAATAATAAATAAATAAAATAAAAATAACCTTTATTTTACTCTGACCTTTCATACAAAGCATTCATACAGAATTTTTTAAACTACTGAACTAAAAATAAAGGAAAAAAGTATTGAAATAAAACTAGTTTATACGGATTTTATTTCAATGTGTAATATTCGCGTAAACCTAAGAAATCATTATGAAAAAAAGTAGATTAATAATAAGTTTAAGTTTAGTTTATTAATGAAATTTAATAGCCTAAGGAAATGCTACACACCTACACTGTGGTAATTAGGTATCCAGCTCCAGTTTAATACTGTATTGTGACGCGAACCACAACACAGCACTGGTTTTCAGTGGTTACCTAGGGTGGTTATCTCGTATAAATGTTGTATCTATGTCTATGTTTAAATATTACAATGATCTGCAAGGACTTGGATATCTTTCACCAGATTATAGGCAGTTTAAAGGCAAATCTAAAAGCTTTACCAGTCTATCACTATGCCGCAGCTAAAAATACAATTCTCATTTTAGTAAATGGGAACATAATTTTAGTTTTTTTTTTTTTTTAATAGTATATGCTGGCAAACGAGCAAGTGGGTCACCTGATGGTAAGCGATCTCCATCGCCCATGTACGCCCACAATACAAAAGAATTATGGGCGCGTTGCCGACCTTAAAGGAAAGGGATAATAAGGGATTGGGAAGGGGAGGGGGATTTGGGCCTCCGGATATCTCACTCACCGTACGAAACGCAGCAGCAAGCTGCTACTTTACGCCGGTTTTCTGTGAGACAGTGGTAACGACCCGGACGAGCCGGCCCATTCATGCTGTAGACAAAATTGTCTACAGCGTGGCTCTACCACTCGTTTTGGTATATTCGAATGTTTTGTGCGGTTTTTATTTGTGTACGAATTTAAATGATAGCTCTATGTTTTGTAATAAGATACTGTGTTAATTTGTACATTGTCTCCGTGCCAAATAACTAAAAATTAAAATAAAAAATAAATCTCTTGTTCCATTTAAATAATATGACTTTTTTTGCTTGCTCTTTTATGCTAGTCTTAATTTGTTTGTCGTACATATGGAGGTCATGCATATGAATCTTATGCGTAGGTATCATATCTATGATTGTTAATATAAATTGAGCTGTTCTATTTCTAACTCAATAATAATTATAAATTGCCTCGGTGGCGCAGTTGTATGCGTATGCGTTACGACTAAGGCTAACGCTGAGGTCTCGGGTTCGATTCCCGGGTCGGGTAAAGTGATATTGGGTTTTTCTATCATGAAATGCTTAGTATCAACTCGAAGTCTGGATTTGTGCCCGGTATGGCGATAGGCTCGCCCCCTATCACATCGTGGGACGAAGATATGCTCGGCGAAATGTGGGTGTACTGGTTACACCTCTGCCTACCTCTTCGGGGATTACAGGCGTGAGTGCATATGTATATGTATATGTATATGTATATGTATATGTATATGTATATGTATATATGTATATATTTTATTGATTCAATAAATATATTGATTTGTTTAAAGATATGTGCTTCGGAATTCTTAATTTTTTATGAATTAGTACGTATTTACAATTAATGTTGGACTATCTAAACCTGGTCAATTATTCAAGAGAAAATAAGCTTATAATATAATATACAACATTCGATTTTACTACCGCATAAAGTTCTTTTTAAGTTAATCAATATTACGCATTCATATTTTGGAAGTAAACGAAGATGTACGTACGTACGTACCTCGGATGTCAGCTTTCCAGAATAATTAATAAACTTGACATATTCCATGATTCGCTCCCTACATTTAGGAAAACTCTTCTAGAAGAGTCTGAAATTTCTACGTATCCCTAACATTCTGATAAATCATACTGACCATCTTATTTTGCAAATTATTTTAATATTAATTTTAATTCTCTAATTTTCTAATTTTAATTTAATTGAACTAAGTACTTATATAAGATTGTATTTATTTATGCATGCTGTGTTTGCCTGTAATTTGAGTTGCAATAGGTTCAATTGTTATTAGTGTTAATATTTAATGTACGTATGTATTATTGTAAACTTTGTTGGCAAACCTTAAATAATAAAATAAAAATAAAATAAAAGAATACATTAGTTCATAAATAAATATGCTATTAAAAATAAATAATAATAATATAGCCCTGTATTACATACGTCTTACTGCTGGGCACAGGCCTGCTTTACTGAAAGAGAGGGTTTAGGCCATAGTCCACAAGGCTGGCCTCACGACATTGACAGACTTCACAAACCTCCGAAATTTCGCGCGTGGCGCTTACCATCAGACTACCGACCTACTCATTTCGTCACTCAAGCTAATAAAAAAATGAGTTGTTTCTGTTTATGTGCAGGTATGACGCTCATCAGGCGAGTGACTTTCTTGTCTCGTTGTTGAATGAAATAAAAAATACTAGACTGAAAGCAACAGAAACATTTCCAAACCTTCATACCCACGCCCATCGTTACCCATATCCAGCCAACTATAGTATAACATCCCTCAATACATGTTACCATGGTACATCTGCCAGATGTTAAAATAAATGAAGAGTATATCCACCAGAAAACGAGAGCGTTCATTCACCACACGAAAGTAGAAAATATGATGCTATGATAAAATAAAGTTCTATGTACTTACCCCCTATTTTATTGACGCAAAGCCCCTTAAACAACGCTTGTACCTGCCGCCATAACCTTTTTACGAGGGGCGCAATAAAAATGAGACCGAATAGAAAATTGTGTATCACTTTATATCGTTTCTTTTGTATATTTAACGCCTCTATGAGAATAGGTGGGTTTTATTGGAACGCGAGCGACTTCGCGTTTTTTCCTTTTATTCTGATGTCGTGTGTTTTGTTTTATGTGTTTTGATCAAAGATTTTAATGTATACTACTAGACAACTGCGCGGTACATACAAATTGTCCCACTAAGTTGCGGTCAATTGACCGTAACTAAATATTACCATCTCGCTTACTCTCAACTAGAACCCCTCTCGCTCTCTCTGTTTGTGAGCTGTCAAACTCCCGCGTTATGTGGCGCAATTTTACTTCTAAACAGCCAGTCTAGGAGTATTAAAGTCTTTGGATTTGATGTTTTGTTGGGTTAATTAAATGGGTCGGTTGCTGGAGAAGGTCATGTTTGAATCTCGATTCTGTACTTGAATTCCACAACTCATCTTTGAGTATTCTGGTATTGTGAATGTTCATGGGCGTTGGAGATCCTTTACCACTATATGAGCCACTAGCTCATTGGCTGACCTTTGCTATTAATAAAAATAATAATAATAAATACATCCAACAGTCACACACATAGTCCTGACTATGTTAACCTGTATCAGGGTATCAGGAACTACGAGGGACTTGCGGTCCCACAACACCCAGACCTGAAACAAATATTTGTGAACCACACAAACTTTTGTCTCGGTGCAGGAATCTAACCAACGGCATCTCGATTCGCAGCTGGCTACTCGCACACTGCGCCACGGAAGCTGTAAAAAAAAACAATCAAAATAGGGCAGTTGACTAGTATTTTTTAAATTATTTAAATCAATAAGTTATGTTACTCAAATTCTATTGCAGAAAGAATTTTATAAATCGGACCAAAAATAAATAAGATAGAAGCCATTCAAATCCTGTAGAAGGGGTAATTGTCAAATGACAGACGATGCAACCTTTGACGTCACTGTGTAAAATGTTCATTATAGTGCACGCGTGCAAGCGAGATAGTGAGATATCCCTACTACGCACCCACTTTTCCTCATACCAACATTTAAAGTCATAACTGCGGGCACATTTCTGAACCAATTTTGATTTTGTGTTAATAAAAGGGTTTCTTTTGCGTATCATTTTCTGTTGCTTATAAAATAATGTATAAAATTCAATATAGGAAACTACCCTATTATATATTTACAAGAAGTGCACAATGAATCGACGTATCTACGATAATATCGCCTAAATAATACTTAATAGCATAAAGGCAAAAACCTTGAAAGTTAAATTGGTTGAACGAAGTAAAAAATAAATTCGAAATATTTCGTAGCTACAATTCAATGCGGTTTACGGAAAGTCTCTTGATTTGGCCGGATTAAGAACAGTGCTGAGCTAAAGTTCCGTCGAAAGCTTTTTCTTGATTGGTTCCAAGTCAAGACTGTTTCCTAGCGAAACATCCGCGACGCCTTATACATATTAAATGTTTGACCCGCTTAAGCCGATAATGATGGATCTATATTATGTAGGGTCGACTTAAGCGGTTACTTGGGGCTGTTTTATTGTTAGGGTAATGTTGATGATGCAGTGCTAGCTCAGGTGGGAGTGGTATGGACTGTCGAGACGAAAGCCGCAGGTTCGAAACCAGCCCCAAGAGCATACACCTCTGACTTTTCTAAGTTACGTGTATATTGTTAATTATCACTTGCTTTAACGGTGAAGGAAACATCCTGAGGAAACCTACATACCTAAGAAGTTCTCCATAAGAATTTCGAAGGTATGTGAAGTCTGCCATCCCGCATTAAGCCAGCGTGGTGGACTACGGCCTAACCCCTCTCATTCAGTAGAGGAGGCCCGTGCCCAGTAGTGGGACATGTATAATACAGAGCTAGTATTATTATTATTATTAATGTTGATGAAGCGACTTTAATAAGCTTTATATTAATCGGTAGTTATTTAGGTCTTCTCTAATCTTATGAGTGATTTCGCACTGCATTCTGTCCGAGAAACGTCGGTCCGAAGTAACTGTATTACTATTTGAATCTTAGGTTCGTGGTCGCCTCCATATCGGCTCGAACCAAGAGGTTCGCAAAATCCTACTTCTGTTAGACCATAAAGCTGTGGAATGGATTACAGGCGTGAGTGCATATGTATGTGTACAAAGATCTAGCAAAGGAATCAAGTATGTCTAGTTTGCATGTCTAAAATCCTGGGCGAAGTCCAAAAGGCACACGGATCTACTCTAATTTAGTTCGGTGTCGACGTTACTACAATAAAGGCCTGTTTACACGACTGACATATACAATTGTACAAAATTAATGTGGGGTTATGCAATAAACATTTAAGATGATGTACAGTGATGGAGACTTTAGGGGAATTTAGAGGATTTCGTCGGAGATTGATCGACCTTGTCTGTTTGATCTGCTTTGAGAACATCGTCTAAGAAGCATAATATTGCAAGGAATTAACACCAAAACTCAGACAAGACGTTGAAAGCGGCCACATCTGTGTTTCATTGTCCCTGTCTTTAGCTAAATGGCGGGAAACTACATTGAGAATAATACTGATTTGTATTGAGAACCTGATAAAACTTTGACACTGGCAAATACGCAAGCCGCGCCTTTCCGAGCTTAATACGTCAGCAGAATACACGAAAATTATCTTATATTGCCGTGAATTAGAGTAGAAGGATGTTTCTCATCACTAAATTGCTCCTGTAACAACATATCTCCTACAAAAAATATGTCATACTAATGACACATTGTCATACTAATTGGTCATCTTGTGTTATCTGCTTAGATCTATGTCTGTGTTCTATAAGTAAGAAGCTTATAAACTATTATTTATGAAACTAAACTAAAAAAAAACTTAAAGTCCGACGAATATGAGACATATCTTACTTTCTTCTCCACATTATTCTGCATCGATTGGTATCGGTCTCGACCCCATACCCCCAGCGGTTTCGGAGGAGATAGCGTGACAAGCTTTTGGCAGCGGCGGCGGCAGTTACTTTTTTTTTAGAATAGAGAGATAAACATTTATTCGGAGGCCATTGTCTCGTCACGCAGAGGTCGCATAGCCTGGGGATAAAATACAATCAAATATGTCTGTTGATTGAGGTGAAAAAATAAATATTTGGGCATAAACATCGTTATTTTATGCGATTTCGAAAAATAAAATATAAATTGAAGAACTAATTGGGTCAGTTTTTATTTTATTTTACACGAAATAAGGAATTTTATCAGTGTATTTCACAAAATAGAAATAAAATAAAATTGCTGTGTTTCTGAAATTTTAAATTCTTTTGATATTTCTCTAACCACGTTCATTAAATAATTACATTAAAGAGGCTGCAACGTGTAGAATAGTTATGGTAATATTTTTTTTATATTCTTATTAAAAAAAGTATGATTTATAGTTTAAACATTTAGAGAGTACGGATGAAAGAAGATTGACGAAACAAATCCTAACTAATATTATAAACGTCAAAATGAGTTTGTTTGTTATGCTTTCACGCCTAAATCACTAAACTTACTAATTTTGATAAATTTTAGTACACAGATACATGAGGCCCTAGACACGGTATAGGCTATTTATTAATAAATAAATAAATAAATACACCCAACAGTCACACACATGGTCCTGACCCCACACTAGGATAACCTGTATCGTGGGTATCAGTAACTACGAGGAACTTACGGTCCCACAACATCCAGACCAGAGACAAATATTTGTGAATCAGACAAACATTTGTCTAGGTGCGGGAATCAACCCCCTCACGCTTCGCAACCGGCTTCTTGCCCGCTGCGCCACGGAGGCTGTCAAAGTTATTATCTCGGTAATGAAAGAAGGAAAAAGGCAGCTAGTTCATCAAGCTTATTTTCATCTCTTAATGTGCTAGAGGACGAGTTCGCCGCCATATCGGGTGACAATTTCAATCTCAGGAAAAGAAAAGGTTAAATACGCTGCCATTAGTCCAATAAGCGAGATCTTGAACTACTCAGTGCCTCGGTGGCGCAGTTGTAATGCGTACGCGTTACAATTGAGGCTAACTCTGAGGTCTCGGGTTCGATCCCCAGGTCGGGTAAAGTGGTATTGGGTTTTTCTATTTCGAAATTCTCAGTATCAGCCCGGAGTCTGGAATTTGTGCCCGGTATGGCGATAGGCTCGCCCCCTATCACATCGTGGGACGGAGATACGCTCGGCGAAATGTGGGTGTACTAGTTACACCTCTGCCTACCCCTTCGGGGATTACAGGCGTGAGTGCGTATGTTGAACTACTCAGTTCCAACTATGTACCTATATTACTTTAAGGATGTGGTAAAACTAAATAAACAATTTCTTGTTAAGACTGTACCTCACACCAATGGCCTTGAAGATATTCGATGTCGATTATTATTTTAGTTAAAGATTCATTTGAATCGATATGTCGAAGCACGAGAAATTTGTTCTTATAGAAATAGCAGTAATTAAAATTGCTTGACAGAAAGTTTCGTAATGAAGCCATATTACACATAATATATTTTTATACAACGATTGGATCAGCTGATTTCTCAGAATTATCTTGGATCCCAACGTCATTTTGTTATTTACTCATTATAAATATATTTATTAGGTGGTAGGTCCCTTGTATGCGAGAAGCCGGTTGGGTTGGTACCACCACGGCTTTGTCTATTTCTGCCGCCAAGCAGCAGTATGTAAGCACTGTTGTGTTTCGGTTTGAAGAACATTGAAACCGGTCAAATTACTGGGCATTATCAGTGCCATGCAGTGCTCTGTAATCCAGAGTTATGTGTGACGTTGCTTTTGTTTATACGCATTTTATAGGCTCAACATCAGTCGAGTGATCTGCTTGTCTCGTCATTGAAACAAATATATGTATATATACTAGCTGTTGCCCGCGGCTCCGCCCGCGTGAATAGATTTTTACGAAATAAAACGTACCTACCTATAACCATCTCTACGGTCCCATCTATCTCTACATCAAAATTCATCAAAATCGGTTCAGTAACTTAGGTGTGAAAGCGTAACAAACAAATAGATTTTTTTTGTCATAAAAAGTATCCTATGTTACTTCTTATACCTCCAAGAATATGTGTACAAAGTTTCATGATGATCGGTTTAGCAGTTTTCGTGTGAAAGCGTAACAAACAAACTAACATTCACATTTATAATATTAGTATATTTTCATCATTTTGTCTTCGTTACAGCCTTTTTTTTTATAGTATAGGCCGGCAAACGAGCAAGTGGGTCACCTGATGGTAAGCGATCTCCACCGCCCATGTACGCCCACAATACAAAATAATTATGGGCGCGTTGCCGACCTTAAAGGAAAGGGATAATAAGGGATTGGGAAGGGGAGGGGGATTTGGGCCTCCGGATATCTCACTCACCGTACGAAACACAGCAGCAAGCTGCTACTTTACGCCGGTTTTCTGTGAGACAGTGGTAACGACCCGGACGAGCCGGTCCATTCATGCTGTAGACAAAATTGTCTACAGCGTGGCTCTACCACTCGTGAATATAATATGCTCCGTCATTGGTGAAGTACTGTACTAAGTACGTTGTTAGTCTTAAGTATAGGTTTTCTGAGTAATTCATTACACACATAACAAAATAATCTTATGTGATACTTCTCATAATCGTAGGCTCCTATGACATCGTCCTATAGTTGTTGGAGAATTTTCTTAGCGTTTTTACCACCGTTAATCAGTGTATGAACAACTATGTTATATCTATGTCAAAATTTTAATATTTTATATTAACTTGAACACTTTAATTGCTTAATCAGCGTAGATCTGTGCAGAATTTATACTAACTAATTTCTGTTACTTCTAAGTTATCATTATTGAGTGTTGCTTAGTCTTTGATATCCACATACGTTATACTGTTACTTATCCTTTTTTTTTTTTTTTTTTCCAACCCTTTATTATATACGTCCCACTGCTGGGCACGGGCCTCTTCTACTGAATGAGAGGGGTTAGGCCTTAGTCTACCACACTGGCCTAATGTGGGTTGGCAGACTTCACATACCTTCGAAATTCTTATGAAGAACTTCTCAGGTATGCAGGTTTCCTCACGATGTTTTTCCTTCACCGTTAAAGCAAGTGATAATTAACAATTAATATACACACAACTTAGAAAAGTCAGAGGTGTATGCACTTGGGGCTGGTTTCGAACCTGCGACTTTCGTCTCGACAGTCCATATCACTGCTACTCCCCGCTGAGCTATAACTGCTACTTACTAAGGTTTAATAGTGAGGACCTTAAATTGGCTATATGTTACTTATAACCTTTATTCATATTGAATTGTAATGCTGTTGGTACTCCAATAAATAAATAAATAATAATAGAGACGATAACTCAAATTATAATTGTCTGACTTGGAAATTGAATCCTGGACCTCAAGTTCTCACAGCCTCAGTACACTTTTTTTATCCTGGCTCGGCAAAGTGACTACGCTACACCTGATGGTAAGTGTAGCGCAATCCATGAATATTGTCGACCAACGATAGACACTGAATCTATCGCAGATCGGCAGAGTTATGCCGGCCTGCTTAATTGCTTCTTCACACTCCGTTATAGGAAGGAGGAAACACGTCTGCCGTCTAACTATTCCACAGCTTAATGGTCCGACAGAAGTAAGATTTTGCGAACCTCTTGGTTCGAGCCGAGACGAGTTATTATTAGTTATTAGCTCTTTGACGTAATGCGCAGGTCGTTCGCCTGATGGTAAGCGCCACGTGCCCATTAACAGAAGCAACACCACACAGAACTTTTATTACAAAGCACTGCATGGCATTGGACCGCGCTTATACCGCAGAGACATAAGATGTTAAGTCTCATAATGCCCAGTAAATTCACTGGCTTCAATGTCCTTCAAACCGGAACACAACAGTTTTTACACACTGCTACTTGGCGTTAGAAATTGACAAAGCGGTGGCACCAACTCAGACGGCCTCTCACATACGAGGGACCTGCCATATTGTAAAACACTGCCACTAGATCAATGAAACGATCTAATAAAATATATTTTATACAATCCTGAGTGGTAGAGCCACGCTGTAGACACTTGTCTACAGCATGAATTGGCTGGCTCATCCGGATCGTTACCACTGTCTCACAGAAAACCGGCGTAAAGTAGCAGCTTGCTGTTGCGTTTCGTGCGGTAATGCGATATCCGGAGGCCCAAACCCCCTTCCCTTCCCAATCACTTAATTATCCATTTCCTTTAACGTCAGCAACGCACCCATGATTCTTTTGGTATTGTGGGCGTACATGGGCGGTGGAGATCACTAACCATCAGGTGACCCACTTGCTCCATTGCTGGCGTATGCCATAAAAAACACATTACTACCTACCATGAAAACCAACTCGATCTAATAAATAAATAAATACACCATAATACACATAGTCCTGACCCCACACTAGGTAAACCTGTATCGTGGGTATCAGGAACTACGAAGGACTTCCGGTCCCACAACACCCAGACCCGAAACAATTTTTTGTGGATCACACAAACATTTGTCTCAGTTCGGGAATCGAACAGCTACTCACCCGCTGCGCCACGGAGGCTGTCGTAAAGAGAGGCTAAAGTAGACATAAGGAACTTTACTTCATCTATTTTATTAAATTGTTCATGTTACTGGTCTAAAGCTGGGAATGTCCTGTCATGCCTATCAGGATATTCGGCGTCGAAGCGGCGCAATCTCGCTACAATCGCGCAATCTGCGAGAACGTGGCCCGCCTGTCAGTGTGTCTGGATTGTTGCCTAGATAAGGCCATTTCGCTATTTGCCTGTATTTGTGGAAGGCATATGAGTTTATTGTATTGTTTCAAAATCTTCATCCTAAATAATATTATAAATGCGATAGTCTTTATTTTATTTCATAGGCCAACAAACGAGCAAGTGGGTCACCTGAAGGCCAATTCTCGTTATTTTAAATGTTCAAAATATCATTCTGATCTAGTCTCAGCGTCAAGAAAGTTGCAAATGGCATTCTCTTAAACCAATAATCAACGGCAAATATGAACATAGATCGTAATAAGATTAAATATAGAATAAAAGTTGACTGAAGCCAAAACAGTATAAATGCTACTGCTAATGCTAGGTGCAATTGACGTTGATTATTGGTTTAACAGAATGCCGTTTGCAACTTTCTTGACGCTGAGACTAGATCGGAATGATATTTTGAACATTTAAAATTACAAGAATTGGCCTCCTGATGTTAAGTGATCACCACCGCCCATGTACGCCCACAACACCAAAAAAGTCATGGGCGCGTTGCCGACCTTCAACGAAAGGGATCATTAAGGGATTGGGAAGGGGAGGGGATTTGGGCCTCCGGATATCCCACTCACCGTACGAAACACAGCAGCAATGTGCTACTTTACGTCGTTTTTTTTGTGAGACAGTGGTAACGACCCGGACGAGCCGGCCTATTGATGCTGTAGACAAAATTGTCTACAGTGGCTCTACCACTCGTACTCGTCAGTTTGCTTGTTTGTTTGTTACGCTTACACGCCTAAATTGCTGAACTGATTTTGATTAACTTTGGTACAGAGATAGATGAAACCCTGAAAATGGTAATAGGCTACTTTTAATCCTAGGTATACTTCTTCTTATTCTGGATAATGCTGTTCACTCGGGCCGAACCGTGAACAAAAATATATACATACGTACTCACGCCTGTAATCCCCGAAGGAGTAGGCAGAGGTATAACTAGTACAATTTCGCCGAGCTTATTTCCATCCTATGATGTGATAGGATAGGATTGATAGCCTCCGTGGCGCAGCAGGCGAGTAGCCGGCTGCGAAGCGAGAGGCCGTGGGTTCGATCCCCACACTGAGACAAATGTTTGTGTGAACCACAAATATTGGTCTCGGGTCTGGGTGATGTGGGACCGCAAGTCCCTCGTAGTTCCTGATACCCACGACACAGGTTTACCTAGTGTGGGGTCAGGACTATGTGTGTGACTGTTGGGTGTATTTATTTATTTATAGGGGGCGAGGCTATTTGGTATTATATTGGGTGACCCGCCATCTGACCTCCACAACCCACAATCGGAACCAAGTTTCGCCATTGCCTTGTCCATTAATCAGCATAATGTACCACATGAAGGTGAGGTTGGCTTTAAGCATAGGATAGGTGGACGTGGAGGATATTTTCACAAGGTGGTAGGTCCCTCGTTTGCGAGAGGCCGGTGGGTTGGTACCACCGCTTTGTCTATTTCTGCCGCCAAGCAACAGTGTGTAAGCACTGTTGTGTTCCGGTGTGAAGGACATTGAAGCCAGTGTAATTACTGGGCATTATGAGACTTAACACCTTATGTCTCGGGGTGACGAGCGCAGTCCAGTGTCATGCAGTGCGTTGTTATTTAAAGTTCTGTGTGGCGTTGCTTCTGTTTATGAGCAGGCGTGGCGCTTATCATCAGGCGAGCGACCTCGTCTCGTTATTCAAGCTAATAAATTCCGGACGTCATTTTAGGAGGCCACTGAAAACCAGCGCTGTGTTGTGGCTTGCCCTATAACCACAGTATTATACTGAGCTGGTCTCCTGTTGTCACCGTGAAGGCATGCAACTGTATAGTTTTTATATTAATTTTAAGTTAGTTGTATATTAATTATATTGTGTACTTACTGCATTATGTTTGTTGCATGTCTTATGATGACAATAAACTTTTCTTTCTTTCTAATAATAAAAAAAACTGATCATGCCCCACATACACTCTAAAAAGTACCAGATATATTCCTGCAAACTCCAAAACAAAGGCTAACATCTAATCTCACTGTACTCTAGAGAACTAAAGTAGCAATAATATAGAATACAATAGTGTGGTAATAAAAAAGACAATGCCTGTAAATTGTTAAGCGTAGTACGCATGGGACTTAATAACCTAGCCCACGTTTTATTCCTTCGGCTGGCCGTAAATTATGTCTAGTTTATACTGAGTAGGTTTTATTGTTAGGTCTTGAGATAAATTATTTTAAAATCATTTGAAATGGACGAATGGCTTCGTAAACCAACGTGACGAGGTCGTATGTCCCCAGTATGTGGAAACCGAGTGATAAGTATCACCATATAGTCTATTCCTGCGCCGAAAAGTTGAAGTACTCGTCCTTGTGGATTGGGGGCTTTTCTAGAATTACATATATACGCACTTACGTCTGTAATCCCCGAAGGGGTAGGCAGAGGTGTAGCCAGTACAGCCATATTTCACCGCGCGTATCTCCGTCCCATGTTGTGAGCCTATCGCCATATCGGGCACAATTCCAGACTCCGGGCTGATACTGAGCATTTCGTAATAGAAACACCCAATGTGATATTTTTATCCGACGCAGGGATTGTACCCGAGGCCTCGGCTTAGCAGTCGTAACGCGTACGCATTACAACTACACCACCGAGGCAGGCTTCTGTCTTCCCTGTCTCTCATAAGAGGCGACTAACTGCTGCCATCTGGGGTTGTAGCTGCGCAGCGGGGGATGCGAACACTCTTCGTACTTCGTATTTGATGTTCATTCTACGGTACGACGAGATGGAGGGCAGTACGAATTATCGTGTTGCCTATGACTTTTTTTAATTTTTTTATGGCATAGGTCGGTAACGAGCAAGTGGTTCACCTGATGGTAAGTGATCTCCTCCGCCTATATACGCCCACAACTCCAAAGAATCATGGGCGCGTTGCCGACCTTAAAGGAAAGGGATAAAAAAGGGATTGGGGCCTCCGGATGTCTCACTCACCGTACGAAACGCAGCAGCAAGCTGTTACTTTACGTCGGTTTTCTGTGAGACAGTGACGTCAACCTTTATAACTGAACTACGCAAAATAGAAACCATTTTTTTCAAACCACTCCATTTATTCACCCAAAATGTTTTTTTAAACTCTGATATTGTTTAATAATATTGCCAGCGGATCCACTCGGCGCCCGCGGGTAGATTACGGACATCGCAGATGGTGAATTTATATATTTTTTGTACAGTTCTTTTAAACAATATTCGGCGTTCTTTTCACGTAATTTCTACATACATATGCAAAAATAAAAATTTGAATTTCAATAACGGATGTACAGTGGCGGCATCTGGCGTTTTTCGCGCGATACATTATGGCACAATGTAGAGATTGCACGGGCATACATCTGAAATATTAATTTAATTAGAACCTTTAGAAGTATTAAGTGATCTTATTTGGAGGAATGTAAAAAAACCAAGACTAATAAATAATATTAACTCTTCCTAGTTTTTCTTCCTGTATTTAGTTCAGGCCTTCATGTTAGAATTATAAAATTACACAAGATTTTTATCTTGGCTTAACTTTAATACATTTTATTTCCAGTTGGAACTAATTTTGGGACTTACAGTGCACTTTGAAGTATAAGGGTTACAAATACACATGATATTTCAAGCATCCAGGATTTAAATCAAACTCGAGCGCGTATTCGTTATAAACAACGAAATTTATTATATTTAACCACGCAAAACCAAAATTTACAGAGCATATTAAACATTTTCAGAGTAAATTTATCGCAATATAATCAAACTGTAAATAAATTTTACAGAGTGATTATATTGCGATGATCCTTTTTTCACTTGGTAGGGTACATGAAAATTTATTCTATATAAAGAAGACAAAATTCCTCCCCTAAGCGGAGAAATCAGGGACGAAAACCCAAATTTTGTCATATAAACACAGATTTTGATAATTATTTCGCCAAAAGAATAAATATATTAGTTGTTTTTTTATAGCATAGAGGGCAAAGAGGAGTAGATCGCGTCATAGTAAGCGATCGCCACCGGCCATGAACATCCACTATATATAGGAAATTTCATATTTTAAATTTAACTCGGTATATCGACAGCATTAATTATCGAAAAGTAACCTCTAACTTGTGCCCATGCACCGCGTTAGCCACGTAAATAATGCATACCCGCCGAATACATTAACATAAAAGCTATGGTTATTTGTTTTATAATTGGTTAGCTAGAATCTGTTAAAATATCAGTTTTTTAATTATGGAATGGTTAAATGACAACTGGTCTAAAACAAAGAATAACAAAAGTGCCGCCACATTTTCTATTTAAAATCGGATCTACATTTGTTACTACAGGGCATCCACGATATCAATTTTGAAGGTAATCGGCCTTAAAAAAACAAAATGGCGCCCGCTTTTTTCAATTCTAACATTTAATCTATAATTTTTCACTACGGGACGCCCATATATCGATTTTGAAGTCAATCAGTCTTAAAACAAAGAAAAACAAAAAGGTGGCCACTTTTATTCATTCTGACTTCGGATTACAACTACGTGGCATTCAGGTTATGGATTTTGAGGTCAATAGCTTTAATAATTTTAACGTCAAAACAGAGCAAATAAAGATGGCGGCCACTTTTTTTTATTCTTACGTCGGATCTAACAGCCTCACTTTCGTATTCACAATATTAATACGGAAGTATGAATTAGACTAAAATAATTATCCGTAGCATACCGTTTTAATGTTGATTGACTAATGTGTAATTTCTGAGGTACTTTTGACAGAGGTTTAACTGTTCGACAATGCTATCGGTTCGATAATTTAAGAAATTTGTTTCCGAACACTGCTTTTGTAAGTTAAACTCCGCATATTGTAATTTAAGCCTAGTTTAATTTAACTTTTTTTTTTTATAGTATAGGCCAGCAAACGAGCAAGTGGGTCACCTGATGGTAAGTGATCTCCACCGCCCATGTACGCCCACAATACTAAAATAATCATGGGTGCGTTTCCGACCTTAAAGGAAAGGGACAATTAAGGAATTAGGAAGGGGAGGGGGCTTGGGCCTCCGGATATCTCACTCACCGTACGAAACGCAGCAGCAAGCTGCTACTTTACGCCAGTTTTCTGTGAGACAGTGGTAATGACCCGGACGAGCCGGCCCATACATGCTGTAGACAAAAGTGTCTACATCGTGGCTCTACCACTCATAAAACATAACTGACCAATTTTGGCCGTTTATCCGTTGGATAAATTTGGTCGTTATTTTGTGTTATTTTATTGTAAAATACAAACAAAGAAGCAAGTAATCCTAAATATAAACCATGAAAAATACATTGTCATATTATCGGGACAATAATTCTGGAGTCCACAATTCACAATTATTTTGTTAGTAACCTCGTGTGCCAGATCTAGATATTTGGATTTTTTATATTTTTAAACATGAATGTTAACCTCTATTTTAATTACAACAATCACGTTCTAGAACTAGTTCGATTAATCCAGCTTTAAATTTAAAAATACCACATTTAAAATGGTCCATTCAGACAGACGTGACGTACATAAGATCCATTTACGATATTTTGCGTCGGATGTCCAAAAATGAATCATAATACCAGCCAATAATCAGGTTAACAAAGACACTGGATATTATAATTATCGTAGTGAATTTTCGGTAATCTCAGATTAAAATTATTTTCATCAACGATTTAACTTCATTAGCGCTCGAAGGATTTCCTCTCCAACGCCATGGCAACCGTTTAATAAAGTTAATAGTGTCCTATACGCTCCAATCAAATATTTATATTAAAATATTCCAATTTAGTTAGCATTTTATTAAATTCTTACGATTATTCGGGCAAGAAAAAAATCCTCAGCAGCTGGAGGTAACAATCTAAAAATTCCAATTAAACCTAATCCTTTTGAATATTTTGTATTTCGAAGTATTCGAACGATTTTATTGGAAGTTGTGAAAAGTTTTTGGATTCGCGCGGCTCTGCATATTTCCACCCTTTCGCTTCGTATTATTGAAATTATTTTGATGGAACGTCGAAAATATTAAATGTTTAGGGGTGGCCGATATCAACGGGTAATCGATTGTAAAAAAATATATGGAAAAAATATTCTTGCGTGCACCAATCTGCTTGTACGCGAAGCTACCAGCTTGTCTACTCTTGAAATTTGATTTCAATATGGAAGCAATTTCGTTCATTTTCATACTCTTGAGTATTCTTGTATTGCGATGGTGGCGCCAATCAGCTAGTGGAATTAAGAGGAATGAACAATCATTATTTTAATTATTATTTTTAGAGCGGATATGAGTGGTTACAAACTTTTTATCGTTGACTGAGAATCTAATAGACTCCTACTAAAGATGTCGCAGAAAGAGACAATGATACAATTTCGAGGGTTACCGCGTCAGAAACAAATTACCCCACAATTTGTTTTGTTACGTGACGTCATGTACTACAATTTCTTATATATATATATATATATATATATATATATATTATTTTTACTAGCTTTAGATGAGACGTGCAAGTCACTCACCTGGTGATAAGCGTCACACCTGCCCATAAACAGAAGGAACACCAATCAGAACCTCGAATTATAAAGTACTGCATGGTACTGAACTACGCACGAATTAATAACATAACAACATAACATTAGTAACACACTGCTGCGTGGCGGCAGAAATAGACAAACCGGTGATACCCACCCGACGGCCTCCGCATGCGATGGTCTGTATTTAGTTTGTGAGAAATCTCCCTTAGTAATTTATTTGTCTATAAAATGTACACCATTACAGTTTGAAGCAGGTCAATGTACATAATAGTTTTAAAAATGTTAAACTCAAAACATATGGACCAACCTTAGAGTGGTAGACACTCCCCTTCCCAATCCCTTATTATCCCTTTCCTTTAAGGTCGGCAACGCGCCCATAATTCTTTTGTATTGTGGGCGTACATGGGCGGTGGAGATCGCTTACCATCAGGTGACCCACTTGCCCGTTTGCCGGCCTATACTATACAAAAAAAAACTATCGCCGATTCCAAAAAGGGTTCTAGTTTAGATAGATAACACTTTATTGTACATCATGCAGAATATTACACTAAAAAATTACAAGGTGCTAGGTCCCTCGTATGCGAGAAGCCGGCTGGGTTGTTACCACCACATTGTCTATTTCTGCCGCCAACAGTGTTCCAGCTAGAAAGACATTGAAGCCAGTGAAATTACTGGGCATTGTGAGATTTAACACCTTATGTCTCTGGGTGTCGAGCGCAGTCCAGTGTAATGCAGTGCGTTGTTATTTAAAGTTCTGTGTTGCGTTGCTTCTGTTTATGAGCAGGTGTGGTACTTACCATCAGGCGAGCGAACTGCGCGTCTCGTCATTCAAGCTAATAAAAAAAAATGTAAATATAGCAATAGTCGATCTCATCGCTAATAGCGATCTCTACCAGACAACCTTTACTACATTTTATATAAGAAATTAAGTTATAACTTAAACATTAAAGTTGATTTTTAAGATTTAGTAAAAGTTATTTACGTATATGCACTCACGACTGTAGTCCCTGAAGGGGTAGACAGAGATGTAACTATTACACCCACATTAAGCCGAGCCCATTTCCGTCCCATCGCCATACTGGGCACAATTCCACACTCCGGGCTAATACTAAGCACTTCATGATAAATGATCTCAATATCACTCTACCCGAGGATCGAACCCGAGACGTCAGTACAGCAATCGTACTGCGTACGCATTACAGCTGCGCCACCGAACCAGTAAAAATAAATCTATTTTATAATACATTGCAGACATATGGATAAAGTAGTCACATTTGTATCACCTCCATGGCGCAATGGGCAAGTTGCCGCCTGCGAAGCGAGAGATCGTAGGTTCGATTCCCACACCGCGACAAATGTTTGTCTGATCCACAAATATTTGTTTCGGGTCTGGATGTTGTGGGACCGCAAGTCCCTTGTAGTTACTGATATCCACGATACAAGTTAACTGAGTGTGGGTTCAGGACTATGTGACTCTTGGGTGTATTATTTATATATTTATTTACCCTTCTTTTTACTAGCGGTAAAAAATCATCTACCAATCTGAACCGATCAAAGAATGGACAATTTAATGATAGTCTATGAATCATATCGTTAATAATTGTAAACATTATTTAAAATCGATACATAAAATGAATCGATTCAGCACCTCTCTACACGTCGAACCGGGAAGTTTTTGAGGCAAGCAAGTATTTTGTCTGTGCTCTGGCAAATTGTTTGTGAATTACGCGTATTTATTACCTTTTGATACATAGTTGTAATTTTGGTTTAGAATGCATTACTTATTTTTTTTTTTATAGTATAGGCCGGCAAACGAGCAAGTGGGTCACCTGATAGTAAGCGATCTCCACCGCCCATGTACGCCCACAATACAAAAGAATCATGGGCGCGTTGCCGACCCCAAAGGAAAGGGATAATAAGGGATTGGGAAGGGGAGGGGGATTGGGGCCTCCGGATATCTCACTCACCGTACGAAACGCAGCAGCAAGCTGCTACTTTACGCCGGTTTTCTGTGAGACAGTGGTAACGACCCGGACGAGCCGGCCCATTCATGCTCTAGACAAAATTGTCTACAGCGTGGCTCTACCACTCGTATTTTATGTGCAACCTTTCAAAGGACATTAAAAAAACAAAACTAAAGAAGGTAAAAATTCCTTCTCTCTAATAGAATAGTCTCTAAAATGTTCAACACCATCCAGAGCCGTGTAATTAATCTGCAAGGAGAGAGGTAAACTTTCTTGGATTCTTTTTACTTACCAGACGTTACTAAATTGCAAAACTGTCTACAGCGTGGCTCTACCACGTCGAAACGTCACGTCGTCTTATTATGGTATTTATTTTTTATTTACGACAGTAATATAAATACCGTATTTTAAAAAATACCTGGCACGGTAAAGTGACTACACTAGATCTTAAATACTTACAGTACTCACACCTGTAATCCCAGAAGGGGTAGGTAGAGATGTAATCAGTACACCTATATTACAAGGTAGTGAATGTATTATTTTACAAGGTGGTAGGTCCCTCGTTTGCGAGAGACCGGCTGGTACCACCACTGTGTTTATTTCTGCCGCCAAGCAGCAGTGTGTAAGCACTCTTGTGTTCCGGTTTGAAGGACTTTGAAGCCAGTGAAATTACTGGGCATTATGAGACTTAACATCTGTCTCAGTACAGGCACGCGTGGCGCTTACCATCAGGCGAGCGACCTGCTCGTTTCGTCATTCAAACCAATAAAAAAAAATACCGGAATTCAATACAAAAAGTTGTGAAAATGTATAAAACGGCAATGTTTATTGCAATAGTTAATATTCTCGCTTGGTTATTGCATAAATGCAGTATCGAAATCCCATTGTATTTGCATTTCCTGGAAAGCAGTATTTAAAGTTTTTTCCAGCAAATATTGGGTTTTAGTAGCAAAGTAAGTCAGTTATGGCGTTTATACTTTTTACACTTAATTTGGTATATAAAGTACGTAATTTTTTTATGGCACAGGGCAAACTATTGAGTCACCTGATGGTAAGTGATCTACACCGCCCATGAATTCTAACATAAGAATTATGGATACGTTGCCGACCAGAAATGGATGATTAAAGATTTAAAAAGGGAGATTTGGGCCACGAGTGGTAGAGCCACGCTGTAGACAATTTTGTCTACAGCAGATCCTCCTCCTCCTCCTGGGCCTCCAGATATCTCGATCACCGTACGAAAAGCGACAAGCAAACTGTTACTACGTCGTTGCGCGTGCAAAAGCCGCTATGATTTTTTTAAATTTTCGGTTCTTTGTGCTGTTTTGGTCATTTTTCAACACTCACACACTGTAGAAACAGCTACGTGATAAATTCAATATAGAAATATATTTAAATATTGAATTTATCACATAGCTGACGCAACGACTCTTATTAATTTACGTCTATTTTCTGAGAGACAGTGGTAACTACTTGCTCCAGCCGGTCCATTCAAGCTATAGACGAAACCACCTACAGCATGATTCACCACTCAGAAAACTTTTTTAAGTTTGGCAATACATCCATGATTCTTGTACTCTTATGGGTGTTCATAGGCGACGGAGATCCCATTTTTAATCCTGGCTCAGGAAGGTGACTAAGCTACACCTGATGGTAAGTGTAGCGCAATCCATGAATACTGTCGACCAACGATAGACACTGCATCTAACGTAGATCGGCAGAATCATGCCAGCCTGCTTAATTGCTTCTTCACGCTCCGTTTAAAGCATCCCATGTTATAGGAAGGAGGAAACACGTGCGCTGGCAAACTATTCCACAGGTTTACTTACCATCAGGTGACCTACGTGCTCGTTTGCCGGCCATTAATATACAAAAATTGTAAACAATTCTTATACAAAAACGCACGGCGAAAGCTATACGTTTTTTCATAGCACCAAAACTTTATACTTTATATATATATGAATTCTAATAGAAAAACATTATACATGTGGGTTTAATTTTTTACAGTGTTTGTAATTTCGCGTTGTGCGCTGTTAGTGCTGGTATGTAGTCTATTCTCTATGAATCCCTCCAGGGAACGCTTTTATTATCTATGGCTGCATTGGTGCATACGCCCTATGATATTTTAAATGTAGATTTTTAATAGTAGTTTATTTTGATAAATGCTTTAGTTTCTTGTCCCTGTATTTTAAAAGCGTATAACTAAAGAATATGTAGATATATTTATGTACTAAGTAAAGGGCTCTGGAATATAGTTCTAGAGAGCACAATAAAACACAACCGTTCTTTACTAAGTAGAGTTCGAGTGGTAGAGCCATGCTGTAGACAGTTTTGTCTACAGTATGAATGGGCGGGCTCGTCCGGATCGTTACCACTGTCTCACAGGAAACTGGCGTAACGTAGCAGCTTGCTGCTGCGTTTCGTACGGTGAGTGAGATATCCGGAGGCCCAAATCCCCCTCCCCTACCCAATCCCTTAATTATCCCATTCCTTTAAGGTCGGCAACGCACCCATGATGCTTTTAGTATTGTGGGCGTACATGGGCGGTGGAGATCACTTACCATCAGGTGACCCACTTGCTAGTTTACCAGCCTATGATATAAAAAAACTAAGGTTTAATGGAGGAGAATAATGTAGTTTTTTAACTACCTATAATGACAAATATAAAAATAACGTTTGACTTTTTCATACAATTTTATAGAGTTAGAAAGCGGACGACACGACGCGACGGTAGTATCGCCTGACTCGCGACACGCGTTGTGGTCTCTCTGTCTCGGACGAGTACTTCAAAACAGGCCTTTATAAGTGCGTATTCGTTATATATAGAATGTTTTCCAAGCTATACGATTGACAATTTTCTATTATATATTGGACCACCGTAAATACACTTACGTACTTGTATTTAATACAAAAATTGTATTTTGCACAACAACAGTCTTTGTTGTCGCTAAAACTTCTTATATATATTGTTAGGGTATTCCCTTTTTATTGGTGGATTGAGGGTGTCTTAGAAAACGACGTTGGGTACATTGGAATAATAACTGTGCTGTACTGTGGTAGAATGATGGACAAATCGTATAAAAGAGGTCGCCGCCATAACTGGAGGCCATTTGCCAGTTGTCAGTGCCTAGGGCTCAGTCGTAGTCTAGTTCTTAGTGATCAGTGCTCAGTCAATAGTCCAAGAGTTTATTACGCGGCAGCTCTGCCGGTTTACTATTCGGTTCTAGTTCGGCCTTAGTTATAATTAAATAGAGAGCGGTCTCTAAAGTATCCTGACATGGGGTTGTTGTCTGTAAAGCAGTGACATTGTAAAAGTGACTCGGTAAACCATTAGTAGATTTGATAACCGTCGGGTGGTTTTGTATCGTTAAAATAACGCTCGTCTTGGGTAACATCTAAAAGTATGTTAATGAAATTCAAGGCATTTTTTTCAATTTTAACGGTATTTTGACACAGTTACTATAATGTATAATAGAATCGGTATTCGCCCTTCGAGGATATAATAATATGAAATCGGGGTCAAAAAACTATTTCTATTCCACAAATTTGTTGACAGCAGGACTATTGTAATCACATGACCTTGTCACATGCCGGTCTCGTCACGCATGTGTATGTATTAACTATAACATTAGCATGCAGTGTTGCTTATGTAATTAAGTGTAACGTTATCGTGGTAGACGGTGCCTTACATAATAAATAAGTACATCCAACATTATCTTTTATAAAAAAAACCCCAGCTCGAAAAACGAACCTATTACCGGAATAACAGGTACCTTGTGTTTGATTCTAGGTTATAATCTGAAAGTGGCTTGACCATTGAAATAAGATAACTAGAACGATAACTCTCATATGAATCTGCCAAAAATACGGCTCCACTTTCTTACACATGAAAAGGTAAAATCACACGCAACAAAAAATAATGAACGTTTAAAATCAACTTTATTTCATAAAAGTTTTAGTCTAAATATTAAATTTCAGATACGACGTTCTGCACCGCGAATAAATTAGACGTATCAAGTGTCAATTAGAGATTATTATGCACAGACTTTTATAGCCCCGTCCCCTTACACTGAGTTTTGGTGGGGTGATTTTTTTGCTTTATTTACGTTCCTTGGGCCTGACGTATCTAAGAGAGAGTCAATGGTCTTACTACGGAGGTTTTTCAAGACCAAGCAAAGTAAAGGCGTCAGAAAGAAGAGATAGACTGTCTACACAGACAGCACATGCTTAATTTCATTCAAATTAGTTTAGTCTCTTTGCGTGATACTCAAACAAATAACTGGCCAGACAATCCTTCTTACTTTCTACCTGGCGCTATCCCTGCTTAATGCCAGGGTCCGCCTTCTCATCATGATTTAACGGTGATTTATTATGTGGGGTGACCCACCGTCTGACCCCCAGAACCTGCAACGGGAACCAAATCAGTGTTAATTACATTGTCTTCAAGCAATGAAACTCTATTGACAGTGTAGACTCCTCACACGCCTACACTGTAATGGTTATTGCTATTGTTGATGCCACAATGTAGCCGTGGATACATTTTAATATTCGATAAAACCTCGCCCGCCAGATTTTATTTGCTTATATTATTTTTTTTGATCTAACTTTCTAAAATGTGTCGATAATACATTTTGAACAACGTAAATTATTGATTAAACTAATAAAATAATTGAGTCAACTGTATTAAAATAAAAAATAAAAAATATTATTATTTAAAAATATATTATTTAGATATCGCAGTGATAGCTCAGCGGGGAGTGGTATGGACTGTCGAGACGAAAGTCGCAGGTTCGAAACCAGCCCCAAGTGCATACACCTCTGACTTTTCTAAGTTATGTGTATATTAATTGTTAATTATCACTTGCTTTTAACGGTGAAGGAAAAACATCGTGAGGAAACCTGCATACTTGAGAAGTTCTTCATAAGAATTTCGAAGGTATGTGAAGTCTGCCAACCCACATTAGGCCAGTGTGGTAGACTAAGGCCTAACCCCTCTCATTCAGTAGAGGAGGCCCGTGCCCAGCAGTGGGACGTATATTTTATTTCATAACAGTTAATGTCTAAATATTAAATTTCGAGATGTGCGACGTTCTGCACCACGCAAAATTAGACGTATCAAGTGTCAACTAGAGATTATTATGCACAAACATTTATAGCCCCGCCCCCTTGCACAGAGTTTTGATGGGGTCAATTTTTGCTTGAGTTACGTTTCTTGTCATCTTATTTCGATGCTTGAATTCTATAATTCTCTATAACCCCGCTTATAACTTACGCTGTACGTGCAGATATAGTGCGAGTGGAGGAAGTTTCAACGATTTGGCAGCTGGAGCCCCGGTCCAAAGGACTTGACCGAATTACGGCGCGTCATACTGTCACAATACCAACATTAGGCGATGCATTGTTTATCTCGTGGGTTAGACATGTTTCAATTTTGAATCATTTTCAATAAATCTAAATATAATGTAAAAAACTCAGTGTACTATTAAAAAGAAGATAAGTAAGAAATGCAGTGCATTTGCCGTTGGAGATGTTTTTCTTTTTCTATTGCACATAAGCATGTGTGGGTGGAGCATATCATATCATAGCAGTGATAGCTCAGTGGGGAGTGGTATGGACTGTTGAGACGAAAGTCGCAGGTTCGAAACCAGCCCCAAGTGCATACACCTCTGACTTTTCTAAGTTATGTGTGTATTAATTGTTAATTATCACTTGCTTTAACGGTGAAGGAAACATCGTGAGGAAACCTGCATACCTGAGAATTTCTTCATATGAATTTCGAAGGTATGTGAAGTCTACCAAGCCGCATTAGGCCAGCGTGGTGGACTAAGCTAACCTCTCATCAGTAGAGGAGGCCCGTGCCCAGCAGTGGGACGTATATAATACAGGGCTAGTATTATAATTATATATTTATTATCACTGAATAGCTCCCTATAATGATATAGAGATTGCTAAATTACTTTTTAAATTAGGCATAGACAGACTCCGTGGTGCATTTGGCGAGTAGTCTGCTGCGAAGCGAGAGGACGTGGGTTCGATTCCCACACCGAGACAAATGTTTGTGTGATCCACAAATATTTAAAAAAAATACAAGGTGGTAGGTCCCTCGTACGCGAGAGGCTGGGTTGGTACCACCGTTTTGTCTATTTCTGCCGCCAAGCAACAGTGTGTAAGCACTGTTGTGTTCTGGCTTGAAGGACATTGAAGCCAGTGAAATTACTGGGCATTATGAGACCTAACACCTTATGTCTTGGGGTGAAGAGCGCAGTCCAGTGTCATGCAGTGCTTTATTTAAAGTTCTGTGTGGCGTTGCTTCTGTTTATGAGCAGGCGTGGCGCTTACCATCAGGCAAGCGACTTGCTCGTCTCGTCATTCAAGCTAATAATTAAAAAAAAATGCTCAGTATTAGCCTGGAGTTTAGAATTGTGCCCGGTTGAGCGATAGGCTCGCCCCCTATCACATCATGGGACGGAAACAAGCTCGGCGAAATGGGGTTGTACTGGTTACAACTATGCCTACCCCTTCGGATATTACAGGCGTGAGTGCGTATGTATCCCAATATTGTTTTCAACATGTTAACCCAGTTTGGCGAAACTGGACTTAACTCTCATTTTTAGTATAAGAGTGTGAAAGTATTCGAGATAATCCGATTGGAAGAACTTTATCATATAAAAGTGAATAAACTTTTTTGGCGAATGACCATACGTATAAAAAACATAGATTTTGTATGTTTGTTTATAGATAGAAAGATAGAAAGATCCTCCTCCTTGCGTCAATTCCCCAATGCTGGGGGTCGTGACCCATCAAGGAACCAACATCTTGCGTACGATGTTGATCCATGTTGAGTGTGGTGCGGATCTGATCAGTCCACCGCATTGGATTCCTTCCTCTCGACCTCTTGCCCTCCATTTTCCCAGTGACGGTCAGCTTTTGGAGATTACCAAGAACTCAAAAATCCTTCGCAGGCATATGTTTGAAAGCCGCGGCACCTTGTCACGTTTGAGTTCCTCGAGGACCGATTAGTTGGTTCTAAGCGCCGTCCAGGAAATCCGTAGCATCTTTCTCCAGCACCACATTTCGAAAGCATCTATGCGTTGGCGGTCTCTAGCTTTCAATATCCACGATTCCGCCCCCGTGATAGATAGATAGATAGCACTTTATTGTACACCATGCAGAATATTACAGTTACTTTGGTAGAGCCACTTTGTCTACAGCATGAATGGGCCGGCTCGTCCGGTTCATTACCACTGTCTCACAGAAAACCGACGTAAAGTAGCAGCTTGCTGCTGCGTTTCGTACGGTGAGTGAGATATCCGCAGGCCCAAATCCCCCTCCCCTTCCCAATCCCTTAATTATCCCTTTCCTTTAAGGTCGGCAACGCGCCCATGACTCTTTTGGTATTGTGGGCGTACATGGGCGGTGGAGATCACTTACCATCAGGTGACCCACTTGCTCGTTTGCCGGCCTATGCAATAAAAAAAAAGTTACAAGTTTACAACAAAACAAAATTATAAATGTGTACAATAGGCGGTATACTGTACTGGTTACTGGTACAAAGGGACTGGTTACACCTTTGCCTACCCCTTCGGGGATTGCAGGCGTGAGTTCGTATGTATGTATGTATAAGTTACTTTATTCCTTACAAAATAAAAGCTCAAGCAACGACAGGAACAAATTCTAGTGCAGAAACTATAACTCAATTCCGCTTATACCAATTACTAGAAACGTAATCAATTCAAACCGTCTAAGTGACAAACATCGTCATAATTCTCACAAAACCATACATCAGAATAACTTTGTTCAAGTATTTCCCTAATTGAATTACTAACACAAACGCTCAAGTTTTCGCCAGTGCTTTCCAGAATGTAATGTTTTATACACGGTGATTTGAAATTGTCATTTTCCTGAAAAATATTTACTCAGTTCGTGATATACATACATACGCACTCACGCCTGTAATCCCCGAAGAGGTAGGCAGAGGTGTAACCAGTACACCCACATTTCGCCGAGCGTATTTCCGTCCCTTATGTCATAGGGGGCGAGCCTTTCGCCATACCGGGCACAAATTCCAGACTCCGGGCTTTCAAAATATGTACTTACTTAATTACAAAATAGGCTGCTAAAAATTTCTACATTCAAGGAAATTTTTATTCATTCTTTACTTACCTTCCTCATTCCTCCTTAAAACTAGGTATTTCAAAGTTTGCCTTAAATATATTTTATATTAGTTTGGTAGTTTTGCTACAAATGTAGGATCGAAATGACTTTGACTCTAGGCAGCAGGCAGGTAAACAGATCATTATTTTTATTATGGCTAGGTTTTATTAAATGTTATAGAAAGATTCTAGGCAGTCAGTGTATGTAATTTTTAAAAAAAAATAGAATGATTTGATTGTTTCTTATTTAAATCAACGTTACCCTAAATCTATTGCAAATAGACTTTTATAAATCCGCCCAAAAATAAATAAGTTAGAAGCCATTCCAATCTGGTAGAAAGGGTACTTGTCAAATGACAGACGACGTAAACTTTGACGTCTCCGTATAAAATGGGTATTACGGTGCACGCGTGCAAGCGAGACAGCGTGATATCCCCACTACGCACCCACTTTTCCTCATACCAATATTTAAAGTTATAATTGCAAGATCATTTCTAAATCAATTTCGATTATGTTATAACAAATAGGTTTATTTTCTGTTGATTATAAAATAATATATAAAATTCAACATAGGAAACTACTCTAGTCAATTGCACTCGTGTATACATTTCTGTATAAAATTATATCACCTGAATGACTAATTCCCGGTTCCTATAACTTACGAATAACTAAAGTTAACGTTAATTCGACTTACCGACCAGTTGAGCTTTAATGAACGTCATCTATCTGTTTCACAAGGTGTTTTACCATTTGTTACTTTGACAGTTCGTTGAAACCTACTTTTTTTATTTATTTTTTATTACCCTAGATAGACAGACGAGCGGGCGGTCCACCTGATGGTAAGTGGTTACCGCCGCCCATGGACCTCAGCAATGCCAGAGCACAGCCAGGCCGCTGCCTACCGTAAATTTTAACGTGAATACGTCTTTAAAATTGCTTCCATAGTAGGAGGCTATTCAAAAAACTAATAACTAAAGCGAGGGATACAGTCTGGTGTTGCAGCTACATATCTATCATCTCCATCCAAAAAAATTAAAATCACTGGACAGCTAAAGGATCAAAGAATTCGTTACAATACGTGAGGATTGTGAGGCAACGCGCGCGGTGGAGTAGGAAGCGCTGCCATTTTGAGGTAATTTTGCTGATATATGGCTGTTCCCTATATTCTATCTATCGATAGATTTGCTTACTATCAATAGTGTTTTGACAGATCTTCCGTACAAAATGTGTCTAAATATTACTGCTAGTAAGCAAATCTGTCGATAGACAGTAATTATAGGGAACGGTCAATAGAAAATATTAGCCGTTACGTACACTTATTCACGAACAACACACGGCCTTGTCCGTGACACAGCCAAAGCCCATTTTTTATTTTGTTTTTGAAAACACGCCGTGTGTGGTCATCTTCTAACATTTGTCCTACGATCCGATAACCCTCCCATCTGTAGATAGCAAACGAAACGTTTTTTATGCAAACGATTTTGACTTACGCCTCGTAGAAAATGCTACTATTCGTAAGCAAAACGAATCGTTTGCTGTTTAAAGGAACCAGGCACAATTCATCAAAACTTATACCACACCACTGCAAAAGCTACTTTCAGATAGTAAATAAATAAATACAGCCAACAGTCACACACATAGTCCTGACCCCACACTAAGTAAACCTCTATCGTGGGTGTAAGGAACTTCGAGGGATTTGCGGTCCCACAACACCCAGACCCGAGACAAATATTTGTGAATCAGACATACATTTGACTAGGTGCGGGAATAGAACCACTCAAGTAACTCAAGCTAATAAAAAAATATATAATTGTTGTCAGTACTTAAGCTATCAAAAATGTTTGTCTGTTCAAAATAGTAAACCGCGAGTGCTTAGCTGTTATAAGCCTGATTTAGACGAGAAGAGTTTCTCATACGATTTTCCAATTTCATTCCGACCATTTTCGCTTTCAAATCCTTTTTCTATCTTTTTATTTAATTTAGAGACGTTTGTTCATTTTTTTATAATATGTAATTCCAATGTTAATCACAAAAATCAAACAAATAAAGTGGCACAATATTGGGTATTAGGAATTTCCCAAATCATCCAAATCATTTTTTGCCACCAAGCAGCGGTGTGTAAGCACAGTTGTGTTCCGGTTTAAAGGGCATTGAAACCAGTGAAATTACTGGGCATTATGAGACTTGATATCTTATGTCTCGGGGTGACGAACGCAGTCCAATTCCATGCAGTGATCTATAATTCAAAGTTCTGTGTGGTGTTGCTTCTGTTTATGGGCAGGCGTGGCGCTTGCCATCAAGCGGAGCAACCTGGTCGTTTCGTCACTCAAAGGAAAAAATAACATGCAATTTAGTATCACCTGATAATGGTGTTTCCAAAATAGTCTGGATCGTATCGACCATTAAGTGATTAATTTTAATAGTTTAAGATAATATCCGAATAGTTTTAAGCTTTTGTATCAACAAGTATTGAAAGTCATCTGGGGTGCGAGCACGAACAACTTACGAATAAGTATTCGAATCGAGAACGCTAGCATTTGTATGAAGGTTCAAACTATTTTTTGACATTTCGATACGAATACGTTCTCGCAAGTTATTCGTGCTAGCCCCTCTGCTTTCGATACCTATGATGCAAACCTGAAATCTAGAGATTTCTGTTGTATTGTTGATTCTGTAGCACGATAAACTCTTCAAGTGTAAATCAAGATTTACTGATTTCCATTATTGGCATAGAGCCTAATGATTATGCCTCACGCCCCATGCTCTGCAACTAGAGCAACGAGGCACTGGTGTAATGACAGGTTCAGACGAGTCGAATCATTTTCAAAAAAAGACTTGAAACTACGGTTTTTGTTGATCAATTCGATTAACAGTTTTCTTGGCTTTGAACGAAACTGATTCTTGGTACCCTATGCCGGAATAAGATCCAAGGTTCGATTTAGTTCCATGGTTATCTCACTGCCTCTCAATGACTCACTTTTAAGTGGTAGACCCACGCTGTAGACACTTTTGTCTACATCATGATGGACTGGCTGGTCCGGGTCGTTACCACTGTCTCCCAGAAAACCGACGTTTCCTACGGTGAGTGAGATATCCGGAGGCCCAAATCCCCCTCCCCTTTCTAATACCTTTCCTTTAAGGTTGGCAACGCGCTCATGATTCTTTTGGTATTGTGGGCGTACATGGGCGATGGAGATCACTTACCAGCAGTTCATCACTTGTTTGCTGACCTATGCGATAAAAAAAAATTAAATGGTTAGTGGTCAAGATCAGCGACTTAGTTTAACGACAGCTGACAGTTGATGACAGGCGGGACCCACTTTTTACGTGCTCTCCGAAGCACGGAGACGCTCAGTTGAAATACCATGAAGCGGTCTCCCATCCATAATATTGGCCGAGCCAAGAGTTGCTTATTTACCGATCAGTGAGTGCAACTAGTTAGGTATAAGCACATCATTTGATATTTTCTCATTTCATTTTTAAAAAGATTCTTTCAAAAAGTTCTTTTTTCTACATACATACGCACTCACGCCTGTAATCACTGTAACCAGTACACCCACATTTCGCCAATCATAACTCCGTCCTACGATGTGATAGGGGGCGAACCTATCGCCATACCGGGCACAATTCCAGACTCCGGGCTGATACTGAGCATTTCGTAATATAAAAACCCAATACCACTTTACCCGGGGATCAAACCCGAGTCCAACTCCATCGTAACACTTACGCATTACAACCGCGCCACCGAGGCAGTCCTTTTTTCTGCCTAGTGTTATCCTGAGTTAGTAACAGGGACCACCATTTCGTAGCATCGATTTGTCGGTACTTGGTATGGGGTGACCTGCCTTCTGACCCCCACAACCCGCAATGGGAATCAAGTTTCACTATTGCCTCGACCTTTACAGCAAATATTGCATCATCATCATCATCAGCCACAAGACGTCCACTGCTGAACATAGGCCTCCTAATGCCTTCCAGGCCGACCTGTTGGAAGCGGCCTGCATCTATCGGCTTCCTGCAACCCTTGTCAGGTCGTCGGCCCATCTTGTAGGTAGACGTTCTCTGTTGCGCTTGCCCGTACGTGGCCTCCATTCGAGAACTTTTCTGCCCCATCGGCTATCAGTTCTGCGAACTATGTGGCCTGCCCACTGCCACTTCAACATGCTAATAAATATTGCATAATCGTAGTTAGTAAAATTAATATATGCGAAGTTACGGACATTAGTCGCTCATGATTTAAAATTATAGGTGTCTGTGTCAAAATGAACCACCAAATAATATCTTGACTGGTGTTTGACCTTTAAAACAAGATTTAATATTATTTATTCTATTTATTGTTTGTTTATTAAATGTATCTTAATTATTATTTTGTCTGCGTCACGGTGCCTAATGGTGTAGCTGAACCACACGTGACAGCTACGGACGAGCAACCTACTCGTCTATCGCACCGTACAACGTTTATCCGTAGTGAATATATTATATGTATAATATAATATATGATTTTGATGTTTTTTACATGCGAATGGGATAAATTATTTTCTTTTGTTCTAATTTTGTCTTATTTACAAAGAAATTTCACGCATGTAGGGATTAAATCTATGCTTAAAAACTTTTCACTTGATTAAAATAAACCTAAGAAATTTAACTTTACTCATTTTGAGTCGGCGCTACAAATTTACAAATAAATTAGTGGCCAAATAATTTAAATTATTAATTATATATCGCAATAGAACCGACTTAAATTGGATGAATTTTACTTTTGGGTTTTTTCCCCAGAGGGCTCGACGTCAGGCAGGCGGCCAGTCGTAAAACTATAAGCCAAATCTTTCTGTAATATGTGTTAAAAAGCATGTTTTGTCATCCCAATGAGAGTGGAATGAGGGCAGATGGAGTTACGTTTATTCGCTTTTTATTGGTCTGAGTTGATTGTATTTAAAGCTGAATCATAATATCATTTCTCACTAGTCGTAGGGGATTGATTGAGGCAATTGCGGTGTTGCAAGTGTCCGTTCTACTATGTGACTACATATAGGTACATACTTTCTGAGTGGTAGAGCCACGCTGTAGACAATTCTGTCTACAGCATGAACGGGCCGGCTCGTTCGGGTCGTTACCACTGTCTCACAGAAAAGCGGCGTAAACTAGCAGCTTGCTGCTGCGTTTCTTACGGGGAGTGAGATATCCGGAGGCCCAAATTCCCCTCCCTTTCCCAATCCCTTACTTATCGCTTTCCTTTAAGGTCGGCAACGCGCCCATGATTGATGATGATTTTTTTAGTATTGTGGGCGTACATGGGCAGTGGAGATCACTTACCATCAAGTGACCCACTTGCTCGTTTACCGGCCTATACTATAAAAAAAACAATGGGTACATTTGCGTTTGGTTCAAAGAACTTAAAGTCTGAACAAGAAAGACATTCAGTCATAATATTATTTGCATTTGTTATTTACCATTTATTATGCGCATTTGTTATTTACCATTTTACGGTTATTACTGCAGCAATAAAGTAATTAAAGTATAATATTTTAACCGACTTCAAAAAAAGGAGGAGGTTCTCAATTCGTCGGTATCTTTTTTTATGTATGTTCCCCGATTATTCGAAGTCGTCTGGACCGATTGGAGAAATTCTTTTTTGTTTAAAAGGGAGTTCTAGAAACGTCTTGTCATCATAATTCGATGCCTATACGAGTAGGTAAGGTCGTAACTGCCAACATCGTAGTTTTTAATGTTAATTGTAAAATGAAATAAAGACATAGTTTATTGATCATAATAGTCAATTGAAACAACGCATATGATAAGTTAGTACAATAATAAAGGAAAGATAAGTATCAGAAATCATATCAATCTAATTATACTTCATACGTAGCATCATAAACAATATACCAGACAATTACACTAAATCAGTTTGATTTTTATAATATTTTTATAGTGGTAGCTCAGCGGGGAGTGGCAAGGATTATCGTGACGAAAGTCGCAGGTTCGAAACCAACTCCAAGAGCATACATCTCTGACTTTTCTAAGTTACGTATGTGTTAATTGTTAATTATCATTTGTTTTCACGGTGAAGGAAACATTGTGAGAAAACCTGCATACCCGAGAGAACCCATAAGAATTTCGAAGGTTTGTGACGTCTGCCAACCCGCATTAGGCCAGCGTGGTGGCCTAAGGCCTAACGTCCTCTCATTCAGTAGAGGAGGACCGTGCCCAGCAGTGGGACGTATATAATACAGCACCAGAAGAAAAATGTTTTTTTATAGTGTTATGAATTTTGAGGGGGGTTGATATGGACTAAGGGCATTACAGACATGTCACATGTAAAAAAAATTCTTGTGGTATTTTTTTTAAATAAATTCACCTAGCAGTCACACATATAGTCCTGACCCCACAGTAAGATACAAGTCTTGTATCGTAGGTATCAGGAACTATCAGAGACTTTCGGTCTTACAATACCCAGATCCGAAACAAATATTTATGGATTACGCAAAAATTTGTTTCGGTTCGGGGATCGAACTCGCAGCTTCTCGTTTCACAGGCGGCTACTCACCCGCTGCGCCACGTAGCCTGTCAAATATATATATAACTTCTGTTCATTGTCAGCTGTATCAATAAAATATTTTTTTTTCTTTCTAAAAGACATCTTGAAAATGTCAACACCGATTTAATTAGGTATTAAATTAACTAAAATAATAATCTTAATGCTGACCTAGACAATAATCAATAATTTAAGTGGTAGAGCCACGCTGTAGAGAGTGTAGACAGTTTATCTACAGCATTAATGGACCAGTTCAACCGGGTTGTTACCACTGTCTTACAGAAAACTGATGTAAAGCAACGGCTTTTGCTGCATTTCGTATGGTGAGCGAGATATCTGGAGGCTCAAATTTATTACATACATACATACGCACTCACGCCTTTAATTCCTGAAGGGAATAGGTGGAAGTGTAACCAGTACACCCTCATTTCGCCGAGCGTATCTCCGTCCCATGATGTAATAGGGGGCGAGCCTATAGCCATACCAGGCTCAATTCCAGACTCCGGGCTGATACTGAGCATTTTGTAATAGAAAAACCCAATATCACTTTTACCCGACCCGGGGATCGAACCCGAGACCTCAGCGTCCGCCTTAGTCGTAACGCGTACGCATTACAACTGCGCCACCGAGGCAGTCAAATGGCCAATTTTCTCCTCCTTCCTAATCCCTTATTCTTTAAGGGCGCAACGCGTCCATGATTCTTGTGGTATTGTGAACGTTCATGGGTGGTGGAGACCACTTACTATCAGGTGACACACTTGTCCGTTTGCCGGCCTATGATATAAAAAACTAACAACATCTACATAAACTACTTACACACTACAGCCGACCTTAAAGGAAATAAATAGGGATTGGGAAGGGAAGGGTGTTCAGGTCTCTAGAAATCTCACGGACCGTAGGAAACGCAACAGGGTCAGGCAGTGTATCAAGATATAACGGTCTGACTCAGGAATGTAATAGTAGCGTTAGTTCGATTTTAAACTCATTATTTTCCAACACCTTTTATTAACAGACTTCAAAAAAGGAGGACGTTCTCATTCGATGCCTTTTTTGTTATTTTATGTATGTACATCGATTTCTCCGTCAATTGTGGCAGATTATGTTGGAAAAAAAATCATTCGATAGTTTATCTTCGATTCCCTTTTTTATTGTTTTCTATAGCTTAAGCCTGCAAATTTTATTTGACCGGCAGCGTCACAGCCACTGACTCTAAAGTCACCTATAGAAATTGTTATTTTTGTCTTTTCAGTGTTTTTATTTTGATTCGGCTTCTATATTTTGTTGTTTTTTCTCTACTGTGGCGTGAAATGTGGAATGAGAATGGAATTGGTCCCGGTATGGTGATAGGTTCGCCCCCTATCACATCATGGGATGAAGATTCGCTCGGCGAAACAGCGGTTACACCTCTGCCTGCACCTTCAAGGATTATAGGCGTGAGTGCGTATGTATGTAATTAAAAGTCATATTTATCTCTCCAAACAACACAGCGTAAAAGAAAAATTGTAAACTTAATTCGCGATTTTTAATGGTATTGTATTTATATGGAATCGCCACCTACCACCTTATTCTCGCTTAGCGTTTTTCCTTACAACTAGTTTATGCAGTCTGTATACCAGTGTGACCACAGACGAAAAAAATGAAGCAAGATATTAATATTAGTAATAATATCTAGAATGCATATTAATGAAGTATCGCGCGATTTTATTTCCCTAGTGCTCACTAGTCCTAAAATAAATAATACTAGCTTTTGCTCGCGGCTTCGCCCGCGTGAATAGACTTTTCCGAAATAAAACGTAGCATATAACCGTCTCCAGGGTCCCATCTATCTCTCCATCAAAATTCATCAAAATCGGTTCAGTGATTTATGCGTGAAAGCGTAACAAACAAATAGTTTTTTTTCATAAAAAGTATCCTATGTTACCCCTTATACCTCTAAGAATATGTATACAAAGTTTCATGATGATCGGTTAAGTAGTTTTCGCGTGAAATCGAACAAACAAACTTACATTCACATTTATAATATTAGTATTATTATCACTAGTCCTAAATATAAATAATATTAATCACAAAACCAGAATAACATTAAAAAAAACAACAACAGTAAATAATAACAACTTATGAATGCATTACTGCAGCAAGTTGCTAAAACAAAACAGGTTCATCAAATATGCGATCCAAGGTCAATTGAGGTATTATTTTTTCCAAGCCTGAATGTCGAAACGAGCTGTTCGATGGTAAGCGCCTGCCCATGAACAGAAGCAACACCACAAAACATTGAATTAGAAAGTACTGCATGGCACTGTACTGCGTTCGTTACCCCGAGATATATTGATGTCGAATAATTTAACTTACGAATGGTAGAGCCACGCTGTAGACAATTTTGTCTACAGCATGAATGGGCCGGCTCGTCCGGGTCGTTACCACTGTCTCACAGAAAACCGACGTAAAGTAGCAGCTTGCTGCTGCGTTTCGTACGGTGAGTGAGATATCCGGAGGCCCAGGTCCCCCTACCCTTCCCAATCCCTTAATTATCCTTTTCCTTTAAGGTCGGCAACGCGGCCATGACTCTTTTGGTATTGTGGGCGTACATGGACGGTGGAGATCACTTACCATCAGGTGACCCACTTGCTCGTTTGCCGGCCTATGCAATAAAAAAAAGGGCACTGAAGATGGAATTGACATCGAATGTCCAATCGTAACACATCAGTACTTTCACACTGCTGCTTGGTGGCAGAAATAGGCAAAGCGTTGGTACCGTTACTTAATGGGTTTCCGAGATTATTGGAAGTTCAGTACTTACATATTCATTCTAGTATTTAGAGGACATACCAAAAGTTGGTAGCCGAAAGCTGAGCACCCTAAATAGAACGAAACGTGTAGGAAAAACCTCGGGTCACAGATAAGCGCTATGTAAAGCGCAAACTAAATACTTTAATATTGTATACTAGTAGAAGGGCTGCTTAGAAGTAAAATTGTGTCACAAAACAGGGAGCGCGATAGGGGTTTTAGTTGAGAGTAAGCGAGATGGTAATATTGAGTTACGGTCAATTGACCGCAACTTAGTGGTACAATATCTATGTACCCCGCAGCTTGTCTAGTAGTATACATTAAAGTCTTTGGCGCAAACAGGTCCCGTGGGGAGTACCGCTATTGCGGCAACCTGTAGGCAGGGGTCCCCAAATAAGTATCTACTTAACTCCTTATAAAAGTGGGCGGTACGAATTTGTCCGTGCCCCACCTCACCGAAAACCTGGAACTTGGACTTTGAATATAGCCATTATTTTATTAATGGGTATTTAAAATGATCCAGATAGATTGCAAAAGAATGTGACTCGTATAAGAAAATGGTTTTATTACAGTGGATGTAGTTTTTTTTTTTTTATAAATAAATACACCCAACAGTCACACACACAGTCCTGACCCCACACTAGGTCAACCTGTATCGTAGGTATCAGGAACTACGAGGGATTTGCGGTCCCACAACACCCAGACGCGAAACAAATATTTGTGGATTAGACAAACATTTGTATCGGTGTGGGAATCGAACCCAGGCCTCACGCTTCGCAGCCGGCTACTCGCCCACTGCGCCACGGAGGCTGTCATATATGTTTATTCATTTAATACTCTTGAGCGTATTATTGTGATGTGTCAACAAATTTATGATTACAATCGAAGTTATGGCCGTGTACTTCGTTTTTGATATTGTTAATATACATACATACGCACTCACGCCTGTAATCCCCGAAGGGGTAGGCAGAGGTGTAGCCAGTACACCCACATTTCGCCGAGCGTATCGCCGTCCCACGATGTGATAGGGGGCGAGCCTATCGCCATACCAGGCACAAATTCCAGACTCCGGGCTGATACTGAGCATTTCGTAATAGAAAAACCCAATACCACTTTACCCGACCCGGGGATCGAACCCGAGACCTCAGCGTTAGCCTCAATCGTAACGCGTACGCATTACAACTGCGCCACCGAGGCTTGTTAATATCTTACGTAATATTTTATAATATTACTTTTCGTAATTTGTTTTGTTGCCGTGATAAATATAAATAAATACATTTGGTGATTGTTTACACATTTCTTCGCTGAATTCGGACCGATTTGGATAATTCTTTTTGTATTCTATAAGGTGAAAAACTAAACATTCGACATTTATATATTACGGTTATATGGAAGAAATCCCCGTTTGCGATAAGACCGCCCATTGTATCACCCTTGCTGTATGATCCTCGTTTATAAGCTACTTACTTTATTTGGTGAGCAATAAAGAACATTCTATCTGTCTATCTATGTATCTATTTTATCGATTCTTGCATATCACTAAAAATAGTAAAATAAAAACTTTTTAATTAAAAATAATTCCTACTATTAATTTCTGCCTGCATTAATACCAGGGTCCGCCTTCTCTTCATGGCTTGACGGTGAATTTGATACCTACTAGGTATGGCGACTCGGCGTCTGAAAGCCTGTAACGGAAATCAAGTTTTTTTTAATATTATAGGCCAGCAAACAAGCAAGTGGTTCACCTGATGGTAAGTGATCTCCGTCGCCCAAACCGACCTTAAAGGAAAGGGATAATTAAGGGATCGGGAAGGGCAGCGGTGTTTGGGCCTCCGGATATCCCACCTACTGTACGAAACGCAGCACCAAGCTGCTACTTTACGTCAGTTTTCTGTGAGACAGTGGTAATGACCCCGAAGAGCCGGCCCATTCATGCTCTAGACATAACTATCTACAGCGTGGCTCTACCACTGAAAGAGTCAAATTTCGCCATTGGTTCGTCCGTTAATCAGCAGAGTGTACCACGTGCAGGTGGTGGTGAGATTGGCTTTGAGCCTAAGATGTTGATGACCCACTTATACTCCTATCCTCCATCAATTATGATTAACAAAGATAAAACCGACGCATAAAAAAACATGCGGGGCAGTCTTTGGGGACTGCCGATAGAAGTGAAAACTAAGTAACTTGTGAATTGTATCGTCGAGCTATTAGATTATTATTTTTGGTTTCTAATGAAGTGTTAATGACCAATTTAAATTGTATTTAAATAATGTATACTAATAACGCACGGAGGTATATCTATGTACATATATACACAGTATACATATAGCTCATGGGAAGCGTGCGGTGACGATGACGCGAGTTCCATGATTTATGTTCACCCAAAAAGTGCTCAACGCGCCTAAAGAAGTTTTCATTTCATTTTAAGTCGGGGCTATTGCAATGTAATGGTAGAAAGGTAGGGTAGAAAGTACCGACTCAAAATTGTTTATTTTTATTGTTTTTTTAGTCCGTTTTGTCGATATCGGATGACTTTGTGAAAAGTTACGTTTGGTTATACATACAAAAAAATACACGTCAAACTGGAGACAGTGAACCTCCTCCGCTTTTATCGTCGCTTAAATGAAAACATGACACTAAGGGCCTGTTTCACTATATATGACTAAGATTTAACAACCAATTACTCTACAAAACAGTATAAGCATATTGTTAGCTGGGTCCACCTATTACAAGGCGAGCAGTAACATAAGATTTTTTTATACTCTCTTTGTTAACTAGTTGCTGTATCGTCTGTTGGTGGATCAAATATAACTATGAATAAATAAAATAAAATAAATAAAGACTGCCTCGGTGGCGCAGTGATAATGTGTACGCGTTACGATTGAGGCCAACGCTGAGGTCTCGGGTTCGATCCCCGGGTCGGGTAGTGATATTGGGGTTTTCTATTACGAAATACCCCAGTATCAGCCCGGAGTCTGGAATTTGTGCCCGGTATGGCGATAGGCTCGCCCTCTATCACATAAGGGACGGAGATGCGCTCGGCGAAATGTGGGTGTACTGATTACACCTCTGCCTACCCCTTCGGGGATTACAGGCGTGAGTGCGTATGTATGTAAAATAAATAATATTACGTCAGTGTGACTGTATTAGAATTTTATTTGGCTTGTAACATATAGTTAAGGGTGGAAAACAGGCGCAAAATATTATTATAAATAATAATAAATAAATAAATACACCCAACAGTCACACACATAGTCCCGACCCCACACTAGGTTAACCTGTATCGTGGATATCAGGAACTACGAGGGACTTGCGGTCCCACAACACCCAGACACGAAACAAATATTTATGGATTAGACAAACATTGGTCACGGTATGGGAATCGAACCCACGGCTTTGCGCTTCGCAGCTGGCTACTCACCCACTGCGCCACGGAGGCTGTCTATAAGCCTCCGTGGCGCAACGCATTCAAAATTCAAAACATCTTGATAGTAGTTACGGATGTTATCCCTACTAATATTAAACTGACTCATATGAATGTCAAGTACAATGGAATCCATTCGCCGAGCGTACTCAATTCATTGTTAAACGGTCTACCACAGACGTTGGTCGCAACTGAACTACTACTGTAGTACTGTCTACTGTCTGGTCACAATTGCCTCAGCATTAGTAGTGTTATAGTACGTATATGGTTGCAATCGCCTCAGCTTGGGAGTTATGGAGAAGCCAACAGACCTAGACGATGTTCTTAAGAAGTTCTCTATATTTGGTAGATACCATATACAATTACTAGTGTTTCTAGCCCTAGCATATGTTTCAAATTCCTTGTACTGCTCCAACTTTATCTTCGCTGCTGAACAAGTGGATTATCGGTGAGTGTTTTTTTTAAACCACAACAAATAACCAAGTTATAAGGACCCTTTTATCTATATATGTGCGTGTCTGTCTGGCTTAACTGGCTTATTCGAGACGATTCATCGTTTGGAAAATTCTGTTTATTCACATCTTCTTCTTAAAAAAAAATTGGCTTCCATCAAAGCGATGATGATTCGACAACAACGAAGTTTGCAATTACACTATTGGTAATGTTGTATGATCAGTTTAATACGGGCATCTTGAATTTTGACACTGGGCGGTTAGGATATTATTCCAGGGTAAGGGTAACATACACAGACAAAATAGGCCGTGGGTTCGATTCCCGCACCTAGAATGTTTGTCTGATACACAAATATTTGTCTCGGGTCTGGGTGTTGTGGGTTGGTAAGTCCCTCGTAGTTCCTGATACCCACGATATAGGTTTACCTAGTGTGGGGTCAGGACTATGTGTGTGACTGTTGGGTGTATTTATTTATTTTTAGTTATTATGTATTACTATGGAATTCGCTATGGGAGGGACTGGAATTAGGATGGGGCAAACATATATTATTGGGATAAGTAAATTTTATTGATATTAATAATACATATATGATATACAGGGTTAGAAATAATTATAGTCCGATATTATTTATAGTTATAAACTAAAAATTACAGATTATTATAACTTGAGTTTTAACGTTTTACAAGAATGTTTCCATTCATTACTTCGTTAATTTTAGTTTCAATGCAGTGTATAGTTAACTGCAAGGTGAAAGGTGATTAAGACCTTGGGTTACCGTTTCAATGTTATACTATGTTTATTATTTTGAATGCTTTATTGTTATTTGGTTGACTGCCTCGGTGGCGCAGTTGTAATAAATGCTGACGCTGAGGTCTCGGGTTCGATCCCCGGGTCGGGTAAAAATGATATTGGGTTTTTCTATTTCGAAATGCTCAGTATCTGCCCGGAGTCTGGCTTTTGTGCCCGGTATAGCGATAGGCTTGTCCCGTATCACATCATGGGACGGAGATACGTTTGGCGAAATGTAGGTGTACTAGTTACACCTCTGCCCTTCGGGGATTACAGCCGTGACTGCGAATGCTTTATTGGTAGTTTTCCAATTCAAATTCAAATCATTTATTCTGTAAATTGGATCATAAATATCACTTTTGCATGTCAATCATTTTTTAAGCTATATTACATTTACGACGGCATTTCAGGGCTAGCCATGAGAAGAAATGCCGAAACAAACTCATGGGTTTTAAAATAGTAATGGCTTGAAACCCAGTTTGGTACATTATAAAGGAATACAATCAACATATAATAACTATCATATTAAATATATGGCAATATTAAACAGTGGGACCCAAACTAAGCATATGCTTGTATCTTGGGGCCCAGAAAAAAATTACATTTACACAATGGAAATAATTTTATAACACTGTTAAAAGACCCCTGAAATCAGATGCTAGAAGTTATTCTGACTATGTTTTCTCTTATCAATATAAAACCATAACAAAGATATATTTGTAAAACAAGTAGACAAATACTAACAGAGTCCAAACATACATACATACATATGCACTCACGCCTGTAATCCCCGAAAGGGTAGGCAGATATGTAACCAGTACACCAACATTTCGCCGAGCTTATCTCAGTCTCATAATGTGATAAGCGGCGAGCCCATTGCCATACCAGACACAATTCCGGACTCCGGGCTAATTCAGAGCATATCGTAATAGAAAAACCAAATATCACGTACCTGACCCGGCGATCGAACTCGAGACCTTGCAGTTGTAACGCATACGCATTACAACTGCGCCACCGAGGCAGTCAAGTCAGTTTAATATGTGATACTAATTTACTTGTGTGATGGATTTAACAATTATTTTGTTTACCCATTCGTTGATAATAATAGGTGAAGCTATTATGAATTAGTATTTAACATCTTCATTAAGCACCGATTTAAACATCTGATTGACTACTGACCCTTAACTAGACAACCGCCGTGGCGCAGTAGGTAAGTGACCTACGCCTGTGTCGTATTCGCGCACTCATCTCCCTTAAACTTACATTCAAACGATTCAGAATAGGTTTATGCGTAAAGCCACCGGAGCACCTTGGTATCCGCGGAACTTGGATCTTCACCAAGACCTAATGAGCGCAGCTTCCAATGCTTTGTATGTGTGGTGTTGCTATTGTTTATAGGTACACGTGGCGCTTACCATCAGGCGAGCGACTTTCTCGTTTCGTCACTGAATGTAATAAAACAAAAAACAAATCATATTTCTATTTTACAGTAACAATAGTCAATAACCAGGCGATATGATGTTACGTACATAGTATGATTATTGTTAAGACGTGTCAATGAATATTCATACTTAGTTGTACTTGTATAATAAACTACAAGTCGAATACAATATGAATCAGGGGCCTTATTCATTACCACACTAACACGTAACGCGCATGGTTTACGTTAACTTAGTAAAATCATTTTAACTTCATTTCCAAGGTGGTTGGACCCTGGTATGCCAGAGGTCTTTGTCAATTGCTGCCGCCAAGCAACGTGTAAGTTGTTGTTCTGGTTTGAAGGGCATTGAAGCCAGTGAAATTTGTAATTCAAAGTTCTGTGTGGCGTGGCTTCTGTTTATGGGCAGGCGTGGCGTTTACCATCAGGCAAGCGACCAGTTCGTCTCTACATTTAAGTACCAAAAAACAAAAAAAAAACATCTATATGCTCGTAACGTGACGCGTTACGCCAAATTCGCGAAATCAGAACCGAATGGCATTCTTTAAGCGAATGCCAAATGTTCATAACAAGCACATAACGCACCTCATCGCGTTTATAAATGTTGACATTGGCTAAGAAAACATCACTCAATGCCAATGTCACAAAGTCAACGCAACACATCAACAACAACATCAGGTGGGCCGTCTGCTCGTCTGCCTATTTAATAATAAAAAAAAAAACACGCTCGCGTTAATATAAAGCGGACGCGTTACAAATCCAAACGGACATATAGAATAAGGCCCCAGTTAACACCGGTGACGCTTGCGTCGTCTGTTATATCAGCCTGCAGAAATTGATTGAAAAACAGTATATTTAATTAGCTAGAGTGACGAAACGAGCAGGTCGCTCGTCGGCCGGCAAACGAGCAAGTGAGTCACCCGATGGTAAGTGATCTTCACCGCCCATGTTCATCCATAATATGAGAAGAATCGTGGGCGCATTGTCGACCTTAAAGCAAAATAATAATTAAGAGATTGGGAAGTGGAGGCGGATTTGAACCACTCACCGTACGAATACTCACATAGTGCTGATCCCATACTAGGTTAACCGGTATCGTGGGTATCAGCAACTACGAGGGACTTTCGGTCCCACAACATTCAGACCCGAAAGCGATATTTGTTGGATCACACAAATATATTTTGTTTCGGTGCGAGAATCGAACCCGCGGCCTCTCGTGTCACTCGCCCGTTGCACCACGGAGGTTGTCAAATATTTACCTGGTTTATAAACTGAACCAAGGATAACACCTATACAATTATTATATTTTCTGCTATAATGGCTGGATTAATGTTTCCGTAAAAACGGCACGAAATGCTATGCATAAATTATTATGACGCTGTATTGAACATAAAAATAATGTTACAATTATCCTACTCAGATTCAGAAATACAATAGTGGTTTCTTAGGTTTACGCGAATATTACACATTGAAATAAAACTAGTTTATACGGATTTTATCGCGGTTTAATTTTTATTTTAGTCCTGACGTTTCGAAAGCTTTTCAGCCTTCGTGGTCACGGGAGAGACTGAGGTGTAGGTCGTCTCGAAAAGTTAATGTTACAATGGCTACCTTCATTTTAAAATTATACATTTATTTTTAATCAGAGAGTCAACAGAGAGTACAAAGTCTGCAGTTGCTGAACATTCAGATGAAGGCTCCAAACATTACCTTAGATTTGACAAACCACAAATCCTTGCCAAAGAACACCGATTCCTACCTAGGATGATTCGCGAGGCTATTGAAATTAAGAAACACCCAAATTTCAATAGGGAAGATGGTTGGAAGCTTGCACAAGCCTGGGATCCAATTATACATTTAATTAAATCGGAACCCAAAAGACCAACTGCCAGACCTCAAGATACTGTGAGCTCTTTCTGCGTAGATCGGAATAGTGTCAACTAACTTTTTTAAATGATTAAAAATAAATGTATAATTTTAAAATGAAGGTAGCCATTGTATCATTAACTTTTCGAGACGACCTACACCTCAGTCTCTCCCGTGACCACGAAGGCTGAAAAGCTTTCGAAACGTCGGGACTAAAATAAAAATTAAACCGCGATAAAATCCGTATAAACTAGTTTTATTTCAATCAGAAATACAAATTAACTTTATATCAATACTGACTTGAGATTAACTAAAATTTATAGCTTTAAAGTAGCATGTAATAGATATTTACCTCGTTTTTAATTAGCAACGACGTTTACTAATTAAGTTTAGGCAATAAATTAACTCTGTATGGACTCGCAGTCAAGAAATTGATATTATTTATAGAAATTACAATTTTTATTTTTAGTGTTTGAACAAGTGATACTAATAGCGAGCTCACACGGTTATGTTTTAATTGAGCATACTGACTTAAATAAACAAATTAAGTTTTAACAAAACCTAGAAACAGACTTCAAAATAAAAACACTGAAAAGTCAAAAATAACAGGTTTTATAGGTCTCTTTAGAGTCCGGTGCCTATGTCGCTGCCAGTCAAATAAAATTGCCGACTCCAAAGAGATCTATAGAAATTGTTATTTTTGACTTTTCAGTGTTTTTATTTTGAAGTCGGTTCCTTGGTTTTCTTAAAACTTATTGTGGAACTAACTAACTTAGTGGGTCTGACATTCAAATACTGCCACTAAACCAATGAAACAGTCTATATAAGTAGGTATGTTAATAGCCGCGTATCAACAGCGCTCCATTTTCCTCGACGTTTAGAGGTTACTTCCTGTCCTTTGATGTATCTATTATGACCTGCATTACAATTGACTTCCTGATGACAGGGATGTCTATGTATCATTAATTCTAAATTTAGATCGAAATCAACTCTAAACATTAACATTTTACCGAAATAGTTTAAAAATGACTGATGGTAAGCACCAGCTCATAAACAGAAGCCCATGTAGCTCATGAACACCACACAGAACTTTGAATTACAAATCACCGCTTGACACTGGACTGTGCATGATGGCTAAGACACGAAATGTCTCATAGCGCCTAGAAATTTCACTGCTTTCAAATTGCGAAACACAACACAGCTGTTAGGCGACAGAAATAGACTTAGCAGTAGTACCAACCCAGACAGCGTCTCGCATACGAGGCAATTTCCACGTATATACGACCATAATGAATGAATAAAATAGTAAATAATAATAAATAAATACACCCAACAGTCAAACACATAGTCCTAACCTCACACTAGGTAAACCTGTATCGTGGGTATCAGGAACTACGAGGGGCTTGCGGTCCCACAACACTCAGATCCGAGACCAATATTTATGGATCACACAAACATTTGTCTCGGTGTGGGAATCGAAACCACGGCCTCGCTTCGTAGCCGGCTATTCGCCCGCTGCGCCACGGAGCTGTCAAAATACCTAATACATATATTGTATAATGTCGGAGTCATTTTATTATTTTCATAATATATGCAAATGCTTAAATAAATGTTTCCTAGATTGAATGACAAGTCCCTTTATGGTCGGGAGAATTATGCCGGCCTGAAGTTACTAGATATACACTGGCTGACCCCGGAACGTGATTCTCCTGACGGAGCCACTATGTTGGTTTTATTACCATGCGTACGGTGGTCGCCATCGAATCAAATTATTTGTCCATCTAAGTTTTATTTAATGTAATTTTTCTTTTGTACTCTCATTAGTGCATGTCGTGGTTGCCTGCTTTATGGCAACATTTATAAAATATTTAGAATATAAGATGACTGCCTCGGTGGCTCAGTTGTAATGCGTATGCGTTACGATTGAGGCTAACGCTGAGGTCTCGGGTTCGATCCCCGGGTCGGGTAAAGTGGTATTGGGTTTTTCTATTACGAAATGCTCAGTATCAGCCCGGAGTCTGGAATTTGTGCCCGGTATGGCGATAGGCTCGCCCTCTATCACATTGTGGGACGGAGATACGCTCGGCGAAATGTGGGTGTACTGGTTACACCTCTGCCTACCCCTTCGGGGATTACAGGCGTGAGTGCGTATGTATGTAATGTGTTACTTGTATAATGTATGTCATGTTGGTGATCCTAAAATGAATAAATACAAAAATGTTATAATAATAATAAATGACTAATAATGACTCGAAAATCATTGTCCCGATAATCGTTTCCGTCCGTGGGTTGATACCGAAGAGTCTCGGTCAACATCTTCAGAGGCTCTCAATTGACGTTTGGGTCAGAAGTCAGATGCAGAAGGTAGTATTATTGGACACGGCACGCATTGTGAGGAGGTTCTTCCACTGGGGCTCTAACAACCGGTGTCTTGGGTCTTAGGCCTTGCCATTGGAGGGTGATAAATTATATATTTTTAAATGTTTTATTTTTTAGAAATGTAACATTTAAAAATGAAAGAAAATCCTTTTAAAATAATGATTACTGTATAATAATAATAATAAAAACATTTATTGCACACAACACAATATACATAAATAGTAAACCGAAAAATAAACTATTTTAAATATTGCTTCGGAACTTTTCCTATCATGTTCCCTCCAGCACACCAACAAACGCTGCACACACCCGCAGCAGTCACACATGAAGCGCCCCGTCCTGCTTCCTCAAATGACGCGACGCACGGGCGAGACCACTACAGATGCAATACGATGAATATTGGCATGGTGGGAAGAAACATAATCTAATGTGTCGTACAAGCAAAATCCACCACGTTCCAGATTATTATAAAATATCAACAGTTACGTTTTTCTATATACAATTTTTCAGATGTGCAGATGAAAGTTTGGGAAACGTCTCGTGCATCAATGCAGGTTCCGCACAATGCACTGAATGGGTGTACGAAAATCCAAACACGTTCGTAGCTGAAGTAGGTACATCCATTAATTTGTTTTTATATACGCGTTCACGCCTGTAATCCGCGAAGGGGTAGGCAGAGATGTAACCAGTACACCCACATTTTGCCGAGCGTATCTCCATTCCATGATGTGATAGGGGCGAGCCTATCGCCATACCGGGCACAAATTCCAGACTCCGGACTGATACTGAGCATTTCGAAATAGAAAAACCTAATATCACTTTTCCTCGACCCGGGGATCAAACTCGAGACCTCAGCATCAGTCAATTTGTTTTTATTTTATTATTATTAGCTTGAATGCCGAGACGAACAGGTCGCTCGCCTGATGTAAGCGCAACGCTTGCCCATAAACAGACGCACCACCACAGAGCTTTGAATTACAAAGCACTGCATGACTCTGGACTGTGCTCGTCACCTAGAGACATAAGTTGTTAAGTATCATATTGCCCAGTAATTTTACTGGCTTCAATGTCCTTCAAACCGAAACACAACAATGCTTATACACTGCTGCTTCGCGGTAGAAATAGATAAAGCGGTGATACCGACCCAGATGGTCTCTCGCATACGAGGGACCTACCACCTGTAAAACCTAGATATCATATAATCTAAAAATTGGCTTTATGGCTTTACCGGTGACGTCCTAGAGTTAAATCCCAGGTGGGCAATAACAATTGAATATTGCATTTTGGTTTTAAAAACATTAGAAATATTATAGTGATAAAATAGTTTTTATCACTAACAGAAATAATAAAAAAAATATACCCCAAAAATATAAATATAATAAAAATACAATAAAAAATACCCCAGAAAACTAATTTAACGACAAGTAAAAACTAGGAACTAACAAGATAATATGATAAGTAACTAGTTGTGTTATAGTTTCAGATAGCATGTCAAGAATGGAAGCGAACGTTGGTCGGCACCATACACAGCTTGGGCTACATGTTTGGACTTCTAATAGTTGGACCTCTCTCTGACAGGTAACGCATCCTACTTAATCTACAGTTTTGAGGAATATAACTTCTTATGCCTAATATGCCTCGGTGGCGCAGTTGTATTGCGTGCGCGTTACGACTGAGGTCTTGGGTTCGATCCCCGGGTCGGGTAAAAGTGATATTGGGTTTTTATATTACGAAAGGCTCAGTATCAGCCCGGAGTCTGGAATTTGTGCCCGGTATGGCGATAGGCTCGCCCCCTATCACATAAGGGACGGAAATACGCTCGGCGAAATGTGGGTGTACTGGTTGTAACCATGCACTTCATACACCAAGAGGTGTACCTCTGCCCACTGATTACAGGCGTGAGTGCGTATGTATGTATGTAACTTCTTAGTTTTATTATCCTCAAGGTTCTGAGAAAGGTGCATAATCATCCTCATAATTTATCAACCGACGAAACCAGAGGAAGTTCTCAATTTGACGTGTATATTTTTAATGTAATAACCACGCAGCATGTGGCTCATTGGGCGCAAATCACTGCTAATGGATGCTAGCAAGATGGCTGTCTACATTCTACAAGGCTATACTGAAGCCAATATGGACATATGGCATACAGTTATGGGGTTCAGCCAGCCACAGCAATATAGAAATATTGGAACGATTTCAGATTAAGACCATGCGTACTATGTTCAAAATACCAATACATATTAGCAATAAATATGTGAATCTTGACCTCAACCTACGAACAGTTAAACAAGAAATAGCAACATACAGTGCAAAATACAAAATCAGACTGGAACAACATAAAAATGAACTTGCGGCACAATTGCAGTGCTACGGCAGCCTTCGATTCTCTAGATTAAAAAGAAATAGTATACCTGACCTAGTGGAGAGATTCACAGAAAAAGACTGAGTGAGGCATCATTGGATTGACCACTCTAGGACTAACATTTCTCTGATGATTATCATCTGACAACAGATTAGATTATTTAGTGATTTCTTAGGTTTACGCGAATATTACACATTGAAATAAAACTAGTTTATACGGATTTTATCGCGGTTTAATTTTTATTTTAGTCCCGACGTTTCGAAAGCTTTTCAGCCTTCGTGGTGGTAGTTGCTGAACATTCAGATGAAGGCTCCAAACATTACCTTAGATTTGACAAACCACAAATCCTTGCCAAAGAACACCGATTCCTACCTAGGATGATTCGCGAGGCTATTGAAATTAAGAAACACCCAAATTTCAATAGAGAAGATGGTTGGAAGCTTGCACAAGCCTGGGATCCAATTATACATTTAATTAAATCAGAACCCAAAAGACCAACTGCCAGACCTCAAGATACCGTGAGCTCTTTCTGCGTAGATCGGACTAGTGTCAACTAACTTTTTAAATAATTGAAAATATATGTATAATTTTAAAATGAAGGTAGCCATTGTAACATTAACTTTTCGAGACGACCTACACCTCAGTCTCTCCCGTGACCACGAAGGCTGAAAAGCTTTCGAAACGTCGGGACTAAAATAAAAATTAAACCGCGATAAAATCCGTATAAACTAGTTTTATTTCAAGATTAGATTATTGTTTGGTATAACCAGATTACTAAGAAGCAGTATATATAAAGAAAAAAAAAAGTATTAACCACCCGTACGAGTCCGCCAAATGTGAACCGATTTGGATGATTCATGTTTCATTCGAAAGAGTTATAGCTCAAAGATGATCTCATTTTAATTTTAAGAAGAAAGTCTACCTACTAGACTCAATATTGTTTATTTTAATTTTAAACCTTTTAGTTTTCTTTCGTCGGTTTTATTTTTTGTTGAAAAGTCATTATTATACTCATTGTCACTGTAGTTTAACTATGTAAGAAATGATTTTCAATGACCACATATTTTTTCTGAAAGATAATGCATTAAACAGTTTCTAAATCTAATATTCGATAATTCCTCTGGCATTGACGGTGTCCATGGGCGGCGGTGATCACTCACCAACAGGTGACCCGCTAGCTCCGTGACCCCCCCTTTCATAAAAAAATACAATACTATAATAATATCAGCCCTGTAATAGACTGTCCACAGGCCTCTTCTACAAATGAAATAGGGTAGGCCTTAGTCCACTACACTGGCCTACTGTGGGTTGTCAGACTGCACATACCTTCAAAACTCTTTGAGAATTCTCAGGTATGCAGGTTTCCTCACGATGTTTCCTTCACGGTTAAATCAAGCGATAATTAACAATGAATACATAACATTCGAAAAAGTCAGAGGTGCGGGCTCTTAGGACTGGTTTCGAAACTACAACCTTCGTCTAGACAATATGTACCACTCCCCGCTAGTTATCGCTGTTTTTACATATGCTTGAGTGGTAAAGCCACGCTTTAGACACTTTTGTCTACAGCATGAATGGGCCGGCTCGTCCGGGTCGTTACCACTGTCTCACAGAAAACCGACGTCAAGTAGCAGCTTGCTGCTGCGTTTCGTGCGATGAGTGAGACATCCGGAGGTCCAAATCAAGGGGGATTTGGTACAAGCATTACGACCGACATAATCCGGTGGTTTCGCCAAAACATGACAAAAACACCGTCAGCGACATTAATTGACTTTATATTCTACGTTAAATTATGTATTATCTGCAAAATTAAAATAAAAGTACTTATTTTTCGGGTCCAGAAAAACTGCATTTAAAAGTAAAATAAAAATACACTTGAGTAATTACTTACCTACTGAACATTAATCACAAGATAGGTAGTAATTCACTCGCACACGAAATTAAATATGTACACATACTGGACTTGTTTTGTACAGGTTCTTAATAAAGTATGCCTTGAGTGTTATCTACATCATACTAATATTATAAATGTAAATGTAAGTTTGTTTGTTACGCTGTCACGCGAAAACTACTTAACCGATCATAATGAAACTTTGTACAAATATTTTTGGAGGTATAAGAAGTAAAATAGGATACTTTTTATGAAAAAAAATAAAATGATCTATTTATTTGTTACGCTTTCACGCCTAAATCATTGGATCGATGTTGATGAATATTAATGTAGAGATAGATGGGACCCTGGAGACGGTTCTAGGCTACGTTTTATTTCGGAAAAGTCTAAACACGCGGGCGGAGCCGCGAGCAAAAACTAGTGAGTATATAATGCTATACATACATACAAGGATTAACGCGTTCGAAATGTGGTGCTGGAGGCGAATGCTGAGAATACCATGGACCGCCAAACGCACAAATGTGTCAATCCTCTTACAGCTCAAAGTGAATACACGCTTATCTACGATTTGCCACCAACGCATACTTGCATACTTTGGTCATTTAGTACTTTACGCAGAATACAACATTGCTTACAACTACTGTTTGGCATCAGAAATAGACAAAACATATAATAGTAGTATTTGTCCACTCCCTTATGAAAAACCTACCTATATTTCGATAGCATTCAAGGCATAAAGAGTTCATTTTCTAATACATAAATTTACGGTTTTATTTGAGTTTACTGCAGCTGTTCATCTTGTGACCTGAATAGCTTATCGTGCACTCAGACTTTAATTAGTTAGTTTAAATAACTTACTTACTTTACATCAGGTGTCATTAATTCTATTTAAACTTATCAAAATCAACGTGACATATAAAAATATTTTATGAGGAAAAACAAAAAACAATGATCAAAAGACCTACGGCTGAAGTTCTTGGTGCTTCTTTTCAGATCAGAGTGGGCGTTTCCGAAGCCCCGGTAAAGACGTTTCAGTGTAATTTATTCTATTAATAAAAATAAAAGAGCCCATTGTGGCTTAGTTTCAAAATAAATATTTTGATTTTGATTATGGCCATTGACGAACCACGAACCAATCACTCCGGTCTTTTGAACCTAAATTTTGCAATGATACAATACGCACAAAATAAATTGGCTGACCTGAAGCTAATCAACTTTACACACCCTATACGTCACCCTTTTTGTTACCTTTTTGTCATACGCACTCGCGCCGATATCCCCAATAATTCTAGACTTCGGGTTGATACTGAACATTTCGTAATAGAAAAACTCAATATAATTTTTACCAGACCCAGGATCGAACCCGAGACCTCAGCACAGCAGTCGTATCGCGTAGGCCACCGAGGCAGTCTATATAAAAACAATAATGGCGTTGCACATGATTACCTATTAGCCAGCCAAGTTATTTTGAACTCTGAAATAATATTTTTAAACCTTCATAACACGTTTTTCTAAAATATAGTAAGTGATAAAGATAGTGGTAGTATGAATAGAATAATTGTTTTCTTTATTTTATAACACGTGCAGTGTTGTAATGAGTAAAACGTGCTTTAACACCAAACTAAGGTTCATTACTAAGCATGGAAGTGTTCAGAAAACACAAATTGTCAATCCAGTTACTTATTGTCAGTAATTAGATCTCCCCAATAGGGTAGTTTCCTATGTTGAATTTTATACATTATTTTATAAGCAACAGAAAATGAGACGCAAAAGAAACCCTTTTATTAAAACACAATCATAATTGGTTCAGAAACGTGCCCGCAGTTATGACTTTAAATGTTGGTATGAGGAAAAGTGGGTGCGTAGTAGGGATATCTCACTATCTCGCTTGCACGCGTGCACTATAATGAACATTTTACACAGTGACGTCAAAGGTTGCATCGTCTGTCATTTGACAATTACCCCTTCTACAGGATTTCAATGGCTTCTATCTTATTTATTTTTGGTCCGATTTATAAAATTCTTTCTGCAATAGATTTTGAGTAACGTAACTTATTGATTTAAATAATAAAAAAAATCTACTCAACTACCCTATTCTCCTTCGCTCTTGCTACAATTCGTAATTAACTATCTTCGTCAGGTGGAGACAAAATGTGAAGAAAGTTGACACTAGTTTATCTTTTAAATAAATACATACCTATTTTAATTGGTTGCGTTATCAATAAAATTTAATTTCAACATATTAATAAAACTTTCTTAGAAAGAAAGATAAAGTATTTATTTGTATATCTAACAACGCGCATAAAATTATACCATTGATTCCTATCTTTCGTCACAAAAACATTGAAAAAATAACACTGTAAATAATATGTTATCTACAATTGTTCTTATCTGATCCAAGTACCTAAAGGATAATGACTAGTATAATCCTAACAATAATAAAGAGAACTGCAAAACCATAAAAGTGTTGAAAACATTAGACAGAAATTTATATGCAAATAAGTATAAGAAGATAAACTTTTATGAATATTATAAATTAGTTAAAGAAATAATGAATTATAATATTTATGACTGCCTCGGTGGCGCAGTTGTAATACGTACGCGTTACGATTCAGGCTAACGCTGAGGTCTCGGGTTCGATCCCCGGGTCGGGTATTGGGTTTTTCTATTACGAAATGCTCAGTATCAGCTCGGAATCTGGAATTTGTGCCCGGTATGGCGATAGACTCGCCCCCAATCACATTATGGGACGGATATACGCTCGGTGAAATGTGGGTGTACTGGTTACACCTCTGCCTACCCCTTCGGGGATTACAGGCGTGAGTGCGTATGTATGTATGAATAATAATATTTAATTACATATATACATACGCACTCACGCCTGTAATATTTAATTGATGACCTTTTTATAACCTCTTGTAATAGTTATGATTTTTGATGTTCATCCAAGGCTTGGAAGAAAAAAAGCGCTCGTCCTGACGGGCGTGATGGGTGGTGTCCTCGGACTTGCGAAGAGTTTCTCCCCGTGGTACTGGCTATACATAGTTCTTGAATTCTTAGAGTCTGCTATCGGCGACATTTGTTCACCAGTATTTGTACTCAGTAAGTAAATCTTGATAAAATTCTTATAAATACCATAAATGATTAACCTACGACAGGCTTTTGGTCTCACAAAACCCATACCAGAAGCAAATATTTGTAGATAACAAAAAACATTGTGGGCTACTTAGCTCTTGCACCACAGATGCTGTCAAAATTTTTTGTATTCTTTGACCGATTTCCATTTTGTTTCAGATATTGAATTTGTTGCCACAAAGAAACGAGTGCCATATTATATCCTAGGCGCTTTAGGGTACAGCGTAGGAGGGATGGTTCTTCCGGCTGTAGCTTGGGGAGTAAGTTACTGGAGAAATTTCCTAAGAGCCATCTACGCACCAGCGCTACTGTTCTTCTTGTATATCTTCGTAATTGACGAAAGTCCTAGATGGCTCCTAACTAAAGGAAAGAAGGAAAAAGCAATAGAAATTTTGCAGAAAGCAGCAGACAAAAACAAATTGCAAGTTGACAAAGGAGTTTTAGAGAACCTCTACTGCGAAGAGGATAAAGGATTAGGATTAATTGATTTGCTCAAAATAACATTCGCATCAAAGACTTTGTTGAAGCGATGCTTGATATGCGTGGTTTGGTGGACGACATCAACGTTCGTCAACTATGGGATGCTGATTAACTCTGTTTCACTACAAGGGAATAAATACTTAAACTACTCACTGATGTCTCTAATCGAAATGCCAGGAAGTTTTATGATAATGTACATACTGGTTCATTTCAAGAGGAAAAATCCTTTGATTGTTACATTTGTTATGGGAGCGATTCTGTGTATGGTTCAGCCGTTTTTGCCTAAAAGTGAGTACTGGATAATACATTGCTATGATTTTAATATCCAAATAATTTATGTTCAAGAATTTTCCGTGACAAGAATGCTCCGTAGCAATAACAAATTAGACGGCAATGCACTTATGTATCACGCGTACTCATAATCAAAAGTCATATTACTATGAATGGAAAACTTGTTCACAGTTCTAGGTTGACAGAATTCATGCCATACGACTACCAAATACGATAGTTCATTGAGTTATTATCGGGCTTCAATTTCCCGCTCTCTTAATCCTTTATGTTAAGATCATCAGCATATCTATGATTATTCTAATATTGGGGATGATCATGACCGGTGGAGTCCCTTATAATCAATCGATCTACTCTCTATATTGTTGCTGTAAAAAAGTGCTCTATATTGTTTCTACACTGTCGATTTACTAAATCAATAAAATATATTTTTATATCACCTACCTCTATGGGAAACAGGCGTGAGTCTATGTATGTATTTATTTAAAATATATTTGTTTCTTACAGATCTACCCTGGCTTTCCGTTGTGGTTTACATGGTGGGGAAGCTGATGTCGTCGATTTATTTTAGCATTACCTACATTTACACATCCGAATTATTCCCAACATATACGAGAAACTCTATGCATGCGCTATGTTCGTCTTTGGGGAGAATAGGGTCTATATTGGCCCCACAAACTCCGTTATTGGTAATAGTTTATTTTATTTCCTTAACATACCAAGAACCTTTATAAATTTTAATCCTTATTACTATTTTTGTGGTCTTTACGTAACTACTCACTTCTTGGAATTGAAATTATTTTTAACGTTTATAATCTAAATATTAATACAAATCGTAGTAGCATCTCAATTGAAACCTTACTGGTGGGAAAGTACCTGATATACTTTAACCTTGTTTGGATTTTACATGATCCACTACCTCTATACATCATAGGTAATATTTTTTCCTAAAATCACTAAGCTATACGATTATTAATTTCAGATGGTCTACTGGACAGGTCTGCCTGCAGTTATCTTCGGTGCCACAGCATTAGTGGCTGGTGCCCTCACCTTTCTAGTACCTGATACAGCAAACGTCTCTTTACCAGACACAGTGAAGGAAGCTGAAGTTGTAGGCAATGCTGCTAAGGGGATTGTTACAATTCCTGATGAATTGAATAGTAAAAGGATAAACGGGTTTAGTTATGTAAACGGCCAAACATGACATCGTGACTTAAGTGGTTCTATTTTAAATGTCTACGACTCTAACCAGGAGAAAGGTCTAAAAGTCATTACGCACTATCGACTAGTCACATGGGACCGTAAAGTACGTTAGGTACCAGTGCTCGAGTCTCTGGATGACTCCTCGCGCACCGGTGACGCACCAGCGACGTTGGAGGGGGGGGGGGACGAGGTTCTCTAGATGTTAGCGGGGGCGGTTGCATTTGTTTCCCTTCCCCGCTGCACAAACCGCCCCCGCTAACATCTAGAGAACCTCGTCCCCGCCAACGTCTTGTACCCCGCAGGACGGTCGCGCACGATCTTGTCCATCTATAGTAAGTATTGAAACTACTGGACGGTGTCATAGTTGACACCAGTGACTTGCGATACTGAATGATCGCTACTAAATTTGAGCAACACGATTTGGTCTCCAGCCTAGTTGCTATGATTTTGGTTGCCGGCGACAGAGTTGCCAGCTTCAAGTCGACAGTGTATAATGACTCCATTACAGGATAACCTTACTGTTGTATATAAGCGTTTTATTCGATAAGGTTTTATATCGTAAGATTCTACTTAACCAATTAAAATAAACCATTTTATAATAAAAAGCATTGAAGTAAAATTTTAACTTTTAAACTGCAAAATTAAATGTGTACTCAGTTATGCACAAATACAAATTCATATGACACAAAGATAGCCTTATCTAGCGCAAGGTGATTTCCTTCGAAATCTATTTAAATTCCAAGGTATCCACTAATTACCGTGACAATTCGAAGATGCAATCCCGATGCAGTGCGGTGTAATTGCACGACCATCATCAGTTGTAACCCAGCCAAATGCGAGTGTGTCGGCGAGCAATTTTCAATTTGGCGTGGCGCACACCTGCAGCTCTGCCTGCAATATTAATCCCAAAGCGACGCCGCCAACCGTGCTCTATGGGCAGGGAGCTGCACATTTTTATAGCAACCCGACTATGAATGTGAAAGATTGGTTGTTTGTTAATCAATCACACATTAATGGCTGTACTGACAGATTAAATTTGGCATACATTTATTATGACCTGGATTAGGACATTGGCTACTTTTTATCCTGAAAAAAACACCGGAAAACCGCGAGCGAAAGCTAATAAGTTACATTTCATTATGGATCCATGATAAGCTATATGTGATATGACCAAACTGAACAGTTAATATCTCCGATACTATTTGGATTGAGCCAAACCTATTCAATAGATCCAAACATGCCATTTCTTATATGAATTGTCCAGAGTTTGCAATCTGCAGACGGCGTAATTGCAGCATTAGGTCAAGGTTACCTAACTAAAATGCATCCAAATTGGTATATTTGTTTTGGCACTATGATACCACAAGCATAAAAAGCGTTTACCTATAATAACACTCCCCTTTTTTGTCTGGGGTTCATAAAGGATATTATCACAGACAACATTATGTGGTTTTAACTACAGAGATAAAATGTAATGAGTATTCTCATAGTTCATTGCATGACATAAGCTCACATTTGTATCCTCGAAAGGGTAGTCGGAGGTGGATCTGGAAAAGTACTGCTTTTACTGATTGGGGCTTGAGATTCAAACCTACGAAAACCCAAGATTTCCTATACCTTAGTAGAACTCTTTCGCATTATTAGGCAAATATATAAATATAGCGAGGGCGCAATGTTTTATGTTACATATGAAGTAGTTACTAAACCTAGCTCCTAGACACCGGAATGCGTGAATGGAATTCAAACTTCAGGTATTGGTACCGCAGTTCGCGTCTATTGCAGTCCAACACCACGTCCCCGTGTTATAGATTTCGTCTATGCCAATAATACTAATATTTGTAGCGTGGCAACTAGAAAACAAGTCAACGTTCTTACCTCAGTAACATACATAGTTTTTTCACTATACCCTAATGTTTTTTTTTTTTTTTTTTTTTTTTTTTTTTTAATAGGAGAACCTATACTTAATACAGTATGTTACAAAAACCCTATTGGCCCTTTTTGGGTCGTGAAGATAGACATATAAACAGCTTAATAAAAATAGTTAAATTAAAAAAAATGTAAACATAAACGAGATATAATCCTTACACATGTAGCTTAGAAAAATAAACATATTAAAAAAAATGATATTTTCACCTGAAACGTGATGGACAGTTGACTGATGCAGGGCGCGCACGCGGTCCGGCGCGTTTGACGCTCTTGCATAGGTAATCAATCGGAAAACGGTTTACAAATAATAAATTAATTAAAGTTTAAATAATTAATATGATTATTTTTATTGTCCAATTTTCGTTTGCGACATTTTTCACTAAGTTTGAATATCGATTCTGATATCGCAGTTAAAATGCCCAACATGGTTTTTATTACATATTGTATATGTCCCACTTCTCGGCACGGGCCTCCTTTAAAAGGAGGGGTTAGACATTAGTCCACCACGACGGTGTAATGCGGTTTAGCAGACTTCACATACCTTTAAGTACTTATGAAGAAGTTCTCAAGTAAGCAGGATTTCTCACGAAACCTTCACCGTTAAAGCAAGCGATAAGCGACAGCAGGGGGCGAGCGGCCGACTAGGAAGCGTGAGGCCGCAGGTTCGATCCCCGCTCCGAGATAAATGTTTGTCTGATCCTAAATATTACCGTAAGTCTCTCGCAGTTGCTGATACCCATGTCACAATACTCGTATCTTATTGTGGGGTCAGGGCTATGTGTGTGACTGTTGGCTGTAACCCCTTTCATTTAGTAGAGGAGGCCCGTGCTCGATATTGAGACGAGTATAATACAGGGATTTTAGGAGTGGTAGAGCCACGCTGTAGACACTTGTGTCTATAGCACGAATGGGCCGGCTCGTCCGTCGTTACCACTGTCTCACAGAAAACCGGCGTAAAATAGTAGCTTGCTGCTGCGTTTCGTACGGCGAGTGAGATATCCGGAGGCCCGAATCCCCTTCCCTTCCCAATCCCTTAATTATCCCTTTCCTTTTAGATCGGCAACGCACCCATAACTCTTTTAGTATTGTGGGTGTACATGGGCGGTGGAGATCACTTACCATCAGGTGACCCACTTGCTCGATTGCCGGCCGTTGCTATATAAAAAAAAGAAAAAGGCCATAACCCATGAGTTTGTTTCGGCATTTCTTCTCATGGCTAGCCCCGAAATGCCGTCGTTAATATAATGTAGCATATAAAAATGATTGACATGTAAAAGTGATATTTATGATCCAATTTACAGACTAAATGATTTGAACATCTAAAAGGAAATGTGTTTCTTGCACCCCGTAGGTCACAGATATAGGTAATAATTTTAAATAAATTTTAAAACATATCGCTGAATAAAACCCCTCTAACAAACGGTGGACCAAAAAAGGTCTCTTTCGAAACGTCGGGAATAAAATAAAATTAAACCGCGATAAATTCCGTATAAAGTAATTTTATTTCAATCAAAAAACATCTCTTATCCATTAAGTATATAGACTATAACTCAATACAGAAAAATACAAAACAAGTTTTAAAATAAAACAAGAATAAACATTTTACAATTCAAAGAATAAAACTGGTAGACATAATAAGAAACAGGGATTTCCCTTAGCAACGATGCGCCTCTAGGTACAGCGGAAAACTTCTTAGGGTTAATAAAAAATATCGAAACGCGATACGCAACTCTGTTAGGTTGATGATACAATAAGCTTTCCTATTATTCTGACAATGTTAGTAGGAAATGGTAGAGCCATGCTATAGAAAATGTAATTTACAGCATGAATGGGCCAGCTCGACCGAATTGTTACCACTGTCTACGGAAAATCGACGTGAAGTAGCAACGATATAGAATCACGCCTATTTTCCTTAGGGAAAGGCAGAAACATGGGATTTAGATTTAGACATTCTTTGATGAGTGGTAGAGCCAAGCTGTAACAGTTTTGTCTTCAATATGAATGGGCCGGCTCGTCCGGGTCGTTACCACTGTCTCACAGATAACCGGCGTAAAGTAGTTGTATACTGCTGCGTTTCATACGGTGAGTGAGATATCCGGAGGCCCAAATCCCCCGCGACTTACACTTTCACACAATCACTTTTCTTTGAGTTCGGCAACGCGCCCATGATTCTTATGGTATTGTGGGCGTACATGGGCGGTGGTGATCACTTACCACTTGTTTGTTTGCCGGCCTATGTTATAAAAAAGACATAATACACACATACTAAATTCATGAAAATGTAGTCTGGGTATTGTCTGCAAATTTTATTGAAAAATACTCTACAAAGCGACTCTCATTGCGCCCTAAACTTATTTCATAATATTTTATTTAGACACACTTTCAATTCAGCCTTCTTTTATTATCTACGTAGAGGGCCCAGCGGTGGATTTCTCAGTCTGGCCGTCTTATATTATGTCCCAGGTTGTACTTCGAATATAATGGTAATACAGAACCAGCTAGATTTTATACATAAAAAGGAGTTTTTATTTGAATTTATAATACCTTTGTGCGCTGTAAAAGTAATGTATTTTGTAGATAATAATAATAATAAATAATAAATACACCCAACAGTCACACACATAGTCCTGACCCCACACTAGGTTAACCTGTATCGTGGGTATCAGGAGCTACGAAGGACTTGTGGTCCCACAACACCCAGACCCGAAACAAATATTTGTGGATCACACAAACATATTTTGTCTCGGTGCGGGAATCGAACCCACGGCCTCTCGCTTCGCAGCCGGCTACTCGCCCGCAGCGCCACGGAGGCTGTCAAATGTCAGTAGATATGTTTTAGTTTTGTTCCTAAAAGACTAATCCTTTTATGTGTTTTCTATTTAAGACTGCACCCCACGCCAATCTCCTTGGCGATTTGCGCTTTACGAAAATCTCGAAATCAAAGTACCACGCGACCGAGATGCAGTGCGAGCGTTTTCAATGGTTTATATTTATTTCAACATTTTATTTAGAATGTTGTAAATTCTTTTTACAACATTTCTATTTGTTTTTGTATTTCTATACGTCGCGTTTTTTTTACAATGATTATTTTGGCTAAGGATTCTCTTGAACCGATATGTCGAGTTACTACAAATTTTGCGTCAAAAATTAAACTTTACTAACTAGTAAACTTAACTAACTCTTTTTACATAAGTTGAGCGTAATTATACAAATTCTGCTTCGACAGAATGCGCCGTAATCAAATATGTGTGTACGAAACACTTATTTTTACATACAGTTATTAATCGCAGATTTTATTGAATCCCACGTAATTTTTACGTTTTGGCAGGGCTGTACCAGAGTCCTTCTTTATAGACTTAAGGTCTGTTTTAATTACGGTAAGTTTTTTTTTTTATAGTATATATAGGCTGGTAAACGAGCAAGTGGGTCACCTAATGGTAAGCGATCTCCACCGCCCATGTACGCCCACAATACAAAATAATTATGGGCGCGTTGTCGACCTTAAAGGAAAGGGATAATAAGGGATTGGGAAGGGGGATTTGGGCCTCCGGATATCTCACTCACCGTACGAAACGCAGCAGCAAGCTGCTACTTTACGCCGGTTTTCTGTGAGACAGTGGTAACGACCCGGACGAGCCGGCCCATTCATGCTGTAGACAAAATTGTCTACAGCGTGGCTCTACCACTCGTGACAGCATTGTTGTATAGGTACATTTTGAAGACGCATACCTTAAAAGAGACTGGCCTCAAGCGTCACGGACTCCCTGTACCGGTCGTGTATCTCAAAATAGGCCTTTATAATGATATACGCTTAGGTGACTACCTACAAAACTTTTAGAGTTGTGGACCCTAAGAATGGCAATATACTAAGGCTACCTCATATATCCGTCCATCCGGCTGACTGCCTGTCCTATCTTTAAGGATCTTTCGAACCGTACGAAGTAACTGGCTTTGTGTGGAATAAGTTCTATAGTAGCGGATATCCTAACAAATAATAAAAAACGGAAATATTTGAGCAAGGTGTTAAAGAACCCTTACTGAACGAGTTTCTCTCGTACTTGGCCGGTTGTGATTATTATTTTCAAATGCTACTAATACTAGAATAAGGATTTAAGTTGTATGCGCAGAGTCGCCACAAATCCAAAAAAAATTGCAAACCTATGATAAACTGTCGCAGTATAAAAAGGCCTAAATATAGCTGAGGATGATAAAGGAATGATGATAATAATCAAGGTCAGCATAATTATTTAAAAAGTTCTGAATAAATCTAACAGAACTACAGGTTGGTCTCCATAAAAACTAGTAACAATATTTTATATATTTATTTATGTATTTATGTATGTATGTTCATGTACATATATGTATGTATGTATTTATGTGTGTATATATGTTTTTCGTGTATGTATGATTTTAATCGTAAGTTATATTTTATATTTTTCTTTTTTGTTTTTTCTTTTTGTACACACTGCCCTCCAAATTAATTCCCTTCAGAACGTCCATCCTATGGTTGCCTTGAAAAGATCGCCATGTGCGATAAGGCCGCCGTTTGTACCTTTCATTGTATGTTTTTATGTTTCTCTTTTTATGTTTAATAAGTGTACAATAAAGTGTTAAATAATAAATAATAATAATAATGATGGTAACTATCTGCACAGTCCACGAACATCCATAATAAAGTACAATTATGGGTTTGAGCTGACCATAAAGGTGAGTAACGAGGATTGAGAAAGGGGGAGAAATTTGAGCCTTCGGTACTCATCGTACAAAACGCAACAGCTACCACTTCAAGTAGGTTTGCTGAGCCTATTGTGTACTATTGTAAAAAAAGTCAAGGAACAGCGTGGCTCTACCAGTAAACTTTTACAAAAAATAACATAATTTTACAAATTCTTTGAATAATTTTAGATAATTCTTCGGTTCCTACTCACTTCGCTTACGAGTGTAGATTTCTCATTTCCCCATACTAGGAAATAAAGCGACGACGTGATGCGAATCTACGCTTAAACTATTAAAAATTATGTATTCACAAGAATAACCGCTTGTTTGCTCGAACCAGTTCTAATGGAGTTCCATTAAACTCGTGAACGTGACCTGACATAAAAATGGTTAAAGACTCGCGTTCTAGATGAGGACCTCTGTAAGTGCTTTCCTTCAGGCTGTTTCTGTTAGTCGTTTTAATCTTTGTTTACGTGTTTTAGATGGTTTTCTATTTACGGATGGTGATGGTGCATTTTCCTTAATGTTTTGAATTTTAATCATCTTTGCTTATTTCAACGGTGACAACTTAGTGGGGAGTGGAACGCACTACCGAGACGGTACACCTATTTGTAGGTACGCCCTCATATGTGAGAGGCTGTTGGGTTGATACCACCCTTGACTAATTGCTTTGAAATTACTGGGCATTATGAGATTTGACATCTCATGTCTGGAGATGACGGGCACAGTCCTATACCAGTAATTACTTTGTAATTCAAGATTCTGTGTGGTGTTCGTTCTGTTTATGGGCAAGGGTAGCGCTTACCATGGCCAGTCTGCTTGTTTCGTCATTCAGGCTAATAAAAAAACTCATTATGCCACCGTGGTGGGCTAAGACCTAATTAACCTCTGTCATTATTAGAGGAGACCCGTGTTGGTAGTTTTCACATCTTCTAGTTCTTTTAAAATTAAATAATCTTTCAAATCTATGGAGAAATCTCAACCTTTGTTAATTAAATAATAAATAATAATCACCGTTTGTAAGAAACCATAACTTCAGGTCCAGAAAGTCCAGCCCTTGTTGACGTTGATGTACCAATAAAGTATTTTATTATCAGAACGAACATCAAACAATTTTGACTTGTAAATGCTGCCATTATGCTGATTAAACGAGTCGTTATTGTGCTCGCCTTCTGAATTGTTTTATGTAAATTTGTAAATCAAAAAATATTACCGCCATTTACCACCTCTTTTATCGTGTCCCTCTTTTTGCAGAGTAATTGTAAGAAGTGGAGCAGGTTTATTTGATTGTTCATTTAAGTTATAGCTGGATGCTACTAGGTCAGGAAAGAGGGTTAGAGGCAGACCCCCGACTCGCTGGACTGACATAAAATAAAGTACATTACTATTATCACAGTTTCCCATAACAAAGTACATTACTACTGCTAGATCTGCGATCGCTATCAAGAGGACAGACAACGGTGACAACCAGGACCACTCTGTCAAGAGTGGCAAACTAAGAGGATGGATTGCTATTGGCTTAGTCTTTTAATTAGTTCCTAAAACGTATTTCTAAGTTTCCGTACTCAAAGGATGCCAATGGGACCGTATTAATAGTCCACTTTTAAAGGGTGCTATCTTTTGAACCGTAATAAGTACCCGGTTGAAATAATCTTAGAATGTATTGTGCTGAAATGGTGGATACCCTTATAATAATAAATAGTTAAAATTTAATGTGAGTGGTACGGATTCATAGTAACTATAAATCAGGTTGGTTTAGTTTGATGAATATATTTATAAAAGGCAAAGTCCTGAATGACTCATCATCGTTCAGACGAAAATATTTTATTTTTATATGCCAGGCCAGTCGCGTTCTGGAGTCACCCAGTGTATACCTAGCACCTTCAGGCCGGCATAATTCTGCCGCCTGTCAAGGGCATCAATGTCTCTTGTCTGGCCGTAATGTAAATGACTAGACGACCCAAACTGTACAATCAGCGAATTATTTTCTTTTTTGTACCTGTAATTTTCTCTGTTTATAATTCGATTGTTTTAATAAAATTTGTATTTTACTCTCCATTGTCTTAACTAATTACTATTTCTGTTTAAAAGTTTACTTCGATAGTAATGTACACATGCTTATATAGCTAAATACATATTATGTGGAGCAATATGGCAACTTAACTTTCATCACCAAAATTATCAATATTAGTCTGTAAGCTTTCCTAAAACTGTAAAATAACGTAATAAAATCTCCTAATGTTCTTCATTGCGTTACGGTAACCTTCACTGTAATTCTTACAGTATTCACCTTCTGGAGTCCATCATTGATCCGGGATAAGATAGAGATCCGGTAATAAATGGCGAACGAACGATAATCTACTTATTTAAATAATCCCGGGATGACATCCAAGGCAGATGCACGCGGAATGTGTAATTTTTGGAGACGGTCTTTGTGAATTTTTATTCAGCGAAGTTTGAGTTTCGTGAAGTTTAGGGACGCAATTATATTGTTATTTTAAATATCACGGGCCAGCGAGCGAACAAGTGTGTCACCTGATGATGACACATCTCCATCGCCCATGAACATCCACAATACCTGAAGAACCATGGATGCGTTGACGACTTTAAAGGAATGGGATAATAAAGTGATTATTGACAGCCTCTGTAGCGCAGTGGGTGAGTAGCCGGCTGCGAAGCGAGAGGTCGTGAGTTCGATTCCCATACCGAGACAAATGTTTGTGTTATCCACAATAATTTGTTTCGGGTCTGGGTGTTGTGGGACCGCAAGTCCCTCGTAGGTCCTGATACCCACGATACAGGTTTACCTAGTGTGGGGACTGTGTTTGTGACTGTTGGGTGTATTTATTTATTATTTTATATATTTATTAGGAAGGGGAGGGAGATCTGGGCCTGCGGATAACTCACTTACCGTAAGAAACGCAACAGTAAACTATTATTCACGTGGGCTTAATGTGAGACCATGGTTACAACTCAGTCAAGGCTGCCCATTCATAGTATAGACAAAGCTGTCTACATTGTGGTTTACTGACTGACTGCCTCGGTGGCGCAGTTGTAATGCGTACGCGTTACGACTGAAGCCGATGCTGAGGTCTCGGGTTCGATACCCGGGTCGGGTAAAAGTGATATTGGGTTTTTCTATTACGAAAAACTCAGTATCAGCCCGAGTTCTGGAATTTGTGCCCGGTGTGGCGATAGGCTCGCCCCCATCATGGGACGGAGATACGCTCGGCGAAATGTGGGTGTACTAGTTACACCTCTGCCTACCCTTTTGGGGATAACAGGCGTGAGTGCGTATGTATGTATTGTGGTTTTACCACTTATAACTTATGGGCTTATTGTTTGTGACGTCTCTCGGACGTTAATAATAAAAAAAAAAAAAACTTTAATGGTGTACACATGATGGTGAGGTGTTATTGTATTTAATTTTAACATAATAATATAATGTTTTATAGCAACCAATTTAATCATAAGCTACGCCTCCACCTCTGGAAGGGCAGGCAGAGGGGTAGGTACAACTAGTAAACCTACTGTTGGCTAAATATATTTCCATCACACAATGTCAATTCCAATTTTAGAATAGTTAGATGACCTTCTGACTCTAATTTACCTTTGCATAATTATAACTTTCTACCGAGCGCCTGCGATTAAAGTAAAGGCAATAAAAGGATTGAGTTACAGTTCGTTGCTTAATAATAATTTGGATATTTGAATACATACATACGCAATCACGCCTGTAATCACCGAATAGGTAGGCAGAGGTGTAACCAGTACACCCACATTTCACCGAGCGTGTCGCGTGTTAGGGGGCGAGCCTATCGCCATACCGGGCACAAATTCCAGATTCCGGGTTGATCCTAGCTGATATTAAACATTTCGTGATAGACTCAATATTACTTTTACCCGTCCCGTGGAACGAACCAGAGACCTCAGCGTCAGTAACGCGCAAGCATTACAACTGCGCCACCGAGGCAACTAGGCGAGCAGTTAATTACAAAAAGAAGTAAACAAATTATAGATTTAGATGTTACTAATGAATTCTCCCTAACAATTTCGAAGTTGTATGAAGTCTGCCAACCCGCATGAGGCTAAAGCGTGTGATGGACGGATGCTACTAAGTGGTAGGTCCCTCGTATGCACCGAGGCAGTCTGGATATTTGAACTTATAAAAATATCATCACATTTAATTTGTGGTAAATACATACATACATACGCACTCACGCCTGTAATCCCCGAAGAGGTAGGCAGAGGTGTAACCAGTACACCCTCATTTCGCCAAGCGTATTTCCGTCCCTCATGTGCATTTATCCGACCCGGGGATCGAACCCGAGACCTCCGCGTTGACCTCAATCGTAACACGTACGCATTACAACTGCGCCACCGAGGCACTTTATTTTTGAGTGGTAAATACTCAAAAATAAAGTGTGGAAATACAAAAGTGAGCAGCGTGTGCACCGGAAGTAGACGCCACATCTGGCTCGTGGCGGAAACACCACCCGTCTGGCCGTTCGCAGTCAACCTGCCCGTCTGCCAACGCCCTGGCCGGAGCAAAATATTATTTAGATGAATTGGAATATGTTATTTTTAATAAGCGTCAATGACTTTTTTATATCATCGGCCGGTAAACGAGTTAGTGGGTCACCGGATGGTAAGTGATCTCCACCACCATGTACGCCCACAATACCAAAAGGATCATGGGCGCGTTGTCGACCTTAAAGGAAAGGGATAATTAAGGGATTGGGAAGGGAAGGGAGATTTGGGCCTCCGGATATCTCACTCGCCGTACGAAACGCAGCAGCAAGCTGCTACTTTACGCCGGCTTCCTGTGAGATAGTGGTAACAACCCGGTCGAGCTGGGCCATTCATGCTGTAGACAAAACTGTCTACCTACAACGTGACTTTACCCTTTTTTCATAATTCTGAATAACAGATTCTAACAAATGAAGCAAATCTACTTATTTACTGAATAGCGTCTTCAAAACACTTCACTCAAACGAAAAATATTAATAACAAATTAACGAGTAATCAATCAAATTCGATTGCCAGTTCGATTTGAGATTAAACCACGTAATCTGCTCAAATTGGCTCGGTTTTAATGAGCCCTAATTATCAGAGGGCGTTAATTACCCAGCTCTCAGATCGAGACTTCATTAGTAGCGGCACAGTCTGAAAATAATACAGACTGGTGAAAGAAAGAAAGAAAATACAGCTGGAAACCCCAGACAACTGACAAGTGCCCAACATATACATAATAGAATGTATGGTTGACATAGACATTAAAATGATAAATACGTGAAGGCTGGCGACATCTTTGATTGGCAAAAGGAAATAGCATCTGTCAGTTGTCACAAAATAGAAAAATTAGGTACTCGTATATGAGATAACTAAGTGATAATACTTATTATCGAACAATTGAGCCTCTTTATAAAGATGTCTACGTTTTGATCTTTATTTTTACATATTGCTATTAAAATACTTGACATTGGCGAAATCATCGAAAATCGATGGGGCCATAATCTAAAAATAGAATAGATAAGACCTATCGTAATTTATGGTGGGTTCCTTTTTTAAGAGATGTCGGCAAATTTGCAAGTGGTTCAACAGATGGTAAGTGATCTTCTTCGCCCATGGACACCCATAATAACGGACGAATAATGAATATTTTAGCAACCTCGAATTAAAGGAATGGGGATTAGAAAGATATAAGGGAATTTGGTCTTTCAAAAATCTCTCAATTTTCTATGATACAGTGATAACAACCAGGCCGATTCAGCTTAATGATATAGCTTAGAAAGATATTTCATAGATAAAGACGTAATATTAAACTTAAGTATAATACAGCGTGGGTCTACTAACTAACTAACTTAATATTATATTACCCAACTAAAAGATCTGTAACTTTTAAACAAAACAAAACGAAAATGAAGAATATCTGATCCTTCAAACATAGCTATAAGAATGTTCTTGATGAAATTACTCGTACCTTTCAACCAAAACAAAACACATTCAAACCGGTCCATTCGTTTAGGCGCTACGACGTCACGAACAAAGGGGTCAAACTTATAACACCACTCTTTTTTGTCGGGGGTCAATGAATTAGACAACCTGCGATACATTTTTATGCAACTATATAGCAAGCACCGTACAATTGTGACAAATGTGTCACGTTAGAAGGTACTCGTAGATCCACTTTAACAGGTTTTCAGTCAGCCTTTTTAACAACAATACCACGTTGACAGTCTGTAAAATTGTTATACCGTGGTAGTGGTCTTAGTGTGTAATTTGGAAGCTTTAGAAATCATTTCAATAGCCTATTCAAATCTGATGAATGTTTGGGTATAATTGGTGTTTTAAAAGAAGTATTTTAGAGGCGCTTGGGATATTTGTAAAACAGACTTGAGTCGTCTCTTTGGCTGGATTTCCAGGAAAATTACTTCGAATTTTATTAGACGTAACATATTTTCTTAGAGCATCTATTAAGGGCCTGTTTCAAGGTATGCGACTGAGACAAGAGATCGCAACGTGCAACCGTTTCCATACTACTTCATTGTGGACGTGTTGTTATAGCCTAACGTTATCTTTATATGTCGGTCGCGTACCTCAAATCGTGCCTTTATAATAATCATATAGTAACACATTAGAAATATTCATAGAAGGTGGAAGTAATACTTGTTTTTTATCTAGAAGTATCATTGATATTCCAAAATAAAATAAAGAAAAATCTACGTTTTTTGTTTTCTTTTTCACTAGGCTAGGCTAAGCTCACAAGGTTAGCAAAGGAGGAAGTGAGTCAAGTCCTAAACATCCACAATATCGGAGTGATCCTGGCTTCGTGGCCAATCTTTTTGATCCTTGCACGGCAAAGTGGACCCTGGCCCTTTTTTATACATAGTGCAGTCCAAAGATAATGTGAAGCGTCAATAGTCATTGCGTCCCTCAAGAGTCGACGGAATTATACCAGATTGAAGTTACTGGATATATACTGGTTGATTTCGAAACGCAACTTGTCTCAATGAGACATGCGGATTTTTCACCATGTGTACGCTGATCACTTTCTAGTTAGGTACAAAAATAACCTCCCACAAGCAAGATCTTGTTGTCTCTCTGGGTGACGTAAATATCCGTTAAATAAAAATACATATCCACTATTGAAGTGAAGCATGTGACTAGCTCGTTCTCACTCTCTTACGCACACCCACAGTCCGCGTCATGTGAATAGTAAAGAGTAACGCGACATAAAATGTGAAGTCAAAATTTAATTTCATCTAATACATAATATTTGAAATTTAGACATATTATGTCTAAATTTCAAATAGCTCTTAATTTATTTCGTCATATAAAAATGTACTGTTTCTTAAATATGTCCTACTCAAGGCTAGCCACGGATAAGTACTGTTGAAATTGCGCGGAAAAGCGTCTGATGGCTGCCCTCGACGACTTTCATTTCTTTCTTCTGCTCAATAACTTTACAATTATTTTGGGTTCTTGTATTTATTATAACCTCTTGATGATTAATATACTGTAATAGCCAATGGATAAATGGCAGCTTGCTATTGTGTTTCGTACAGTAAGTGAGATTTCTAGACGCCCAAATTCCATTTCGGTTGGTAGCGTATCAATAATTCTTCGGGTGTGGATGGGAGTATGGAGGTTCTTGGGTGCTGGAAATTACTCAACATCAAGCGACCCCCTTGCCCGTTTTTCAGCCTCTGCTGTAAAAAACTTTCTTCCGTTCATATCTGGAAGCCAAATCTCATAATTAAAAATGTTCAAAATATCATTCCGATCTAAGGGCCAATTCTGCTATTTTAACTGACACTGCGAATGAATTTTAACCGAACTGAGATTACATTTTGAATTAATTAAAAATATGGCATTCTGCTCCTTTAAAAATTCGATATCATCTCAGTTAAATTGCATATAAACTGTCAATTCGATCAACTTTCAATGTCTTTCTTTTGTTGAAAATATGGCTTCGCATTATTATGCATTTCGCCAATGACAAGTATTTTACCGAATTTTACGTATCAGCTGCCATAGACTAAATTCTAGAAATTAAAAATGACCTAAGCGACAAAATCAATGTTACCAACTCACAATAAAATACCCACAATATGACTAATTTCAGTGATTAAAAAATTACGTAACTGGAGGTTATGATTTTTTAATTAATTGATTTGACTAATTCCATGTATTTTATTTATTTCATTAATTTATCTATTCCATGGCATAACTGAAGGAAAACGGCACAACAGCACCACTCAGGCAGTCCTTTCCGGAAATAACCACAATCGCGATTATTTTATTGAAATTTGAAATTCTACCGAATTGCGGTTTTTTTATTTTGCAACACTGCTGAGGACATATCTATACTAAATGAAAATTGTGCGAGAGATTTGGCGGGAATTTTGACAGTGCGATTGCTCTCATAATTTAATCTACACTAATATTCTAGAGAGGAAAGATTTTTTTGTATTTTTGTATGTAACAAATAAACTTAAAAACTACTGGGCCGATTTCAAAAATAATTTGGCCGTTAGAAAGCTACATTATCACTGAGTAACATAGGCTGTAAACTCATTTCTAATACTTTACTGGAATAACGAGCACACAAAGTCGCACAATTTTGACTACTTTTAGTTGCTTGCAGTAAAAGAGAATAAAGTTAACTGAATTTGTCTGCAGTTAACTCACAGTCACTTCACCTCAGTGTTGCCAAGTCAGATTTTTGAAAATACCGTGTTGTCCACATTAAAATACGGCATTTGCGTCAAAAATACAGTGCTTGATGGGAAAAAAAACAGTCTTTTTTTTTTTTTTTTTTTTTTTTTTTATCCTGGCTCGGCAAAGTGACTACGCTACACCTGATGGTAAGTATAGCGCAATCCATGAATACTGTCGACCAACGATAGACATTGAATCTATCGCAGATCGGCAGAATTATGCCGGCCTGCTTAGTTGCTTCTTCACACTCCGTTTAAAGGATCCCAAGTTATAGGAAGGAGGAAACACGTGCACCGGCAAGCTATTCCACAGCTTTATGGTCCGACAGAAATACGATTTTGAGAACCTCTTGGTCCGAGCCGAGATGGAAGAGACCACGAAGCTATGGTTTCGCAAGCCAGCACGCGTGGTTCTGTTAAGGAAAGGTGAGGAAGGAATAAGGTCAAACAATTCTATTTTACAGTGCAATAAAATGTCATACAAAAAAGGAAATAATTAAATTATTAAATAAAATATAAATTTATTTTAAACTTTATATCCTAAACTAACTTAACATTTTATTTGTATATATCGATCGCTGCAGAAATGGATGGCTGCGATGATGATGATATCGGTTTATTTTTTTTAATGTGTTTAATCAAAGAGTTTTATGTATACTACTAGACAAGCTGCGCGGTACATAGAAATAGTAGTATAATAAATTGTAGTATAGTAAATTAGTTGTATTACTAAGTTGCAGTCAATTGACCGTAACTCAATATTATCATCTCGCTTACTCTCAACTAGAACCTCTATTGCGCTCCCTGTTTGTGAACTGTCAAACTCCCGCGTTATGTGACGCAGTTTTACTTCTAAATAACCTGTCTAGTAGTATACAATAATAATACGAAATTTTTACTGTAAAAAAATACTGTGTCTCCATATAAGGTATTTATAAAAATACCGTGTCCAGTAGATGGCATGAAAATACGGCAGATCTGCTGTAATTACAGTGCACTTGGCAACACTGCTTCACCTTCAGTCACATTTCGTTCTCAATATTTTGACGTTTGTCTGTAGACGAAATGCATTTTATATAGTTAAGTGTCTCACAATGGTCACTGGCGAAATTACCAATCTACGATGGAGCCAAACACAATTAAAAGAAGAAGAAGATAGTTAAGTGTCAAAATTGTTACCAGAATGCCGTTTTGGTTCAGTCAACTTGTATTCTACTTTCGATATCATTGCGTTCTAAGTTCTTGAATATTGGTTTAGCAGAATACCATTTGCAACTTTCTTGTCGCTGAGATTAGATCGGAATGATATTTTGAACAATTAAAATTACGAGAATTGGCCCTCTAGTATCAGTTTCAAGAATGTTGCAAATGGTTCTCATAAACCAATAATCACCGTCAAATGTGAAAATATATCGTAATGAGATCGAAAATATAATAAAAGTTGACTGAAGCCAAAACGGTATTCTGCTAACATTTTTTAATTACACATGACCTTAAATACACGTCAAAATTGAGAGTGAATTGAGATCGGGATGAGATTATATTGACACCAGAATGAACTTAAAGAGGAACACAATACAATTTTTTAGTTAAATCAAAACCTAATCTCAGTTCGATTAAAATTTATTCGCAGTGTCAGTTAAATACGAGAACTGGGCCTTCTGTTAATTAACAGTTCAGTCAGTATTTCCAAAGAGTCCAACTTGACATTGTCTTTTCTACTTAAAGCTTTTCGAACACTACTTTCTATGACTTTAAGAACAGCAAATCAGGAGGCCAATTCTCGCAATTTTAAATGTTCAAAATATCATCCCGATCTAGTCTCAGCGTCAAGAATGTTGCAAATGGCATTCTCTTAAACCAATAATCAACGTCAAATGTGAACATACTCGTAGATCGTAATGAGACTGAACTGACCGTAAATGTTGACTGAAGCCAAAACGGTATAATGCTAGGTGCATTTGACGTTGATTATTGGTTTAAGACAATACAATTTGCAACTTTCTTGACGCTGAGACTAGATGGGAATGATATTTTGAACATTTAAAATTACGAGAATCGGCCTCCTGTTCTCAAACGGCAATTTACCTTATTGTAAAGTATCATCATACATTATTGGTGACACGTGATTCACTGCTTAGCGTCAATACGTGTCAAAGTTATCAAGTTATCGACAAGATTTTCAAGGGTATAATGTATTTGTGGAAGGAACTTGAATTATATTACAACGACTTATAAGTTAGACGTCGGAGGGGATTTGATCGGAGATTTAGTATAATCTTTTTGTAAGCCATTTTACATAATAGAGATCCGTTCTGGAAAGTCACGCTGTGGTATAGTTGGAATTTTGCTTATCCCAGTTTAATAGAGTAGTAGAGCTACGCTGTAGATACTTTTGTCTACAGCATGAATGGGCCGGCTCGTCCGGGTCGTTACCACTGTCTCACAGAAAAGCGGCGTAAAGTAGCAGGTTGCTGCTGCGTTTCGTACGGTGAGTGAGATATCACCTGATGGTAATTGATCTCCACCGCCCATGTACGCCCACAATACTAAAATAATCATGGGCGTGTTGCCGACCTTAAAGAAAAGGAATAAGTAAGGGATTGGGAAGGGGAGGGGAATTGGGCCTCCGGATATCTCACTCACCGTACGAAACGCAGCAGCAACCTGCTACTTTACGCCGCTTTTCTGTGAGACAGTGGTAACCCGGCCCATTCATGCTGTAGACAAAATTGTCTACAGCGTGGCTCTACCACACAAACAAAATAATGTAATGTAATAAAAAAAAGATTTCGTTTGATATTTATCTTTGCAATTTACTACTTTAATTATTAGTAATGATATATTTATTTTGTTTATACATTTTAATTTATTCATGTTTGTACGAACATTCAGCTTACTGTTCAGTCGTAATTTAAATAATGTATAACTAAAACTTAAAACCTGGATTCAAAGATTAACACTGAAGAGTAACAAATAAAATGTTATTTATATTTATGAATATGTTACTGCCTCAGAGGCGCAGTTTTAATGCATACGCGTTACGACTGAGGCTGATGCTGACGTCTCGGGTTCAATCCCCGGGTCGGATAAAGTGGTATTGGGTTTTTCTATTACGGAATGCTCAGTATCAGCCCGGAGTCTGGAATTTGTGCCCGGTATGGCGATAGGCTCGCCCCCTATCACATCGTGGGACGGAGATACGCTCGGCGAAATGTGGGTGTATGGTAACACCTCTGCCTACCCCTTCGGGGATTACAGGCGTGAGTGCATACGAATATGTAACATTTACGTAGAGGTCATTTTGGAGTGAGTAAACCGCCGGGCAACTGAAATCTTTGATATTTTATTGATTTGTGATTTTTATGTCTTCATTTTTTAAATCGATTTCTAGGTTTTAGGTTTTGAACACTCCGTGCGCGAGTCCTACACGCACATGTCCGGTTTGGAACTAAAAAACTAACGTAAAAATATTCATGAAGAATATAATACACTTCATCTGAATTTTAAAATGAATAAAAGTATTACAACATTTATTAATGCCTCATAATCTTTTTCGATCGAATAAGTTGTTTTCATCCATAAAATTAAATGGTGGCTTGAAATCCTTTGCCAATAAACATGAGCAAAATTTCACATTTTCTGGCAATCGTCTCCAACGAGAGTTACCTTTAGTGTCAAAGTTTATTGAAAATCGCTATCCAAAGAGGAGTATTTTATTTATAACTGCCATAGTAGATATTTAGAGCCATACTATAGATAGTTCTGCCTACAGAATGAATGGGTTGGCTTGACCGTGGTGGTTCCACTGTCCCACAAATAACTAATGGAGTGGAAAGTTTGTCTCCTATCATATCATGGGACGAATATAAACTAGGCGAAATGTGGGTATACTAGTTAGGTACACCTCTGCCTACCCGTTTGGGGAAAACAGGCGTGAGTGCGTATTTAATTTAACTGTATTTTCTGAATATTTTAATTCTGTGGTTACTTATAATTGTGACAAGAATTACCATTGTTATATTAAAAGCCTTTACTCTAATATAAATACCATTATATATAGGTTTGTGATCCTAATAAATAAAATAATATTTAAAATATAATTAATGTAGGTAGTTTTTCGATTGATTATTGCTATACATGCTTAAACTAAATATTTACCAGAATAGGTACAGCATTACAAAGCAGCACAGTCAGTTTCTTCTTTTTGAATAATAAATGTTTCTCTAAATGTTGCTAAATATTATTGATGATGGTTTTGGTGTCCAATATCAATGTCTTACGTTGATACAATCCAATTCTACAGTAAAACATTATCTTCAGGAAAACTGAAACGAGTCATTTTATTACACATCATTAATACATTTCTTATATTTAATTTTATTATTAATGCATACTGCAAAATTAATATTTCCCATAATATGGGGTAATAATTTATTGAAATTTCGGCAACACCAAACGGAGTAATTTTGTTTGGGTATAAATTTTATTATATGATATTTACGTTGATTAATGCTTTACTACGAAGAATTTTACTTCAAGAATACTCTAAAACAATAATATATTTTTTTACAGCTTTATTACTGATAAAGCGTGGTATACTTACGAATGAAAATATAAGTCCGGCATTTTCCATCCACTATCACTTTTACACCCTAAAATGCTACACCGCACCATGGTTACTTCGAAAATTATATAAATAGTAAGTCGACGTTGTTATCAACAACAAATAAGCGCATGTATTTTAACTTTTACATTAATTATTACGTAACTATACGTCAACTGTCAAACTTTGTTTATGCAAGTAGTTTGATATACTTCAAATACTAAACATTCGTCATGAAACAAGAAATATGATCGTTCTGTTTCATTCTTTTATACGATATCACCATAAGTAGCTCTTTTTCTTGTGCGAATGCGACAAAAGCTATGAATTACTCTAGGTATTCTCCCTCTACGGTTAATTCTAGCAACCCAATTTCGACTTGACATAAGATTTGACATTTGATGAGTTCATTTTACACTGATCATCCTTTCAGAAACCGGGCGTATGTGTTGATTTTAATCAACCCACGAATTCAATATGAACTTTTTATTTCTCAAATCACCTACCATCTGGAGGTTCTGTATCATTTAAGTGATCTATGTGCGTCACCTCGCCATATTGTCTGAATGGGCGGCACGTCTTCGCTCCGTCGCCGGCCAACTTTCTTGATTATCAATACGCGCCGGGAATCCCAACAAACTTCCCAGCTCGCTAATCATGAGCCTCCATGATTGGCTGAAGGACTCGATACAAATCAGTTGCTGCTTTGATTTTTTGTCATGTCTCAGCAGAGTGTACAAAAATATATTTTCAAAGATATACTGACATGGTGGCGAAGTTGTAATGCTTACGCGTTACGAGGCTGAGGTCTCAGGTTCGATCCGGGGTCGGGTAAGAGTGAAATTGGGTTTTTCTATTACGGAATGCTCAGTATCAACCTGGAGTCTGGAATTGTGCTCGGTATGGCGATAGGCTCGCCCCCTATCACATCATGGGACGAAGATAAGCTCGGCGAAATGTACTAGTTACACCTTTGCCCATTACAGGATTACAGGCGTGAATGCGTATGTCTTTCTGTAATTAAATCCTTTTATTGCCTTTATTTTAATCGTAGGCGCTCGGTAGAACGTTATAATATTCCAAAGATAAATGAAACATGAAAATGGAATAGTTACATCCCACATATACTTGGCCAACCGTGGGTGTACTAGTTGTACCTCTGCCTACGCCTTCGGGGATTACAGGCGTGAGTGCGTATGTATGTATGTATTTCAAAGATGGAAGAGCAATATGTTACGTTTCGAGTTCGTATAGAGTAGTCTATATCTATAATGAAGAATAAGATATCAAATGTGTCAAAGGTTCAATCTCAATTTTCTCAATTCCTATGACCATGTAATTCCAGGTCACATTTTAGGTCTTTATGATACAGCTGGAATATCTGTCTGCATTCAAAATAATCACATACAATTTCATTATGTACACACATATTCTGACAGATTCATGATTTAACAGCCACCGGGGCACCGTGGGTGAGTAGCCGGCTGTAAATAGAGATGCCGCGGGTCGGTTCCCGCACCGAGACAAAATACTTGTGTGATCCCTAGATGTTTGTTTCGGGTCTGGGTGGTTTTTCCCCAAAGGGGTTGATGTCAAGCAGGCGGCTAGTCGTAAAAACTTCATTCTGTAACATGTGTTAAAATCATATTGCTCCGACCCCACTGCGAGTGGGATAAGAGCAGGTGGAAGAAAGAAGAAGGATCTAACAGATTCATATAAATGACAGCCTCCGTGGCGCAGTTGGCGAGTAGCCGGCTGCGAAGCGAGAGGCCGGTGGTTCGGGAATCGAATGAGACAAATGTTTGTGTGATCCACAAATATTTGTTTCGGGTCTGGGTGTCATGGGACAGCAAGTCCCTCGTAATTCCTGATACCCACGATACAGGTTAACCTAGTGTGGGGTCAGGACTATGTGTGTGACTGTTGGGTAGATTTATTATTATTATTATACCGTCAGCTAACTAGTCCTGCATCCGCGCTTCGCAGAGCTTATTTCCGTCCTATGATGTAATAGTGGGCGAGTCTATCGTCATATATAATAATACCAGCCCTGTATTATACATGTCCCACTGCTGGGCATGGGCCTCCTCTACTGAATGAGAGGGGTTAGGCCGTAGTCCACCACGCTGGCCTAATGCGGATTGGCAGACTTCACATACCTTCGAAATTCTTATGGAGAACTTCTCAGGTATGTAGGTTTCCTCAGGATGTTTCCTTCACCTTTAAAGCAAGTGATAATTAACAATTAATATACACGTAACTTAGAAAAGTTAGAGGTGTATGCTCTTGGGGCTGGTTTCGAACCTGCGACTTTCGTCTCGACAGTCCATACCACTTCCACCTGAGCTATCACTGCCATCGTGCAGTGCTATCGTCATACTGGGCACAAAATCAAATCCCGTGGCTATTATTAATATTACGTACCGAAAACTCAAACACATTATATTATTATGATTGCCCAACCTGGGATTAGAACCCAGGAATTCAAGGGTTCTCAGGCGAAAACCACTGCCAATAGAAGAATGAGGCGAAAATTATAAATTCAGTGTCTTATATTTAATGTATAAGGCTGGGTTAAAAGTATATAAAACATACCTATTTAATACGTATTAACTAACTAAAATCCTCAAGCCATTAAAACGTCTGATCTCTAGTTAAGCCGTGCAAGAAGTGTGAAGTTACAGCCCAAAGAAATTCAACTCACGCGCGGCCAGCGTTGTAAATCAAAAAGTATTTAGGGAAGAATTTGAATTACTAATTTGTGTTAATAGGTCTGCTCCTAAATAGTGGCTCTGAAGCGTTTAATTACGACACAAGAAATCCGACCGCATCTTTGTTGAGTGCAAGAAAATTAGGTTAGGTGTACACGGTTGGAGAAATTAGCTGATGCTGATCCTGATTGAATTTTAGGTGATAGGCTTATTAGGGGTGGTGATTTAACCGTGTATCATAGACCCAAAATTTACATTATCTAAAAACTTTTCTAACATTTTGGTAGTAATCCTGGTAGTAGCAATAAATAAATTAAAATGGATTTTAGTACTAACAAGGATTTGAATCCCGAATGTAGATCAGTTATGCACAAATTGTACATGTGCGAATACTTAGTGGTTGAAATTGATAACTCTTGCATTTCTACTATTTTGTACGCTAGGTATACAGCTGCTAGAACTCTAACTCAAAAGTAAAATTACCATTACTCCAAATAACTGGAAATAATCTAATTTTTCCGTATATCTGATTAGATTAAAATGTTTGGCTAGAAATTATTTTAAGTTTATTTTTTTATTTGCCAAATGACGTTTGTATGTCGTTCGTCTGATGGAAAGCACCATGCTTGCCTATAAATAAAACCAATATCACTCAGAACTTTGCAGTATAAAATAGTACTTGACATTGTACTGCGCTCATCATCGCGAGACATAAGACGCAAAGTTTCATGATTAATTAAGTTCCAATAATTTCACTAGCTGCAACGTCCGGCGATGAGACCACTCTGGACCATCCGAGTGATGAAGGAACTCAGACAATAATTATACCCCCATAAGGTGGGTGCCCTCAGCGTGGTCGCTTACTTTAAGGGCGCTTATTTTTTTACCTAAAGCGCTCACCCGATTTTCTTATTTTTATATTATAGGCCGCCAATGAGCAAGTGGGTCACCTGATAGTAAGTTATCTCCACCGCCCATGTGCGCCCACAATACTAAAAGAATTAGAAAAGAATTATGGGTGCGTTGCCTACCTTACGTTGTTTACCTTAAAGGAAAGGGGACACTCCCTTCCCTAAGGGATTGGGAAGGGAGGCGGTTTGGGCCTCCGGATATCTCACTCACCGTTCGAAACGCAGCAGCAAGCTGCTACTCTACGCCGGTTTTCTGTGAGACAGTGGTAACGACCTGGACGAGCCGGCCCATTCGTGCAGTAGACACAAGTGTCTACAGCATGGCTCTACCACTTCCAAAAAAATCCGGTTAAGCTGATTACAGCCGACTGATGTCAGGCTATCATCACGCCTCCACACAAAAAAAAAACGCTGCAACGTCCTTCAAACCGAAACACAACAAGTCATGACAAGTTTCCCAGTGTCTTGCATGCCTGTATCTTTCACCCAGTTAAGTCAGTCATCTTAAAAAATCTGCACCATTCCTAAGTGAAGAAAGTTGTGAAAAACATCTTGGGCGTTCAGTTCATTACTCATGCAAATGCGGTACCGAGGACCGCCGACTTGCCTTCATACAATTATTACGACCGCTGTAATATGCTAACTGTCTTGGATAATGCTCTTTATTCGCCTGCTTTAAATTCCTGTTTTTGTAACTTTATGCTGATAATCCTGAACGACTCTGGCACTTGGGCCTGTAATGAATGTTGAATTGCTAATGAAATGGCAAACACCCACACAATACTGAGTGGTAGAACTTTGCTGTATTTTTATCAGCTACATGAATTGATCGAGTCGAACAGATGTGAAACGGACATTGTAGCTGTTACTGCAAATTTTACTTTCTTATTTCAAGTTTTGTTTATTTTTTTTGTTAACCGAATTCATAGAGAAGGTTTTGTATTCGACCTGTATGGTACGCGATTTTTTTCAAAAACCAATATACCAATTTTGGTGGTTCTTTAATTAACAAAATCTAGATACTTTTGGAAGATTTTAATGTATAATACATTCATATGAAGTAAGTTACTTATATGATTAAATGTGCACCAAAACCATAAAAATATTTTGTATATTTTACGTCGTATCTCCTAACAACTTTTGGTAATTCTTTTTGTATTTGATAGGGTATATACTTCAGAAAGGGATCAAAACGGGGGGTTAAAAACTAAAACTTTGGTATTTGTACACAAACTTTGATGATTTTCATTAAAACGTGTATTATAAAATTCTTTATAACAGCAATAGCACCGACTTTAAAATATGTGAACCGGAAAAAATTAAAGTCTGATTAATATTTTTGAGTTTTATCAATCATTAACTAACAATAAAACTGCTATAGTACCGACTCAAAGGTTGTTAGACTTTTTATTTTTAATTTCAAGGATTTTAAGGCGGTTCTTTCTTATTAAAATATTCTGAGCTGCAATATCAATAATATATATGTATTTATTTACGTAAATCAGACAACACAGAGTGAGTTCTACAAAATTCTTGAAATTAATTAAATAAATAAATAATAAATAAATACACCCAACAGTCACATACATAGTCCTGACCTCACACTAGGTTAACCTGTATCGTGAGTATCAGGAACCTCGAGGGACTTGCCAACCCACAACACCCAGACCAGAAACAAATATTTGTGGATTAGACAAACATTTGTCTCGGTGTGGGAATCGAACCCACGGCCTCTCGCTTCGCAGCCGGCTACTCGCCCGCTGCGCCACGGAGGCTGTCATTATTTTACATTATCTATCTACATATCTTAAAAACGTTCAGGCATCATATATCCATATATTCTCTTTGTTTCAACACAGCTGCACTGCAGAGCTGCCGCAGCATGCTCGTGTTATAGTGACCATTAATATTAATATCAAAATGAACGCATTTTAATAATTAAATATTTTGTAATGTGTGTGATTAACAAATGGATTGTTGGTACACATTTTTTACGATAATATATTATGGTTTTTCATTATTTTAATAGGTTTTAATTACATACATACATACGCACTCACGCCTGTAATCCCCGAAGGCGTAGGCAGAGGTGTAACCAGTACACCGAGTTCGCCGAGCGTATCTCCGTCCCATAATGTGATAGGGGGCGAGCCTATCGCTATACCTGGCACAAATTCCAGACTCCGGGCTGATACTGAGCATTTCGTAATAGAAAACCCAATACCACTTTACCCGACCCGGGGATCGAACCCGAGACCTCAGCGTCAGCTTAATCTTAACGCGTACGCATTACAACTGCGCCACCGAGGCAGTTTTAATTACATTTTTTAATATTATATTTACAAAAACATATCATTTAAAAATATGCTACTCTAATGCCGTGACAACAAAGACAAGAGACTTGCTCATTTGTCGTTCACTGCGATAAAGAAACGGTCAAGTACGAATCGGACTTACACCTCGGGTTTACACACACCCTTATTTTTGTTCCTTATATTATTTGTTATCAGGGTGGTCAGGACCGTATACTTAGGGTATTGCTTTTGGTTAGTGAGAGGCGTGAGATCCATCAGGCGACCTACTCGTTTTGTTATTCAAGCTAATTTAAAAAGAAGTAAAAATATATATTTTACAATTCAAATTTTATTTATAATCCTTTTAATTTAAACTTTGTTTAAGTTTCATAATACCTAGTACCCAGTTATTTTGGTAGTAAATATTCTATTGGTTGACGATTTAAAGTCCATAAGGCCGGGTATTATATTTTATAATACGCGGCCGCGAATTTATATTACAATTTTAAATTCATATAATATTTCTGTATAAAATAACTAAATAGGCGATAGGCTCGCCCCCTATCACATTGTGGGACGGAGGTACGCTCGGCGAAATGTGGGTGTACTGGTTACACCTCTGCCTACCCCTTCGGGGATTACAGGCGTGAATGCGTATGTAAAATAACTAAATAAAACAAAACTTAGTGGACTGGAAAAGTGAATGTCTAAATATTAAATTTCTAAATCGAACCTATTAAGTGTCAACTACAGATCGTGAATCAAATTTTATGAATTGATAAATGAACGAGCTGCACAGACTTTTATAGCCCCGCCTCCTTGCACATAGTTTTAGTGGGGTAATTTTTTTGCTTGAGCTACATTTCTTGTCATCTTATTTCGATGCGCAGCCGGCTCTACTAGCCCGAACACGTTTATTATTTACATACATTGCAAGACGTAAAAAATAATCGAAACACTATTATTATAAATGATTTCGATATGCTCCAGCTGATTCTAAATTCTATTCTGAAAATATTCAGAGCTTAAGAAATCTCGGCAAAATAACTTGCACGCTATCTCGCCCTTTAAGAAATAGGTAAAAGTGTGATAAAATTTTATTCATTGTAATAAAAAGAGCTTTAGTGGTAAAATTACGGCCTGGGAATGTTGTTTTAAATTAAGTTAATTTAGATTTGATAATGGGTTCGAAACTAAATTTAGATAATCTAATTTTAACTTTAATCCGAAAAAATCTCCATTTTGCCAACGTGGCTTCGTTAAAAATTATTCTTTACTAATAGTTTCTTCTTAATCCCAATCCATCCATTCAATAAGATTTATTTTTAATAGGAATTTTATTATTTCTATCTATTTATAGTTTCTACCGGAGTTTTCATTTATTTCAAGGCTCATGAGGTTAAGTTTTATTTTATTTTGTCATCAAGCAGTTTAAATAAACTTGTGACACTGTATTTAGTTTCTAGTATGTGCTCTCAAACTAAAAAAGTAAACCTTATTTGATGATTTTTGCGTAATATCCTAACAAACAAAACGAGTAGCCGGTTGCGAAGCGAAAAGCCGAGGGTTCGATTCCCGTACCGAAAAAATGTTTTTTGATCCACGAATATTTGTTTCGGGTCTGGGTGTTGTGGGACCACAAGTACTTCGTAGTTTCTAATACCCGCTATACAGGTTCATCTAGTATGGGATTAGGACTGTGTGTGTGCATTTATTCTATTTATTATTCTAAAATTAACTTAACTTTCTAAAAATTAATACCATTTAATAGTCAATAACAATTTCAGAAAAAATATATTTAATGCACCTTTTTACGGCTAACAAAAACCAAAGATGAGAGGTCACTGACTATGACAGTATAATATTTCGGCTATTTCGGCGTGTCTTCGACAGGTAATCGTAGCATTGATTGCAAAAATGATAACAGTTTGATTCGTTCTACATCTACTTTGATCACATCAAAGAACCATAATGAGGGTGTGGATTGACTTGCTTGGAATTATTTTTCTTTTCAATCGATTTAAAAAATTAGAAGACTCAATTCAATCTTAATATTTTAATTTGATGAAATCTAAATTATCCTGATTGTTTACTAGAGCTATCTGTAATGGTTGAACCGGCGTCGAAATCCGTTTAGCCGTTTTTAGGTGGTGCTCGTATCTATACTAATATTATAAAGCTGAAGAGTTTGTTTGTTTGGTTGAACGCGCTAATCTCAGGAACTACTAGTCCGATTTGAAAATTTATTTCAGTGTTAGATAGCCCATTTATCGAGATACGCTATATAAAACTTTTTTCCCGGAACAGGCCGCTCACGCGGGCGGATCCGCGAGCAAAAGCTAGTATATTATTAAATAGACAGATAACAGGCTCACTCTTTTGTTTTGTTATAATATATTGAGATATTGGAACTATCCATAAAACTACATATTTATGTCATAAAGTATTTATTATTACGTCCAGTTGCGTTCAGTATAATTTATGATCTAAAATTTCTACTTTTATTACCCAAAATAATCAATTAATGACACAAACATTCCCTGGATCTTTAAAAGACCCAAAAAATCGCCATTCCACATTCCCTCGGCTTTTGAACGCGAGCGAAAAAAATGATACGTGTCCAAACAGAGCGAACTCGACGAAACCTATTTCCCTCGCTTCCTGCCGACCCCTTAATGGACGCGGCGAGATTTCAACTCACATTGACTGTAGCTGTTACGTTCTTAACCGATTGCAACGGTTTCTAAGCGGTGTTTTTGTTTGTGTTAATATACTTAGCAATAAAAAAATCTTCTTTGTCTTTCCTCCACCTGTCTTTACGCTACTCGCAGTGGGGTAGGCAATACATGCTATGATACATGTTAAATAAAGATTTGACTTGTAATTTTTACGACCAGCCCTCTGCCTCTGGAGAGATCCGACCCGAAACAAATATCTGCGGATCCCACAATCGCTTATGTCTCGGTGCGGGAATGGAATCCGTGGCTCCTTGCCTCACAGCCGGCCACTCGCCTACCACACTACAGAGCCTGTCAATTAACCATAAAATAATAATGAGTGATTATTCTAACTAGTATGAGTGTATGTGTGTGTTTGGGGTGTGTGGGTCGGAGTGTGTTTTATTCTTGGTATCCTAACCAGTGTTTCGTTTCATTAACTTTCAAGTCATATAGAAGACAACAATTATTATTATTATTTTTTTATAGTATAGGCCGGCAAACGAGCAAGTGGGTCACCTGACGGTAAGCAATCTTCACCGCCCATGTACGCCCACAATACAAAAGAATTATGGGCGCGTTGCCGACCTTAAACGAAAGGGATAATAAGGAATTGGGAAGGGGAGGGGGATTTGGGCCTCCGGATATCTCACTCACCGTACGAAACGCAGCAGCAAGCTGCTACTTTACGCCGGTTTTCTGTGAGACACTGGTAACGACCCGGACGAGCCAGCCCATTCATGCTGTACACAAAATTGTCTACAGCGTGGCTCTACCACTCGTACAGTTATATTATAATCAAAAGGCTAATTGATAACCTTAATATGATGTAAGAGGTGGAAGTTTATTTGCTACAAATAAATATTTCTTTCTTACGGATAATACAATGTCCCATAAATCTGCTTGCACAGTTTATTTTTCGTACTCACACATAAACTTCATTAATTATAATCAAATATTTTTAGGGTGTGATGGGTGAGATGAAATTATACGCGTAACTGGAAGGTCTATATGTCTACATGACGCACACAGGTCTTGGTGGCGATTGAGTATTAGTCGAAACCGCAGTAAGCCACGCCATATTTCACGAAAACAATGATGCCAGAATGTAGATTGTAGGTAGCATGGAACCCTTGTCAGCCCTTTAAGGGATACAAGCTTAACGGTGTTTAAAATATTTTTATTAGTATTTAGCATCGAAATAAGATCACTAGAACTATAACTCTCATATACGAGTGGTAGAGCCACGCTGTAGACAATTTTGTCTACAGCATGAATGGGTCGGCTCGTCCGAGTCGTTACCACTGTCTCACAGAAAACCGGCGTAAAGTAGCAGCTTGCTGCTGCGTTTCGTAAGGTGAGTGAGATATCCGGAGGCCCAAATCCCCCTCCCCTTCCCAATCCCTTATCATCTCTTTCCTTTAAAGTCGGCAACGCGCCCATAATACTTTTGTATTGTGGGCGTACATGGGCGGTGGAGATCGCTTACCATCAGATGACCCACTTGCTCGTTTGCCGGCCTATACTATAAAAAAAAAAACTCTCATATGAATCTGCCAAAAAATACGGCTCACTTACTTACAAATGCAGAGGTAAAATCATACATAACATTCATACACGCAACAAAAATTAATGATAGTTCAAAATCAACTTTATTTTATAAAAGTTAATGTCTAAGTATTAAATTACTAGATCGAGATACGACGTTCTACACCGCGCTAAAAATTAGACCTATCATTTGTCAACTAGAGATTATTATGCACAGACTTTTATAGCCCCGCCCCCGTGCATAGAGTTGTCATCTTATTTCGATGAGACACAGAGTTTTTTTGTACAGAGTTTTGGTGGGGTCATTTTTTTGCTTGAGTTACGTTTCAATCATCTTATTTCAGTGACATTTAGACATAGGTATAGCTTTTCAACGCGAGTCAGAACACAATAATCGATTGACTATAAAAACAAAAACCTACAGCCGTAAACGGCGGCCAGCTCCGTGGCGCAGCGGGCGAGTAGTCGGCTGCGAAGCGAGAGGCCGTGGGTTCGATTCCCACACCGAGACAAATGTTTGTGTAAACCACAAATATTGGTCTCGGGTCTGGGTGTTGTGGGACCGCAAGTCCCTCGTAGTTCCTGATACCCACGACACAGGTTTACCTAGTGTGGGGTCAGGACTATGTGTGTGACTGTTGGGTGTATTATTATTATAATACAAGTTCCACTCATATTTTCAAGCGTAAAACTCTATAATGTTGTTGTTTTAAAGACCATATGTGTGACTAATAAATAATATTTACGTTGGTTTCGGTACGCTGGTGCCATAAATGTCAACGGGCGGGCGAACAGCACCGGCGGGAGCCGACTGTATCAGCTGTCGAGTGGGGCTTGCCGCAAGTAATCAAGAAGAGCAACTATTGTGTTAACTTTTCTTTTGAGCTTAATAACGAACAGAGCAGGTCGCTCGCCTGTTGGTGTCACGCGTATCAATAAACAGAAGCAACACCAATCAGTCCGAATACCCAGTAATTTCACTGGATTTCTTAAACTGGAACAAAAAAGTGTTACACACTGCTGCTTCGCGGCAGAAATAGACAAAGTGGTGACACCTTCCCAAACGGCTTCTCCCATACGAGGAGCCTAATACCTTGAACAAAAAAAAGACGCTCATAAGCTTCTATAGAGCATCATTAACATTCTGAAACTTCAAATGGTAGATCAACAATAGCCACCTCATAGCCATGAGGTGGTAGGTTCCTCGAATGCGAAAGGCCGTCTGGGTTAGCACCACCGCTTTGTCTATTTCTGCCGCCAAGCAGCACTGTGTAAGTGTTGTGTTTCGGTTTGAAGGCCATCGAAGCCAGTGAAATTACTGGGTATTATAAGACTTAACATCTTATGTCTCGGGATGACGACCGCAGTTCAGTGTCATGCAGTGTTCTGTAATCCAGAGTTTTGTGTGACGTTGCTTATGTTTATGAGCAGGAGTGACGTTTAACATCAGGCGAGTGGCCTTCTCGTCTCGTCATTCAAGAAAATAGAAAAAAGATCAACCCTGTAGACAATTTTGACTATACCATAAAGAGGCCGGCTGGGCATGCAGATACTTCATACTGTAGACAAAACTGACTACAGCGTGGCTCTACCACTCAAAAAATATTCACAGATGAAGTAGTAGCACCAGACCTAACTGGTTAAAACCCAATAATAACTTTATGATGCAAATATTCCGTCACGTCCAATCGCTCATACCTTGACCCACGTTAATACCCGAAAAATTGTGAAAGACCAAAAATATTTCATTCTTTAAATAATGAAAACGTTCGGAAAAATTTTGCTGTTTATTATTTTTGCTCTTTCTTTTTGTAATAGTTCATTGTCAGCGTATTTGGCGGCTCGAGAGGCGTGAATTCAAATGCTATCTTTTTATGTGAATAGAGATTTTTTTGTTACAAAGGTGAGTAACCTCGCGGAGTGACAAACGGCACGTTCTTCTCACAAATTGGGATTATTTATGTAAAAGCGCTAAAAATTTGCTGTCCGGCATTATGATAGTGACTATCGAGACGTTGATTATTGTTGATCGCTTTTTTGTTATATTAGTTGTATAACTTTGACTGCCGCGGTGGCGCAGTTGTGATGCGTTTGCGTTACGACTGAGTTGCTGAAGTCTTGGATTCGTTCCCCGGGTCGGGTAAAGGTAATATTGGGTGTTTATATTGCTTTTTGAATTGCTCAGGAGTCTGAAATTGTGTCCGGTATTGCGATGGGCTCGCCCCCTATAACATCATGGGACGGAGATTCGCTCGGTGAAATGTAAGTGTAGGTACTGGTTACACCTCTGCCTACCCCTTCGGGGATTACAGGCATAAGTGTGTATGTATTTATTTTTAGGTGTAAAAACGAGTACCACGGTAAACTGTTTATTAGCTTACCCCTCAGGCACTCCCCCGCCTCAGCAACCAAACCTTCCACGTTGTGTGGCGCAATTTTACTTCTAAACATCCCGTTCACGGCCGTTGGTGTCGAAAGGTACTAGAGTGAAGACCACGTCTCTCCAAGCGTAGTGTAGGCCGACCTCGAGCCCGCTGGACCGATGACCTGATAGACGTAGCGGGAAGCGGCTGGATGAGGAAGGCGGAGCACCGTCAAGGGTGGCGCCAACTTGGAAAGGCCTATGTCCAGCAGTTGACGAATTCAGGATGATGATGATGATGATCATGATGATGATGATAACGTTCACAAGGTTGTAGGCCCTCTTAAGCGAGAGTTCGTCTGGGTTGGTACCACCGCTTTGTCTATTTCTGCCGCCAAGCAGCAGTGTGTAAGCATTGTTGCGTTTCGGTTTGATGGACATTGAAGCCGGTGAAATTACTGGGCATTATGAGATCTAACATTTTGTCTTGGGGTAACGAGCGCAGTCTAGTGCCGTTCACTGCTTTGTAATTCAAAGCTCTGTGCGGTGTTGGTCCTGTTTATGGGCAGGCGTGGCGCTTACCATAAGGTGAACGACTGGCTCGTCTCGTCATTCAAGCAAATAAAAAAATATATAAAAAATATACCTATCTTAGTTCAAAAATTATAGATTTAAACGGACAGCCTTCGTGGCGCAGCGGGCGAGTAGCCGGCTACGAAGCGAGAGGCCGTGGGTTCGATTCCCACACTGAGACAAATGTTTGTGTGATCCACAAAAATTTGTTTCGGGTCTGGGTGTTGTGGGACCGCAAGTCCCTCGTAGTTCCTGATACCCACGATACAGGTTTTACCTAGTGTGGGGTTAGGACTATGTGTGTGACTGTTGGGTGTATTTATTTATTTATTATGTTATTACTATAAAAACTATTACCCTGCTATGTTCTTCATATCACACTTAGATCATCAAAAAGATAAATACAAAATAAATTACAATTAATTTGACTACACAGAGTTCAATGGCCATTATATTATTGAACTAATCGAAACAATGATTTATGCGAAGTAAACAATTTTATTACGTACTCAGAAAAACTGTTATAAAGGTTTAAATATTTTACTAGTGATAAAACCTTATCAGTCTTTATTAGGGACTACCTTAACAAATTATTACACCATACGATAATATCGTGACGATATGTCGCATCTTACACCAAGTAATCGTCATCGCCTCATTGGATCATCAGTGGTTGTGTACGCACTGTGAGATCATGGGTTGAATTCCAAGGTTCGACAATAACGATTCGTCTTTACGTTTTCGATTCGAAAAAATGTACATGAATACCGTCACCGTTTTAGTCTGAAAACAATTACGACGCTACTGATCACTAACTTCAGGCCCGCCATGTTTTTTTGCGCGTATTGACACAATGAGAGGAATAAAAGTGATATTGGGTTTTTCTATTACGAAATAGAGCATTAATAAATTGTTTAATACAAATTATAAAATATTAATTTTTGTACTAAATAACGTTTCAGCTATCGAAATAAGATGACAAGAAACGTAACTAAAGCAAAATTCGAAAGCAATGTTAACTAACATGTGTGTTAAATCAAAGGTGTTGATCACGCTTTTAGCAACTCAATTTTGACTTGACATGGATATTGACAGTTGATTAGTTAATTTAACATTGTTCATCCTTTCCGAAACCAGGCGATAGTATTTTAGAAAGGTGTGGTCAAATTTAAGCAATTTATAGTGTACGATAGTAGTGTACGATAGTAGTGTAGTGTCCTGTGTGGTTTTGTTTCTGTTTATGGGCAGGCGTTGCCCTTGTCATCAGTCGAGCCAGTTTCTCGTTTCGTCATTCAAGCTAATAAAAAATAAAAAGTTAATTTCCTTATTTATGTAAGCCAGCTAATGAGCAAGTGGGTCACTTGGAGCTAAGTAATCATCATGTGATAATTCAATATAGGAAGGCAGTGACAAGTACCTATACAGTCCTCGACGACAAATCCCGATCGCCGCGTGTAAATCTGGCTGAACCTCAAATAATGTACCCCGGCACCCATTACGTGAAGACGATTATGCTGGTTTTTACTTGGCAAGTGGCTTTTTAATTACCGGCTAACGTATAATTACTTAGGGAGTACAGTGTAGAAGTAAATGCTGGGCCATGAAGAAATCTGAAGATCTTTAATATGTTTTTGATTCAAAAACATTTTTTTTTATAAGCCTGCATGTCGAAACGAGCAGGCCGTTCGCCTGATGGTAAGAGCAATGCCTGCCCGTAAACAAAAACTACACTACACAGTACTTTGTATTACAAATGAAGGGCACAGACATAACATGTTAAGTCTCGTAATGTCCAGTAATTTCACTAGCTTCAAAATGAAACACGACAAAACTTACACACTGCTGATTGGCGGCACAAATAGATAAAGCGGAGGTACCATCCCAGACGTTCTCTCATATACGTGGGACATACCACCTGGAGTATTAATGATGTTAGGGAGTCCGACGTCACACGATACAGTGGCCCGTGCAGCCGCTCACACTCAAGTGCACCGCCGCACCCAAATTTAGACCTAAACTCATGTCGCATAGAAACCAATCTTCAACATTTGCTATTCTGTCGACTAGAAGAAATTGCTAGACTGTATTCGGAAAAAAAATGAATGTTAAACTCTCGGTGTTTGAGTGGCCCAACATCCCGGACCGCTGAAATTGTATAGTGAGGTTACGGGTCTTCTTTTCATTTGTTGCAAGTAGAAGGTTTTCCAATTAAGCATCCATTCACCTTGAGGTATCCTGTCAAAGAAACTTGTTTAGCATACCGTAGGTCTCAAAGCCTGTCTCATATGATAATTCAAAATAATTAGTATAATATCATAATAATAATATTAGCCTTAATAATCCACCTTCTTAATAAGCCAGCGCGCTAGATTAATGCGGTATCATAAAATTCATATACCTTTGAAATAATTTCTTTAACGAGAATTTTCTGGAATGCATATTTCTTCATAATTTAATGTTTTCATTCATCGTTAATAAAACGTTAATAGTTAGCAATCATCGATAACATATAAATTTTATCGAAGTTAGAAACACACAACTTGCTTTAGCATCACAAGAACTTTTTGAAGCTACACACGTAGCTTCGAAAAGTTAGAGTTGCGTGCTCTAGGGGCTGGCGGATGTTTTTTTAATTATTAATTATGTAAACATATATTTTAGCTATTATATATTCAGGCTCGACTACAATCTAGATATTTTTAACTTGCCTCCACAATTACCATAAGCTACAGTACTTGTAACTATAGTAGGTAGCTAGTCCCTAAGCATAACTCATGTTAACAAGTCACTAGGTGGAATTGCCCTGCCCCTACGCATATAAGGTAGCTCGAAAACTCTGACGCCCTTCCCAAACTGCGCGCAATATCCTGCGATACCTACCAGAAAACGATAGTTTGGTAACCGTAATGTGTCACAGCACTTACGAGTATAACAAATACTAAAGAAGTCCCTTTGAAATCTTCCACTATTCCATCCCAATATCAATTTAAAATTTAAAAGAAATTCTAAACTGGAACTGGTATTTCCAACCGCAATAGAAGCCAACGGTCATGCTGGCATTACGGAATCCTACAGGTAAGAGCCACTAACGTTAAGCCCCTCCCTCCCCTTCCCTGTGCAGTTACATTTGAGACGTGTAAACTAGTGAATATTTGATGTCACGTGTTGTTTTAATATTACCTTTTAGAATTGAGAGAGGTTTTGTTGAAGACAGGGTGGTAAGGCAATTCTGATTCATATTTTTCATGTCTTAAGTTAGATTCCAAATAGTGGCGTCAAGCGTCACATGCTAGAGTCCATGGAGCTTAATATGCAACACGAAAGGATTTTGTCCACTCGTTTTGTCGTAACCAGTTTTATTTGGTTTTTTTATGGTATAGACTGGCAAACGTGCAAGTGGGTCACCTGATGGTAAGCGATCGCCACCGCCCATGTACGCCCACAATACAAAAGAATCATGGGCGCGTTGCCGACCTTAAAGGAAAGGGATAATAAGGGATTGGGAAGGGGAGGGAGATTTGGGCCTCCGGATATCTCACTCACCGTACGAAACGCAGCAGCAAGCTGCTACTTTACGCCGGTTTTCTGTGAGACAGTGGTAACGACCCGGGCGAGCCGACCCATTCATGCTGTTGACAAAATAGTCTACAGCGTGGCTCTACCACTCGCAAAAGCCACTAAAGATTGAGAAACATTGTCAAAATCAGTCTTCATACGCTTAACTATTCAAAGACTATTATTATATTGTATTGTTTCGGTTACTGCTTCCATTTTTACTAGAACACCAGCGTGCGGCCAAGCTAGCCGATAGCATCAGAATAGGTGCATTTTCTGGTAACGCCTGGCCATCTTTATTTATTTATGTAAACTGCGCTCCACTGGGCTAACGATTGTTTTACATTTGAACAACTCCCGGTTACTGCGTATTGGAGTTTTCACGAGTATGTTAACTTTACCTTCGAGATTTGGAAGGTAAGTATTTTGCTGGACTGATATTTTTGAGTGACACTTGTCTACAGCATGAATGGGCCGGTTCGTCCAGGTCGTTACCACTGTCTCACAGAAAACCGGCGTAAAGTAGCAGCTAGCTGCTGCGTTTCGTGCGGTGAGTGAGATATTCGGAGGGCAAAACCAGGAAGTTTTGGGGGGGTGGGAAGGGGAGAGCCCCTTCCCAATTATCCCTTTAAGGTCGGCAAAACACCCATGTTTTTTTTTTATATATAGGCCGGCAAACGAGCAAGTGGGTCACCTGATGGTAAATGATCTCCACCGCCCATGTAGGCCCGCAATACTAAAATAATCATGGGCGCGTTGCCGACCTTAAAGGAAAGGGATAAGTAAGGGATTGGGAAGGGGAGGGGAATTTGGGCCTCCGGATATCTCACTCACCGTACGAAACGCAGCAGGAAGCTGCTACTTTACGCCGGTTTTCTGTGAGACAGTGGTAATGACCCGGACGAGCCGGCCCATACATGCTGTAGACAAAAGTGTCTACAGCGTGGCTCTACCACTCACAAAATTATTTTGGTATTGTGGGTGTACATGGGCGGTGGAGATCACTTACCATCAGGTCACCCAGTTGCTCGTTTGCCAGCTTATGCCATAGAAAAATAGATGAGAAGCTGTTTTATTGTTATTAAATTCAGTTATTTTCTGTTAAAAGGAGAATATAATGATAAGCACCCAACAGTCACGACGTTCTGCGCCGCGCAAAAACAACGTAACTCAAGCAAAAAATTACCCCACCAACACTCTGTGCAAGGGGGCGTGGTTATAAAAGTATGTGCAGCTCGTTCATTCATCAATTCATAAAAATGGATGCATGATCTCTGTTCTTGGATGTTTGTTAATTAGGATGTTTGTTAGTCAATCACGGCTTAACAGCTGAACGGTTTTGGGTGAAATTTGGCACACAGCCTGAAGACCATGATCTGGATTAGGAAATAGCCCACTTTATTCTGGAAAGAGCCGTTCACAATTCTAAAAAACTAGTAATTAATATCAGAAACATAACTGCACAATAACCTCTAGTTCAATTCACGGTAGTGGCACAAACTTGACCGGTCAATAAATACTTGAACTAATTTCATAGAATTACAATAGTTCAAACAGCATCGGCACTCAGCGCAGATCGTGGCCATTCCATTGAAACGGAATACCTCAATAGAATTCACTACTATTGACGATGTCCATGCAAATTAATTACAATTATTAATACTAACCTAAATTATTTCTCCAATATTTTTTTTTGGTAAAGGCCTGCAAAAGAGTTAGTTGGTCACCTGATGGTAAGTGATCTCCCTGGCCCATGTATGCCCACAATACCAAAAAAAACATGGGCGCATTGCCGACCTTAAAGGAAAGGGATAAGTATGGGATTGGGAAGGGGAAGAGATTTGTGCCTCCGAATATCTCACTCATCGTACAAACCGCAGCAGCTAGCTGCTACTTTACGCCAGTTTTTGTGAGATAGCGGTAACAACCCGGACGAGCCGGCCCATTCATGCTGTAGACAAAACTGTCTAGGTGTAAACTGTTTTAGGCATTAAATATTTTAAGAAAAAAGAAGAAAATATTATTACGAAATTATAATATATTCCAAACCATTAACAGAACAAGCTAAAAATATATTACATTAAATTTAGAACTGCCACTTTCGCTGCATGTTAAGAGCCTAGATAGCGTAGTAGGAGACACAAGAAATTGCACATTTTATTCCCTTTGCTATTTCATCTACAGAGTCTTGTGAATAGGATGTCACGGCTTTTTACTACAATTTTAAAGAAGTTTTATTTCATGTCACGCAGACCAAAGTTTTAAAGAAATATAATTATTGACGCTGCCTAAATAGAACCGCGAACCTGCGAATCTCTGAGAACCTATCAATATATACATACATATTACTCACGCCTGTAAGCCCCGAAGGGGTAGGCAGAGGGGTGATCAGTACACCCTCATTTCGCCGCACTTATTTCCGTCCCATGTTGTAATAGGGTGCGTGCGTGCCTACTCGTCGTTAAAACTAAGCATCTCTTAAAAGCAAAAAATCTAATATAACTTTTTCCCGATTCGGAAATCGAACCCGAGACCAGCACAGCAGACGTACCGCGTACATATTACAACTAAGCCTCCGAGGCAGTGACCTTTTATAAACTTAAAATACTAAAATAAAGAGTGCCTCGGTGGCGCAGTTGTAATGCGTACGCGTTACGATTGAGGCTAACGCTGAGGTCTTGGTTTCGACCCTCGGGTCGGGTAAAGTGGTATTGGATTTTTCTATTACGAAATGCTCAGTATCAGCCCGGAGTCTGGAATTTGTGCCCGGTATGGCGATAGGCTCGCATCCTATCACATTATGGGACGGAGATACGATCGATAGCGATATGTGGGTGTACTGGTTACACCTCTGCCTACCCCTAAGATCATTATTAAGACTCACAAACATCTTTTAAAAATAGAGTGTAGGTTTTTATAATATCAAACCTTTGTAGTTCGTACCACGCCTCATCAATATTGCATGAGACATGACAGTGCGCCTTGGAAGCTGCACCTCCGAGGCCCGCAGCGACAAAATAACCTATTTCTGAAACGTCCGACTCAGGTGCCTTTACGATGCTATCCTGACCGTTAGTTGAAACGAATTTCAAAGAGAAAGGTTCTGGAAGTATTTCTAATGTACGATGGATAGAATCTTTGATCCTAGAATTTGATATGTTAAGTTGTAAATTTATAATGCTGAAAATAAAAAGATAATCGGCTTCAAATATCTAAAAAGAAAATAAAATACCAAAGCAATTAAGTTTTTTTTCTCACAATTCCCAGTAATTTCACTGGCTTCAATTTCCTTCAAACTGAAACACAACAGTGCTTAATGTTTTTGGCGGCAGAAATAGACAGAATGGTGGTACCACCCCAGGCGGCCTTTTTTATTCTTAACATAATATATTGACATGAAAACACCTATAACAAGCAAATAGTATATTATTTAGCAAATATTTTACGCAGTTTCTTTTCACCTGCCCTTTTCCCACTCGCAGTGGGATCAACATGCTTTATAATACATGTTACGGAAAGATTTGGCTTGTAGTTTTTACGAGCGGCCGCTTGCCTGACGTTAGCCCTTCTGGGGAGAAAACACATGAAACAAATATTTGTGGGTCACACAAACATTTTGTCTCAGTGCAGGAATTGAACCCGTGTCCTCGCGCTTCACAGCCGGCTACTCTCCCACTGCGCCACGGAAGCTTACGCAGGAAATAATAATATACAATGTGTAACAAAAACCCTGTTGGGCATTTTAACTGAGATATCAGAATTGATATTCAAACGCAATGAAACAACTCACATACGAAAATTGGACTGTAAAAATAAACAAATTTATTTTTTACACTTGTATTAAATTATTGTTAGTAAACCGTATTTCGATTGATTACCTCTGCAGGAACGATGACTAGGAGCAAGAGCGACATAGCAAGTTGCGGCGTCCACGTTGATCAAATGTGCCGCGCCCTCGGCTTAATAATACTCACAGAAATTCAGATGCAAATAACATTTTTTAAATATGTTCATTTTTTAAGTTACCTGTGTAAGGATAATATTTCGCTTCTGTTTATTAATTTTTTAATTTAACTTTTTTTATTAAGCTGTTTAAATGACTATCTCCTTGGCCCAAAAAGGGCCATCAGGGTTTTTGTTACATATGTACAATAATGTCCCGTACCTTCGGACTGCTGTTATACCCATTATTGAAACTAGACAAATCGCAAATATGCTGCTCGACCAAATGTTAAATGCTATTAATTATGAATGTGGCATATTTATGACTAAATTATGAATGGTAATCGGAATATAAGTAATAATTAGGATTCACTATCCAAATTGTTATGCATTAGCAATCAAATAGACTAGTATAAAAAATTCTTCCAAATATAACGATGAGCAGATTTTCGCTGGAGATAATCTCAATTTAAAACTACAAATAACAATAAAAGAAATGATAATTGTGTAAATTCTGTTGACACCCAACTGAATTGTATACCATTTTGGAGTTCTTTTCTTTAAATCCAGTTTTAGTTTAGTTATTATACAGGTCCTGCTTGTGTCATAGACATAATATAATAATTATAGCTATCATGTAAAACTAAAATTATTTATACCTTTTTTTTTCTTCGCTAGCACATCTGTGGTTACTATCCTTTTAACAGATGTAAACTAGAACAATTTTAAACTAGTTTAATTCGAGAAAAAAGAATTAATATAATATCTGTGTACAAATCGTAAGAAAACGAAATTTATGTTTTATTTGTTCAGTAGCGCCATTTTTGTACTTAAATAAAATTAGAAATTAATATTTTATAAAATATTGATCCCAGATACAAAAAATGTCTGCCTCTATTAACAAGATAAAGGAAGTAAACAAACGAAAATAACTACTATAAACCACAAAATCCTGCGTATCATCGGAAATCTGAAAACAATGTTGCAAGACGCTTTCCTTTGAAACTAATTTCCTCGCAAATCCAACCATATCTCTTTGTGGAGACGCCAAACACGTAAACGGCGAGATTTCGCAACGGATCGGGAATCAATTCCTGCGATCGGAACTCTCGACGCGCCATGAATAACCTAATCTCCGTTAGCCTTTCAATTATTTAACCTAGAGGTGGATATTGAACCTTGATGCGTTGCTTTAGCGATTCCCGTGGAGTTTTGTAAGTTATTTTTGATTTTTTGTTGCGCGGTTACAGGGATTGTGATTTTTGCCAATTCATCTTAGATGATTAAACAAAAATTGATTTATAATCCCGAGTTACAGGATATTACAGTGACTTAATATTAAGTGTGGATTGCGCCATGCGTCGGTTAAAGTTATTGTAACATGCAATGTTTGACATTATTTAACGGTAGTATAATTTATTTGTAGTACTATCAAAATTTCAGAAGGCGCAGTTATCGTCAACCATTGCTTGTTACAATAACCTTAACTTTAACTGACGGTTAATGTAATCCACACTGAGTCTTTCAAGACTTTACAGGCTTTCCATGTTTAAATTCAATTACCTGTTGTTTATTGTTATAATTTTACACTATTTAATTTTATATATTAGATTTCATAAAACAAATGTAATAATTAAATTGGTAATGGAATAAAAAACAGTAGTTATATTTTGCTTTATTTTTGTACATCTTGTTATTTAGGTGTAATGTTTTTGTATAGGCACAATATATTTATATGCATTCTATTAAGTGTAGATTGCACTATCCACCAGTTAATGTTAAAAGTTATTATAGCAAGAAATGATAGTCGGTTTCAACACATTTTATCCGTTTGAGTACTGAAAATAAATGAAACAGCCTTTAAGGAACGTGAAGCATCCCCAGAACAGGCAGAGAGCGAGTGTGAGGTGGCTCTCGTTTTTTCTCATTAGATTGTTACCGAAGAAATCGTTTCCTCAGCGATAGGCTCTCGATGACACACTCACAGCCGGAGTAAGATATCACCAGTGTTTAAAAAAGATATTTGAGTCTAAAAAGGTACGGAATGTCGAGACGTAAGTCGCGGATTCATAACCAGATCTAAGGCACACGCCTCTGACTTTTCGAAGTATCATATTTTATACTAGCCTTTGCTCGCGGCTCCGCCCGCGTGAACGGCCTTTTCCGGGATAAAAAGTTGCCTATGTCACTCAGTGATAATGTAGCTTACTAATGGCAAAAGAATTTATGAAATCGGTCTAGTACTTTTTAAGTTTATTCGTTACATACAAAGATACAAATATTTCCTCTTTATAATGTTAGTGTAGATTTATTGTTAATTGGAAAGATTATGAAGAAAACCTGCATGCCTGAGAATTCTCCATAAGAATTCGACTGAAACCATGTTCATGAAATGTAGCCGAAAATTGTGTAAAAGAGATAATTAATTCCAGGTATGTCACGCGACGTTAACAAATTACGAAGCATGTTATTACCACGTTATAAATTCACGATATTACGGTTTTAACAATAATATATATAATAATACTCTTAATAAAGAGCCATTCGATATTTTATCAGAGCAGTTTTCATTATCCCGTACTATAAGGCCTGAAGAAATTATGATGGAATAAAATTAATTGTAGGGTAGCCATATTGTGGCCAATGGCCATATACTCCTTGTATGCTAAACTCTCATGAATAATGGAATAGATACGAAATAAAATTAAAATCATTATATGATCTGTTTAAAAAATAAAAATAAGCCCTTCCAAAATATCACATGGTCATTTATGTATTGAATTGAAATCTCGAACGTCAGTTTTGATTATTTTTTGGGTAATTATTTTAGGTTTATTCTTTTCTTTCTTTTTGTTCTTCGCATTTTTATGCATATAGCCAATTATAAGTATCAAATATATTTTCAAGCATGCACAAGACCAATGAAATACCGGCGTAGCCGATTTCAAAGTCTTGTTGGAGTTTTGGTGTTAATACCCTCCAGTACGATGCTTTTTTCTCCAAGCGGATCCGACGACCAAGGTTGAAGGAAAACTCTTTAAGCCTCGCTTAAAGAAGGACAGGTCATAACGCTCGGGAAATACCAATGCAGGTACCGATAAAGACAGAAAGAAATAAGAAAAAGTATTTCATATTTTTACAATACTGCGTTACATTTTTAATTTTGTTTATTTTATCCATCTTTAATTCTATATTATCTTTCATTTCATAACCTATAGTTATTTTACGAGAAAGTGCAATGCACCTGTACTATTTTTTTTCTTTTGTCTTCATCACATCATTCACAGTTACGATGCAATAATTGAAACAAAAATGGAAATTCCAATTTCCTGCACAGCTTAATAAATATTTCCAATACGGTGCTGGCACCAATTTATTTTACCTGGATTAACATGTCATCGATTTTCGACTATTATTATTACATGTAACTGCTGTGAGCTCATGTAATAAGCTATTTTATGAAATTTTTGATGATAACTTATAAGTGGTAGAACCACAGTTTCGACCGGTTTGTTACCACAGTCTCACAGAAAACCTAAATTACGCTTACTGTTGCGTTTTATACTCGTAACGGTGAGTAAGATATCCAAAGGCTCAAATTCTCCCTCCCCTTCCCAACTTTTAATTAACACTTGCCTTTAAGTTCGGCAACGTGTCCATGTTCCTTCTGATATCTTAGGTATACATGGGCGATGGGTATCACTTACCAGACCCACTTACTCTTACGGCCTATTCTTAAATAAAACTCATGTCTCGGAGGAGTCAGATGAGCGCAGTGCAGTATGTAGTTTGATATGATGTTGCTACTGTTCATGGGTAGGCGTGGCGATTACCATCACCAAAGCGACCTGTAAGTCGTCTCGTAATTCAGTTGAATAAAAAACACATTTTAATATTTACCCTGAACGTAATCGAATACAACTGATATAATTTAGTTCATCCGGAATGCAAAGGCATTAGCCAATACGTTAGATTTGCGGTGTACCATCTCAACGCTGGAATAGCATTACACCGCAGATTAAATGCCGTTCCACGAACATGCCCAGGATTGCATTATATGAGTAATGTGCATGTGGTTTTTGAGTGGTTACTGACTAGTGATCGTCTGTATAAATAATAATAATAATAATAATATAAAATAAGTACACAGAGCTTAGGGAGGAAGTCGCTAGAATTTGGAGACAACAAAAAGTTTTTGTGGTACCCATTGTCCTCTCGACAACAGGTGTTATTCCAAAGCATCTACGTACTAGTTTAGATTTATTGAATTTAAACAATTCAATATATATAAGCCTCCAAAAAGCGGCCATCCTCAATACCTGCAGAATTGTGAGAAAATTCTTGCAGGTTAGCGACAGTGGGATGATCTAGCGTTCCGGCGTTTGTCCTGGCATACATAAGTGTGTACGCGAGGATGTTAGGATGCTGTACTGTTTGATTGATTTTAAGTAATAACCTATCTCGTTAAATTCAAAAGCTGTATTTACTTGGCTGTGGCCCGTAAATGCAGTTAAACTAACCAGCGTAAAAGCTGAGAAAACGTACAAAAATTCGTAAATAATAATAATAATACACCCAACAGTCACACACATAGTCCTGATCCCACACTAGGTAAACCTGTGTCGTGGGTATCAGGAACTACGAGGGACTTGCGGTCCCACAACACCCAGACCCGAGACCAATATTTGTGGTTCACACAAACATTTGTCTCGGTGTGGGAATCGAACCCACGGCCTCTCGCTTCGCAGCCGACTACTCGCCCGCTGCGCCACGGAGCTGTCTATATAAATATATTAACAATATATTAACTACCACCGTTTTGGCTATTTCTGTCGCCAAGCAGTACTGTTGTGTTCTGGTTTGGAAGACATTGAAGCCAGTGAAATTACTGGGCATTATGAGATTTAATAACTTATGTCTCGGGGTGACAAGCGCAGTCCAATGCCATGCACTGCTTTGTAGTTCAAAGTTCTGTGTGGTGTTGCTTCTGTTTATGGGCAAGCGTGGTAATCAGGTGAGCGACATGCTTGTTTCCTCACTCAAGCTGTTCCACCTGCCTTATCCCACTCGCAGTGGGGTTGGCGCAACATATTTTTAACACATGTTACAGAAAGATATGGCTTGTAGTTTTTACGATCAGCTACATGAAAGTGAAAAAGTGGTAACAACTCGGTCGTGCCGGCCCATTCATGCCGTGGAAACAACTTTCTACAGCGTGGCTCTACCACTCACAATTCTATTACAGGCTTCAATAATAGGTGTTAATAGTAAAACAAAAAACCAATGTAACTAACAAACAATAGATAGAAAATTTACCAAAAATATTCTATTATTTGTTAACCAAATAGAAATAAACGGATCAGTCGGACAATTTGAAGCGGCTTGCAATTGATTGTTACATTTAGAAATACCAAAAATAACTCGAATATCGGACAACAGGCACACCAGAGTGAGTTCAAACAATACATCGGGGAAATAATATTTAGCCCAGCCATAAGGCAACAATTGAGGCGCTACACGTGACGCGCAACATGTTTCGCGACGCTACTGTAGATGCAGAACGTGGTTAGTATTATCTTGTCTTTTTCTAGCAGCGACTAGCTAACGAGCAAGTGGGTCGCTTGATGGTGCAATACAATACAAAACTCTTTATTGTATAAGCAATAATAATATAAATCACTATACATGTTATTAGTATAAAACAAATAGTCATAGTTTTGTATGAAGCAAATAGTTGTGGAGCACACAAACATTTTTCTTGATGCGGGAATCGAACCCGCTGCCTCTCGCTTCAAAGCTAGTTACTCGCTCTCTGCGCCACGAAGGCTGATTCCGAAGTTTAATTTCTATTTTGAATTATTTTGTATTCAATCTATTTTTATTTTACATGAAAGTTAACAGATTAGTAAGTTAAACGTCAACACGCGTATTACTGCTTCGTGAACCAATGCAAGAATTACAACAATCAACAATAAATGCTCGCATACAACTTTCGCTACATTATGACTGAAACTTCCTACTCCCTACTCCCCCGAACAAACGTTTAATTTCGCTGTAAATGTGTACAATCGCATTCAAATTGTTTTCATTTTATTTGTTCATATTTAGCGCTCATTTTTAAAGTCGTATTTGACTTTGGTGCTTAATAACTAACTTTTGCTCGCGGCTCCGCTCGCGTGAATGGCCTTTTCCAGTATAAAAATTAGCCTATGTTCTAATCCGGGAAATGGTCTGCCTGTGTGCCAAATTTCATCATATTTAACGCTCATTTTTAAAGTCTTATTTGAGTGTGGTACTTAATAACTAACTTTTGCTCGCGGCTCCGCTCGTGTGTACCACCTTTTCCATGGTAAAAAGTAGCCTATGTCCTAATCCAGTTTATGGTCTACCGTTTGCTAAATTTCAACCAAAATCGTTCACCTGTTAATGCGTAATTGACTAACAAACATCCAAATTCACAAACTTTCACATTTATAATAGGATTACGGTAGGTAGGATATTCCACTGTTCGTAGTAGTTTGGTTTTAAAATTGATACCTAATTCGCGGGACTAGTGGTCATCGAATGACGAATCGACAGTCTAATGCTCTGCACATAAGTTTTAAAGACCAGAGGCTCAAGGGAACTAGACCATTTCGTCCACGCTTGCAAACGGCTCGAGCTCCAGTACCTCGAAGTATAGTCTCTGCTGCACCATTCATAGATAAAGGCGGGCTTGAAGGCACGACTCGAGTGAGTGGACAAAAATTTTGATATCGAAGATTTTTTTTTTCTTATGGCATTGGCCGGCAAACGAGCAAGTGGGTCACCTGATGGTAAGTGATCTCCACCATTCATCTACATGTAGCCATGATTCTTGGGCGTACGCCCACAATACCAATATAATCATGGGTGCGTTGCCGACCTTAAAGGAAAGGGATAATTAAGGGATTGGGAAGGGGAGGGGGTTTAGGCCTCCGGATATCTCACTCACCGTACGTAACGCAGCAGCAAGCTGCTACTTTACGCCGGTTTTCTGTGAGATGGTGGTAACGACCCGGACGAGCCGGCCCATTCATTCTGTAGACAAAATCGTCTACAGCGTGGCTCTGCCACTCTTATAGATATCGAAGATATTAGCATTATTAACTATGGTATTTAACTATGAGTCATACCATCATATAGATATACTGGAAGTTCTAAGGTTCGATCTATATATTTTAGAGCCAAATTTCTCGCGGCGAGCCTTCACCGTCGTGAATATGTATTATTATGGTGGAAATCTTAACAAAGTATAACATAAAAAATGTAATTTTTTATGAGTGTGGAGTATGGTTTCCCTCTGAGTCTGTCCACAAGTCCTACTTGTCCTTGAACGGAAATTTAAGTTTCTTTTTTTTCACGTCTATACTAATTTTGCAGTGATAGCTCAGCGGGGATTGATACGGAGAGACGAAAGTCGCAGGTTCGAAGCAAGCCCCAAGAGCAAACACCTTTACCTTTTCTAAGTTACATGTGTTTTAATTATTAATTACCACTTGCTTTAATGGTGAAGGAAATATCGTGAGGAAACCTGCATACCTCAGAAGTTCTTCATAAGAATGTATGTGAAGTCTGCCAACCCGCATTAGGCCAGCGTGGTGGACTAAGACCTATCTCCATATCATTCAGTAGAGGAGAACCGTGACCAGCAGTGGGAGGTATATAACACAGGTCTAGTATTATACTATATTTGTAAGACTTATGTGGGAATATAACTCAATGTTAACTTACCTATCACATATTATTCCATTACGTTATTGAATAGAATTCTATGTTTAAACCATAATGAATAAAATCTCCATTTAAATAAAACACCCTTACAATATAAACATTTACAATTACAAAATACGTTTCTGTGTTATTGTTTCAGAATTTACACGCTCTTATTCAAAATACACATTTCATTATGTACGTACAAACAAACAATTCGCGTGCGACTGTACCAACGTTGTCTCATTGCGAATTCACAAACTTTCAAACAATGTACCAAAATTATTTCCAATTTAAATCCTTGTAGGTAAAAGTTAATCTTGATGATTCATAATAGAGCATGCTATCTCGTTCACTCTCACATTTTCTCTTTTACTCGCATATATTATTTATGATTTTGTAATCACCATCGAATTTTAAACGACTTATACTGTAGAATAATAATACATCAACTTATTTATATAAAGAAAAGACTACACTGTCCGTTTTGTAATCCTTTAATCACAATCACCATACACTTTTCACTATTTAATCAACAACTGACACCAGTTGTGAACTACTCTAATGTTCAATGAAGACTAACTCTTTTGACAGCTTGCACTGTCTTATATACCTTGTGCCATTGCAATAGTATCAAACTACCCTACTTACTCACAATATCGTAGGTAAAATAACTTATAAGGTATTATTCAAGAAAAGTAAAGTAATCATGACATTTATCAATCCCGCTAATACATTTTATATCTTTCACGTTTAAGAAAAGGGCAATTTACAATGTCCACTGAAGTGGTTGCAAAAACCTTTTCGTTTTTTTATTGACGAAAAATACGGAGGTATTTTTTGTTGTATGTATAAGGTTATGTATGTATGTATGTTGTCTGGAAGAGATTGCTTTTAGCCATAAGACCGCCCATTGTCTTCCATAGGTTAGTTAGCACTAGCTCTTAGTTTTCAATTACTTGCATTGTAAATGATTTGCAATAAATAGTTTTGCATTGTATAACTACGCATACCTCTGCCAAATGTGGGCCGACTTAGATGCTTCTTTCTCCATTCATAAGAGTATAGCTCACAGTTGGTTCCAATTCAATTTCAGGTAAAAATTTCATCCCTGCGGGAATGAAATCAGGGACAGGGATGAAAGTCTAAAGTTTATCATTTGTGCATAGGTGTTGATGATTCTATCATTGAAAACCAAAATCAAAAAGAACTGAAAGTAAAAATAACCTGTTTTTAATCGGTACCTTAGACCATAAAATTTCAATAATTGTGACTCATAATTTGTTGTTTTAATTTTTAGCTTTTTAGTTATTTTTTTAATAGTTTTATTTTTGATATACTATCAGCCTATTGATATAGGGTTTTCATATGACTGTGTAATGTGTGTGTTTTTTTATTCGTCGGATAAAATCATTGTAAAAGTTTGTACCAAGAATCATTATTAACAGCAATCGAGGCTATGCAAACTTAATTTAAATTTTAAAAACATTTGTCTCAAACAAAAGAAGACGAATTGGAAAGTACTGAAAGCTACGATTATACGAGATCCTGAGGATATGTGTTTTAGGTGAGAACACAGCAATATCGTCTTAATTAACACTTGGCAAACATTTGTACTGCACTCAGTCCAAACGAAACCGCCAATATTGGCCATTACTACTGCCGGATAAATAACTGGACGGAAAACTTTCATCTTATTGGAGTCTGCGGAGTGTAGAATCATTGGAGCGGCTTAAGACGATTGGTAACGGCCATAGATATACCAACGATACATTGTATCTTTGGGTACCGTTTACAAGAGATTTAGACTGAGTCAATGATCACGAAGCATCGTTGGGAATAAAAGAACTGAAATGCAAGAAACTAAACAAGCCCGAACTTCGTCGAAGGACTCCAAACACTGTTATACTTAGCGTAGTGCTTGTGAATACTCTATGTATATACAAATGTTATTTTATAGCATAGGCCGGCAAACGAGCAAGTGGGTCACCTGTTAGAAAGTAATCCCCACCACCCATGTACGCCCAGAATACCATTAAAATCATATAACGAGACTGGCAGGTCCCTTGACTGATAGTAAGCGTCACGCGTGGCCGTAAAAGCACCACCATTACAACTTCGAATTAAGAAGTACTGCATGGCACTGTACTGCGCTCGTCACCTTGAGACATAAGGTGTTTCATAATGTCAAGTAATTTCACTGGCTTCAATGTCCTTCAAACCGGAACACAACAGTGTTTAAACATTGCTAGTTGACGGCAGAAATGCAAAAAGCGCCGGTACCTACCAAAACGACCTCTCGCATACCAGGGACCTACCACCTAATAATTATACTAGTTTTCATACAATTTTGACAGATAAGGGCATCGTAACATGTTTAGCACGATCTTAAATGCTTGAGTTGCGTTTTAGTATGAAATGAAATGAAATGAAATGAAATAGTTTTATTAATCATGTAGGCAATTAAAATAGCGCTTATGACAAGTCAGTACAAAATAAAGAAACTTATGTATAAAAATCATATCAACTAATGTATACATAACATACATAGCATCGTCAAATACACTCAATTGTGTATTTGTTGTCTTTTTATTTTACATTATTAACAGTATTTGTAATATGGAAACGTCCATTATTAATTATTAAATATTTTGAGTCAGTATGAACCACTGCATTTACCGAAACGGCACGAGTTTTAAAACTAGCACCGGATCCAAAACGACCCAGCTTGAGAAGACCCGGCGAAACAAACTCAGTGGGCTTAATTTACCACTGGATTCAACGCGGCGCGACCCAAACTCTGAGAAGATCCAGCTACTTGAACTCAGGGGGCTTGTTTTAGGTCCGGATTTTCAATAATTTATATATATAGTATGCGTAGTAGTTTTTTTTGAGTGGTAGAGCCACGCTGTAGACACCTTTGTCTACAGCATGTATGGGCCGGCTCGTCCGGGTCATTACCACTGTCTCTCAGAAAACCGGCGTAAAGTAGCAGCTTGCTGCTGCGTTTCGTACGGTGAGTGAGATATCCGGAGGCCCAAACAGGGGAGGGGCCCCTTCCCAATTCCTTAATTATCCCTTTCCTTTAAGGTTGGCAACGCACTCATGATTCTTTTGGTATTGTGGGCGTACATGAGCGGTGGAGATCACTTACCATCAGGTGACCCACTTGCTCGTTTGCCGGCCTATACCATAAAAAAATTGTATTGAGGCGTAAATAATATTATCATCACGTCACGTGAAACAGCACTTTAAATTGAAACTGCAGAGTCATAAATTTAAGATAAACCTTATCGATAGCCAAATAGTATCGAGTCATGATGATAGTTAATATTTTGTTAGTTTCCATTTTGAATTAGAATCCACGGAATAACTAATTCAAGACTTCCATTGAGAACATAAAGTTAATTGTGACACACGGATATCCAAAATGGGTAGTAAAATTATTTCATGATATTTTTGTTTTTTTTTTACCATCCAGACTTACGAAACGAGCTGTTGCCTCGCCCGATTGTAAGTTGCCACGCCTGCCCAGAAACAGACGGTGTACCATACAGAACGTTGAATTACAAAGCACTGCGTGGCAATGGAATGCGATTGTCAACCCGAGACATAAGTTGTTAAGTCTCATAACACAATAGTTAATAGATGACGAGCCTGGCAGGTCGCTCGCCTGATGGTAAGTGTCACGTCTTTCCATAAACAGAGCAACATCAATCAGAACTCCGAATTATGAAGTACTGCATGGCACTGTACTGCATTCGTCACCCCGAGACATAGGCAAAGAAGTGGTACCAACACAGAGCACCTTGGGCAAACTGATTTTCTTTTTATAACTGAGACCGGCAAAAAAGCAAACGTAACCCGTTTGGTAAACCCCTGATGGTAAGCGATATCCACCGCCCATGAACGCCCATAATACCAAAATAATCATGGACGCGTTGTCGACATTCAAGGAAAAGGATAATTGGGAAGGAAACCCTCTCTGGTTTGGGCCTTCAGATATGTCACTCACCGTGCGAAACGCTGTTACTGTACGTTGGTTTTCTGTGAGACAGTGGTAAAAACCCAGTCGAGCTGGCCCATTCATGCTGTAAACGAAACTGTCTACACTGTGGTTCTACCACTAAATTTTGAAATTAGACTTATCAAGATTCACCATCGTTAGGTTCCCTGTGTCGAACATAGAAGTCTAGTGGGTAATTAGGCAAATCTAGGCAGTGAGTCGGTTCCTAACAATGCCTTTGATTACTGGATTACTAGTCGAGAACAATTTCGGTGGGTATTTCCGACCACCTGACACATATTCCTTACTTGATGCAGTCATTAGGTAATTGCTTAATTGGAGATACACTTTTAGATTTATGGGGTGTGTGTGCGGGAAATTCCGGCTGAAAAATTCTTAGGCCGACTTGCACGACGATCCTAAATCGAGATTTATTACTAAACTTATTTACTAATGTAAAATTTACTCACGATTTGACGATTTTCAAACAGGTTCAGGGTGTTAAACTTGATTTAGGATCGTTGTGCAAGTGGGTCTTAATGTTGGATTTTTTTTGGGTTGGAAATTAGTTATTCTTGAACCTATAGCTGGTTTATTTTTAAAGTAGTCAAGGTATATCGGGTGACTATTAGATAGTTTACTGGGTTTTAGGTCTCAAGATCGTATCCGAGGGTACATCATGGGTATCATCGCTTTGTTTATGTCTTCCGCCAAAATCCAGTGTGAAAAATGATCTTACACACTGCCACCATCAAATGGCAGAATTTAAAATCTATCAGACCGAAACCATTTTCTGTCTGTAAGATATTGAAGCTAGTGAAATTAATAGATATTATGATGCTTAACATTAGCGATGTTAACAATCAATTATACTTATGAGATGGTTAGTTGCAACTAGTTGGTAACGTCTCGTAGTGACGAGCGCAGTGCAGTCATGCAGTACTTTGTAATTCAAAGTAATATTATTATATGATACTGCTACGGTTTATAGGCAGGCATGGCGCTTAGAATCAGGCGGGCGACCTGCTCGTCCCGTCATTCAAGTGAATAAAAATAAATATTTAGTGTGTAGAGGAACGGGTGGTATTGTTCCTCTAATAAAAGAGAAGATCTTCAGACAGGCCGATGTTGTAACTGACCGGCCGCGGCCCCACCGATGGCTGAATCTTTTTTTTTTTGGAACCTGCTGATAGCTTGACGCGAGTCGGCTTTAGTCAGCGTCACCGGGCTTTCGGGTGAATGCTTTAGGCACTCCAACCCTGAGATTAAAGTGACCTTCGCTGAGGGCACCCCCCCTAATGAGGGGTACGGACCTCGGATCAGGACGGCCACTGGCGAGGGCAAAGACATTTGCGATTGGGGTTTAGGGGGATTTATAAGCTACTTATAATTTAATTTATATTATTCCTAATCGGCTCGCGGGCCAGTACTAGGGCGGGGGTTCTTCGGGGAGCGCGGCGAGGTCCTCGACGACGAGGATGGTAAGTCGGTTTTGTGGAGTGTATTTGATGTCGAAGTTCCTCCATCCCTCGGATGGCCAGCGTGGTCTCATCGTCGGGATCCGTGAGGACGCAACGCGGTCTTCTCCTCTTTGCACGGTCAAAGGGAATGTAAATCGACGCTCTACGAATGAGCGTGTTGGGACCGATGGCTGATGTTAGGAACTTGTATATATACCAAAGTGTCGCGCAAACTGTGCTAGCGCGATTCAGGATCAGTTGATGTTGTGCGGTGTGTGCTGTATACCGCCACAAGTGTTACATTTATCCACCAAATAATAATGTAAACTGTATACAGTTATTTTATAGGCTGGCAGAGTGATTCCAAATTACTTAACTTTCATATTGGTTGTAATTGTTATTTTTAATGCAGATGGAATAAACATACCGTCAGCCGCAATTTATACATTCACTCTCACGCCTGTAATCCCCGGAGGGGTAGGCAGAGGTGTTACCAGTACACCCACATTTCGTCGAGCGTATCTCCGTCGCACGATGTGATAGGGGGAGAGCCTATCGCCATACCGGCCACAAATTCCAGACTCCGGGCTGATACTGAGATTTTCGTAATAGGAAAAACCCAATACCACTTTACCCGACCCGGGGATCGAACCCGAGACCACAGCGTTGGCCTCAATCGTAACGCGTACGCATTACAACTGCGCCACCGAGGCAGTCTTGTATAACTTATATAACGCAATTTATATAACTTCAAAACAAATTGTATGGGGCACATGACTGACTCATAGCGATACATTAAAGTAATTATGGAGCCAGGATGAGCTCTCGTCATATATCTTCAGCCGCTTTTATAACACAATTTTTCAAGAAATATACGAGAAATCCTTTTAGCCGCGTTTCAAAGTACGTAAAGAGAAAATTTAAAAGTTTTAAAAGCTAAAAATTTTATATTTTCTGGCCGATAGGAGGCAGATTATTTTTTGAATTTAATATCTGCACTCCATCAATATTACTTCATTATTTATCCAAATGTAAATGGAAATAACAATCTATTGACTATTTTATTCAAAATCATGAAAAATTCAATTCATTTCTATTGTCCGGTCTGTCAAATTTATACCATAAAAACCGTTTAGCGAATAAAAAGCATTAGGTTGTCTGGAGAAATAAATCAAGTCATTAATTGATTTGTTTTTTAATTGAATGCCTAATTCATCCAGTTCATCTCCATATGGCCAAAAAGGCGTGTATATTATAACTAATAATCTAACGCCTGGTTTCTGAAAGACTGATCAATGTTAAATTAACTAATCAAATGTCTAATCTCATGTCAAGTCGAAATTGAGTTGCTAGAAGCGTGATCAGCATCTTTGATTTGACACACATGTAAGCTAACATAACTTTCAAATTAATATGAAATATCGTATGTCAAACGGTACTAAAGAGAGACGTAAATTACAACGTTTCAGCAACTCGAACTGATTTGACAGCGATGTCAAATCAAAGTTCTGTTAGTTGAATGTTGATTTGATCAGCCTTTCAGAAACCGGGCGTTAGTATATAACAATATGATAATACAAATTATGTTTCACGTAAGCTCATATCGTCTATTAAATATTAGTAGAAATCACGAAATATAATATCTTGAATCAAAATGTGATATTCCCAGAGACACACTTTCCAGCCGTTAACCCTTACTGATAGCTGCATGTCTAATCCTACCAAGCTAGACTGTAATTTAAATACAAAGAGTATCCATTACAGTTATTAATATAAACCCTTGTTACCTGTGGCCAGTCCTATTTGTTTAAAGGCAGGGTATTTTCTCGAAGAAAGCGAAGGACTTATTACTTATTATCCACGGAAAGTGCTGCAAGAGGGATGAAATTTTGTATTTTAGATGATATGTCAGATTTGACTGCCTCGGTGGCGTAGTTGTAATGGGTACGCGTTTCGATAAAGCTGACGCTGAGGTCTCGGGTTCGATCCCCGGGTCGGGTAAAGTGGTATTGTGTTTTCCTTTTACGAAATGCTCAGTATCAACCCTGAGTCTAGCCCAGTATGGCGATAGGCTCGCCCCCTATCACATAAGAGACGGAGATACGATCGGCGAAATGTGGATGTACTGGTTAAACCTCTGCCTGCCCCTTCGGGGATTACAGGCGTGGGGGCGTATGTATGTATGTATGACAGAAGAATAATATCACACTTAAAACCGACTCAAAAAATCTAAAATAAAATAAAATATATTTGAGTCGGTACTGAAACTTCTTTTTAAAACATAGGCTAACAATCAAGCAAGTAAAGCCATTCATACAAAACTGTCTACAGCTTGGCTTTACCACTCAAACTCACTCAATCATATAAACATCATTTAAATGGCTTAAACTGATCACATCATGTGAAAGAAAGAAATTTAACTACAAGAAATTATTGAAAGTAATAATAAATACACCCAACAGTCACACACATAATACTGATCCTGCACTAGGTTAACCTGTATCGTGGGTATCAGGAACTACGAGGAACTTGGTCACACAACATCCAGACCCGAAACAAACATTTGTGGATCACACAAACATTTGTCTTAGTGTGGGAAACGAACCCACAGACTCTCGCTTCGCAGCCGGATACTCACTCACTGGAGGCTGTCAACATCAAAAAGGTGGTGAAGTTTATTCGAAGGTGAGAACTGTTGTAAAGCGAGTTAAGTATTTATCATTACGCCTTCCACAGTAAATAGATCGCGTCGCACAATAACCTGAGTTTAAAGCTAAAAAGATGTAATTTCGCTTGTTTATGTTACGCTCCCAAACACAACCATTGTTGCAAAGATATAACAGTAAAGTAACTTTATTTTAACCTAACAAAAAAGAGGGGTGTTATAAAATTCATTCTTTTGTCCGACGGTGTGTGTGTTTGTTAAACTATCACATTTTTCCTATTGTGGCTGTTGTAGTAATTAATGTATAATTTACTGATTACCAGATTTCATTGCATCCAGCATCAGATTCTAAAGAAAGAAAGATACGATACGATCAACGAATTACAAGGTAGAAGGTCCCTTCGAGAGGTTGGTACCACTGCTTTGTCTATTTTTGCCGCCAAGCAGCAATGTGTAAGCACAAACTGCGTTTCGGTTTGAAGGACATTGAAGTCAATAAAATTACTGGGCATTATAAGACTTATGTCTCGGGGTAACGAATGCAGTCCAGTGCCATGTAGTGCTTTGTAATTAAAAGTTCCGTGTGGTGTTGTTGTCTGTTTATGGGCAGGCGTGGCGATTAAGATTCATTGCATACACCTGACAGTGAGTATTTATGTTCCGGATCTTATCAAAATCTAGTTATCCATAAATTTCACGTTGATTTTAATCAATCGTTTATTTCTATCGATAAGATCGATCACATCCCTATAAATTAAGTTAAGTGCGTGAGCGGGAATATACAATGCTGGAGTGAGATAAAAGATCAGCTGTTCATTTAGTGTTGTTCAAATTTGTAATTCGAATATTGACGTTACTCATTTGATAAAAAAGAAAATGCTTCATTATTGCCTGCGTTGCATTCAGATTTGATATTACGGGAGAAGAAATACCTGTATCGTACACTATACGTTGCTTAAATTAGACCACACTTTTCTGTAACACGTTGTATATACCTACTGAGCAACACGCCTCTCAATTTGTTCTACTGATACACAATTATCTGCTCATACCAAACAATACCCTCTTCACATTTATTTAACCGTTCATCTTGATGAGAAACAAGATGGCTGACCATTAATTTTAAATGACTATCTCTCTCCATTAAAACGGGGAAAGACACTCCGTGCGCAAAATAATTAATTGTACCATAGAGATTACAAACTCGCTGATACTTTAAAGGTTATTGCTTATTTGTTAGGTTCATTTTGAACGCACGTAAAATACTACATTGAATGTCTTTGTTGAATATGGGGGAGTCGTTTGTATAGATACATTGTTTTAATAACATGGGAGCAAGTGGGTCACTTGATGGTAAGTCAAGGAAAAGGATAATTGAGGGATTGGGAAGGGGAGGGAGATTGAGACTGCCTCCGAATATCTCGCTCATGAGATGAAACGCAGCAGCAAGCTGCTACTTTATGTTTTCTGTGAGACAGTAGCAACGACCCAGACAAGCCAGCCCGTATTCTTGAGGTAGAGATGTAAATAATATATTTAACCAAAGGTATTTAGGTGCTATGATGAAGTGTAAAGCTGAAGAAAAGAAGAAAGAAGGAAGTTTATTATTAGAGCAATAAATACAGACTAAAAAAACACAAACAAAAAATTCACAAAAACTTAAAAATACTACGCAATTATTGCGCCAACAATGGGCCTCTCATTCAGCTACATGCTGCAGTACTACATAAGCAATACTGCAGCGCTGGTTTTCGATGAGAAGCCCAAGGCGACGTATGTGCAGACGTCAAGTCGGTAGACAGACAAGACTCAAAAAAATAAAATAAGTTTACCATAAGCACAGATTAACTAATACCTACTACGTAATCTGAACCTAATACTATATTATTTATTCAAACTTTAGTGTGACTATCACTCAATATTTTGATATAAAAATAGAATTTCTGTGTTTTAACCGCGCCGTAGAAAATACATTGAATATTTCCAACGTTGATTCCCTTCAAATTCCATAAAATATTTTTACTCTTTACAATTAATTACAATCGAGCTCCCAATCTATTTTTGCACATTTTAAATATTTTCGCCGACGCATTCAACACATTTTTACATTTTCCAGGTGTTGTTGATGCTGTGGGGTAATGATCAGTGAATAGTTTATTATATGTAACTGGAATTGAATTTGAGAGAATTGAAACGTTGCTTTACCAAGTAGCATATGCACTCACGCCTGCAATCCCTGATGGGGTAGGCAGAGATTTAATCAGTACACCCACATTTTGCCAAGCGTATCTCCGTCCCACGATGTGATAGGGGGCGAGTTCATCACCATACAGGCACAATTCCAGACTACGGGCTGATACTATTTCGTAATAGACAAACCCAATACCACTTTTACCTGACCCGGGAATTGAACCGAAGACCTCAGCTTTAGCCTCAGTAGTAACGGATACACTTTACAACTGCGCTACCCTAGGCAACTTTACTAAGTACCTAATGTTGTAAATAATTAGGTGTACAGCATGAATGGACTGGCTCGACCGGTTGGATACCACTGTCTTGCAATAAACCGACGTGAAGTAGCTGTTGCGTTTCGTTGGGTGAGTGAGATTTCCGTGGGCCAAAATCTCGTTTTATAATTATTATTAACTTGAGTGAGGAATCTAGCAGGACACTCACCTGATGATAAGCGTGACGCCTGCCCATAAAAAAAGCAACACCACACAGAACTTTGAATTACAAACATTAAAATTACATTACATTTTAATTACATTTGACTGTGCTCGTCACCTAGAGAAATAAGATGTAAAGTCGTATAATACCCACTAATTTCACTGGCTTCAATATCCTTCAAATCGAAACACAAAAATGCTTACAGACTGCTGCTTGGCGACAGAAATAGACAAAGCGGTGATACCAATCCAAACGGCCTCTCGCATGCGAGGGCCCTTCCACCTTGTCCTCTTTCCTTACTTATTCCCTTCCTTTAAGGTTGGCAACGCACGCATGATTGTTTTGCTATCGTGAGTAAATACTCCCCATCCTCACCACCCATATCTATGGGTGGTGGTGATTATTTACCACCCCACTTGCGCTGTCAAATACTGCCATATTAAAAAATATAATTTTAAAATCATACAATAAATTGAATTAAAAACATAGATTTGTATACTTTAATTCGTCATAATATCTCTATTTATTGAATTTGATCGTTACACGCTTGCTTTTCCAAAGAACTAATATATATGATACTAGGCCTAGGTTTACCCGGTTAAGCCTAACATTACATTTCGTAATAAGCTCCTTGAGTCTTCTTCTTCCACCTGTCCTTATCCCACTCGCAGTGGGGTCGACGCAACATGCTTTTTAACACATGTTACAGAAATATTTGGCTTGTAGTTTTTACGACCGGCCACCTGCCTGACGTTTACCCCTCTGGGAAATAAGCTCCTTGAGTAAAGTTAGAATAACATTTAAACTTCGAATATTACGCAACCAACATTGGGTAAACCTATCTTTATATATATAACTAGCTGTCCCGCGCGGTTTCTCCCGTAACGATATTATTATATATATAAAGATTCTACTGTACGTGTGTATGTCACTGAATTGGGTGTAAACTTCAGTTTAGAAGGGTATTAAGAGTAAAAACACCGGCATCGTCTCTGGAAAGATCTTTAATGGCCGTTCCTAATATTCTGTCTATCGACAGATTTGCTTACAGGCAGTAAAATTTTGTTACATTTGGTATGGAAGATCTGTCAAAATACTATTGATAGTAAGCAAATCTGTCTATAGATAGAATATAGGGAACGGCCGTAAATAGATTAGTTGTGATTTTTATACCGATCATTCTTTTATTTTTTTTGTATTTTGCGATTTAACCTTTCTACACAAAGAATTAAAAGTATATTTTTTTTTTTTTTCAAGATGCAAACGATAAGAACGCCGTGCCATAGACTTCACAATAAAAAATGCATCGTATTTAATAATTCAACACCAATCACAAGTTGGAAGTTTCTCAAGTTATCCATCGTCATAAATAAAGATGATTCTGGTAAGGCCCCATCGAAGGAACAATCTTAAATTGATTTTGTAATAATGAATTTTTAATTTGCCAAGACTTTCAGATAAATTGAGGTTGTGAGGAGCAGAATATTATATTGTTTTAGCTTTAAATGCAATAGTTAAATCCAAATATTTGACAGCATCCATGTGTGTGAGTAGCGCTGCGAAGCGAGAGGGCGTAGGTTTGACAAATGTTTGTATAATCCACGAATATTTGTTTCGGGTCTGGGTGTTGTGGGACTACACTCTACTCACGATACAGGATAACCTAGTGTGGATTCAGGACTATATGACTATTTATATTTATATTATACACATTTCGGTTATTTGTTACATCAAAATGAAAGAGACTTGAATAAAACATCAAAATGTTGCACACAATATGTTTAAAAATTAAGAAAATAACAATGGCTTATTTAAATTATTGTACTCAGGGATTCGTATGGGATATCATACTTAAATAGCCTTTAGATAGGCTTTGAATACTAAAATGAGGCCGAATACAGTACAAAAGTCATCTCAAGAGTCCTTCCTCGATTGTGACCAATAGTTTATAATATTAATTTATTTCAAAAGTTTTACATTTATAATCAATCACGATTTTTTTATAGCGGCTAACGAGCAAGTGGGTCAGCTGATGATAAGTGCTCTCCACTGCCTATGTACACCCACAACACCAGAAGAACGCCCATTGCCGGCATTAAAGGAATATAATAAATGAGGGACTGGGAACGGGAGGGGAATTTCGGCCTCCGGATATCTTGCTCACCGTACGAATCGCAGCAGCAAGCTACTACCTTACGTCAGTTTTCTGTGGGGTTGTAGTAACGACCCGGTCGAACCGGCCCGTTCGTGCTGTTGATAAAACTTTGTACAGGGTGCCACTTTCTTTCTTTCTTCTTGCCTGGCGTTATCGCGGCTTATTGTCATGGTCCGCCTTTCTACCTATATTGGGTATCCTCCATAGATACCTCAAGGTGACGTCGAGGTGGCTCTACCACTCTAAAATCTATTATAAAGTCTCCACGTATTTACAAAAAGAAATATTATTATGTTTTAATCATTCCCTTCCTCACTTAACGAGCGTTCAAATCCAAAAATATACGACTAAAAAACAATATACGACTTCAAGAAAAGAGCCTACTCTTTCCTCAAAGGCCGGCAACGCACCGACAAATCCCCTGGTATTGACGGTGTCCATGGACGGCAGTGATCACGTACCATCAGGTGACCCGCTTGCTCCGTTGCCACCTCTTACATAAAAAAAAATACTCAATTACCAACTTAATGATGAAGCCGAGCGTGAGTCTGAAAAACGTAAAGGGTACAACGTCATTTTGCTTTCATAAGCCGACGAGATGAATAGACTGTCATGGAATGTTTTTTACTGGATGGGGGGTCGCGCCCCCTTGCCCCCACACTGGCATGTCAAACGCGAGACCTGGTGAATTATGATGCAGCAAAAACTGAATTAATGGACTCTTAAGTCTATTATATTAATTGTATTCGCAGCTTTGTTGTGGCTCTCATAATTTACTTTTTATGTTATTTTTATTTTCTTCTTGAGACATTTTCGGTACATACTTTTGTCAACATATTATGAAAGTCGGTGTATAGAACGCGATCTGAGGGGCTAGCACGGAAACTTGCGAAAAGTTATTCGAGCTGTCATCGACAACAATTTCTATGAGATTTTAGTACAGCGCCTCTATCGTACGTAAAAGAAACTAATATTTATGGAATATAGACCAATGATATTTAAGGAATTATCTATCGAGCCCTCGATACCTTTACATTACGATTTCGATAGTTTTCCGTGCTAGCCCCTCTGCTTTTGTGGTCCGTCTCGTTTGGATTAACGAGTCGCTCTCGTCATCTATGACAGTACGAGCTTTTCGCACTACCATTCTTCTCAGGGTCGCATGAAATATATATACCTACCACCTAGTGTAAACAATCTTAGTTAAAATCGTAGAAACGTAGTCTGTATGTATCTGTGATTTTACAACAACAAAAGGCTTAGATTAAGGCATGCAAGACTCATGTCATCATCAATACTATACTTAACAATTCTGGACTAATATAAAAATATTGTAAACTTTATAGTTGCCCAGTGTATTTTGACGATGCTATGTATGTTATGTATATATTAGCTGATATGATTTCTGTAATTACATAAGTTTCTTTATTTTGTACTGACTTGTCATAAGCGCTATTTTAATTGCCTACATGATGAATAAAACTATTTCATTTCATTTCATTTCATTTCATGTTTAAGACGAATTCAACGATTTCAACGCCTTTTATAACTTGAAACTCAATTAAAATTGCAATTTTATGCAATATTTATACATATAAAATTTGGATTAATGGTCTAAGTATAAAACATGTTCTGGCTGACTGATCTATTCATCAACGCCCAGAACGAGACGCTGGAACTAGAAAACTAAAATTTAGACAGCTTATTTTAATGTCACTAGACAACCACTAAGATATTCTTATGGTTTCTATTATGGTTCTTTGGTACTCATTAAAGAAGTGGTGAAGAAGGGTGGAAATTACCACATGCATATCTGATACAAATATGAGAAATTTCTAAACACAAATCAAAACACGTATTTCAATGTTTTTTTTTTAATTCTACTAGTAAAGGGACGAAGGGGCTAGTCAAGTTTGTTCTTAACGCGACCAGAGCTGCTAGCGAAAAGCTATATAACCTAAAGAAATATCTAATGATCCTATTCCTAACCAACCAAACAACCATCTAATTCAGCAACAACACTTAATAATCTGGTAAAACGTTAATTAATAGAAGTCGGTAATATAAGACACAGCGGTCGTTTCGTTCCGACCAGCCTAATGGTGGGTGAAATTAATTCTCTCCAGTTTTTGACAGTTTTTCTATTAATCCAGGAAATTAATAACATCAAACGTATAGTTTATCGGCGGATGAGTTATAATCGAGTTGCGATGTAACCAGTTATTTCGTATTTTGTTTAAAACTACTATTACACTATACAATCTCTTGAATCCAATTTCTTGGACGCATTTTTTCCTATTTCTTCGTCTTCGTCTGTCCCTCAGTGCTGAGGACCACGACCACATATTATGTGCCTCCAAGCTAAGCGGTCATAAGATTTCTGGACCGCTACTATTTTATATATTTTACACTTCATACAAGTCATGTAAATGTATATGCTGCCACCAACAGCCCTTTTCACGGCATATCACCATCTAGATGGCGCTCTTCCCCTGGGGTGCTTCCCTTCTATTTGGCCCAATATTAAGACATTTACAAAGTTACTTTTTCCTAGTGCGTGTGCTTATTAAATTACCCTGTTGATTAATTCCATACTCGAAGGTGAACCTGTATATTTAAGACCGTCTAATCTAAGGACGAGTAACGCGCATAATACTACTATTCATACAAAAAATGTGTCACTTTTTGAGACGGTGAAAACCATCGAAATAAGATAACTAGAACGATAACATATGAATCTGCCAAAAAATACGGCTCCACATACTAACACATGCAAAGGTAATCAAAAATCACAAGTAACACATACACGCAACAAAAATTAATGAATGTTCCAAATCAACTTTATTTCATAAAAGTTAATGTCTAAATATTACATTTCTAAACCGACATACGACGTTCTGCACCGCGCAATTAGACGTATTAAGTGTCAACTAGAGATCATGAATCTCATGGTTTTAGATGAAATTAGGCACACAGGGAGACCATGACCGTAATCAGAACATAGGCTACTTTTTATCCGGGAAAAGGTAGTTTACGCGGGTGGAGCTGCAAGCAAAATCAAGTCATACTAGACTATGATAAGTATGAAATATGTAAATATAAAAAAAATAATGAGGTAATCAAATGAAATTCATAATTTAATTCCATACACACGAGTATTATAAATTTCCTTTAGAACGAGATGATAATATTCTACTGGTTATTTCAGGTTCAAATCTTCTTTGTACATCCTTGTTCATCTCATAGAATAGGTCCCAAAAAGCCATTCTGTCATTGAAAGGTCTACTTCCGATACTTAGTTCAGTATCTATTTTCAAGTATTTGAATGATTTATTCGTTAGAGGAGTCCATATAACTGGTATGAGATCTGTCGCTTCCGGGGTTGGATTGCTGAAAATTACTATATTGATTATAGAAACGTAAGAAATAAGGCAAATGTTCAAAGACTTCAATTACTAGTCGTATTCCATCAATCCTAACTAATAATAAGGCAAAAGTGATGTTTGTTACGCTTTGATGTCTAAATAGCTGAACCGATTTTGATGAATTTTGGTACAGAGATAGATAGAACTCTGGAGACGGTTATATGCTTCTTTTTATTCCGGTAAAGGCTGATCACGCGGCTGGAAGGCAGAAAGACTATGTGGGACGAGTATTATTTTAAAAACACAAAACGATGGTTATCACTTTAACTTTTGGTATAATGGTTACTTTATAATGTTTCTGCTTTACAGACCACACCTCCACATCAGGATCCACCAGAAGCAGCTCTCTAATTAATTATAACTGAGACTGAAATATGACTGAATAGTAAACTAGCTGAGCTGCCGCATAATGACCTCGTAGACTGTCGACTAATGACAGATAACTGAGAACTGGAGACTATGGATTGACGACTAGTGACCAACCACTGGGCTCCCAATGGAGAGGAGCTCTTTTATTATGGGCATACAAGTGGTTTGTCCACCCTCCATGCTTATATTTTGCACGTCTAATATTTCCATACATCCGACTATATTTTCCTCGAATACCCTAAAAATTACGGATAATAACTCTAGCAATACATATTAATTTAAGATTCATAATTTATATGTAGTGTTTATTAGGTTATTATAATTATTAACTGTTGCTGTTGGTGAGAGCACCTGAAACATACATGTACCCGACTGGATAACGACTACCGTACATATGGTGAAAAACCTACTGTGTAAAAGTGGCTCATTCCTTCAAGCCATGTTTCGGGGTCTGCCAGTGTATGTATATCCATTATCCAGTAAGTTCAGTCTGACATATGCCTACCGTCGAGGAATGGAATGTCTTTCGAAAGTCTACTTATGACCAGATGCAAGTCCCTTTGCCGTACTTGTATTATAAAAACTGAACTGCTACTGGGTATAAATACGGGTCTCTACAAGATTTTCTTAATGATTCCGAGAGAAATCTGAAAATAACATAATTTACCTATATTTTGCAAAGTTGGTCCACATAGTAGTCATTCGGTCAACTAAAAGTTGATCTTCAAACGTCGGTTCCTCTGGCAAGTAACTCATATGAAATAAATACCCCAACTCATCAGCATGGCTTACACCTTCCTCGTAAACTTCATTAAATATCTTGTAGAAATTTCTTCCTCCACTATACGAAAACATGTAGTAGAAAATATCACCAGCACCACTCTCAATAAATTTGTTTATACTCCTTTGAATAGGATGAATGTATGTGAAGTCTGAATCGAAATATATTATTGGCCATTTAACATCTATACCCAATGCTTTGTCATTGAAATAGAAATGTCGGATAACTTTCTCTAGTTCTTCAAGTTCATCGTCTTTAACATCGAATGTTTGATTTAAATAATTGTAGAAGATATTCAGATTTTCGAAATATTGTTCTAATTTATTTGAATGGCTAACTAATAGTTCGTGTTCGTTAAAGCCTAACAAAATTGGCATATTTGCTATTTTAGGCACTGGGGTATCAATCCAAGTATTATTAATAAAGCTATCTATACCATCAAATTGTCTTTCCACACATGGTTTAAATAACAAACCAAGTTCTATTGATGCAGCTATAACCATATTTGTATTAAGACTTGTCAGAAAATTCAATGCTCCATATACATCTCTTGTGGAGAAACCAAGGTGATAAGCTAGTTTGATGGGAGCTTCTCTGTCAGGTTCTATAAGAACAGTAGTGGCCACTGCGCTTCCACTTTGCATAATTATTTTATCATACAGCTTTTCTTTAGAAGATCTGACATGAAGCTCTACAGAATGACCTCCAGCGCTTTCACCAAACAGAGTTATCTTTTCTACATCTCCACCAAACGCTTCTATATTGTTTCTCACCCACCTCATTCCCATCAGTTGATCTTTGAGGCCTTGGTTTCCTGGTACTTCCGGTATGTCAAGACACATAAAACCATAAGGTCCCACTCTATAGTTTATGGTTACTAAGATGACGTCATGTCTAACCAAAAAGTCCGGTCCGAACATTACTCGACCGCCAAACCCTCGTCGGTAAGAACCGCCGTAAAGCCATACCATTACCGGCAATCTGTTATTGGATGTTGCCGACAAAGGTACATAGACATTCAGGTGAAGGCAGTCAAGATAGCCAGCTACAGAATTATTAAATTGGTAGATCTGAGGACAAATGGATGTATCCTGGTAAGCATCAAAGATTTCTTCAAAATTGGGGTGCTCCGTCGCTGCCTGAAAAATACAAAAGATTTGATTGGTTGGCCACTTGCACAACGACCATAAATCGAGATTAACCTTATTAGGTACCTGTTTAAAAACGTTAAATCGTATAAAAATGTGACATAAGTAAATAAGTTTAGAGGTAAATCTCGATTTAGTATCGACGTTCAAGTAGGCCTAAATTATAAAATATATGTTTCCTTATCTTTTAGGTCGGCACGTATCAATGATTCTTCGGTATTGTAGATCGATATCGACATCGATAAAAACACAAACTGATCTGACAAGATAAACAAGCTAGACATACTTCGTATGAGGATAATGATCATGCAAATAAAAATAGATACTGATTACTACTACTACTACGTGACGTGATTTTCGGGTTATGATGACTATAAAAAAGGACTATAAAAGCCGCAAGAATGTTTTGAACTTTTGGTGATTCTACTTGTTCTCGAGCTACAGTTTTCAATTGATTTGTTGAATTTAAAAATGGACGGGGAAGTTTTGAAGATCAGGCGAAGTCAGGTCAGGTCAGCGTGCGGCGTTACGCGCGGACCTCTCAAGCAGAGCAACTGGCTGGACAAGGGCCGGCGACGTTGGGGCCGCGGAAGAGTGCAAAAGCATGCCCACAGCCCCGACAGAACAAGCACACCCGGAGGAACACCGTTGGGTTTTAGTCCGGCGGAGTCGGACATAACCGCCCCGACGGACCATGCGGTGGGATGGTACCCATAAAGAGTACACCAACGTTAAAAAAAAGGCCTAACGAGAGTCCTATCCCGCCTACACAACTGCCACTGTGACACGCATATTTCGACACCAAGCAAGTCTCTGGGAATGCAAATCTGTCTTAATCCCGCAATGAAATGAAACAAATAGAAAATTGGAGGAGTTGGAAAGAATAATTGTCCACTTAACAAATATAATATAATAATATGAGAGTGCAGAATAGCATCCTAAAACAACTGTCCAATGCACCATGGTTTATGAAAACAACAGAGATCCATGAGTTTCTTAATATGCCAATGGTCAAAGAAGAAATAAATCATTATGGTGTCAACTTTTAATCACGCTTACAACAACACCCAAATCATCTAGCGGGTCAGATCACAATCCCTGAAAGTATACGCCGTCTGAAAAAGAGGCGTGAAATTTCACTATGATAGTTAGCTTCAGGCTTAACCCTGACTACACAATATTAAGGGTTTGCTCCATTGAGAGTAACGCCCAACCTGCGGCTATCACCACATTTCATCTGCTCATAGTCGACACAACTGATTGCAAGATATAAAAAAGATTAACAAATAAAAGGCCTCTTTAGAGTCGGTTTAATTTCATTTGACCGCTGCACCGGCACCGACTCTAAAAAGATCTATAGACATTGTTATTTTTGAAGCCGGTTTTAAGTTATGTTTTGTCGTAGGTTAAAACATTAAACAACTCACCCCGAATGGATTGCTTGCGTTCACCAAGCCAAAAGGTATGCCCATAAATAATGAATACTGTCCATTAATAGATATTAAACCTCTAATTAATCCAACTTTAGTTTCAACTAACGGATCAATTCTTGACAATGATTCTACATTGTTGAATAAACATAAACTCAACAATAAAAATATGTTACGAGGCACTGACATGGCGATCTTGTTTGAAGAACCAAACACTGCAGCTGTTTAAGTAAGTGAAAATAATCTAACACAATTTTATCACGAGATAAAATATCTTAGGAAAAATTATGTCATAATTTACAATATTATTAAGATTTAAGATTGACGAAACATGATAACATAACATGGTTAGTGATAGCATAACATGATAGTTTTATAGAAATACACGTCTATATACATACTAGTTATAATTTGAACTTCGATTGTTAGTATTATCTCTCAAATGTTATCAAATGTAACGTAACCATCGACGTAACACAGTAAATACGTTGAGATGAGGTTTGCCGGACTTACCCCCGGTTTCTGAAAGGCTGATCAAATCAACATTCAACTAACAGAACTTTGAGTTGACATCGCTGTCAAATCAATTCGAGTTGCTGAAACGTTATTCAGCGAACAAATTTATACTATTTGATCTTTACTACCGTTTGACATACGATTTTTAATATTAATTTGAAAGTTATGTTAGCTAACATGCGTGTCAAATCAAAGGTGTTGACCACGCTTCTAGCAACTCAATTTCGTCTTGACATGAGATTTGACATTTGATTAGTTAATTTAACATTGAACAGCCTTTCAGAAACCGGGCGTTAGTCTTGGTTATCAATAAAAAGGCGAAAAACCTTTTAAAAAGGCGCTTGAATGCTGAAGATGTAGCCTTAGAGGTTGAACTAGGTCTTTTAATTTCACCGGGACAAACTTTGAGGTATACACTATCGAAAAAAAGAATCATCAATGCAAGTCCACTATGTGAAAAATATGCATGGTTATACATACATAAAAACTAATAGGTATATATGTTGAATTAAGAACCTCCAACGTTTTTATTGCTCGTTGATAAGAGACTTACTTAAACACAGTTAATGAACAGAATGTTAAACTTAATCACGCAACGGGAGTTACGGACAACAGCTAGAATGTAAGTAGTAGTATATGAAGAGAAAAGCAATAATAATCATTAATTAATCGTATTTCGCAAAGATCTTCGTTCAGTTCATAATGGGAAAAATCAGCTGTAAACTGTATTTAAAATCTTCACGCTGCTGTCGACGCGTCCACGTGCTCCCTTTAATTAGTGGTCATGGCTCGACACGATTTATGATCTAATATAACAGATATTACACCTTAATTGAATGTTATGATGCATTTAGTCTACGTTGTTATTACAATTAGTAAATCATGTCAGGTGAAACGGCGCTGTGGTTGCAGCCGTGCCGAGCTCGGATTTCATGGTATGCGTCCGATTTTACCAGTGGATTTATTGATTATTGGATTTCATTTGCATTTGTGATTTTTCGCCACAACGAGAGGCATGACTTTGATAAACACGCGTATAGATGTACCATGCTAACTGTGAACTGAAGAGCGTCGCTAAGTATTGCCATTTTATGAATAATAATTAATTATCAGGGATATTTCAGGTGTTATGACGCACACTTGACGCACATATTTCACATTAGGTAATTCGTTTATTTTACAGCCAAATTCCAGAAATTATAAAAGTTACTTTCAGGATACCAAAAAAATAAGTTTTAACAAAACTTAGAAACCGACTTCAAAATAAAAACACTGAAAGTCAAAAATAACAATTTCTTCGGGTATCTTTAGAGTCGGCGCTTGTGTCGCTGCCGGTCAGATAAAATTGCACAATGGACACTCCATTTCCACTCCAGAGGAAGCAGCAATTACGCAGGCCGGTATTATTCTGGCGACGTATGATAGACGCATTGTCTAGCGTTGATTGAAAATTCTTGGATTGCACTACACGTACCATCAGGGCATAGCAGGTGGCATAGTCACTTTACCGAGTCAGTTGTGTCAGTTGCTGGAGTTCATACATCCCCCTTCTAATATTCATTTATCCCGGAATATTGGAGACCGAACAATTGGTCACCTGATGGTAAGCGATCTCCACCGCCCATGTACGCCCATAATACAAAAGTATTATGGGCGCGTTGCCGACCTTAAAGGAAAGGGATAATAAGGGATTGGGAAGGGGAGGGGGATTTGGGCCTCCGGATATCTCACTCACCGTACGAAACGCAGCAGCAAGCTGCTACTTTACGCCGGTTTTCTATGAGACAGTGGTAACGACCCGGACGAGCCGACCCATTCGTGCTGTAGACAAAATTGTCTACAGCGTGACTCTACCACTCGTACTTTATGTGCAACCTTTCAAAGGACATTAAAAAAACAAAACTAAAGAAGGTAAAAATTCCTTCTCTCTAATTGAATAGTCTCCAAAATGTTCAACACCATCCAGAGCCGTGTAATTAATCTGCAAGGAGAGAGGTAAACTTTCTTGGATTCTTTTTACTTACCAGACGTTACTAAATTGCAAAACTTTTAACCGACCCAGTTAATTATAAATAGCCGTGGAAGCACAAAGGTATGGTAACATAGTAGAAGTAGTAAGTAGGTAATGCATAAGATTCGCCTATATGCTGCCACTAGCATTATAAGTCTAAGAACAGTAACGTTTTGGATTCAATTCCGAGGTCAAGCAAGAGTTTGAGCTTTCGATTCGAAAATTCATAATAATAAATAAATTGCCCGGGATTTGAATATATCCCCTCTATCACATCATGGAACGGAAATAAATTCGGTGAACGGTGGGTGCAGCACTAGTTGCACCTCTGCCTACCCCTTTCAGGATACAGGCGTGAGCGTATGTATGGTAGTCTCCGTAGCGCGTTAGGCGAGTAACTGACTGTGAAGCAAGAGGCCTCGTGTTCGATTCCTGGACTGAGCAAATGTTTGCGTGATCCACAAATATTTGTTTTGCGTCTGGATGTTGTGAGACTATAAGGCGCTCATAATTCCTGATACCCATAATACAAGTTAGCCTAGTGGAGTCAGGACTATGTGTGTGACTGTTAGGTGTATTTATTTATTTATATGTACTTGTAAATTCGTCCGTATTCAAAATATAGTCACCCCATCCGTTTGAATGTCTTTACTCTTTACCCCAACGCGGTAAGGGCGAGAGGTTGTCTGCAATAATAACTTAGAGCCAAGGTTCAGGTGTTCGACCGGTAAGTTCGTAACAGACATCCATTAAAGGATCTCCAGCTTATTGTCTCCCCACAAATTAATAACGCAGACTCACTTTTTGTTTTTATTAACTAGAATTTATGTTTTAGATTTATTACCGGCCGGTATGTATTAATTTAATATTGTGTTTATTTTCCTGTAATGAAGAAGAATAGATTGTGGTGTTTGCTGAGGTGATGCGGGAGGTTTGTTCGGGGTGATGTTTTAATGATTTTGATGAATTGTTTTTTTTAATTGCGCCAATGACGAGAAGAGTAGATAGATTCCTTGCCTTAGAAGCGCCACGCCCACAAGCAGAAGCAACACAACCCAGAACTTTGAATTACAAAGTACTGTATGGTACTGCACTGCGCTTATAATTCCTGATATGAGATGTTGTCTTATAATGACCAGTAACTTTACTGGCTGCAATATCTTTCATACTATAATAAACTGTGCTTACACACCGCTGCTTAGCGACAGAATTAGACAAATCGCTTGGGCACCATCGCTTTGTTCGATGAGATATGCGGAGGCTATTTCTTTTCTTTAAGATAGACATCATGATTCTCCCGGTATTGTGGATGTTCATGGATGGTGGATATTATTTACCATCAGATGACCTACTTGTTCGTTTGCGTGCCTCTGCTAAAAAAAAACCATACAGACGCACTTACGCCTGTTATCCCCGAAGGAAGCAGAGGTTCATCCATTAGACCCACATTTCGCCGAGCGTATCTCCGTCCCATGATGTGATATGGGGCGAGCCTATCGCCATACAGAGCACAACCGGGCATACCGGGCACAAATTCCAGACTCCGGGTTGATACTGAACATTTCGTGATAGAAAACCCCAATATCACTTTTACCCGATCCCGACACCTTAGCTTCAGCCACAGTCGTAACGCGTACGCATTACAACTGCACCACCGAGGCAGTCTAAAGATATTATTTCAATTTGTTAAAGAAGTATGTGTAACACGAAAAACCATTAATAATGGAGTAATCTTTTCGTACAATTTTCTGATTTACGAGTATCTTGAAGATCCAAAGGAATTCATTCTAATCACTCACCGTCATAAATGTTCCGTTTGAAATGACAGATTAACCCGATAGTTTGCGTTTAAAGTTATTTTATACTGGGGAAAGCAGTGTCTTCTTTCTTGTGGGTTTCGAATTTGAAATCGCATAACGAAGCCCATAGGACAACGTGACGGTCTACGAGTATTCAACGCCATTAAAGTATTATTTAATAGGATCACAACCGACACAAAAAATAAGCTAAATAAATATAATAAATTTTGAGTCGGAGCTGTTGCAATTCATTGGTCATTGCTTGTTATATCTAATCTTATTTCATAGTCATCTTCGCAGTATTAGTTTATTCATCGTACCCATAAGGATCATGCGCAATAATCATTATAATTTCATTATTTTACTTTGTAATGTTCCTCACTGGCATAAGATGCGCCGCTCTAACTCTATTCAAATATTGTAAAATAATTTTAAAAAGAGCAATGTTAGAGTATATTGTCCGTTCAAATTTAACGAAACAGCATTCCGAACTGGTGGTAGAATTTAAATTTTACTGAATCTAAATTTGGTATAACATTTTATGGATTCAATAAATATTTTCATTTCATTGATATTGATAGCACTCCATGGATAGCACCAATGCATCATTGTTTATTTTAAGTTTAGTTTTTTTTTTTTAATAATCTTTGTTTTTGTCTGGCATTATCCTGACTCGCCAGGGTCTGCCTTTCTACTAATGCGCCTCTACTTCGCCCGATCTTGAGCATAGTCCGTAATTAGATCATTAGCTCTAGTATATCCCTTTAATACATCAGCCACGGCTTTTTGGGTCTTCCGCGGGGTCATACCCCTTGTGTACCTACTGGCACAGGTGTACTATCACGACCCAGATACTTCTGTGGTTTCCTCAAAACTTTGCCAAATTACCTCAAAAGACATTCTTGAAGTTTATCTGCCACGTAGCGAAAAACTAGTGTTAGTGGTTCTTGAGTGGCAGGGCCACGCTGTAGATAGTTTTGTCTACAGCATGAATGGGCTGGCTCGTCCGGGTCGTTACCACTGTCTTACAGAAAACTAACGTAAAGTAACACTGCTGCGTTTCGTACGGTGAGTTCTCACTCACTCGCCTCCGGATATCTCTATCCCCCTCCCCTTCCCAATCCCTTAATTACCCCTTTCCTTTCAGATTGGCAACGCACCCGTGATTATTCTGGTATTGTGGGTGGGCGGTGGAGATCACTTACCATCAAGTGAACCACTTGCACGTTATCGACCAAAAAAACGCATGTGTTGCCCAGCGAACCGTGAGTGCATCACTACTTGTAACTCTGCCTACCCCTTCGGGGCTAAACGTATGTATGTATGTGTAAAAATATTGATCACACTATATTCAGATATCATCAAAAATAAGCTACTTTTGTCGCCCTGTAAGACTACCGCGAACATAAACCCGATATATAATATCCCGGTAACAAATTAGCTAGTATGGCAACACCTAATTACCTTAACATGATTATGTGCCGAGCGTTACAACGGTTATGTGAAACTGCTTAATGTCCTGTAACGTGTTCTTTGCTATATTAGTACGCACTGTAATGTTTTACTGCTATGTGTTGTGGTAAATGTGAACTTATTGTTAGGACCAGTTGTAATATGTTAATCAAATACATTCCTCATAACCATCGAAATAAGATGACAAGAAACGTAATTCAAGCAAAAAAATGGCCCCACCAAAATTCTGTGCAAGGGCGCGGGGCTATAAAAGTCTGTGCATAATAATCTCTAGTTGACACTTGATACGTATAATTTTTTGCGCGGTGCAGAACGTTGTATATCGATCTAGATTTAAACATTAACTTTTATGAAGTAAAGTTGATTTTGAACGTTCATTATTTTGTTGCGTATATGAGTGTTACGTGTAATTTACCTTTGCATGTGTAAGTAAGTGGAGCCGTATTTTTTGACAGATTCATTTGAAAGTTATCGGTCTAGTTATCTTATTTTGATGATGATAACCTACTGAAATGAAATAAAATACTAACCAAAAATCTCCCGACATAAATTTTACTGGTTTATTTCCATTTTTTTCTCGTAAGATCGAGGTAATTTCTCCCTTTGAAGGTAGAGCAGATGGACAAATAGACGGACAGATAAAACGACGCGACAAAGGCTCTTTAAGAGTTCCGATTGTACTTTATGGATACCTAAAAACTGCATCCAAATTGGTAAATTCGTTTAGACGCTAACAAACAAGGGACGGAAACTTATAACCCTTTTTTTGTCAAGAGTTAATATTCTACTGTTATTTCCGCCTGCCCTTATCCCACTCTCAGTGGGTCGGCGCAACATGCTTTTTAGCACATGTTACAGAATGATTTGGCTAATAGTTTTCATATCCAACTGCCTGCCTGAAGCCAACCGATCTGGGAAGAAAACACCCAAACCCAAAACAAATATGTGTTGAGAGTTAATAGTATTGTACAAAAATGCATTATCTCTACATTTCCCATAAAATTATATAAATACAAAGATTTACATCAAAAGTTCTAAAACATGCGGCGTTTTCTTGTCCAGTGCGTATAATTATCACTACGTGACCTGTAACTACATAATGTATCTGATTATACTGATTAACCTTCAACACTTCGCATTGAGAATGCACGACGCCTCTCACGAACTCAGTTTAATCTTCACGCTTAGTGTATCTGTACTTTAATCACGTGCTTAGAGAATATCTTATGATATGATCTTATGACATAATCATGAGATTATTCTTTAGATTCCGGATAGGCTAGATATAGTACCGGTTCGCCGAGCTTATTGATTTTATCATACATACATACGCACTCACGCCTGTAATCCCCGAGGGGTAGGCAGAGGTGTAACTAGTACACCCACATTTCGCCGAGCGTATCTCCGTCCCACGATGTGATAGGGGGTGAGCCTATCGCCATACCGGACACAAATTCCAGACTCCGGGCTAATACTGAGCATTTCGAAATAGAAAAACCCAATACCACTCTACCCGACCCGGGATCGAACCCGAGACCTCAGCCTTAGCGTAATCGTAACGCGTACGCATTACAACTGCGCCACCGAGGCAGTTTATCACACCTCACGTGTTTTAGAATGAAAAAGTCAGCATAATATTTGATGTCATTGCATAGGGTTGAATTGTACCCTCGGCCTCTTGTTTATCCTCATCGGCTATTTGTACCCTATTTACAATCCCCATGCTATATAAGCTGAGTCGCAGAAAATATTAAACAGAATAAAAAAAACTGAATTTATCCTTTGTATCGTCGTGGGACCCGTGCGCCGAATTCGCTTAGTCCGACTATACACTGCTACCACAGTCCTAACATCATACAGCCTGTCAACGCGTTTGATTACGACAAACACGCCGATCCAAGTCGTCCATAAGCGATTGAAGTGAGTGGTACTAACATTGCTTCAAGTTTGCTGTGTGCGTAGTTTTGTTTTTATAGAAGAAGTCAGTAAACGAGCCTTAGGTTACTTGATGGTAAATAATCTCCCCCACCCATTAACATCCACAATACCTAAAGAATTTGGACGCGTTAGCGACCATAAAGGAAAGGGATGATTTAGAGAATGAGAAGGGGTTGGGGATTTGGACCCCCAGATATCTTACTCGCCGTACGAAACGTAACTGCAAACTGCTACTTTGTTGTTTTTTTGTGAGATAGTGGTAACAAACTGAACGAGCCGGCCTATTCATGCTGTAGGCAAAATTGTCTACAGTGTGGCTCTATCACTCAATATAAATATTGTATTTGTATAGAGACAATTATCGTGTAGTGTGTGTGCCTGTCGGTATTGATGCCAGCTAACACATAATTGCGTATGCAATATTTGTAAATGAAAAGATCTGGAATCTGGATGGAGTATAGTATGGATAAAATATACTCCGTGTAGTATTCCGAGGAAATGTTTGTTTTAATACCAGCGGCCGAAATTCATCATCGCACAACGCGCTACAAGTTGGGATGCCATCCCCATCTGGATGGCTGGCGTTCCTCAACGGTACGATTTACGCGAAGTTTTTCCAGACTGATACGACTTTGGAACCTTCAAGAAAAGAGCCTGCTCTTTCCTTAACGCAACGACAATTCCTCTGATATTGATAGTGTCCATGGGTGGCGGCGATCACTTACCGTAATTTAAAGAATCCGCCTGCTCTCTCTTTCATAAAAAAATACTTTTTAAAAAATGAAAATTAGCGATTTCAAATTAATTTCACCTTTAAACACATAGTAATACGATCGCAAAAACAACTTTGTATTACCAAGCCGTTTCTGCTATCGTATTGCTTTAGCTGTATTGGGTGATATATTTTAGCTGCAAATAAAGTTGGTAATCGCTGTTAAATTCAATAAAGCTGGTAACCGCTGTTAAATCGGAGTTTACATTACGCCTTGGATACGTTTCATCTGCGTCTTACTGTGCACTATGCGACTAGACAGGCGAAGCAATTGTGCAACACGGTGCTGAAGCGTCTGCTGTCGTTTACATACTGTAATTTTTATACTGTGCCAGTACTTTAAATGCCCAACTGGGCTATATAATTATCTCAATGTCTGCGAGATCAGGGATTTCGATCAAGTGTTGTGCTATCGGAGAATGCTAATGCCTTTTAAGCAACTTGAATGTTTATTCTCTGCGGCTTGTTTTATGTGTTGTTTAATGCAGATTAGTGCGGCGCGGCGTGGTCAGACTACAAAAGGGCAATGTGTCATATAGCAACATCTAATCACATATACCTTACCGACTTATAAGAAAGAGATAATTAAGGGATTCAGAAGGGGAGGGGCAAATGGGCCTCCGGATATCTCACTCACCGTACGAAATGCAACAGCAAGTTACTTCACGTCGGTTTTCTGTGAGATAGTGGTTGTTACCACTATCAATTCGATTGAGCTGACCCATTCATTAAGAAAGCTGTCGCTGTAGGCTCTACTACTAACAAAATAAACATGACAGCCTCCGTGGCGCAGCGCGCGAGTAGCTGGTTGCGAAGCGAGAGGCCGTGGGTTCGATTCCCGCACCGAGACAAATGTTTGTGTGATCCACAAATATTTGTTTCGGTTCTGGTTCTTGTGGGACCGCAAGTCCCTTGTAGTTCATGATACCCACGATACAGGTTAACCTAGTGTGGGGTCAGGAATATGTGTGTGACTGTTGGGTGTATTTAAAAAAAAATTTAAAAATAATACTCTCAAAAAACCTTAATATTATTGTTTTACAGTGACAACACACTTTACATAATTATAGACGAGAACAAATTATATACCTTAAGGAACCACTTTCCAAGAATTTGTTACAAGATTATTCTGGAACTTATCTTATGTTTTACCATGATAAATGTTTGTACATACATACGCACTCACGCCTGTAATCCCCGAAGGGGTAGGCAGAGGTGTAATAAATGTTTGTATTCATGACTTTTCACAAATGATGTTTATGGGATATTAAAGTCTAAGCTTCTAGAGCTGATAATAATTATATATTAAGATTAATCATTGTGTCTCGTAGGGGACACACTGTTAGTTGGCACAATAAAAAGACTTGCGGAACTTGCTGTATTAGAAATATATTATCAATTTTTACAATAGTTAAATGATACGATGTGAACTCGGCGATGGACGACTTGCAAGTGGGGTGTCGGTATGACGTAAAAAATAATAAAAAGGAATGCCTTATAAACTAATAATTGTACAATTGCTTTGCAAACGTAATTGCCAATAATGTTCTGTGAGGCGCTTCCGAACATCTTCCCGGCCCTTGAAAGTCTCCAACTTTCAAGATTGTAGATCTTCGGCATTTGGTAAAGGACAAAGCCGCACCAGAGGACGTCGTATCAATCCACGGGTAGTATTGATGTCCGCAACTCTTGATATTCCGTCAGCTCCATGGAAGAGCCGAATGACTCTTCCCAGACGCCATGATAACGGTGGGACGTTGTCCTCATGTACTAGCACCAAGTCACCGATCTTTAAACTGGAAGAATTCGTTTTCCATTTGGTGCGTTGTTGTAGCTCTCCAATATATTCCCTTTGCCATCTTCTCCAAAAATGTTGCCGCATTAGTTCCATGCGTTTGTAGCGTGAAAGTTGACTTTCTTTATGAACTTCCAAATTAGGCGATGGTAATTCAGTAAATCTTCTTCCTATAAGAAAGTGCCCTGGGGACAAGGATAGGAAATCATTGGGAGAGGAAGATAGGGGACACAAAGGTCGGCTATTTAAAATTGCCTCTACTTTAGTAAACAATGTGGAAAGTTCTTCATATGTAAGATGAGTATTACCCAACACACGTTTTATATGATACTTAGCGGATTTAACGCCAGCTTCCCAGATACCGCCAAAATGAGGAGCGTAAGGCGGCGAAAATACGAATCTAAAACCCTCATGGCTTGCATAATCAGATAGAGAGTTAGAATTAGATTTAATGAATTTACCAATTTCCTTAGCAGCGGCAACGAAATTTCGACCATTGTCGCAAAAAATCTCAATTGGTCGACCTCGACGTGACATAAACCTATTCAGTGTCATTATAAATGCATCCTTTGTTAGGTCACTGACAGCCTCCAAATGAATACACTTAAAACGTAAGCAAACGAACAGACATAAATAGCATTTCAGCAATTTGGCTCCGCGACCCTTGCGGTTTAAAATGAAAAATGGACCTGCGAAGTCTATGCCCACAGAAACGAATGGAAAATCCGTAGTTATGCGCTGTGGTGGTAAGTTACCCATTTTCGGTAATAATGTTTTTCCATTTACACGTCTACATATGACACATTTGCGAACAGTATTTCTTGCTAGATTTCTACCGTTTATAGGCCACACAGTTTCTCGCACTACTGACAGTAATAATTGAGGACCAGCATGTAAACTGCGTTTGTGTTCGCGATCAAAAATTAACTTGGTCAAATGATGCGACGAATCTAGAAGAATTGGATGCCTTTTATCGTAACTGTAATTTGAAACATCTATGCGGCCACCAACCCTTATTAGCTTATGTTCATCTATGAATGGTGATAACGCCATTAATTTAGACTTAGGGCTCAAAGGTTTGTTATTTATAAGCTTGTCGTAATCGTGAGAGAAGCTTTGATTTTGAGCTGTTAAACAAAGTGCATTGTATGATTCATTTAATTCCTCCAGTGATAAGACACCAGAACGTTTGTTATTAGGATATTTTAAATTATAAATGAATCTTTTTACAAATGCTAATATTCTTTGGAGCTTAGTTAGACTTGAATAGTTTTGTATAATAATAGACTCTGACAAGCAAGCTACTGTAACATTTGTTAACTTTATTTCAGGTAACATGTCTACGTCATGGTTAGTGGTAGGCCAGTCACACTCGTCTTTAACAAGGAAGTTAGGACCAGACCACCATAATTCTGCAGTAATTAATTGATCAGCATATACACCTCTAGATATGAGATCTGCAGGGTTTGCATCGGTCGGTACATAACGCCAATTTGTAAACTCAGTTAATTCATTAATCTCGCCTACCCTATTGGCAACGAAAGTTTTCAATTTCGCTGGATGAGCACTTAGCCATGCTAGCACTACCTTTGAGTCGCACCAGTGTACGACTCGATCAGGCTTATATCGCAATGACTCTATTACAGTGTTACAGAGCCTTGCGCCGACAAGAGCAGCGCATAATTCAAGGCGTGGTATTGTTATAGCCTTAAGTGGAGAAACCTTTGATTTAGGGCTATTATGCTCTATATTATGGTGAACGAAAACTTGATTGTTTGAATTTATTGATCTTACGTATACACATGCACCATAGGCCTTTTGAGAGGCATCGCAAAATGTATGTATTTCTATCGCCTTTGGCGAGTCGCAGATGACTCTCCTGGGTACTTGTATTTGTTTGAGGTAGTGAAAGCTATGAGAAAATTTCAACCATTCACCCTTTGATTTTTGTGGAACAGTTTGATCCTATTCAAGCCTTTGTTACCACAAATCTTGAATTATGATTTTTGGCAATATTATGACTGGACTCAAGATTCCTAGAGGATCGAAAATTTTGAAAGAGCTTGATAATATATACCGTTTAGTTATGTTGTCCTCGTTGGGGAAATTCTTTAGCGGAAAACTTAAATTATCATTGAACGGATTCCAACATAGTCCAAGAGTGTTCGATGATTCACTAAAGGTAAGATTATCGTCTATGTCCTTATTGCTTTCATATAGTGAATACAAATTTGATTTAAATTTTCTTAATTTGAAACAAGCAGATTTTAATAAATCTGTGACAGCACTTTGAATATAATGCAGCTGTGCCTCATCATCAGCCCCAGTGATTAAATCATCGACATAGAAATCCTTTTGTATTACGGGTTTTATGACTTCATCATTGCATTGTTCTCCGACTTGCCAAAGACATTTTGTGCTTAAATAGCTGGCACTGGCTGTACCATAAGTAACTGTGTTTAATTGTAAAGTTTTCAGGGGAAAAGACGGATCCTCTCTCCACAGAATTAACTGCAGGTGGCGATCAACTTTGTCGACCTCTACCTGGCGATACATTTTTTCGATATCGCCAGTCAAAAGATATTTATATTGCCGAGCTCTTAGTAATATAGAAAACAGAGAATCTTGAACATTTGGACCTATCATCATTATGTCATTAACGGAGAATCCAGATGATGTAGGAGCCGAACCGTCAAAGACAACACGTAATTTTGTCGACTCACTCTTTTCTTTGAACACAGCATGATGACATAAATAATATGAATTTAGTTTCCTATCTGTTGTTATAGACAAATGATTCAGTTCAGCATATTCCCTGATAAAATGTGTATATTGATGCTTAAGCGATAGATTTTTAGAAAAACGCTTTTCTAAACTGTGAAATCGTTTTTTAGCTAATTTGTAAGAGTCCCCAAGACATTCAGGTGACTCTAATAATGGTAGTCTCACAGAAAATCGACCTGTGCTTAAGCGTTGTGTATTATGTAAAAAATGATTTTCGCAAGCTATATCATTTTTGCTCAATTGAGTACGTTGGGGAAGTTCCTCCAACTTCCAGAATTTTGTTAGCATGTCATCAATATCTGAACATGATTTTGAAAATGACGCATGATTACAATAGACGTCATAACTGATTTCAGAATTAACTGGGCCCACAACCAACCAACCGAATTGTGAATTTCTTAGCGTAGGTTTATTAGGTCCCAGACTCCTTTGTTCCGATTGCAATATGTCCCAAAAAATGTCAGACCCTATCAAAACCTCAATTCTCGATGGTTTATTGAATTGGTGATCTGCTAATTTTATGTGTTTAGGTATGTTCAAATTACTTACATTAAATGCCCTTTTTGGTAACTCTCCCGTCAACTCGTCCATTACCAAACAAGAGAAAGAAACACTGTAATCGGAATTTAAAGACCTTAACTGAACCACGCAACTCTCGGTGACATTATTGACAGCGCTATTACCTATGCCTATAATTTTTATGTCAATAGGATTAGTTGGTAGAGATAATTTTTCTCGTAAAGATTGACAAATGAACGAGGACTGACTACCGCAGTCTAATAGAGCGCGAGCTGTTTCAAATTTATTTGATTGAGGATTTCTTATCTCTATTAAGGCTGTAGACAATAGCACCTGGTCACTCTGGTTGGAGAAGTTGACAGATTTGCTTACATCGGTGTTAGTTGTAGTAGGTTTGTGAAGTAATGTGTTGTGTTTCCTTTTACATTCGCGACAAGGACCCAGCTTGCACGTGTCTACTGAATGGCCTTGTCTTAAACAGTTAATACATAGCTTAAATTTTGTGATGTCGTTCCATCTTTCAGATATACTTTTAGCCTTGAAATTAGGACAATCATAAATTTTGTGAAATTGGTCACAAATGACACATGTATGCGAGTGCACATTTTGATTCGTTGATTGAAATGATTTTGTGTTTTGTGTAGCACTTGGTTTGTAATTCTTATGGTATGATTTATTATGTGTAAATGTTGTAGGAGGGCAATGCTCGCTGCTTGGAGTTGCCTTTAATTTGTTGTTACTTACAGATTCTAAAACGTCAGCACGACCATTTAAGAATTTGAAAAATTGATCTAAGTTTGGTTCGTCATCAAAAAGATTGCGTTGTTCTTCCCACTTTGTTTGGGTGTAAGTGTCTAACTTTGTTGTTATAAGAAAAATAATAAGTAGATCCCATTTATCAGTAGGTTGATCTAAGCTAGACAGTGCACGTAGATTCTTTGTAACATGAGTAACAATAAAACGGAACGATTTTTCGGACTCCCGATTAAGTTGCTGCAAATTGAACAGTGCCTTTAAATGATTATTTATCAAGAGTCGTTTATTATCGAAGCGATCACAAAGAAGTTTCCATGCTGCAGTGTAATTATCCGAAGACTTTTCTAAATTGGAAATAATACGAGCTGCTTCACCTTCCAAATATGATTCCAAATAATGAAATTTTTGGATTGTAGAAATTTTGTTATTACTGTGAATGAGATTACGAAATGTGTCACGAAACTCAAGCCATCGAAGAAATGAGCCATCAAATTTCGCGATCTGAATCAAGGGCAACTTAACACCAACATCTTCATCAGAATGGTCAACTGAGGCACGGGATTCGTCCGAGACATTACCTTTTAACAGGGTCTTTGCTTTTGCGAGAGTAACGATTATGTCTTGCTCAATGTCGTCACGCTCATCAATTTCCGAATCCAAATTATCTGAATTAATAACCTCGATCTGACTCTGCAAGTCATCAAATTTTGTGGATAGACCCTCAAATTTGCTTAATTTTAAAGACAGCTCGGCCGATTCAATATTAGAGAGAAATTGTGTTTTACTAATTTTGTCTAAGTAATTTTTAAATTTAGTAATTTGGCCTTTAATTGAGCTGCGTCTAGTATTTAGTTCCTTCAAAGAAACTTTTCCATCATATTTGTCTGTAGACATGTTAAATCGTTATTATGAAAAAATCCCTATAGAAAATAATGCGTTGTCTATCAACAAAATTAAGGATTTGTTAACTCAATGGTAAATAGATAAGCTTATCTGACGCTCCTCAGAATGGGGACACCTGGCGGAGGCTTCTCAACCGCTACTTGCGCTCGGGTGCCGCGCTCGTACGCTTGGGTGCTCGATCGTACTTAATGATCACCACACGCGAGATGATGCCCTTGAAATTAGTTAAATTTGGTATTAAATGAGGTTCACTATTTATAAGTTCGATCTTGGGGGGTGAATGCAAAACGAAAGAATTGTTACGAAATTTTAGGAAATATGTACATATTTTTCAAAACAAAACACTACCGATTGTTGAAAATAGTTTGTAGATATAATGATTACTTTGAATTGCACCAACTAAATGATATTTTTGCTAAATGAAAATATATTTTTGTACCGCGGGTAAATAAAAATGAATTGAAACAAAACTGCAACGGTTTTATGATAATGGAATGTTCTTGTTTTTGGATATAATTGTAGCAGGAATTAGTTGAAAGGGAAAACAGGGCACTTATCTTTGTAATAGGAACCTGCTGCGGGGCGATGTTTAGGTACTTCGCTTGCCCGGTGGTGACCTTGTGACCTTGGCTTGGCCCTTCAACTTCGACTTTGTTATAGAATATGCTGGATATCGTAGATCAGTAGAAGCCAGTCTTGAATGCTGCTGCTGCCTTTGTCTGCTGTCCACCTTTTCTCCAACGAATTGTCTTGTGTTCGGTCAGTACTATTTGGAGTACTGTCCCTGTTCGGGCGCCAAAATATGTCTCGTAGGGGACACACTGTTAGTTGGCACAATAAAAAGACTTGCGGAACTTGCTGTATTAGAAATATATTATCAATTTTTACAATAGTTAAATGATACGATGTGAACTCGGCGATGGACGACTTGCAAGTGGGGTGTCGGTATGACGTAAAAAATAATAAAAAGGAATGCCTTATAAACTAATAATTGTACAATTGCTTTGCAAACGTAATTGCCAATAATGTTCTGTGAGGCGCTTCCGAACACATTGAAACTATCTTTCTTTCTGTCCAGCATAACTTCTTGCTTTTTATCCCACCACAAAAAAGGGGGATGTTATAAGTTTCTCCCTTTGTGCGATTTAAATCACTAAGGTCTAAAGCTGGTTTAAATGCGAAAGTTCATAGCTATTTTTAAATAAAATCTATTCAGCCGTTTAATACTTAGGAATTAATTTAAGCAGTTATATGGGTTTGATAACCCAGTTAGAGTCAAATGGCAAAGTCAGAAACACCAACTCCAACTCCAGGCTGACCATGGTCGAAACGAATCAATACTTGAAATAACTTTTGGAAATTCAGAATAAGGCATTCTCACCTTGCGGTTTACAAACTGTACGACCCTCGTCAGGAAGCCAGCTATCAATATTGAGGAACCTTGCAAATATTAACTTTACAAAGCAAATCTATACGTTACGGTGTACCTGACGATTTTGAAGATGAGGGATTAGAAATAGATAAAGCTTTTATAGGTATTAATAGATAAATACATAGGCACTCACGCCTATACTGTACTGAAGGGATAGGTAGAGGTTAACTAGTACACCCACATTTCACCGAGCTTATTTCCGTCTCATTACTGATACTAAACATTTCATGATAGAAAAACCCAATATCACTTTACCCGACCCGGGGATCGAACCCGAGACCTCAGCACAATAGTCGTACCGCGTACACATTACAACTGTGCCACCGCAACTGGCTCAACCCCTCAAAACTCACTCACTCTTTCCTTCTGCTATAAATAATTCCCATAAATCCCACGATTTTTAAAATAAGGTCAGCCTTTATTTTATCCTAAATCAAGATATACAAGACACTTTGCGACTCGAATACAAAAGCAGAATATGAATAGTGTTGAAAACTGAATTTTAAAGGAGTATCACACGATTGCTTATGCTTAGTGTGACGACTTAAATGGAAATGTACCTGTGTCGCCTCCTGCACGGATATTATGTGTTCAAAATTACAATTTAAAATTATAGGTAACATCTATCGTTAAATTAATGAACCAGTGCTGACGTATTGCCCGTGCTTCGCCGTGATTGGTTAATTATTGTTCCCTTCCCTTCATCCACAAATTTTGTACGTTACTTTTTCATTTTCGACTAGGGGCTTTGCCCATGTTTTTCCACAAAACATAAAATAAAAACAAAACTTAAAGTCCGACGAATATGAGACATATCTTACTTTCTTCTCCACATTATTCTGCATCGATTGGTATCGGTCTCGACCCCATACCCCCAGCGGTTTCGGAGGAGATAGCGTGACAAGCTTTTGGCAGCGGCGGTGGCAGTTACTTTTTTTTAGAAGATTACAACGTTGAGGTTAAACGCAGTAAATTTTGTTCTACGAGAATTTGAAGTTTTTATTTCACAAGTCCATGGTCAAGAATCCGTCTACAGCAATAAGCAAGCACCAAGCCGCAACATAGTATGTTCGTGCGTTTGAGATTGCATTGATCAACATTTTTAACATTTAAGTTTACAATTGTCTTGCACCTTTTTTTAACAAGGGGAAATTCATGATCTCTTCGAGCGAGATCCTGTGCTTCAGTGGTTCCTACTTAAACGCTTCCACTTCGCTTCCCCATCTTGAGCATCCTTCGTAGTGAGGCTATCTTCTACGTCAAGCCGCGTTTCCTAAGCCATCCGCGGGAACGTACCTCTGATCGATCTGATTGTGCGATCGACGCACTCCTGCGGTTTCTACAAACCCTGACCCAACAATCTACAGCGACATTCCTGAAGTTTGCCTGCAATGTTACGAACACAAGGCTTCCGCGGATGTACTCGTTACGTAACGAGCTATCTACTGCATCTTTTTCATCTTCGGAGGATTTTTTTAGAGCAGATGCTGCTAAACGATGCTAAACGAACTTTTCTCCCCAGAGGGGTTGATGTCAGGCAGGCGACCCGTCGTAAAATCTACAAGTCAAATCTTTCTGTAACGCGTGTTAAGCTGACCCCACTGCGAGTGGGATAAGAGCAGGTGGAAGAAAGAGAGGGAGGCAAACGAACAAGTGGGTCACCTGATGGTAAGTGATTCCCATTGATAATGTACACCAATAATACCAGTTGAATTATGTAATCAGTGTCGACAGGAATGAGGAAATTTGGTTTTCAGATATATAATAACTGTCTTCTAATTAATTACTGCAAATCAATTGTTATAGTCTTGACCTTATCATCAATTCCTAAAAATCCTTAATATTCTATTACAGACCAATTGCTATCGCATTTTCCTTAATAAGGCAGTGGTCAATTGAATTAGCTTGCACTTCGCAGACTCCTTCTGTTCGCTTTGTGAATGCGAACGGAGATTCATCATAATTATAAATGGACAGCGCAGCTCTAACCGAACTTGCTTTGCTAATGATCTGTACCTACTCCAGATCACTCGAGTAACTAGCTGTACTGATATTTTATTGAGATAAGTTTTATCGTATTTTGTTTGTGTTTTATTAGTATTTTGTTTTGTTACGTTCTATTTATACAACTAGGGGCGTTGCCCATGTTTTTTCCACAAAACTGTGGGCAAAAGGTACGAGACTATCCCGCCCACACACCCGCCAGTGTAACTCCTGTAAGCCAGGATCGACAGTGGTACGCATATTTCGACACCGAGCAATGAAGCTCGGCGAGTCTCTGGGAATGCAAATCTGTCTTTATCCCACAAAGAAACTAATCAAATAGAAAATTAGGGAGGAGTTGGAAATAATAATCGACTTCCCTCCATAGCAAAGCGGGAGACAAAATAATGAAATAAGGAGTTCTTAACCTCAGGCACAAGGACATTTACACCTAGATAAGCCAGATGTAAAGCACCACGGATATCATTAAGTGGGTCCTATCACGTGAGCTGTTAAACTTGATTCCAATAATAGGTATGGAAAAAACGCCGGAATGCACGGAAATTCCTCCTAGTCTCCACAAGATCAATATAGTATACAACTCCAGATGTTATTTGCATAATGTTGCCCTCTTGTTGCCAGAGACCACACTCCCAAAGAATATGATGTGCGGATTGTTCGTACCGGCATCAGGTATAGAACATGGGCACGTAGGCGAATCAACCAACCAAAATGAGAACATTTTTAACTTAAAGTTGCCATGGCCCGTGAGAGTGGTGGGCAAAAGGTAGTAAGATATAATTCACTCGATTGGATTACCATATTTGCGGTATTGAATTTATTGTTAGTCTCGTAGCGAACACATACAGGACTCGTCGAGCGCCGTACGATTAATTCTACTTAGTATCTGTTCCTAATGGATTCCTGCAATCTAAAGCCACTTGACGACACTCAGTACTGGAACTCGTCTTATGCTACGTTTGTGTGCGCTAGTAAGGAGACGAGTCTGAATGATTTCACGGTTTATTAATTTATATAATAAATTATATCTTCTGTCGTTGTGGGGGTTATAGGTAGTTTTTTTATTGCATAGGCCGGCAAACGAGCTAGTGGGTCACCTGGTAGTAAGTGATCTCTACCGCCCATGTACGCTCACAATACCAAAAGTCATGGGCGCGTTGCCGATCTTAAAGGAAATGGAGAATTAAGGTGGTGATCACTTACCATTATTACCCATTTGCTAGTATGCAAAGCTTTTGATATAAAAGCAAAAGAAACCTGAAACTGCTGTTAACCTGAATCGACAGCGAGTTTTTTAAAGGTCAACGAATTTTTGAGAAAATTTCTCCAGGATTGTTTACAGAACATTTTAAGCACTCAGTCACGCCTGTAATCCACGAAAGGGTAGGCAGAGGTGTAACAAGTACACCCACATTTCGTAGAGCTCGAGAAAACTGACACTAGGTGCACTTCTGACTCCGAGTAGAAGATACTGACATGAGATTATATTTTTTGACAGCCCTGTATTATACACCTCCCACTGCTGTGTCTTTTACTAATGAGGTGAGTTAGGCCTTAGTCCACCACGCTGGCCAAAGGAGATATTAATATTTTTAAAAATCTGTCTGCCTACTCTGACTGCCTCGGTGGCGCAGTTGTAATGCGTACGCGTTACGACTGAGGCTGACGCTGAGGTGTCGGGTTCGATCCCCGGGTCGGGTAAAAGTGATATTGGGTTTTTCTATTACGAAGAGTTCAGTATCAGCCCGGAGTCTGGAATTTGTGCCCGGTATGGCGATAGGCTCGCCCTCTATCACATCTTGGGATGGCTCGGTGAAATGTGTGTGTACTGGTTACACCTCTGCCTACCCCTTTGAGGATTACAGGCGTGAGTGCGTATGTATACGTATGTATTCCTATAACTACGTACGGAATTTTTGTGCATTTTCTTCCATTCTTATGACCTCAGGCAAATCATTCTGGCGGTGTAGGATACGTTTTCTAAGTGTTCGAGTGTTTTTAAGTTGGCAAACCTCTTACCATACGGGACACAAATTCTAATCACGGGTAACTCACGTATAATTTTTTTAACGAATAAATAAATAAATACACCCAACAGTCACACATATAGTCCTGACCCCACACTAGGTTAAACCTGTATCGTGGGTATCAAGAACTACGAGGGACTTGCGGTCCCACAACACCCAGACCCGAGACAAATATTTGTGGATCAGACAAACATTTGTCAAGGTGCGGGAATCGAACCCACGGCCTTACGCTTCGCAACCGGCTACTCGCCCGCTGCGCCACGGAGGCTGTCAATCTAATACTTTTGATTACATTTCTGTTCCGACGGTCAAGTTAAGATCTCTACAGTAAACCGACATCTGTCATTTCAAATTCCCAATAGCTTAATATTTTAGTGACTTTAGTTTACGATTTCGGCAAATATCAGCGGCTGCAAATTATACTCACTCATTCGAATATAAAAATCGCCCTCTCTTTTGAAGTGGCAATCTATTTGATTGTGATTTTGCAATTGATGGAAATAGAAAACATACAGTTTGACAAGTGAAACTGAAATGACACATTTCAGTTAAAAATGTTGAAAATGTAATATATGTATTCCATTCCATTCTGCCTCGGTGGCGCAGTTGTAATGTGTACGCGTTAAGACTGAAGCTGACGTTGAGGCCTCGGGTTCGATCCCAGGGTCGGGTGAAAGTGATATTTGGGTTTTTCTATTACGAAATGCTCAGTATCGGCCCGGAGTCTGGAATTGCGCCTGGTATAGCAATATGCTCGCCGTCTATCATATCATACGCTCGGCGAAATGTGGGTGTACTGGTTACACCTCTGCCTACCCCTTCGGGATTACAGGCGTGAGTTATCTTACGATTCCACAAGGTTGTAGGTCTCTCGTATGCGAGAGACCGTCTGGGTTGGTAGTACTATAGTAGTTTGTCTTAGTTTATCTATTTCTGCCGCCAAGCAGTAGTGTGTAATCATTTTTATGTTTCGGTTTAAAGGACATTCAAGTCAATGAATCAGCCAAAGCTATGTTAGCGGATTTTCTCCTTCTAATAAAATTCCAAAAGCAATCCGGATTCTTTTTGAAGCATTTTATTTCTTACAAGCCTATCCAGTCTTTTAATGGGTATCAAAGAAAAAATACTAAACAAAGCATCTTATTGCTGGCGTCGGCCGCCAAATGGCGAATAATTTGCAACGAGCAATAATTGCTCCGGATATGGTACGAACGAGGCAGCATCAATTAAATTGAACCACTTTTAGAACTTAATCGAATTGCTTCGATTCAATGCATCGAATTAAAATCGGATGGTGATAGCTGCCGTTTATCGAGCGTTTTTATCGATATTGCTGCTTGTTGGTGACTCTTCCATAACATATTTTATAAGTGAAGTCTTCATTGGATTATTGAGGATGCACATCAACTGTGTAGGATGAGATTCCATTACTGTGGTCGACGTTTATTTGTATAGTTCTTAGTATAGATCGATTCATTTTTGGACGTCTTGCTGTCGGTGCGTGAACTTGAAAATATGTAATTTTGAATATTAAAGTAGTTTTATTTCAATGTGTAATATTCGCGTAAACATAAGAAATCACTATGTAATTTTGATTTGTGTTATAATTTATGTCAACCGTCAACGTGTATAGATGTACCAAGCTAACTGTGAATTGAAGAGTGTCGCTGCCGTCGCTCTGTTCGATCTAGTATTGCCATTTTTCGAATAATCATTCATTATGAGTAAACAAAATTGCCCACAGAGAGGCGCTACCACCCGAACTCTCGATTCGTTTAAACTAACACCACACATACGCACATAAAATCAATCGGAATACATAGTGAGAGCGTACCTGCTGCATGTGTAGGGCTGCCATCCGTTCTATTTTCCTTGAATCCATCTTGCTTGAAAGGCATACAAGAGAAATTTTCAGAATGTTTACTGCATACTATAAAGTGTGTCATATGACGTTTCGCCGCACCGAGAGGTGTATGTGAAGTCTGCCAACCCGCATTAGGCCAGCGTAGAGGACTAACACCTAACACCTCTTATTTAGTTCAGGAGGCCTGTGCCCTGCAGTGCGAAGTCAGCCCGTTGAGCCAATTCAGATCCTTCTGGAAAACTTTGAAACTAGGTTGGCCACTAACCATTTGATAAGAAAGAAAGAAAGCATTTATTGGCAGGCCTTAGGTGGTACATGTGCAATTTACCTATGTAGAAACACTTTTATAAGTGGTAGGGGGGGGGGGGGGGTACCTAGATACCCACCTACTGCAGACGATATATGTAGAAGAAGAAGAAGTGGTACAGTACAATACAGGGCTGATATTATTACGCATATTATGACGTCACCTTTATCGAAATTAGGGGAAAGAATCAGGCGATAAATGAATATTGGCAAAAATATTCCATTTTACGCAAGTGAAGGTTTTGAACGCTTTTGTTCAGTTGGCAATTTAGCTGATGGTAGGCATACATGCGTCATCCGATGCCAAATTGCATACGTAATTGAATTTAAAATATGCATGCGTTGGCTCCCGGTAACTTGCGGCTGAAAATTTTATCAATCATCGGATGCGCGATGGATTTTGTGAATTAACAGTAGATTTCCGTGGCTTTTACTTTTTGGTGAAAGAGATAAGTATTAAAATGATTTACGCCTCGGATGTGATTAAAAGATTAGACCTATAGATTTGTCAACTAACTTCAAAATGGAGATTTTGTATTGTTTATGTATGTTACGCAATAACTCCGTCAAATGTGCACTGATTTTTATAGTTCTTTTTGTGTTCGATAGGGTTTAGAAACCAAGGATAGTTCCATATAAATTTGGTATGAGAACTCATTTTTTTATATAGTATAAGCCGGCAAACGAACAAGTGGGTCGACCTGATGGTAAGTGATCTCCAACGTCCACAATACCAAAAGAATTATGGGTGCGTAGTCGACCTCAAAGGAAAGCGATTGGGAAGGAGACGGGGTTTAGGCCTCCGGATATCTCACTCACCGTACGAAACGCAGCAGTGTTACTTTACGCCGGTTATCTGTGAGAGAGTGGTAACGACCCGGACGAGCTGGCCCATTCATGCTGTTGACAAAAGTGTCTACAGCGTGGCTCTACCACTCAAAAGAAAATTTTCCTTATGATAGAGTATGAGGGAAAATATAAGACACCGCAAAAGAAAAGAGCACATGCACCGCGCTTAGGGGTTTGAACTCTAACGTCTAAAGTTTAACTTATACATATGCACTCCTAACCAGTAACCAGTTTCACTAATGTAACCATATTTCGCCGAGCGTATCTCCGGTCCCAAGATGTGATAGGGGGCGAGCTTATCGCCATACTGGGCACAAATTCCAGACTCCGGACTAATACTGAGCATTTCGTAATAGAAAAACCCAATACCACTTTCGAACCCGACACCTCAGCAGTCGTACCGCGTAGATTCAGTATGCCTGGTATAGCGGTAACGCGTACGCGTTACAACTGCGCCACCAAGGCAGTCTTCTTATAATAATAATAATAAATACACCCAACAGTCACCCATATAGTCCTGACCCCACACTAGGTAAACCTGTATCGTGGGTATCAAGAACTACGAGGGACTTGCGGTCCCACAACACCCAGACCCGAGACAAATATATGTAGATCAGACAAACATTTGTCTCGGTGTGGGAATCGAACCCACGGCCTCTCGCTTCGCAGCCGCCCACTCGCCCACTGCGCCACGGAGGCTGTCAATGTACAGTACTCGTCATTGTTCTACGTTTCTCTGTTTTTAAATAAAAATTAAGAAAATATACATTTCAAAACAACTGAAATGAAACCCGTCGATGGCGAGGCTCTTATAATTATTTATTTAACTGAATGACAAAAGGAGTAGATGTCCGCTAAGTGCTATTCCTGCTAAAAATACTAGCAATACAGATGGTAGCTTTAAATTACAAAGTACTGCGTAGATATGCTCGACGCTCCGTACCTTGAGACATTAGAGGTTAAGTTTCAATACGTATATTATTAGGCTCACAAATCGATCAACCATAGATCTTGATGAAACTAAATCGAATCCGATCTCACAATAATACCATTTCTTTTACTGAATGCTTAATAATAGCACAGAATCATTCACAGAATAGATGTCGGTGACAAATAAACTTAAATAAATAAAACAATATCTATAATATAATAGACACTTAGAAATAAACCCTAAACATAAAAAAAGAGGTTAGATAACAATATCGCCTTATTAAAAATCACAAAGCGCAAACTCTTTGGTGCGCCCCATCGGAGATAGCGCAAGCTGGCACGACGTAGCCACGGCCGTTCCGAATTCAAAAACGTTCAGTACGGCCGCGACACGGCACGCTGCGCTGTCATACTGTCATCAAAATGTCAGCCAAAAACAACGACAGGAATAGATGGAGAAGGAAAAAATCACCCAAAAAGATAGAAGAGGATAATGACTGCGCCAGTCTCGCGTGGCTCCTGAACTTCAGGCTAGATGAGATAGTGAATGTTAAGGTTCCTGATGATGAGGTGGAAGTGCCAAGGAAAGAGCTTCCTGAGAGTAACACGGCGACGAAGAAACCGCCGTATACGTACCCAGAGCTGATTGAGAAGGCGTTGAGGGAGAAAGGCGAATTAACGGTGTCTGCCATATACCAGTGGATTTCGTGAGTACTAAAGTTTCTGTTTTGAATATGTACTTTACCGTGGGTTCGAGACAAATGTTTGTGTGATTCACGAATATTTCAGGTCTGGGTGTTGTGGAACCGCAAGTCCCTCGTAGTTTCTGATACCCACGATACAGGTTTAACCTATTGTGAGGTCAAGACTATGTGTGTGACTGTTGGATGTATTTAATTATATTTATTTATTATTAACGTAATAACGGAGATGTGAAAAAGTTGTTCTTTTAAAAAGTAACCGATCTAGTAGGCTCTGACAAGTTGATGAATGTGTATTATATAAAACTAGCTTTTCACTGCACCTAGGCCAGTGCAATAAAAAAAACTTAATGAAGTAAAACTACTTCATGTGTGCTATTCTAGCTATTCAGTATGGTTTATAAAGTTTCATAAAATAGCAGCCTATTTTATGCAATTTTATAAACCATACTTAATAAAGAAGAAGACAAGAATATTCAAGAATGCTCAGGACGTAAAAAAATCTCTCATAAAGAATCAAAATGTAATTGTATTTTAATGAACAATAACATGGCGATCAATCAAATAGTTGCTTAAAAACGTGGAAAATAACAATGGATGTCACATCAAATTACGGCAACAAAATATAAGCTTCATGGCTATAATGCTGTTTGGACGTTGTCTCATTGTCCTCACTAATGACATTTCCATTTGTAATGTGACGTGACATTTTTTGTTATTAGTTGAGGCTTTGTAAAAAATTTCGTCGGATTTTTTTGGCAAAACATGCAGAGTTTTTTCAGTGTTTAAAAATACGCACTCACGCCTGTAATCCACGAAGGGGTAGGCAGAGGTGTAACCAGTACACCCACACTTCGCCGAGCCCATCTCCGTCCCATGATGTGATAGGGGGCGAGCCTATCGCCATATCGCTCTATTCCAGACTCCGGGTTGATACTAAGCATTTCTTGATAGAAAATCCCAATACCACTTTAACCGACCCGGGGATCGAACCCGAGACATCAGCGTTAGCCTCATTCGTAACGCATACGCATTACAACTGCGCCATCGAGGCGTTTAAAAATTCACTGGAATATGGAAAGTTTGCTAATATAAGAGCTGAATCTGAACTGCGGGGAGGCTGCCCGATTATTTTTTGCCATACCCACCAGGTGTAGCGTAGTCACTTTGCCGAGCCAAGATAAAAAAACCCAGTTGGATATCGTACACAGGGTGAAAAACCCGCCATAGAGCGAAATTTGGCCAGCATTGTCAATATCCGTCATTGTCATTGTCAATAGACAGCCTAGGTGTGTAGCCGGCTGCGAAGCGAGAGGCCGTGGGTTCGATTCCCACACCGAGACAAATGTTTGTCTAATCCACAAATATTTGTTTCTGGTCTGGGTGTTGTGGCACCGTAAGCCCCGCGTAGTTCCTGATACCCACGATACAGGTTTACCTAGTGTGGGGTCAGGACTATGTGTGTGACTGTTGGGTGTATTTATTATTTATTTATTATTTATTAATATCATGTTCAGTATAGTCCTTGCAGTGACAGGATAAAAACACGGTTCACTCCCAGTTAGAGTCTTCTTCCACCTGCCCTTATCCCACTCGCAGTGGGGTCGGCGCAACATGCCTTTTAAACACATGTTACAAAAAGATTTGGCTTGTAGTTTTTACGACCGACCGCCTGCCCCTCTGGGGAGAGAAACTCCCAGTTAATGTAATTGATTGACACGTATAATGTCATGGAGTCTGGATACGATTCCTGGGTCATCCAATACTTTATTTAAGTTCGTTGATTAGGACTAGTTTAGCAGCCTTTTGATTTAGGCCTGGTATAGCGTTGGCGCCATCACCTATCATTATATATATATATATATATATATATACATTTTAGCTCACGCCAGTTTTTTTCCGAAGGGGTAGGCAGAAGTTCAACTATTGCATCCCCGGTTCGCAAAGCATATTCCCATGATATAACAACTGGCGAGACACAAATCCCGTTCCCGGCACCTCTTTTGTGATTATTCGAATCGAAAACTCAAACACATATCTTGAATTCCCGACCTGGAATTCGAATCAAGGCACTTCGGAGCTAAGTTCAGTCTCATTACACCAACGAGGCTATTGCCTCTCTATTATTGCTCATACTCGTAATATAATACATATATGAATAAGATTCGAAAATGCTATTGCACTTTTTAGTTCTTCGAGGATATATATTTTTTTTTGTAGCATAGGCCGGCAAACGGGCAAGTGGGTCACCTGATGGTAAGCGACCTCCACCGCCCATGTACGCCCATAAGACAAAATTATGGGCGCGTTGCCGACCTTAAAGGAAAGGGATAATAAGGAATTGGGAACGAGAGGGGGATTTGGGCCTCCGGATATCTCACTCACCGTACGAAACGCAGCAGCAAGCTGCTACTTTACGCCGGTTTTCTGTGAGACAGTGGTAACGACCCGGACGAGCCGGCCCATTCATGCTGTAGACAAAATTGTCTACAGCGTGGCTCTACCACTCGTAAGCATTAGATATTAACATCATACATGCTATGCGCACTCAACTGCAGTATACACACATTTCACCGAGCTTATTTCCGTGATGTGACAGGGGGCGAGCTTATCTCCATTACTACTAAACATTTCGCGATAGAAAAATCCAATCAGATTTACCCCAGCCGAGAATTGAATCCGACTCCTCAGCACAGAATTCGTACCGCGTATGCATTACAACTGCACCACCAAGGCAGTCTATTGTCTATTGTCAGTCAACTTACTCAGTATATTACCGACTCAATGAGTCAGAAATGTATATATATGTATAAATATGTTTGGTAGTGGTAGAGCCACGCTGTAGACAGTTTTGTCTACAGCATGATTGGGCCGGCTCGTCCAGGTGGTTACAGAAAACCGGCGTAAAGTAGCAGCTTGCAACCTTTTCTTTAAGGTCGGCAACGCGCCCATGTTCCTTTTGGTATTGTGGGTGTAAATGGGCGGTGAAGATCACTTACCATCAGGTGACCCACTTGCTCGTTTGCCGGCCTATGATATAAAAAATGTATTTGTATCAATCTAATGTTATTTATGCTATCAGCGATCTAGCCTTGATCCTTCTAGCGTGACTCTACAAAGTGGAAGTTAAGCTGGAGTAAACATGCAAGTGATAATTAACAATTGGTGAAGGAAACATCGTGAGGAAACCTGAGAAGCTCTTCATAAGAATTTCGAAGGTAGGTGAAGTCTGCCAACCCGCATTAGGCCAGCGTGGTGGACTAAGGCCTAACCCCTCTCATTCAGTAGAGGAGGCCCTTGCCCAGCAGTGGGACGTATATAATACAGGGCTAGGCTATTTAAACATGCAAGCTGTTTGAAGACTTCTATTATTCAATAACTTCACTCATGCATAAATACTGTAACATTATTTTTCTTGTGAACCTATTGACGATAGTGAGATGCTATTGAAACAGAATTGAAGTCTGTTAGAAAAAAAGTAAGATATCGAACCATTTCATAATTTTATTTTATTAATAGAGCAGCCATTCTTTGCTGTTTATTCAAGTAAAGTGTAATTATAACTGTATAAATTGTCATAATGGAGAATTTCACATCAGATATTTTCTTCCAGCTGCCCTTAGCCTACTCGCAGTGGGGTTGGCGCAACATGGTTTTTAACACATGTTACAGGAATATTTGGCTTGTAGTTTTTGCGATCGGCCGCCTACCTAACGTCAACCCCTCTGGGGAGAAGGTTAAAATAACACAATACCAACTTCTATATTTACAATAATTAAGCAATTAAAATTAAATATCTTTTTGACTTAAATTAAAATAATTTAATTTTCTACCGATACCATTTGAATCAAACCTAATTAGTTACGTGAAAGACTCATAGACAACCTCCGTGGCGCAGCGGGCGAGTGGCCGGCTGCGAAGTGAGAGGTCGTGGATTTGATTCCCGCACCGAGACAAATGTTTGTGTGATTCACAAATACACACAACAGTCTGGGTGTTGTTGGACCGCAAATACCTTGTAGTTCTTGATACCCACGGGTCAGGACTATGTGTGTGACACACATAGTGGGTGTAAAAAAAGGTAATACTGTTTGGAGGCTAGACCTCACGACCTAATCCCTCTGGGGAGAATTTCACATCAAGTATATTTATGACAAATACATTTTGGCAATATATTTTTGGAGTTATCAATTATTTAACAAAGTATTTTGTATTTCCTAAATTCTGCCTATTTTCATGAGTGGTAGAGCTAAGCTGTAGAAACTTTTGTCTACAACATGTACGGGCTGGCTCGAACGGGTCATTACCACTATCTCACAGAAAACCGGTGTAAAGTAGCAGCTTGCTGCTGCGTTTCGTACGGTGAGTGAGATATCCGGAGGCCCAAACCCCCTCCCCTTCCCAATTGAGAATGGAAATTGGAATTTCCCTTGGAATTGTCCTTAAGTATCCCTTTCCTTTAAGGTCGGCAACACGCCGATGATCCTTTTGGTACTGTGGATGTAAATGGGCGGTGGAGATCACTTACCATCAGGTGACCTTCTAGTCATATGACATAAAAGATAATAATAATAATAATTCATCATACTTTTAATTTGCTTGATGCAGTAACAATAAGTACTAACAATATTACTGTTAATTTGTTCTAATCATCGCTATTAATAAACGTAAATCGTTCTAATCAACACGACAAACTATCTCAACGATAAAATCCGGAACGCACGCGTTTTACCGACACAAACATTTGTTTAGATAATCATTTAATAACTCGCCACCCTCGGTCATGGACCGATAAACATGATCATTATATTGGCTTTGTCAATCGATAGTGATTAGCGATGCGGCCGTGTTGCTAGTTATAAATAAATACACCCAACAGTCACACACATAGTCCCGAAACCACACTAGGTTAACCTGTATTGTGGGTATCAGGAACTACGAAGGACTTGCGGTCCCACAACACCCAGACCCGAAACAAATATTTGTGGATCACACTAACATTTGTCTCGGTGCGGGAATCGAACCCACGGCCTCTCGCTTCGCCACGAAGGCTGTCGAGTTGTAATTACTTCGATAGATGACGGTTGATGGTCGAGGAATAGATTGTCTTTGGGAATGTTTCGTCCCATTGGTCGAATGGTAGAGTACGATCCGCGGTAACTGGAAACTGTTAGTTTCATGTATTAGAGGGAGATATGAAAGAGTTCTCTGTACGGAGGACGCTCAATACCGGGCGAACTGGACATGTCTAAGCTGGAAGGCGTACCCTGGCAATAGGAAGGTCTGGTGACAACGTAATGATGGGAAAAGTAGCGGGTAAAAGAAAAGTTGGTCGAAGGAAAAAGTCATGGCTGCGGAACATCCGAGAGTGGACAGGCATAGCGAGCGCTGCTGAACTATTTCGTCTCGCAAAGGACAAAAGACAGTATGATGAGCTGACTGCCATCATTCACTAGTTGTAGAGGCACTACAAGAAGAAGAAGTGACAACGTACTTAACATGAGAATCCTTCCTGAGTTCAAGTCCCAGGTCAGGTTATCACAATATGTTTGAGTTTTCTATTTAAAAAAATAACACACTTGTTCGTTAGCATGTCTTCATGCAAGACAGGTGCAAAAGTTTGCCCACAAATCTTCAATTTTTGTTTTCTCCAAAGAGTTTATGTATGACGCAGCGGTGCGGCGGTTGGGGCGCGGGTCCCGTCACCGGCCGGTGATCGATTCCGTCGCTACTGCACGCGCGTGGTACAATACTGATTTATTGATATGTATACTCTATTATAGGATAAGGAATTTTATGATTTGTATCGGAGCTTATGGCAATGAGGTATAAGGTTTAAGGTTTAAGGTTTGAGCTCTCTAGTGTTGAATGATTTAAAACAGAGGTCAGGGTGTATCTTTAAGTAAGCTATTTTTATGAAAGTTATTTTATCGGTTAGGCTACATAATACAGTGTAAATTTGACAAAAACCATGATTTTAAACTACTCATTATCGCATAAATTTTGTACCTACGCTAATAAATGTTAGGGGTGGATTTTTCTTTAAAATTAAATAAATAAATAATAAATACACCCAACAGTCACACACATAGTCTTGACCCCACACTAGGTAAACCTGTATCGTGGGTATCAGGAACTACGAGGGTCTTGCGGTCCCACAACACCCAGACCCGAGACAAATATTTTTTAATCAGACAAACATTTGTCTAGGTGCGGGAATCGAACCCACGGCCTCACGCTTCGCAACCGACTACTCGCCCGCTGCGCCACGGAGGCTGGCAAAAGGCTGTCAAATGGAACCAACTTTGAGCTATTCTACTCAGTGGCCAACCTAGTATCAAAGAATTCAAAGCGCCCGAATGCCTCTTACTTGGCTTAACGAGTGCTGTCAGTTGGTAACAGCAAGAACCCATTTTACGTGCTCTCCGAAGCACAATGACGCTCATCTTATAGATAGACAAGATCGCGGTTTGTGCAGCGGGGAAGGGAAACAAATGCAACCGCCCCCGCTATCATCTAGAGGACCTCGTCCCCCCGCCCCCAACGTCTTGTACCCCGAAGGACGGTCGCGCACGATCGTGTCCATCTATAGTTGAAATACCACTAAGGGTTTACTTATCCATAGACTGACTGCGCCAAAGGTAGCGTAACCCATTAATCGTTTACCGATTAGTGAGTAAAACAGCTGGCTATGACCGCCACTTGTGTTATACTATGAGATGCTAACTAAACACTTTCGATTTTTTTTAAATTAAAATCTCATTACCCTGTACAAAGTTATGCGTAGTCATACAGAAACAATTTAAACTAGCCAAATAGAAAACCACAACACTTTTTCATCGGTAAAAATATTGAAAATGTATTTTTTTTATATCATATCAAAGCGTTTGGATTTCAAGGCCTCTATATGGTTAAAAGCAACGCATACTATCCATAAAAGAATTGAACACATGACCCCTTAACTCGCGCGTGTCTATAGCCAATAACAACGCTTACCCCCCATCCGGGGTAAAACGATCCATTGCAACTGTCGATTGTTATTCCATTACACCTGTTTAGAGGGGCGATTTGTTGTTGTTTACCATTCTCCCCAATTTAGTTATACCCGTACAAATCGTGTTAATAAAATGGAAATTGGCGACGCTTTTAAGAAGTTCACGTAATTAAAGTAATTATTTTAAGATCCTTTGGTGTTTTCTTTTTAGAAAATGCTTTGTTCCTATTATTATACATAGTACTAGTTTTTCATCATGGAATTTTCGCCCATCATGTTTCCAGAATAAAAATAGCTTATGTCACTCCCCTTAAAATAACTATGCAAAATCAGGTTGATCCATTGTTGCGTCAAAAAAGAATAAACCAACAAATACATTTACGCATTTCTAATATCCTTTATATGAAAAAAAAACTCAAACATCGACAGGGGGAAGTAATTTCTAGAAGGTTGCAACTACCATGCTGATTTATGGTATGAAAAAAATAAAAGAAAAATATTAATTTGTCACAGGCTCAAATGTGCACCTATAATACGTGCATATTAGGCGGATCTCTCATATCCAAGAGTCCTTCTGGATAGGTACCACCTCCTTCTCTATTTCTCCCGCCAAGCAGCCGTATGTAAGAACAGCTGTATCCACGTTGAATGACATTGAAGACAGTAAACTAGATATGATGAGATTAAACATCAAATCAAAAACAATATATATTTATTGACTCCATAAAATATGCATTGTTTAGATTCCGTCAAAACTCTACCACCAGTTCGGAATGCTGTTTCACTAGAGAAGAACGGGCAAGAAACTCCAACGCTGCTCTTTTCAATACTAGTTTATAATTATTTACTAGGGCTTTGCCCATGTTTTTCCACAAAACATAAAATAAAACAAAAACTTAAAGTCCGAATATGAGACATATCTTACTTTCTTCCCCACATTATTCTGCATCGATTGGTATCGGTCTCGACCCCATACCTCCAGCGGTTTCGGAGGAGATAGCGTGACAAGCTTTTGGCAGTGGCGGCGGCGGCGGCGCCAGTTACTTTTTTTAGAAGAGAGATATAGAGAGATTTGATAGGAAATAGACCTTATGACTCGGTGTAAAAAGCGTTGTGCAGTGGCATGCAGTAGGTGGTAGTGGTACTTTTCAATACCAATCTCCCCATTAAAATGGGACGACGTTTTTGCCCACTGATGACCGAGGACGACGAATTAAACTAAGATTGCATAAGGGAAACCTATGTCCAAACTTATAAAATTAGTGATTGAAAATTTTATTTACCAGAGATCGCTTCCCATTCTACAAGGCAAACGACGAGCGCTGGAAGAATTCTGTCCGGCACAATCTCTCAATCAACCCTCATTTCCGCAAGGGTGCAAGAGCTCCCCAAGGTGCTGGCCATCTCTGGTCCCTCGCTGCCAATGCCATAGATCTCCTGCCGTTGAGGAACATCCCCATACAAGAGGAGCACGTGGTTGAAATTAACCACATTGACCATGGCATGAAGGTCATCGGGTATCCTAAGGTGAGATATTTTAAATGTAATTAAAATCGTTTAATCTTCTGTCAGTTTTTTTTGTTGTAAATATTTTCTTACTTTCTGTCTGGCGGTATCTTGGCTTAATGCCAGGATCCGTCTTCCCATCATGATTTGACGGTGGATTTAATATGTGGGGCGAAACGCCATCTGACCGCCACAACCCGCAACGGGAACCAAGTTTCCGCCCCGCCCATGTACGCCCCCAATACCAAAAGATTCATGGGCGCGTTGCCGACCTTAAAGGAAAGGGATAATTAAGGGATTGGGAAGGAGAGGGGGATTTGGGCTTACGGATATCACACTCACCGTAGGTACGAAACGCAGCAGTAAGCTGCTACTTTACGCCGGTTTTCTGTGAGACAGTGGTAACGATCCGGATGAGCCGGCCCTTTAATTCTGTAGACAAAAGTGTCTACAGCGTTACTTTACTATTACTAAATAATAGTAAATAACCATTTTGTAATGTAACTGAAACACTGGGTCAAATAAAATTAATCTGTTCCACATCGCGCTAGACGAGTTGGGACCAAGCCGAAATTTAAACATAAATTATTATACCTACTTCAAATATATCTTAGTTTATTAAGGTGTGTCTAAGCACCACTTAATAAATATGAAAACCAGATTTCGCTAAACAAATTTTGAAGAATACCCTTTTAAAAAGCGATTTTAACACCCTTATGCATTATTTTTGTTTGCCGTCTAGTATTCCTTACTAGCTTTTGATCGCAGTTCCACCCGCGTGAACGGCCTTTTCCGGGATAAAAGATAGCCTATGTCCTAATCTAGGCCATGGTCTACCTGTGTGCCAAATTTCATCCAAAGCCAATCAGCTGTTACGGCGTGATTGACTAACAAACATCCAAATTCAAAAACTCACCATCATCCAAACTTTCAAAGGATTTTAAATTTACTGTTGTTGTTATTTTGAAATTGATATTTTTAGGTGATCGTGCTGGATGAGGCAGCCATCGCTGCTGCCAGCATCATATCAGACCAAGACATATTCAGCGGCAGTACAAGTAAGTTTGTGTATCTAGACACTAGGTTATGACTATCTAGACACTAATCACATTATTACTCATGACCCATATAGAGTTTTGGCGGGAATTGTGATTGCGTTCGATCTCATTTTTTTAATTAATTCCTAAACTAGTTTACTGTTTGTTGTATAAAAGCAGTTGGTTTTGATATGGAATCATTTAAATTGGTGAATTTAGGTGATTTTTTACCATGTATTAATCGACTTTGGTCGTTCGATCCGCTTAGAGAAAATCGTCTATGAATTTCACTATTCGAAGGAATTGATACCAACACTCCAGCAAGACTTTGAAATCGGCCACACTAGTGTTTCATCGTTCTTGTAAATACTTGAAAATATAATATACTAGCTGTCCCGCGCGGTTTCACCCGCAGCATACAATTGCAGTGCCATCTGCCGGGCTGATTTGTGAATATAAAACATCCAGGGCGCCACCCAAACGCATACAAAAAATTCATTCAAATCGGTCCAGCCGTTTAGGAGGAGTTCAGTGACATACACACGTACAGTAGAATTATATAAATAAAGATATAATACTTGTCATTGAACATGTTCATATTTGAACAAAAAGAAATATGACCCAAATACCTATTTAGAATGGTCTATTAATGTTATACTAAAGGTTGTGTCATCTGAAATGACACGAAAATACTTGCATCACTGAATTTTATGTCTGTAATATTTAAAATTGAGTGCCGGCGTAACTATTTCAGATTGAACTCTTATTCTGGATATATTTTTGTAGATAATTCGCTACGTCAGTTGACATTAAGTTTCTGAATAACGGTTTAATTTAGCTACCAAAAGTAGATTTATTTTTCTTCTCGAGTAGGTTTGATATCACAGAATTTATAAGTCCATATAAAACTTTACGATATTTTCGACTCGTTAGTCAAGTAGCAGTTGTGAAATCGGTGAGCTATGGGGTTCTAGCCTCAGTCCGGGTAAACGAATTACTTTGTGAAAACATACTGTAGTTGCCCGAGATTGTAATTTGTGCCAGCTATGGTGATAAGCTCCTCCATAGACCCGCGATCATAGGACGGGAAATTTTCTGCAAATTGGATGTATACTAGTTTTATATCTCTGCTTACCCCTTCGACGATGCGACGGGCGTGGGCGTATGTAATTCTTGATTGTAAAAGAACTTTTGAATTAATAGTCTGCTAAAGCAATCCCTATGTAAGAATATAAAATCTTCAGATTCCCTTTATCATCTTAATTTTTCATACTGCTTTCATCTACGAATTCAAGGGTTAAGGCAATTTATAATTTATTTGTGTTCATAATGCCCTAAAATTCACTTATTAATATGAAGGGCGCTTAAATGAAGCTCTACTAAGCTTTTCGTAAAGTCAGACAGTTTGACCTTGCAGTTATAATTTGTAATCTTTATATAATATATAATTCTACTGTACGCGTGTATGTGACTGAACTCCTCCTAAACGGCTGAATATTTTTTTTTGTATGCGTTTGGGTAGCGCCCTGGATGGTTTAGATTCACAATTGGACCCAGTAGGTGGCGATGCTGTAGTTGCGGGTGAAACCGCGTGGGACAGCTAGTCTTTTTATATATTTTCATATAGAGAGGGGAACAAGCTAATAGGTTCATTAGGTTCATAGTCTGGGTTATAGGTCCTCTCAATCAATCTACAATCTAACGAAGTCGAAGAATTTGTAAAACTCATTTTTGTGCTTTGTTACCTTTTCGATTTGTCACTGCATTGTATTTATATGAGGAGTGCTTATATGCAATTAGCTAAAATAAATTTAAGATCAGTAAGTAATTTGGCGGTAAATTTTATTACCGGCAATTCATGTATGATATTTTCGAATTGGAAACTAACAAATTGGGATCGTCCGTCCTGGGAATTGAACTCGGGACCTCATGGTTCTCAGCCGTTTACTAATAAAATTATCTATAATTACAGTGTTCCTGAATCCGGTGTCGACAGAGCAAGTCGTCAGGGAGTGCGGCCTCATCACCGTAGACTAGTGTGACAACTTAGCAATAGTCTTAGTGCAATTGTGGTTTTGCGATGTTTGCAAATAGTGTCCAATATTATGAGGAGATGGTGATAGTTTATGATGAAATATTTAAGAGATTCTTGATGAGCAATAAACAAACTGTCATCGAAGACTTTAATGTATACTACTAAGTTGCGGTCAATATTACCACCTCGCTTACTCTCAACTAGAACCCCAATCGCGCTCCCTGTTTGTGAGCTGTCAAACTCCCGAGTTATGTGACGCAATTTTACTTCTAAACAGCCCGTCTAGTAGTATACAATAAAGCCTTTGATTGCCATAAGTAAAGTTATAACTAATAGCGTAACCCAATAATAACTTTCAGTTACTTAGCACAGTACTGCGGGCTATGATTATGCGCTTCGGTAATTTACACCTATTTAAAAAATACAAACTAATAAAATGAAATGAAAATATTTATTGAATCCATAAAATGTTATACATCATTTGCTAAATTTAACTCTACCGCCAGTTCGGAATCGTGTTTCGTTAAAGAAGAACGAGAAAGAAACTCACGTTGCTCTTTTTAAAATTAATTTACAATATTTACATTACGATAATAAAATTAATATTATTATTTAATATATTGTTAATATTGACTGCCTCGGTGGCGCAGTTGTAATGCGTACGCGTTACAATTGAGGCTAACTCTGAGGTCTCGGGTTCGATCCCCAGGTCGGGTAAAGTGGTATTGGGTTTTTCTATTTCGAAATTCTCAGTATCAGCCCGGAGTCTGGAATTTGTGCCCGGTATGGCGATAGGCTCGCCCCCTATCACATCGTGGGACGGAGATACGCTCGGCGAAATGTGGGTGTACTAGTTACACCTCTGCCTACCCCTTCGGGGATTACAGGCGTGAGTGCGTATGTTAATATTATTAATACAATTAATATTATTAATTGAATAGAGTTGAGCAGCTCAATTACTTCGAACGCGCGCCACTATTGCATTTAGCGCTAGAATCATTCAATCAACATTTAAAATAAATCTTTCAGTGTGAGGGAATATGTATGGAAAGTAGATAAATGATTCGAAGGCGATATATATGCTCTTGTTTTATCGCAAGTAAGGGCTCTAATGAAGTAAATAGCTTGAGACGTAGAAATGACTTTGATGATTCGTATTTAAACAGAATAACTACTCACAGAAAGTAGATGTCCAAACAACGCATACTCACAAACGTAAGCTAAAAACTCGCTAAGTGGGTTGATTTTACTTGAAAATTTTTTTTTTACCGCTAAAATGTAATTTGGTAATTTGTAGATGAGCTAAATGTGTTTAATACATTGATTTATAAGTGAGGACATAACCATATTATTATGGCGAGTGATTATCAGTATGGTATGGTATGGTGGTATGGTAATCGTAGTTTGAACGGCTTAAATTTCTTCTGAGTACTTAGTTTCTATAAGTAGTTATTCTACTTGTACTTAGGTACATCCCAAACTGTTTGGATCTACTTTAATACTAAGGAGCATTCAAAACGTAGATGGAGCGCGTTGTTATCTTATTAATTTTTAATGCGTCCTAATATTTATAGCGTAAAATTATTATTTAAATTAATTGAGAATTTTTACCATGAAAACATTGAAATTCATATTAATATTCAGGTATTTTGTTAGAATTTAATCATAATTATCATTTTCTTTTCATGTGGATCAACAAAGTCATTTCAGCTATTAACTTTTACAAATGATGGCATTAATAGAAAAAGAAATACTTAATAATTAATTGGCGATCTCGTACTAGTGGTAATTATTATTTTTAAGGCGACGTATTCAATAGACTTTAGTTTTAATAAAATACTGGATTTAATAATTGTTTTTCTTTGTTATTTGACAGTTTGACAGCTTCTTGGAATTACGCTTATACGCTCGTTGAGCCACTATAAGTCGTTATTAAGGATCTGGCCGCGCAAGTCGGATTTATCTGACAAATATTGTCGAGTATATTTCGCCCAAGTATTTACACGATAGAAAAACTGTTCTTATAAATATATTCTTCCGGTTATTAATATTAATGTCCGTAAATGTAAAATGATGAGTCTTCTCTTGCTTTGAAGTGTTTGAATTTACGGTAAGTCAAACAATAGAAAACTGTATCGTAGTAAATATGATATACGCATTACTTCATATTTTGTAACAATCTGGTACTATAAAAACAGCTTCTTTACCGTTCTTTAGAATGTACAATTGTTTTACAAACACAATGCTGTACCCGGGCCGTGACACACGTCAGTGCACGGGCCGACCGCACGCTGTTCATGATGCGGTACCTTAATCCGTGCTGTACGGTACGGCTTTTGTGTTGGGGCTCTAATGTACGAAGTGATTTTTTTATAGTGTAAGCCGGCAAACGAGCAAGTGGGTCACCTGATGGTAAGTGATCACCTCCCATGTACGCCCACAATACTAAAATAATCATAGGTGCGTTGCCGACCGTAAAGGAAAGTGATAAGTAAGGGATTGGGAAGGGGAGGGAAATTCGGGCCTCCGGATATCTCAGTCACCGTACGAAACGCAGCAGCAAGCTCACGTCGCGTCGGTTTAAGATAAGATCGGTAGAATTCACTTACCTTATCTTCTCAATTCTTTTTATGAGAATTCTCAGTTAAACGAAATACAATACAAAACCTAGTAGCTTTTTCAAACCTATAATAAATATATCGTATTTTATCAACACACGCTCCGAAATTTTTTACCAGAAAATCTAGAAAATATAATTCATAGCCATTATTGTTTACCGATTTTTTCAGTTTAGTCACGTTTTATGGAGGGAATTTATTTATTTTTCGTCGGGTCCACGTCTCGTATAATTACTAAGTCGTTAGGAGATTTCATGACATGAGGAGAATTTTAAAACATACACTTGCTCAGACACTATGTACCCGACTTTAAAAATGCAGATTGTGTTTTAGTTTTTCTCACGTATTTTCCAACAAATGATATTTTGCGTGCCTTTATGACTATGACTGCCTCGGTGGCGCAGTTGTAATGCGTACGCGTTACGATTGAGACTAACGCTGAGGTCCCGGATCTGGTATGTGATATTAGGTTTTTCTATTACGCAAAGCTCAGTATCAGCCCGGAGTCTAGAATTGTACCCCGGTATGGCGATAGGCTCACCCCCTATCAATTCATGGGTGAATCTTAATATTATGACAAACTTTTTCTTTCTTTCTTTCTTTCAGTGTACACATCGTGAAAAATCCGCCATAGTGGTTCGTTCAGACGAATTGCGTTCCTGAATCAGCCAATCCATAATGTATATACAGTAACTTCAGACCGGCATAATTATATCAACCGTCAAAGGTTGCAATGCTTCTTTGACGGTCGACGTTATATTTGGGCTGCACGGTGATTAACATCAGGTCCAGTGCCGTGCTAGGATAAAAAAAACTAAGATTTCTGCTTATAAGCAGAGCTCAAAAGCGGTACTTCTGCGCTCCGCTTCAATGCCCAGTTTCCTTTGGGGCTTGGAAGCCTCCCAGGTGGCCTTCGACTTGAACGCAGTGGCCTTCTCAGGTGACGTATTATTTCTCTACCTACTAATACAGGTGTGATGGTACATTATGTTAACCACTTGTCATAGACAAGAAAACCTCAAACACTGTGCTCAATTATTTAATTGGTATTAGACCCGATCAGCCGGCACTAATTACACCGCATATTAATCCGCTATCACACCAACAGCCAATTACCAGAGATTTAGATCTACAACTAAATTTACTTACTATTATAAGGCATACATACGCGTTACGCCTGTAATCCTCGAAGGGGTATGTAGAGGTGTAACCAGCACACTCACATTTCGCCGATCTTATTTCCGTTCCATGATTTGATTGGCATATCGGGCACAATTCCAGACTCCGGGTTGATACCAAGCATGTCATGACAGAAAAACCCAATTTCACTTTACCCGACCCGGGGATCGAATCCGAGACAGCACAGCAATCGTACCGCGTACGCATTACAACTACACCACCGCGGCAGCCATTATAGTTTATTTTATATGTGTAAGAGTTCAGTTAGTACCTAATAGGTACATAACCCTAAAGTCGAAGAATGCCGAAGCCCGAACTTTCAATCAACCAAAGCTTCGTTGATGGCATAATTTGTGATACCACCCAATCTCGCAGCGTCTCCTCCGAATGAAACACATGTTCAAGGTCTTTAACCGTCCTTAATCATAGAATCCTTTGAGACTGTATAAAACCCTCACGAATGTAGTAGGGGCGTGGCTAACGTCATCTGTTATCCGAGACGGGTCAAACGCTTGATTTAGCGGGTCCCGCGGCTGGCTAAATACCACCGCACCGGGATTATGCCCGGGATTATAACAGTCCCAATTGATTTATAATTGCCTAGCCAGGTTAAGATTTAATTAACTATTGTGCTTCTAGTTTATGGGCGAGGTTACGGGGAGTTTCACTTTTGGGCGCAAGCCAAGTGGTGGAGAACTTTTTGTGATTTATAAAGGTGTTTGAAGTTGCTGTTATTATACATTAGATTTTTTTGTTAGCATATCTGTAACTATATACCGTAGCTATAGCTCAGTGGGGAGTGGTACAGACTGAGGTGAAAGTTGCAGGTTTAAAACCGGCCTCAAGAGCATGCATCTCTGACTTTTCTAAGTTACGTCTATTTATTGTTAATTATCGCTTGCTTTAACGGTAAAGGAAACAACGTGAGGAAACCTGCATACCTGAGAAGTTCTCCAAAATAATTTCTAAAGTATGTGAATTCTATCATGGTGGACTAAGCTAACCCCTAGATTTCATTAGAAAAGGCCCATGTACAGCAGTGGGACGTATAATAATATAAGCTGGTATTATAACTGTAACTAGGTGGTGGGTTCTTCGTATGCGACAGTCCGTCTGCCTATGTTTTTTATCTATTTATGCATCGATATTCATGTCACTATTGTTTTATAGTTTGCAGGATATTTTAAGCCAGTAAAATTACTGGGCATAATGAGACATAACATGTTATATATTTGTAATTCTATATGAGTGATGTTGCAACGTTTTTTTCATTAAATCATTGTTCGCACATCTAAAGCCAGAGTACTTAAATCTGAGACTGTTCTTTTTTTATGGCATAGGCCGGCAAACGAGCAAGTGGGTCACCTGATGGTAAGTGATCTCCACATACGCCCACAATACCAAAGAATCATGGGTGCGTTGCCCACCTTAAAGGAAAGTGATAATTAAGGATTTGGGAAGGGGAGGGGGTTTGGGCCTCCAGATAGCTCACACGCCGTACAAAGCAACAGCAAGCTGCTACTTTATGCCGGTTTTCTGTAAGACGGTGGTAACGATCCGGACGAGCCGGCCTATTCATGCTGTAGACAAAAGTGTCTACAAGTGTGTGTGTGTATTCGATGGTAGCATCACTAACGCACAGCCTCACTTGCGCCTTCAGCATTGATAGACGACCACGTCACTGACGCTCAAGTCAGACTTTTTATTAATTATCATTTTAAGAAACAGTACAAAAGAACGTTATAGCTATAACATAGCATGCGGTATTATCGCTAAAAGCGATCTCTACCAGACAACTTAAAATCTGTTAAATCTATCTCCTAGATTCGGCGATGATATAAATAGACTGACCTCATGTCATTTAATGAACTGCTAAACAATAACATTGGAAGTTTACCCGTAGTCTCCTAATTTTAGGTGCTATAATTATTTTTATGTCTCGTTTTAAAAGTTGAAAATAATGTCATACTTTACCTTACGGCTTGGAGTTTCCGAACATTATTGCGGGCAATAAGAACTTTTTTCATTATCCGCGGTACATAGGAGTCATTGAAAGTAACTGTGTCTCTTTGTTTTATTGTAAATTGCTTGTCGGGGAGCGGTCGCCTGTCGCATTTATATTGCTAAATATTGGACGATCGTTTCATGAAGAAAATATTATTGTAATAAGAATGTTATTACTATGTTTGTAGAGAATATTTATTTTATGTTACTCTTGATTGTAATCTGTTTTGTTGTCCAAATAAAGTATAAATAAATAAATAAATAAGATATTTTTTTGAAACTTTAATTCTAAACGAAAATTCAGAATGCCTCCGTGGCGCAGTTGTAATGCGCACGCGTTACGGGTAAAGTGGTATTGGAGTTTTAGATAACTAGAACGATAACTCTCATATAATTCTGCCTAAAAATACGGCTCCACTTACTTACAAATGCTAAGGTAAAATCACACGTAACACTCATACACGCAACAAAAATTAATTAAAGTTCAAAATCAACTTTATTTCATAAAAGTTAATGTCTAAATATTACATTTCTAGATTGAGGTACGACGTTCTGCACCGCGCCAAAAACTAGACGTAGGTATCAAGTGTCAACTAGAGATTATTATGCACAGACTTTTATAGCCCCACCCCCTTGCACAGAGTTTTGGTGGGGTAATTTTTTTGCTTGAGTTACGTTTCTTGTCATCTTATTTCGATGCACCTACCATCCAAATTCTATTCATATAGTGCTAATGGTCTCCGAGTAAAATGGCTGTAACATACGGACGGGCAAACAGATATGACAAAATTACAAGGGTTCCGTATATGCTATTTGGCTACGGAATCCTAAAAGAAGAGTACGGACTAAAATTGTTTGTTTAGTAATACAATATTTTGCTGATATGCTACAAATATTGCGAAGTAAAAAAGAATTCAAGAAAAAACATTGTATGTATACAGATGTTATTATGTTATAAGGTTCACTGGTAGAGAATGTCTCTGGCATTAAGTCCGCCTGTATATAATATATTATTATTATAAGTCTACATTAAAATCAAATCAGAGGCGTACTGCTTGGTATTGCAAAAAGATATCGATGCCGTGTATAAACTGGTGCAGAGATAATAAAATGGAGTTCAACCTCGATAAATGCCGTGTGATGACTTTTGGTCGGATGCGACAACCAATCCATGCCAACAAGCAAGGGGATACCATCATTAATTAAAGTTAAATAAAGTGTGTAAAAATATATATAAGCATACCCTTTTCACCCTTCTACGGCTCGATCAAATTACGTCTGTAATACTTTCATCCGTAGAGCAAGTAACAATTATAATGAAAAATTCTCTATTGATTATATTCTCCTCGACTGCCTCGGTGGCGCAGTTGTAGTGCGTACGTGTTACGATTGAGGCCAACGCTGAGGTCTAGGGTTCGATCCCCGGGTCGGGTAAAGTTGTATTGGGTTTTTCTATAACGAAATACTCAGTATCAGCCCGGAGTCTGGAAATTTGTGCCCGGTATGGCGATAGGCTCGCCCCCTATCACATCGTGGGACGGAGATACGCACGGCGAAATGTGGGTGTACTGGTTACACCTCTGCCTACCCCTTCAGGGATTACAGGCGTGAGTGCGTATGTATGTATGTATTATATTCTCCGGTATTTGTTTAGTGTTGTTTAGTTAAAATTAATTTAGTTTAATTTGATTTCTTTTCGAAATATATCGATATGTAGCTTTTACCACAAATTTATCCTGTAAACAACCTTGTGTCAACAAATCTTGTTATTTCAAACAATTTGTGCTTATTACTTTTAATGTCAACTCATACATTTCATTTTATAAATCTTTGGTAAAAAACAAGTGTTAGGTTACGATTATGTATAAACACATCGTATATGCACGTAGCAGCAGTGATAGCTCAGCGGGGAGTGGTATGGACTGTCGAGACGAAAGTCGCAGGTTCGAAACCAGCCCCAAGTGCATACACCTCTGACTTTTCCTAGTTATGTGTATATTAATTGTTAATTATCACTTGCTTTAACTGTGAAGGAAAAACATCGTGAGGAAACCTGCATACCTGAGATGTTCTTCATAAGAATTTCGAAGGTATGTGAAGTCTGCCAACCCACATTAGGCCAGTGTGGTAGACTAAGGCCTAGCCCCTCTCATTCAGTAGAGGAGGCCCGTGCCCAGCAGTGGGACGTATATAATAAAGGGCTAGTAAAAAAAAAAAAAAAAAAATATACACGTACCATTATGTATAACTGTTTTGTGTTAAATAAATAAATTCATGGTAATTGGATATACTAGTACTACTACTATACTACTAATTTTTACTAGTAATTATAACGTGGTGGACCAGAATGCACGCATTAGATCTATGTCCACGAAATTATGTGCTAGTGGATGCGTTGTGGTTCATCAATTACTCTGGCTTAGATGGACACAAACATATAATGGCATTTCAGAAATTATGCTGCGTCAATGATGAATTTTGTGATTTGTCTCACCCCATCCAAGTAAACATTAATTAACAGATTAAATGAAAACACTGGAAAGTAAAAAATAACCATGTCTATAAATAAATTATAAATAAATAAATACACCCAACTGTCACACACATAGTCCTGACCCCACACTAGGTTAACCTGTATCGTGGGTATCAAGAACTACGAGGGACTTGCGGTCCCACAACACCCAGTCCCGAGACCAATATTTGTGGATCAGACAAACATTTGTCTCGGTGTGGGAATCGAACCCACGGCCTCTCGCTTCGCAGCCGCCCACTCGCCCACTGCGCCACGGAGGCTGTCAGGTCTCTTTAGAGTGCCTGTGTCACTGCCGGTCAAATAAAATGTCACCGACTCTATTTTCAAGTCGGTTTCTAAGTTTTGTTACAGCTTATCTATTATTTTTTATTGTAGATACAGTAATAGCATGTAAATTCAAACACGATAGCAAAATCATGACGAGTGTACTTTGGTCTGTTGAGGAGTTTAATTTTTGTAGTCCTTACTTTATATAGGACCACATCGCAGTTAAACTCTATCGAATGTTTTTTCCAACTAAAGCGGTCTACAATTGGCTAAGAAATTGATGTACATGCATAAAAAACAAAAAAAATATATACGCGCCGAATTGAGTACCTCCTCTTTTTTTGAAGTCGCGTAAAAAAAAGAATTTGTCACACGAAATACAAATATGCCACAATGTCCACTACACACAGAACTGTATGTCAACTTAATACTTCTAAAATTAGCTGTTATTAAAATTAACAACGGGCGTTGTGAACAGACCCTTTATATACTAAAGATATCTATAAAAATATGTACAAAAGAAGTCAGTTAAAAAAAAGTAATATAATTCTATGCAAACTACATAACCTTGTAACAATTTTAAAACGATTAATGAAAGGGACAAATACACTGTTATAAAACTATTGTTCTTGAGAAAATCTTACATCCTGATTATTACTGTCTGGTCGTATCTTTTTACGGGGCAAAGTCTTAGAATCTTCCAATGACGATGGCAACTCTGTATTCTTAGTCTCAGGCAGTGGGTAACACATAACAACTGCCAATATAGCCATAACAGCAAATATAGTCCCTGAAGCTGTCTCATGCAAAGCATTTATCTGTGGAGCACTAATCTGTCCCATTCGGGCCAACACTGATAACACTCCCAATACAGAATTTCTCACAGAAGTAGGAAACAGTTCCACGCTGTATAAAAAAGCAATAATAAAAGACAGAAAGAAGAAGCAATTGCAGATGCAAGCGATAACGACCCTAGGCCACATGAAATTCCAAGGTATAAAGACATCAATTAACATAAATAAACCAGACAAGAAATTAGTCGCCATCAAAAATGGGCGTCGGTTTAGTATTTTTAACAAAAAGATAGCAGCAATTGTTCCTGGGAGGAGAAGTGCTCCAGATATAGCGACATTAGTGTGAATGTCACCGATCATTTGGCCAATAAATTGGGAGACTCCGTAGTAGCCCATGCCGCAGACGAAGTAGATCACAGCCATGCACATGAAGTTCAAGCAAAGTTTTCTGTGCCTGAAGATCTGCCAGAACTTCATCTTTGTTCGTGAGTTTTTGGAGCGTGCCGATTGATATTCTTCTAGCTCTGTTTTAATGGATTCGAATGAATCTCGATTACTGAAAAAAAGGAAAAACATTTTATTTTTAAGAAAATCGCAATTATATTTATATGCAGGTCTCGTTGATTTAATTACTGATAGAGTGTATAAGTTTAAGTTTACTTGAGTTGTCAAAGAAGTATAAATTACTTTTAAAGTTCCGAAGATAGAGTGTGAGCTTTTACTTTTCAAAGACGTTAAATGTGAGACTAGTCTACAATTTTAACATCCAATACAATACAACCGATACATCTATGAAATTTTATATAATAAATACTTGTAAATGAGTTGTTCTGCTGGACTACAAACCCGGATAGGAAACGAACTGGCCGTGAAAATGGACAAATTTAAATACCTAGCTAAGGTCTGTACTACACGACTCGGGTGACTCAACCTCGACGTCAAGGTTCGTATTGGCGCAGCTTGGCCTTTTTTTTATTTGCTTGTTAGACTCAAGTGGCAGTAGCAGCCTTGGTGTCCGCGACATGGCAAATACACTTCAAGAAAGTCGCTTATGGTGGTTTTGGTCACGTTTTGAGGAAACCACAGCAGTATGTCGGTCGCAAATGCATGTGCCAGAACGTACCAGGAGTACGCGTATGGCCCAAAATACGCTGGCTTGATGTATTAGAAGGAGACATGAGAGACTATGGTCCTACTACAGATGATGTTCAAGATCGGAAGCGAAGTGGAAGGTGGACACCTGCACTAGCTGGGATAGCGCCAGGCAGTAATAATAAAGATACTTGTAAATGAGTTGAAAAATACTTACAATTTTGAAATCTTTTCCATCACTGTGGCTGCCTCATCAATTTTCCCGATATCCATCAACCACTTTGGGGATTCCATTACCAGCCAAAATAAAGCCACAAACAGGAATATTGGTATAGACAATGCTAGCTGGAATTCATCACAATGTCTCAATAAATATGACACACCAGCTAAAGTCATGTGGCTTAGGTTTATCGGGATATGGAAAAGAGCTGTTATCATCTCTCGATGACGGGTTCCGCAATACTCCACGCAAAGGACGAAGGATGTGACAACTGCTCCTCCTACGCCAATGCCTTCAATAGATCTCATGAAGATGAAGGAGGCTGCTGTCGGCATAACGCTGACGAGGCATCCTGAGATGGCTAAGATAAGACAGCTGAGTGAGAACATTGAGAGACGACCGTATCTGAAAAAAGAGGATATCGACCATCGTAAGTAAAAATAGATGTGATACTTTTGAATAAAATAGAATAAAGATGGCAAGAGCATTTTGAAGCTATTGAAGCGAAACTTAGTTGGCTTTGGACCCACGAACCATACAAATAAATGAATGTTAGATGTATACATATACATAATATATAATGGTGTTTATAATTTACCAACAGATCTTGAATCTCACAAAATTAATTTTAGCATCCTAATACTATTATAAATGTGAAAGTTTAGATGTTTGTGAGTTGGTGAACTTGGATGTTTGTTAGTCAATCATGCCTTAAAGTCTGACCGGTTTTGGATGAAATTTTACACAGGTAGACCATGACCTGGACTATGACAAAGGCTACTTTTTATATGCTACTATTAACGGGCGGAGCCGCGAGCGAAAGTTAGTTAAACTATAAAGGTACAAACTGATGATACTGCTGTTTATAACAAAAATGTATTAAAGATTGCAGACAGTATTATATCAAAGACAAAACCTTTAATTCAGCTTACAGCATTTCTTTACTTGAGTACATGCTATGTTTTGTTGAGTTTAACGGTCACGTTTTTTATCATAGTATTTATTAAGTGAAAATATATTATCATAATATTTATCATCATAATATTTACATACGCACTCACGCCTGTAATCCCCGAAAGGGTAGGCAGAGGTGTAACCAGTACACCCACATTTCGACGAGCGTATCTTCGTCCCCTGATGTGATAGGGGGCGAGCCTATCGCCATACCGGGCACAAATTTCAGACTTCGGGCTGATACTGAGCTCTTCGTAATAGAAAAACCCAATATCACTTTTACCCGAACCGGGAATCGAACCCGAGACCTCAGCGCCAGCCTCAGACGTAACGCGTACGCATTACAACTGCGCCACCGAGGCAGTCATAATATTTATTTAGTGGTTATTAAGTAAAAATAAATACTCCAAAATCACTCACAAGTCAGACATAAATCCAAAAATGAGAGATCCGAACAGAGTCCCAACATACAGCATGCTCTGAGAGAAACTTAACAGCCATTTTGTATCACAAAGTATACCGAACTTGGTCTGAGCTGTCTCTGAAAAGACAGTCTTATCCCACCAAGGGTCTTCACAAGGGCAGGTGTTCTTCGAAGTATAATTTTGAGTACCGGTTGCGTTGCAATAATAATTCATTGGCGGAGATAGAAAAATTAAGTTAAGAACATGCCAGAATATCGGCAGCTTACTCAAAAACAGAAGTGAAAAGAAGTAGTAATGGTATGGAGTGATGACACTGAAATGTTTTTCGATTGGGTTCTTTAACTTTGGAGGCATTTTTGCAAATGTGTCTTTGTAATCGAGTTGGTTGGGAACTGAGATTACGTTCCGAAGACACACAATTACTTCGATTAAATGGTTTGATACTATTGTCTATTGAATTTGTAAATCTAAACCCAAATATCATGTACATTCTGTACATAAAAACATACACTGTTTTTGTGTATAAGTACCTGTTGGCGCCCAATAACAAATGTTGTTTACAAACGCGCGCACGTTCAACATGACGTCATCGCACCATTCTGTGAGTCAGGAGAGGTGGGGACGAACTATATAAAGCGGCGTGCTGTGCGGTCGAGTTCATTACTATCGACGCGCTCGTTCCGTCAACATCTCTTAATCGGGACGCTGATCACGCCTGATTTTACTGTATTGATAGCTTATATTGCTTTTAGTACTTATATTGTTGCTTAATTAATTATCAAGTTTGATATCATTTTTTTTATATCATAGGCCACTATACGAGCAAGTGGGTCACCTGATGGTAAGTGATCTCAACCGCCCACGTACGCCCACAATACTAAAATGATTATGGGCGCCTTGCCGACCTTAAAGAAAAAGGATTGGGAAGGGGAGGGGGATTTGGGCCTCCAGATATCACACACTCAACGTACGAAACGCAACGGCAAGCTGCTACGTTGCGCCGGTTCCCCATGAGACAGTGGTAACGAGCCGGCCGTACTTAATTCTACGTATCATACACATCTCGAAGTTTAAGTAAAATTATGCCCGAAGACCAGTTCAGAGCTGATCTTAGTGGCGAGGATCGTCGCCCATCATCACCAATTAAATAATAATAAATACACCCAACAACCACACACATAGTCTACTCGCACAGACCTCACACTAGCTTAACCTGTATCGTGGGTATCAGGAACTACGAGGGGCTTGCGGTCCCATAATGCCCAAACCCGATTTGTGGATCACAGAAACATTTGTCTTGGTGCTGGAATACTCGCTCGCTGCGACACGGAGGCTGTCAACAATTCTACAACAAGTTTAGGTACCATCCGAAATACCTATAGGCTAATAAATGATCAACTTACTAGCTGATGGTAAGAAACCATCGCTGCACACGAACTTCCATATCACTCGAATTTTGTTAACAAAAGTAGTTTTATCTTTTGTTTATCATAATATTTTTATTAATATACCAATTCAGTGCCAGTAAGATTCTCGAAAGTAAGAATCTTGGCAAGGTTATTTCCCCGATTGACGTAAAGCAATCGTTTCTAAGGCTACGTGTTGAGTATTTTTCCTCAACAGTGAAACTTGCCAACTTCGCAATATTTCGGAATCCAAAAACTTCGTGTATTTAACGGTAATAAAGGTTTCCTATTTTTCTTTAACCAGCGCAAGTATATGATTAGAATAGCTTGTTAAATATTTCGACTTTATCAGGCTTCTTCGCAAGTATTGGGAAAAATGTGGAGTTTTGTTATGAAACTTATTATGATGATTATTTTTGTTAAATTTCACCAGCAACCGTTTTGAAAGAAAGAAAGAAGGAAGTTTATTATTATAGCAATAAAAAAGAGTATTTAAAAAATAAACACAAACAAAAAATACACAAAAACTTAAAAATACTACGCAATTATTGCGCCAACAATGGGCCTCTCATTCAGCTACATGCTGCAGTACTACATAAGCAATACTGCAGCGCTGGTTTTCGATGAGAAGCCCAAGGCGACGTATGTACGGACGTCAAGATGGTAAAAAACAAGACTCAAAAAAAAAGACAAAGTAAGTTTACTATAAGTACAGATCAACTAACAGTTACTACGTAATTCGAATATAATTTCTGCCACAAAAACGAACCAAATAATTAGTGAAGTAGGAAGGTGTGAAGTGTGTGTGTGTGTGTGTACGTACGTGCCTGTTTGTTTATGTTTGTATCAGCAAATGTACTCGTATATATATCTAATACTGTTATCTTTTTTGTTGTTTTGTGACGAAATAGAAACGTTAAATAAAAACGTGTAATGTAAAGCCCCATTTACATGGAGAGAGTTTATCGCAGGACAGGTGCAAGAATAATACGAGTATATCACAATACCTACTATCATTTGACTGCCTCGGTGGCGCAGTTGTAATGCGTACGCGTTAAGATTAAGCTAACGCAGAGGTGTCTGGTTCGATCCCCGGGTCGGGTAGAGTGATATTGGATTTTTCTGTTACGCAATGCTGTATCAGCCCGGAGTCTGGAATTTGTGCCCGGTATGGCGATAGGCTCGCCCCCTATCACATTATGGGACGGAGATACGCCCGGCGAAATGTGGGTGTACTGGTTACACCTCTACCTACCCCTTCGGGGATTACAGGCGTAAGTGCGTATGTACTATCATTTGTGAGGTCGTGTCATATAATTTGTAATCAAGAATTTATAGGTACGGCTTTGTAGATGACCCTTTTATATTCTAGCATATGTTGTATGAGAAGGTGGTAGATCCCTCGCATGCGTGTAAGCACTGTTGTTTTCCGGTTTGCAGGACATCGACACCAGTGACATTATGAGGCTTAACACCTTATGTCTCAGGGTGACGAGCGCAGTTAAGTGCCATGCATGAGGGTAGTTGACTAGATTTTTTTTATTATTTAAATCAATAAGTTACGTTACTCAGAATCTATTGCAGAAAGAATTTTATAAATCGGACCAAAAATAAATAAGATAGAAGCCATTGAAATCCTGTAGAAGGGGTAATTGTCAAATGACAGACGATGCAACCTTTGACGTCACTGTGTAAAATGTTCATAATAGTGCACGCGTGCAAGCGAGATAGTGAGATATCCCTACTACGCACCCACTTTTCCTCATACCAACATTTAAAGTCATAACTGCGGGCACATTTCTGAACCAATTTTGATTTTGTTTTAATAAAAGGGTTTCTTTTGCGTATCATTTTCTGTTGCTTATAAAATAATGTATAAAATTCAATATAGGAAACTACCCTATTCGAAGTTCTCATTGATGTTGCTTCTGTTTATGGGCAGGCGTGGCGCTTGCCATTACGCGAGCGATCTACTCGTTTCGTCACTTAAGCTAATATAAAAAAAGAGAAATTCTTACCAAATAAATGGCGTTTAAGATTAAAAAAAAAAGTTTAAGTTACTCCATGGGATTAAAATAAAAGCTTGCAAGTGCAGCTTTTGAGTGGTAGAGCCACGCTGTAGACAGTTTTGTCTACAGCATGTATGGGCCGGCTCGTCCGGGTAGTTACCACTGGCTCACAGAAAACCGACGTAAAGTGTGGCTTACTGCTGCGTTTCGTACCATGAGCGTGAAATCCGGAGGCCCAAATTCTCCTACCCTTCCCAATCCCTTAATTATCCTGTTCCTTTAAGGTCGCCAACACGCCCATGATTCTTCTGGTATTGTGGGCGTACATGGGCGGCGGGGATTACTTACTCGTTTTTTTTAATAGCTTGAGAGACGAAACGAGCAAGTCGCTCGCCTGATGGTAAGCGCTACGCCTGCCCATAAACAGAAGCAACGCCACACAGAACTTTGAATTACGAAGCACTGCATGGCATTGGACTGCGCTCGTCACCCCGAGACATGAGATGTTAAGTCTCATAATGCCCAGTAATTTCACTGGCTTCAATGTTCTTCAAACCGAAACACAATAGTGCTTTCACACTTTTGTCGGCCTACGTTATAAAAAAAGTGTTTTCACCACATATAACGTCAAACAGAAGGAAAGAAGAAAGAAAAGTTTAATAAAATAAATATATAAGTAGAAAATACGTGTTGAGCAAGGTAAGAGCTATCACTTTCCTTGCTTGACTAGTCGAATGAAAAGTTAAGTGAGAGTAAAGTCATATAAAAATGCTATAAAGATAAATATAGGAAACGCTTAGGTGTTAAGTATGACATACCATGGCTTTGAACAAAAATATCGATTGCTCCATAAACGTTAGGGTTATAAGTTAATAGTGTCAAAGGAATAGGAAAACTGAAAGAGTCACGTATTGTAGTGAGCTGCATATGGTTTTTATCTTTATTTATTTCGGAACCTTTGAACATGTCCATGCCGGTTCCATAATAGCCTAATTTAAGCTAAGTAACAAAATAGTAGTAAAAATTTATTAACTTTACAATTTGCACCCAGACCCAAAATAAATATTTGTGAATCACACTAACATTTGTGTGACTGCCTCTTTGGCGCAGTTGTAAATCGTTACGACTGCTGTGTTGCGGTCTCAGGTGCGATCCCCGGGTCGGGTAAGTGATATTTGGTTTTTCTATCACGAAATACTTAGTATCAACCCGGGGGCTGGAATCATGTCTGATAGGTTCGCCCTCCTGGTAACGTCATGGGAGGGAGATAATCTCTGCGAAATGTGTGATGTACTAATTGCACCTCTGCCTACCCCTTAGGGGATTACAGGTTTGAGTGAGTGCGAGTGCGTACTAACGTTTGTCTAGGTGCGAGGATCGAAGAAAATAATTTACAATAATCTCGAAGAGAGTTCAAACAACACTAGGCATCTAAGCTAAATAGAATGTCTCTATTCTAAAAAAAAGTAACTGCCGCCGCCGCTGCCGCTGCCAAAAGCTTGTCACGCTATCTACTTCGAAACCTGGGGGTATAGGGTCGAGACCGATACCAATCGATGCAGAATAATGTGGGGAAGAAAGTAAGATATGTCTCATATTCGTCGGACTTTTTATTTTATGTTTTTTTTGGAAAAACATGGGCAACGCCCCTAGTGTAATAAACGAAACTACGGTCAATTCGCCTCTTCCAGTCGAACTAAACCCATTTATAGAACAAGTCCAAGTACAGTTTGATAATGTAGGAAGCGAAGGGGCGTTGCCTTCGCATCGCACTCTGATTGATACATTTTTAAGTGCGGCAGAATGAAGACATTTTGCTTTCCTAGCGATACAGAAGCTATTAATAACGTCTTTTGCGTAAATGTATGTTGATGTATGGAGTGACGCCGCATTTGGTGTAATGGCTTGAGTGTGGTGTTCGTTAATAGTTTTTGGCTTGTATGCATATGGATTTGTTCAATTTGTTATATAGGTTGTAACTGGGTGAGAAATATTATATATTACTAACTGTTGCCCGCGGCTCCGCCCGCGTGAATGCCTATTTCCAGGATTAAAGTAGCCTAGTGGGCGCCCCCGGGGAGAAACGCGCTTGACAAAAATACTAAAATGACTATTAAAAAATAGGGGTTGATGGTAGAAGGGTGAAAATGTAGGGTTGTATGTATTTTTTAATGCTGTATCATAAAAAAATAAAAACAAAACATGTCTAAAAACTAAAAAAAATATTTTAGAGGTAGACCACCCTTAACATTTAGGGGGATGAAAAATAGATGTTGGTCGATTCTCAGACCTACCCGATATGCACACAAAATTTCATACAAATCAGTCCAGCCGTGTCGGAGGAGTATGGGAACGAACATTGTGACACGAGAATTTTATATATAAGATAATACATACATACGCACTCACGCCTGTAATCCCCGAAGGGGTAGGCAGAGGTGTAACCAGTACACCAACATTTCGCCGAGCGTGTCTCCGTCCCACAATGTGATAGGGGGCGAGCCTATCGCCATACCGGGCACAAATTCCAGACTCCGGGCTGATACTGAGCATTTCGTAATAGAAAAACCCAATACCACTTTACCCGACCCGGGGATCGAACCCGAGACCTCAGCGTTAGCCTCAATCGTAACGCATACGCATTACAACTGCGCCACCGAGCCAGTCATATAAAAGATAATATTTTCAGAATTATTAATCAACGTAACCATCATGCTACTTTAAACATAAATACATGATGTATGTTCATATGTAGCTACATAAGATTGTATAGAGGTGCATACTTACGCCTGTAATCCCCGAAGGAGTAGGCAGAGGTGTAACCATTATTATTTTCAATTTCTCCCTAATTTTCTATTTGTTTCATTTCGTTGCGGGATAAAGACAGATTTGCATTTCCAGAGACTCGCCGAGCTTCATTGCTCGGTGTCGAAATATGCGTGCCACTGTCGATCCTGGTTTACAGGAGTTACAGTGGCGGGTGTATGGGCGGGATAGTCTCGTAGAGATGTAACCAGTAAACTTACATTTCAGCGAGCTTATTTCCATCCCATGATTTGATAGGGGGCGAGCCTATCGCCATACCAGGCACAATTTCAGACACCGGGCTGATACTCTAAGCATTTGGTAAAACATAACTCAATATCACTTTTATCCAACACGGGGATCGAACCCGATTCCTCAGCATAGTTATCGTACCACGTACGTATTACAATTGCGCCATAGAAGCAGTCTGTTGTATGAAGCTATACGTAATGGAATGTGCAACTATTGGACTTAACCTTTTTGAGTGGTAGAGCCTCTGGTTGAGTGGTGGGCCGGCTCGCCTGGATCGTTACCACTGTCTCACAGGAAACTGGCGTAAAGTAGCAGCTTGCTGTGTCGTTTCGCACGGTGATATTCGGAGGCCCAAATACTCTCTTCTTCTTCCTAATCCTTTCCTTTAGGATCGGCAACACGCCCATGATCCTTTTGGTATTGTGAGTGTACATGTGCGGTGGAGATCACTTACCATCAGGTGACCCAGTAACTCGTTTGCCGGCATACGCTTTATAAAAAAGAAGCTATTTGAACTATCATGAAAATATTGTCAACTATTCAAAAAATATCTTTAGATGTAACAGCAAAGTCTCGTTCGACCTACCTGGCACCTCGGGATGTATAAAATTCACTTTGAATGCACTGTTCTCCAGTCCGATGAGTACACTTCGCTGGTTAAATGAACAACCAAGAAAAAGCGTTTGTTTTATTAAATAAAATGGTATTATGAAAATGGCAGTTTAATTAATTTTTAAGATTCTATAATTATTAACCTTTTATACTTTTTCTTTTTAATTTGTTACAAATTCGCCGCAAAGTTAATGTTCAATTACTATATTATTTATCAAAAAAACATCCAAATGATGTTAAAACATCCAATGATAATAAATCTAGCATTCTTGCACGTTTTGTTATGTATGCATAATATATTTATATCTCTGTTTTTTTATTATCAGCTTTAGACGACGAGACTGGCAATAAACAGAATTTTGAATTACAAAGCCCAGCATGGCATTGGACTGCGTTCGTCACCCCGAGAGATAAGGTGTTAAGTGTCATAATGCCCGGTAATTTCAATGGCTTTAATGGCCTTCATACCGGAACACAACAGTGTTTAAACACTGCTGCTTGACGGCAGAAATAGACAAAGCGGTGATACCTATTCAGATGGCCTCTCGCATGCGAGAGACCTACCACCTAGTAAAGTACACAGAGTCATTATCTCTACAATGACTCTATACCTGTTACTGTTGACTTAAATGATTACTGACACACCCTGTCACTCAAATCAAAATTACATATATACAAGCTCAAGCAAACATAGCAAGATGTGAGAAAATGAACCGATCTATCTAAAATGACCGTTCCCGATATTCTGTTTACCGATAGATTTACTAACTGATAGTAATTTCTTAGGTTTACGCGAATATTACACAATGAAATAAAACTAGTTTATACGCATTTTATCGCGGTTTAATTTTTATTATAGTACCGACGTCTCGAAAGCTTTTCAGCCTTTGTGGTCACGGGAGAGACTGTGGTGTAGGTCGTCTCGAAAAGTTAATGTTACACTGCCTACCTTCATTTTCAGATTATACATTTAAATGTTAATTGTTTAAAAAGTTAGTTGACACTAGTCCGATCTACACAGAAAGAGCTCACGGTGCCTTGAGGTCCTTGATAGTTAGCAAATCTATCTGTAAATAGCATATAAGAATCTATAAGTGTTTCATCTGACGCTGTACCTTATTGTCACACCTAAAACAATTTTCGTATTTCTGGCTTACAATTTTTATTCACTTAGTCTGTGATATTCTCAAGTTGTATTTATATATATAGTTTGATATAGCCAGTTTCGTCTTCATCATAAATGGACCGACTCGATCGATACCACAGTTTTACTACGTGTGTGCTGCTAATTTCTACGGCTTCGCACGAAAAAATCTACATCTTTGGCACATAAAATAGAAATAGGCCCGCGAAGTAAACTGTGGCGAACAATCATACTACGTTTCACTGTACATGTTAATATTACATGAGATATACTTTCGAAACGTAGCTTGTTACATCGCTATGCAAACTACTAAAAAATGAACGCGCCGCGCCGGCCCGCTTTACGCGAAGAGAATAAAATGCCTCTGCTATTAATACGTTTTCTGACATACGATCTACATAGAATGTGCCACTTGCGTCATGTGATGTGAAATAGTCGATGATAAATTTTAATACAACTCAGATTTCGATAAAAAATATTACATTTCGATTATCGATTCACGTGCTAAATAAAGCAAACAACTCTAGTTTCTGTATGGAGTTGTACCTTCAACTGTTTAGTGATAGAGCCACACTATAGCCAGTGTTGCTTACCATCAGGTTACCTACATGGTTATTGGCCGCTTCCTGCATTAAAACACGAATTCATATGTCCCAATTCCACCACCGCACAATGTGTCACAAGTTGTGATTCCATCCACACCATCTGGATGGCTGGCGTTCCTCAACGGTGCGATTTACGCGAAGTTTTCTTCCCCGACGGTATCCTTGTGGAATCCGCTGTCACCTGCGATATTTCCAGACCGATACGACTTAGGAACCTTCAAGAAAAGAGCCTACTCTCTCCTCAAAGACTGGCAACGCACCGACAAATCCCCTGGTATTGACGGTGTCCATGGGCGGCGGTGATCACTCACCATCAGGTGACCCGCTTGCTACGTTGCACCCTCTTTCATAAAAAAATAAATACCCGTGAACTCACGCTTCTGCTCAACCAGTCTCAATGGAAAAGTCTTCCAATAGGGTTGCCTCGATTATTTTTAATGTCTTAATTAATAAGTTACGTTCCCTAAAATCTATTATCGAAGGAATAGTATATATCAACATACATACATACGCACTCACACCTGTTATCCCCGGCAGGATAGGCAGAGATGTAACCAGTACACCCACATTTCGCTGAGCGTATCTCCGTCCCTTAATGCGTATAGGGGGCAATTCTACCGCTATACCAGGCATAATTCCAGACTCCAGGCTGACACTAAGCAATTCATAAAAACAAAAACTCAATATCACATTTACCGGATTCGGGGATCGAACCCGACACATCAGCAGTCGTACCACATACGCATTACATCTGCGCCACCGAGGCAGTCGACCAAATAACCAATTTTATGTTTTACAAAGCTCATAGTTCCACTGGAGCCAATCTCCAGTGTGATTAACGTGCCTCGGCTAAGATATAAGGCAGCGTTCACACTAAGCCGTGGAACGTATCACGGCGGGACAGTGATTTATATGCTGTTAACACTGGCTGCTTGATAACGTTACGTGTGCGCTCGGCTTTATTCATGAGCTTGTTTTGGAAGTTCATCAGGGAATGGTAAGTTTGGTACCACGTTTTACGAGGTGCAAGCACTGTTATACTTCGGTTTGAAGGACATTGAAGCCAGACTCCGTGGCGCAGTGGGCGAAACAAGAGGCCGTGGGTTCGATTCCCACACCGAGACAAATGTTTGTCTAATCCACAAATATTTGTTTCGGGTCTGGGTGTTGTGGGACCGCAAGTCCCTCGTAGTTCCCGATATCCACGATACAGTTTAACCTAGTGTGGGGACAGAACTACGTGTGTGACTGTTGCGTGTATTTATTTATTGTTATTATTAAAAATTAAATTACTGGGCCATAAGAGACTTAAAATCTTATGTCTCGAGATGACAAGCGCAGTCCAATGCAGTGCTTTGTAATTCAAAGTTCTGTTTGACTGAGTCTTCCACTGAGTCTCGGGTTCGATCGCCGGGTCAGGTAAGTGGTATTGGGTTTTTTCTATTACGAAAAGCTCAATATCAGCCCGGAGTCTGGAATTTGAGCCCGTTATGGCGATAGGATCGCCCCCTATAACATCATGGGACGGAGATACGCTCGGCGAAATGTGGGTGTACTGGTTACAACTTTGCCCACCCCTTCGGAGATTACAGGCGTGAGTGGTTATGTATGTATGTTAAAACCCGACTTGAAAAAATAACACTGAAATATTAAATAAACAATTTTATTTTTCAACCTTCAGAGGTAGGTGCTGCTATGATTAAAACATCATTTACTTTTTTTTTTTACTCTGTCCTCCGTCATCAGCTCTTAACCAAATGTATATGGGGCCACATCGCAGCTGAACACTATCAAATGAAATCTTTTCCAACAAAATCGGTCCATAATTGTCAGAGAAATCGATGTGCATACATAAAACATTCAAAAAGAACTCGCTGAATTGACAACCTCCACAGTTTTTGAAAGTTAAAAATCAATAATCATTCCAAATTTTGAAACTACAATATCGTTCATATTAATATTCAAACATTATCAAAACGTTTTCAATTACACCAGAATTCCAACGAGATACAGCCAGCCTCTAATTCATACGTGTTTGAGTACTTCCCTAATACCAGCACGAAGTGCCTCCAAGCGAGAGGCCCGCCTCTCACATTCAGCCTCTCGTGACGTAAATGGCCCCTTCATAACCACGCGCTAAATATAGCTCGGGTGAATTATGTACGTACTATTTATTATTGTGCTATTGTTATTTCGGTAAGAGGTAGAAATGTAAAAAATATATTTATATGAGTGGCATATCAATACTAGGGGCTCGCGGTTCAACTGATAAATAATTTACATTCACGCCTGTATTCTTAAAGGGTTCGGCACAGTGCTACTACTGTAGCAGAGTTTCGTCGGGCTTATTTCCATCCCATGATGTGATAGGGGCGAGCCTTTTTTTATTCTGTGTAGCACAATCCAAGAATAGAGTCGACCAACGACAGACAATCTCGACGACGATGATGTTCATAATAGGGTAGTTTCCTATATTGAATTTTATACATTATTTTATAAGCAACAGAAAATGATACGCAAAAGAAATCCTTTTATTAAAACACAATCATAATTGGTTCAGAAATGTGCCCGCAGTTATGACTTTAAATGTTGGTATGAGGAAAAGTGGGTGCGTAGTAGGGATATCTCACTATCTCGCTTGCACGCGTGCACTATAATGAACATTTTACACAGTGACGTCAAAGGTTGCATCGTCTGTCATTTGACAATTACCCCTTCTACAGGATTTCAATGGCTTCTATCTTATTTATTTTTGGTCCGATTTATAAAATTCTTTCTGCAATAGATTTTGAGTAACATAACTTATTGATTTAAATAATAAAAAAAATCTAGTCAACTACCCTATTATTATGAAAAGTGATAGCTCTGAAAAACATATACGGCTGTATATGTTTTTTTAATGAATGTTCTCGCATAACTTCGTCAAATATTGGTTAAAATTATTATTTTTATTCGATAGGGTTTACTCCCAGAGTGATCTCATTTTCTAGGTGGTAGGTCCCTCGTATGCGAGAGGTCATCTGGGATGGTACCACCAAGCAGTGTCTCAGCACTGTTGTGTTTTGGTTTGAAGGACATTGAAGCCAGTGAAATTACTAGGCATTATGAGACTTAACAACTCTCGGGGTCACGAACGCAGTTCAGAGCCATGAAGTACTTTGTAATTCAAAGTTATGTGTTATGTTGTATTTGTTAAGGGTTAAGTGATTAAGTGCGCTGCTCAATTAGTCATTCTATCTCAAACATTTGATATGGTGCGGAAATCGACCCTACGGCCTCTCGCTCCGCATCCGGTTACTTGCCCATTGCGCCACGGAGGCTTTGAAATAAGAGAGATGTTTTAATTTTCTCGTCTGTGATAAACGATAACTTCATTTCTTTATGAATCTTTATACATAAATGCAGGATTATAATTATTTAATCACTAGCTTTTACTTGCGGCTCCGCCCGCGTGTATGGTCTTTACCGTGAGCCTATGTCCCAATCCAGGTCATCGTCTACCCGTGTGCCAAATTTCATCCGAAACCAGTTTATACGGATTTTATACGGTTTAATTTTATTTTAGTCCCGAGGTTTCGAAAGCTTTTCAGCCTTCGTGGTCACGGGAGAGACTGACGTAATAACAAGTTTTATTTAAATGTGTAATATTCGCGTAAACATAAGAAATTACTAATCATTCAAAACCATTCAGCCGTTAAGACGTGATTGAGTAACAAACATCCAAATTCACAACTCACAAATATCCAAACATTCACATTTATAATAATAGTAGACTTTGCCTCTTACAAAAATTGAGACAGGCACACAATCCCCGTGATATTTCGTATATAGTTTCCATATGAAATTCAAATGTTGCTATCAAAATCCGTGCTGCTGGGTCCGACAGACGGACGGACAGCCCACTGTTAAGTCTTTGTTACTACATGCAGGATTAAAAGCTTAAATCAACAGTATATAGAATTGTCATAATATTTCCTTAGGTATTAGCACCCGCATAATGTTACCATCAACGTTAAAATATTGTCATTGTTACCATTGAAATAAGATGACAAGAAACATAACTCAAGCAAAAAAATTATCCCATTAAAACTCTATGCAATGCAAGGGGATGGGGCTATAAAAGTCTGTGAATAATCGCTAGTTGACACTTAATACGTCTAATTTTGTGCGCGGTGCAGAACGTCGTATCTCGATCTAGAAATTTAATATTCAGACATTAACTTTTATGAAATTAAGTTGATTTTGAACGTTCATTAATTTTTGTTGCGTGTATGAGTGTTACGTGTGATTTTACCTTTGCATGTGTAAGTAAGTGGAGCTGTATTTTTGGCAGATTCATATGAGAGTTATCGTTCTAGTTATCTTATTTCGATGATTGGTTACATACTAATTAAACGTTAATTCGTATCAGAGGACGGGGTTTTCGGGCCTCCAACGCAACAGCATGACTGTCGGTTTGCTAAGATAGGCATGCTGTTAAAATATGGATTTACTAGCATTTGCTCGCGGCTCCGCCAGCGTGAATAGACTTTTCCGAAATAAAACGTAGCCTATAACCGTCTCCAGGGTCCCATCTATCTTTACATCAAAATTCATGAAAATCAGTTCAGTGATTTAGACGTGAAAGCGTAACAAACAAACTTACTTTCGAGTAGATATTTTTTTTCATAAAATGTATCCTATGTTACTTCTTATACCTCCAAGAATATGTGTACAAAGTTTCATGATGATCGGTTAAGTAGTTTTCGCGTGAAAGCGTAACAAACAAACTTACATTCACATTTATAATATTAGTATGATATTAGGGATCGATATTTAGTGAATGGCATTTAATATTACAATGAAGGCAGTACAACACTTCTAAACAGCATTTAGCAGAGAGTTGCGGCACGTTGGTCGGACGTATTTCTTGTATAACGTGGTATCAGACATTTGAACAGACCGCCGGCTGATACATGGTGACCTGTCCAACTGATGAGAGGATAGAGGTTTTGAAACCCATGAATTATGGACCCAGTATTTAGTTAGGTAAAATCTTCTCATAGAAACAAGCAAGCATATTTTTTTATAACTTGCGTACGTTAACGAGCAAGTGGGTTACCTGATAACAGATGACGGTTCCCGCGCATAAACATCCATAAATTAGGATTCATGAGTGCGTTGCTGACCTTTAAGGAAAGAAAAGAAGGTTGGGAATGGGGATAATCCGTAAATCTTCATACTATACCTAACCAATATGGATCAAAAGAAAGAAAAATAATTTATCTGTAACAAGCAAGTTTAGGTTCAATAAAATTGGGTAAATCTAAACTTAACCACCGTTGTTATTTTTTTTATAGTATAGGCCGCCAAACGAGCAAGTGGGTCACCTGATGGTAAGTGATCTCCACCGCCCATGTACGCCCACAATATCAAAAGAATTATGGGCACGTTGCCGACCTTAAAGGAAAGGGATAATTAAGGGATTGGGAAGGGGAGGGGGACTTGGGGAAATTTATTTAGTATGTCAATAATCAATAGATATTATTATAGTTTCATGTTATACTTATTCTTGGTTCTGTTCCATCGCTGGTACCCCACGTTTTGGACCATACCCAGCTCGTATTGAATCGTGTCGGAAGTTGGGGCACAAAGCTCTAACACCGCAGACAATGGTGTACCGATCTAGCCATCTTCCTTTTACGTATGCGCCGCTAACACTTCCATCTACCCTCAAACGTGATACCAAAAAATACTCTTTGAGCTGGACTGAGCGGTACTGGTATTTCATGATCTATGTATGTCATGTTTTGTTTACTGCTTTCTGTATGGGCTTGTTGTTTGTTTAATGGAGAATGTTGGTGTACGGCTGCGTGGCTAGAACTCTATGGATATTTCTGTGGATATCATATAGTTGGTACTTGGACTGTTGGATATTCCTAATGTCTTTAAGTTAACCATGACTATGGTTATCTTTCTATTATAATTCCTTCCTTTCAATATTGTCTATTTGGTACAAACAAATGTTAGCGTATTCTCTTTTTATTGGTGTATTAAGGGTTTCTGAGAAAGCAACGTTGGGTACACTGTAATAATAATGGTGCGATATAGTTGTGGAAGGGTAGTTAAATGGTATAAAAGATGTTGTCGCTAGAACTGGAGGTCTTTTGCCCGCAGTCAGTCAAACAGTCTCCAGTTCATTAAGTACATTGGGCAGTCGATAGTCCAAGAGTGTATTACGCGGTAGCTATGTTGATTTAGTATTAGGTCGTAGTTGTTTTAGTTATAATTAGAGAACGGTCTCTAGAGAATCCTGACATGGGGTTGTGGTCTGTAAAGCAGTGATATTGTAAATGTAACCAATAAATAATCTATGAGTTACAGTAATTACTGTCGTTTAGTAGTAATAAAATAATACTCGTCTCACGTAACTTCTAACACAAACAACGCTATCGGGCCTTCAAATACAGTTCAGGTATATCGTAAGTAAACATAAATATGTAAGTACAAGATCTAGTCCCGAAAGAACATTCATAGTAGTTCTTATGAGTTATGACTCATAAACTTCTAAGACTAAGACATCTTCTTTCGCGAAAGGATATTTAGTTACAAGGAAATGGCACTCTCGAATTGCGTGTGATATTTACAAAATACTTACCAAGAAATTTATACCAGCAGTATAATTCTCCCTTCTTTCTAAGAAATTTTATAACAACTACATCCCATAACATAACATATCCTCACACTTGTATCCTCGAAGGGTTCGGCAGATGTGCAACTAGTGCACCCACGTTTCCCTAAGCCTATTTTCATCCCATGAGATGTAATAGTTAGTGAGCCAATTACGATTCCGACCCAATCATGTGTGATTTTTCAAATCGAAATCTCAAATACAAATTATTACCTGCTTTGGGATTTGAATCCACCTCACTACTAATTTTAGCAATTTTAAAATAACCTAGTAATTTAGTATTTTATTTCGAATGGATTTGTGTTAGCCGATATTGCTTTTACAGCTTCACCTGACAATAAAGCCGGCGCTTATGGCGCTCTAGCCAGAAATATGTATAATGTACTTAGTAGCGATTAAACACAGAGGCGCCTACCTAGTAATTTACGTTTTTTGTATAAACTAGTAGTAGCGTAGTGGTCGACACTCCACCAATTTTTTTATTTTTTTTAATTCGTAACCTCTATTACGTCAACTGCGAGATTTGACATTCAGTGTTAGCGTGAACAATGAATTCACGTTTTATTTAATTTCATTGTATATACATTTTTGTTACAGATATTATAATATATGAATAGCATTTTGCACTCCTTCTCCATATAATCTTTAATTATGACAAGTCTCATAATCCTCCGAGCGCGATTTGATTCTCTTCACGTATTATTATAAAAACATCAACAACTAATTTTCAGTTAGATTGTTTAGCTTTTAGCATAGGTCTTCACCACAATCTTCTATGATCCAGACCTTAGCTTTCCAGATCTAGCCTCCTTTGTGCTCGCTGTAGCTCTTAGGCCATCTTCCCATCTACGAAACGGCCTTATTCTCGCACCCTCTCTAGGATACCACTCTATAACGTTACCAGATGAAACAAAAATATAATACCTTAAAAATCCTATCTACTAAAAAAACTAACCATTTTATCTTGTACTATTTGAAGTGTAGATAGGATGGATGTTTGTTTACAAGTTTTTATATTGGACAAAAATATATTGTAAAAGATACGAGTTCTCTGGCGAATTGAATACAAACAAACACGTATCAATATTTTGTTGTATTAATATTTTATGTTTGCGCTGTGGACTTGTGGCCTCTACACAGTGAAACAAACAAAGTAAAACAGTTCGTTTTAAATCCCCGATTTAAAAGACCGGACACACACACAAACATAAATACACACACACAAATATAAACATAAACGCACACAAGCTCATTGACTTGACTCACGCTAACAAATTAGTCTCCGCCTAATTTGAGAACCCCTGGCAAATGTTTTAGTATCTTTCTTTAATTAAATAAAGATTTTTGCATTTTCATAAGTTTAGCCCTTTGTCTGTCTGTGTAAGTGATGTGTGTATCTGTGGATATTTAAATTAATGGACAAATTTGAGCTGAGAACTGCCGGCCAGCTAGTATATAGAACAACTTCAAAGGTCTAGATGAAAATCAACGAAATGAAATGGAATGAAATAGTTTTATTCATCATGTAGGCAATTAAAGTAGCGCTTATGACAAGTCAGTACAAAATAAAGAAACTTATGTAATTACAGAAATCAAATCAGCTAATATATACATAACATACATAGCATCGTCAAAATACACTGGGCAACTATAAAGTTTACAATATTTTTATATTAGTCCAGAATTGTTAAGTATCAACGCCAACTTTAATGTTTGGCAAATGCTGGTTAGAATCATTTTGTCGCGGTCTTGGTGGGACATATACCGAATACAGTGGGTGGGTATATAAGTACCCCCTATTACTTATAAAAATGTTTCTACATAAACTATGCATGTACCACATCACCTGTTACATCTGGCTTCCCTAGTTGTAATATCCTTGTGCCTGAGGTTAAGACCTCTTTATTTCATTGTTTTGTCTCCCGCTTTGCTATGGAGGGAATTGGACAATTATTATTTCCTCCCTAATTTTCTATTTGATTCATTTCGTGCTGGATAAAGACAGATTTGCATTTCCAGAGACTCGCCGAGCTTCATTGATCGGTGTCGAAATATGCGTGCCACTGTCGATCCTAGCTTACAGGAGTTATAGTGGCGGGTGTTTGGGCGAGATATTCTCGTAACGCCTGCCAATAAATGCTTTCTTTCTACTTATATAATCTATATTAAAAATTAGATATATTTCCCTATAGCAGTGGGGCAATTTCCAATATTGAAATGCAACAACGCAATCTTCTTAACTGATTACGCGAGCGGCAATGCCTACATCAACATAATTGTGGGAAACGTCATTTGTGTGCTGCAGCGCTTGGGGCCAGTGGCATTTGGTATAAACTGCATCTCAAATATTTACTTTATATTTTAATTTTTGTACATTATCCTCATCTTTTTCTTCCACCTGCCCTTATCCCACTCGCAGTAGGGTCGGCGCAACATGCTTTTTAATACATGTTACAGAAAGATTTGGCTTGTAGTTTTTACGACCGGCCGCCTGTCTGATGTCAACCCTTCTGGGGGAGGAACGTAAAGAAGGAATGTGCATTATTCACATCATCAATGAATAAGTGCAAGGTAGCTTTAAAGACGCGCATGTCACTAAGAAATTGTCCAAAAACCGCCTCAGATGGTCTGTACACATACGAGTAAAAATACGTAGCGAAGTTCATGTGCTACAAATTTTCCTCTATATCCCGGAATAGTTGACAGCCTCCGTGGCGCAGCGGGCGAGTAGCCGGTTGAGAAGCGCGAGGCCGTGGGTTCGATTCCCGCACCTTGACAAATGTTTGTCTGATCCACAAATATTTGTCTCCGGTCTGGGTGTTGTGGGACCGCAAGTCCCTCGTAGTTCCTGATACCCACGATACAGGTTTACCTAGTGTGGGGTCAGGACTATGTGTGTGACTGTTGGGTGGATTTATTTATTTATAGTTTACAAATGATAGAGCCACGCTGTAGGTAAATAGTTTTTTTACAACATGAATGGATCGGCTCCACGGGTTTATTATAACAAAAATATGTAGAATCCGCTCGCAATGAACCTGATGGAGAAATATATAGAAAGACCTCAAGCAAGCCCAATTAACAGATCCGACAGCTGAAAACAGACTTGGCGCAGAAAAGTAAGAATATCCGAATACAAATAATGGAAACAGAGATGGAGAAAGAAAGAGATCATTGACCAGTGATCACATCTTACAAGTGGCCAAATCTATTAGGATCTCGACAAAATCTATAGGTGAATTGACTTTGAAGACAGTCTACTAAAAACTCCTGGAAATGCCCATTGTGCTTCGACAGCCTTTATTATATTTTATTTTTTTATTTTATTTTATTTTATAAGGTACACTTACAGACTACAGACTAGACAGCATTAGATCTATATTATTTAAGAGTTAATTAAGCCTGAAGTCCACTTACAGCTATTTATTTATTTGAATAGAACGGTATGAATACCACTTATAGTATTCAATAGGTACAATATACAAATTATTGTGCTAATAATAGATTCATCCATCATTCTCGCAAAACCTCAAGCAATCTAACATAAATAATAGCTATACACAGCAATTCTGATTTAAAGAATACGCACGAAAATCAGTGTCGTCGATCTATAACAAATGAATGAATGAAAAAATAAGCTTTAGGAAAGGACTCTCTGATTCGAGACATCATTAACAGATAATACTCAATGATCAGCCTACCGATAAACACCTACCAATCTAATGATAGGCCACGTTATGCTGGACACTACTCAATGCATTTAATCTCGCTGCAAACTGTAATATCACTAGTACGAGAGTGCACAATGGCGGATTTCTATCTCAACTGGATATTAAGTTTCCGCTGATATGACAATGAAATGTCGGGGACGTGATAGCAAGGAGCTGATGAATAGAAATTAACTGTGCTATGCATATGAACTCGCATTGTGAGCCGATCGATTTGTGATGGGTTTGTTAGTGAGGTTCCGTAGCGTTTATGAAGGAAAACAATGGCGGTGCAGTAATTAGTAGACGCTCAATATTGCAATAGAAGTATTAAGTCTGTTGTCAAACTAAAACTAAAGTAAGGATTTTTTGTATAAGATCCCACTGTCATTTCAACGTCTATCAGTTTTAAATTTAAATGTATTTTTAACAGACTTCAAAAAAGAAGGAGGTTCTCAATTCGGCGTGTTTTTTTTAAATGTATGTACATCGATTTCTCCGCCAATTGTGGACTGATTTTGTTGGAAAAAAATTCACTCCATAGAGTTTATTTGTGGTTCCATATAAATTTGGTTAAGATCTCTCGTAATTTTAATTGTTCAAAATATCATTCCGATCTAGTATCAGCGTCAAGAAAGTTGCAAATGGCATTCTCTTAAACCAATAATCAACGTCAAATGCACCTAGCATTAGCAGTAGCATTATACCGTTTGGCTTCAGTCAACTTTTATTCTATATCTAATCTTATTACGATCTATGTTCACATTTGATGTTGATTATTGGTTTAAGAGAATGCCATTTGCAACTTTCTTGACGCTGAGACTAGATCGGAATGATATTTTGAACAATTAAAATTACGAGAATTGGCCTCCTGATGACGCAGTACGGAGTAAAGAAATAAAACTCCTCAACGGACAACAGTACACTCTTTGCGATTGTGTTATTGTATTATAATTTACATGCTATTGTTGTAACTACCACTGTAAATTGAAAAATAAAATAACGTGACAAAAATAATTATTAATATTGAAATAAAACTACTTTATACGGATTTTATCGCGGTTTAATTTGGTTTTCATCCGTATAAAGTAGTTTTATTTCAATGTGTAATATTCGCGTAAACATCAGAAATCACTAATTATTAATAGTAACATTTTAGACTTTTAAGTGTTTTTATTTTGACGTTTTCTAAGTTTTGTTAAACGTTATTTTATTACAGTTAATTACCTATAGAAGAAGTGGAGTGTAAATGGGCCACCAACATCTTAGGCCCAAGGCCAACTCCACCTACAAGTGGGACACTTTGCTGATTAACGGACGGGGCAATGGTGAAAATTGATTCCTGCTGCGAGTTGTGGGGGTCAGACGGCGGATTTTGTTTTGTTAAATGGTTTTATAGTTATCAGAGTTTGTGACAACATAATTGAGACTAATAATGAATATATTTTACAACATACGCACTCACGCCTGTAATCCCCGAAGGGGTAGGCAGAGGTGTAACTAGTACACCCACATTTCGCCAAGCGTATTTCCGTCCCACGATGTGATAGGGGGCGAGCCTATAGCCATACCGGGCACAAATTCCAGACTCCGGGCTGATACTGAGAATTTCGAAATAGAAAAACCCAATACCACTTTACCCGACCTGGGGATCGAACCCGAGACAGAGTTAACCTCAATTGTAACGCGTACGCATTACAACTGCGCCACCGAGGCAGTCTACAACTATATTTACATTAGTTAGTGTAGTCTATATTTTACAACTAATTTATTATTTATTTAATATTTAGGATAATTTTTTTTTGAAGCAGTAATAGCTCAGCGTGGTGTGGTATGGACTGTCGAGAAGAAAAGTCGCAGGTTCGAAACCAGCCCCAAGTGCATACACCTCTGACTTTTCGAAGTTATGTGTGTATTAATTGTTAATTATCACTAGCTTTAACGGTGACGGAACCATCGTGAGGAAACCTGCATACCTGAGAAGTTCTTCATAAGAATTTCGAAGGTATGTGAAGTCTGCCAACCCGCATTAGGCCAGCGTGGTGGACTAAGGCCTGACCCCTCTCATTCAGTAGAGGAGGCCCGTGCTCAACAGTGGGACGTATATAATACAGGGCTGGTATTATTATTATTTTTGTGTTAACTTTTTTAAGTCTCGGTTTGAAAAACCGGTATACAATAAGACATACGGGCCTAGGCCAAGGATGTCTCACTTATATGGGATTTTAATTAAATTAGGCCATCTGTAAAAACTTTCTTACAATCCTGCAGGTATTTATTATTAGTGCTTTCTGCAGGGAGCTGTATAAGAATTTAGGCAATTGTAAAGTCTTTAATGAATCATGCAGCTGTATGGGTATGACGCCAGTAGTGGAGAGTACAACTGGAACTATTGTTACCTTGTTCAGGTGCCATATTCCAACCACTTCGTCTTTGAGATCTATTTATTTAGATAGTTTTTCCGAAATTGTGGACTGTAGGTTATGAGTGTTTGGAATAGCTATATCAATTAATAGGGCTGTTTTGTTGATGTTATCTATAAGAATTATATCCGGTCTGTTATAATGAATAGTACGGTCTGTGAGTACTGCCCTGTCAAAGTAAAGTTTATGAGATGTGTTCTCTAATATTGCGTCTGGGGTGTATTTGTAATATGGAGTTGATGAAGAAAGAAGATTGTATTTAATAGCTAGTTTTTGGTGCAGTATATATACTACCTGATCATGCCTATGCTTATAATCGGTCTGTACTATAGATTTGCAGGCCCCTGTAATGTGTTGTATTGTCTCATATGAACTATTGCAACGGCGGCAGGTGTCAGTGGATAAATTTGGGTTTTTGATAATATATTTTTGGTAATTTCGTGTTTCCATTACTTGGTCTTGGATGGCTACCATAAATCCTTCCGTTTCTGGGAACAACTCTCCTCGGACTAACCAGTCGTTCGACGCGTTCTTGTCGACGTTGGTCTGGCTAAGATCCTGTCGGTGCCTACCGTGCAAAGACTTGCGGGTCCATTCCATTACTTTAGTTTGCATACTTGTCTGGATTTCATTTGGATGTGCATTTTTGTCTTGAAGATTTAATGGAGTCAGTTTACAATCATTTTGGGCTATTGCTTATTATCATTATTTTTACAGCAATCGAGTAAGTATGTCACCTGAAGGTAAGTAACAATTCCAGAAGAATCATGGGCGCGTTGCCGATCTTAAACGAAACGGATAATTTAAGGATTGTAAAAAAGAAGGGGGGGATTTTAGCCTCTGAATATCTCACTCACCGTGTAAAACGCAACAACAAGCTGTTACTCAACGTCGGTTTTCGGTGAGACAATGGTAACAACCCGCTCGAACCCCATTAATGCTGTAGACAAAACTATCTATAGCGTGGCTCTACCACTTATCATTAATATTTTCAGGACCAGCCACAAACATTGAATAGCAATAAAAATCTCCACGCAGAGTTTTTGTTGAAACCATTCCCTACATTGAGTGAATACCAATTATTCCTATAGTGATTTTGTATTCTCTAGCTAGAGCAACACATCCTGTGTTCCTGTTACATTTTCTCTACGTACGATGAGTTTACGTTTTTTAGAGGTCCGCTGACCCAATGCGAACATATGCTCTGGATCTGATTAATGATAAAAAATCTAGATTATAAAAATACTGCCTCGGTGGCGCAGTTATAATGCGTACGCGGTACGACAGTTTTACTTAGGTCTCGGGTTCGATCCCCGGGACGGGTAAAACGAATTTGGATTTTGCTATTTCGAAACGCTCAGTATCTGCCCGGATAGCGATATATAGTAAAGTTCAAATAAAAATAACTATAACGTCTAACAAAACTGTAATGTTGTTAACCCTAGAATAGTGTAAATAGAAGGTAGGAGCGAAATTGTATGTAACGTTAGTCATATATTAAATGTGATTAAGAAAAAACACCGGAGTTTCTCTGTTTATCCTAAACACTACAAAAACTTAAAAAGCGACTTCAATGTACAGAAATAGCATGTAAATGCCAATACTTACAATAACTCAATCGCGACGAGTATTCTGTTGTCCGTTGAAAAGTTATTTTTATTTTTTTCTCCGTACTGTGTTATCAGATCTTAACCAAATTTGTATGGGACCACATGGCAGCTAAACTCTATCGAGTGAATTTTTTTCCTACAAAATCGGTCCACAATTGGCGGAGAAATCGATATACATACATAAACAAAGCAAAAAATAAAATTAAAATAAAACGCACCGAAGTGAGAACCTCCTCCTTTTTTGAAGTCGGTTAAAAACAGGTCAACTCTTTATTACACCACCTACTGTTACAGAACCCATAGCATTTTAACAACCATGCTTTATCTTTTCTCCACTTATCTTGTACTATTCTTTCCTTTACCGGCTTCCTGCCCGGGAGCGTGGATTGGCTTTAGTTATTTTTATCACAGAAAAATGTTTCGCTTGATAACGTAGTACACTGAAATAAAATATATACTTATTATTTAATGAAATAATAATGGATCAACTACGTCATCATCATGGCTAATCATAAGTCAGTCCCCTTTATTTTTAGAAATAGTTATTAAGGTATTAGTTAAGATCTATCTAAAATGTTATGTAATGTAAATTTTATGAGTGGTAGAGCCACGCTGTAGACACTTTTGTCTACAGCATGTATGGGCCGGCTCGTCCGGATCATTACCACTGTCTCACAGAAAACTGGCGTAAAGTAGCAGCTTGCTGCTGCGTTTCGTACGGTGAGTGAGATATCTGGAAGCCCAAACCCCCTCCCCTTCCCAAATCCTTAATTAACCCTTTCCTTTAAGGTCGGCAACGCACCCATGATTCTTTTAGTATTGTGGGCGTACATGGGCGGTGGAGATCACTTACCATCAGGTGACCCACTTGCTCGTTTGCCGGCCTATACCATAAAAAAAAAAAAATGTAATGGATACATATGCACTCACGCCTGTAATCCCTGAAGACGTAGGCAGAGGTGTAACTAGTACACTCACATTTCGCCGTGCGTATCTTCGTTCCATAATGTGATAGGGGGTGAGCCTATCACCATACCGGGCACAAATTCCAGACTCCGGGCTGATACAGAGCTTTTCGTAATAGAAAAACCCAATATCACAATTTCCCGACCCGGGGATCGAACCCAAGACCTCAGCGTCAGCCTCAGTCTTAACGCATACGCATTACAACTGCGCCACCGAGGCAGTTTGTAATGGATAGTTAACATTTTATAATAAACTTGCCACTAGTAAAAAAAAAGTATGTTTTTATATGCTTGAATGACGAGACGAGCAGGTAGTACGCCTGATGGTGAGCGTCACGCCTGTTCCATAAACAGAAGCAACGTCACACAGAACTGTATTTTACAGAACACTGCAAGACACTGAACTGTGCTTGTCATCCCAAGACATAAGATGTTAGGTATCATAATGCCCAGTAATTTCACTGGCTTCAATGTCCTTAAAACCGAAACACAACAGTGCTTACACACTGCTGTTTGGCGGCAGAAATAGACAAATCCTCTCGCATACGAGGCACCTACCTTGTCAATGTGGCCAGTGTAAATACATCCCAAACGCTTGTTACTAATCACCCACGACTCGAGATGGATCGACGTCATAAAGGTAACTGGCAGTAAATGAATGAGTAGAGGAAAACACCGGTCTCAATTGTGTTTTATTAGACCATTCTGTATTTAGGAATTTATTTCCTACTTAAATTTTCCTAGGAATTTATTTCATACTTGCCTCAATTAACAATATAGAAATTAAATTGTTGTCTTAGGCCGACTTCCACTATGATATTTATACATACATACATACATACGCACTCACGCCTGTAATCCTCGAAGAGGTAGGCAGAGGTGGAATCAGTAGACCCATATTTCGCCGAGCGTATCTCCGTCTCATGATGTGATAGGGGCGAGCCTATCGCCATACCGGGCAAAATTCCAGACTCTGGGCTGATACTGAGCATTTCGTAATAGAAAAACCCAATATTACTTTTATCCGACCCGGGGATCGAAACCGAGACCTCAGAGTCAGCCTCAGTCGTAACGCGTACGCATTACAAATGCGCCACCGAGGTCAATAGAGATTTAAACTTATTTACTTATGTCAAAATTTCATACGATTTGGCGTTTCTTTAATTAGATTAGTGAGTTAACTCGATATAGGGTTGTTGAACAAGTGTTTGTGTTGTTTACAAGGTGGTAGGTCCCTCGTTTGCGAGAGACCGGCTGGGTTGGTACCACCGCGTTGTCTATTTCTGCCGCCAAGCAACAGTGTGTAACCACTGTTGTGTTCCGGTGTGAAGGAAATTGAAGCCAGTGTAATTACTGGGCATTATGAGACTTAACACCTTATGTCTCGGGGTGACGAGCGCAGTCCAGTGTCATGCAGTGCTTTATTTAAAGTTCTGTGTGGCGTTGCTTCTGTTTATGAGTAGGCGTGGCGCTTACCATCAGGCGAGCGACCTGCTCGTCTCGTCATTCAATCTTATAAAAAAAAAAAAAAAAAGTGGGTTTAAGTCCATCACTGACCTAATGCGTGTTGCTAGTGCTCGCATACCTTCAAAACTCTCATGTAGGTAGTATTTTCTTCCCTTACGTGAGTCTAAAAATAATGTTAGAACAATCAAAATCGGTGGCGCAATTGTAATGCGTACGCGTTACGATTTAGGCCAACGCTGAGGTCTCCCGGGTCGGGTAAAGTAGTATTGGGTTTTTCTGATAGGAAATGCTCAGTATCAGCCCGGAGTCTGGAATTCGTGCCCCGGTATGGCGATAGGCTCGCCCCCTATCACATAAGGGACGGAGATACGCTTGGCGAAATGTGGGTGTACTGGTTACACCTCTGCCTACCCCTTCGTGATTACAGGCGTGAGTGCGTATGTGTGTAACAATCAAATAGTATACTAAAATCACCGCCATGTCGATAAGCAAAGACCTTCTCAGACCTTAGGTGCGAAAACTTTGGCAATATTGAGTCGGGGAGAATTTACGCGCGACAAAAAGCAACAAATCGAAACTACGCAGCGGTGAAAAAGTACGACAGAACAGTAACTCTGCGAGTGTTAAGCCGAGGTGTTGTGGAACAATAAAATAACACGCGACACTTCTCTACTTAACGTGTGGCTACAGTACTGGCGGAATGATGGCAGTAAGCGATCTGGATTTCACTAGCTGTTACCTTACAAGTATTAGGAGCACGCCGTGCTGTAGATAGTTTTACTTATAGCATGAATTTGCCAGTTCAACCGGATTATTACCATTAACATATTACATATTATATTATATTATCATTTATTATATTATTTCACATATTACATTTCATTTAAAAATAATTTACTTACTTTACTTATCTTATAATTTATAATAATTATTACGTTATTATGACATTGTAATTTTTTTGTGTTAGCTGTAAATACCTTTAAAAGGTAAGCACATGATTTGTTACTTAATTGATTTTTATATTATGTTAGTAGTGTGTTTTACCTAATGGTGTTGCTATTAAATAAATAAATTAACTCAGATAAAAAAAGAAAACAAAGACAGATTACGTAAATGCTGTTACGTAAATTACGTAGCTGCTAAGCTGTTGCGTTTCGTACGGTGATTGAGGTATCCAAATACCTCTTCGGCTTCTCTATTCCTTAATTAAAGGTAAAGGGACCTTAAAGTCGGCAACGCATCCATGATCCTACTGCTATAAAAAAACCTGCGATTAAATTTTTTTTTACTTTTTTTATAGTAGAGGCCGGCAAACGAACAAGTGGGTCACCTGATGGTAAGCGATCTCCACCACCCATGTACGCCCACAATACTAAAATAATCACGGGCGCGTTGCCGACCTTAAAGGAAAGGGATAAGTTAGGGATTGAGAAGAGGGCGATTTGGGCCTCCGGATATCTCACGGTACGAAACGCAACAACAAGTTGTTATTTAACATCGATTTTCTGGGAGACTGTGGTAACATTCCGGTCGAGCTGGTCCATTCATACTGTAGACAGAACTGTCTACAGCGTGGCTCTACCACTCACCAAGTATTAGGAGCACGCTGTGTTGTAGATAGTTTTACTTATAGCATGAATTTGAAGCAGTGATAGCTCAGTAGCGACTAGTACGGACTGTCGAGACTAAGGTCGCAGGTTCAAAACCAGCCTCAAGAGCATACAACTCTGACTTTTCTAAGTTATGTGTGTATTAATTGTTAATTATCGCTTGCTTTAATGGTGAAGGTAACACCGTGAGAAAACCTGCATACCTGAGGAGTTCTTCATTAGAAGTTCGAAGGTACGTGAAGTCTGCCAACCCGCATTAGGCCAGCGTGGTGGACTAATGCCTAACCCCTCTCAATCAGTAGAGGAGGCCCGTGCCCAGCAGTGGGACGTGTATAATACAGGGCTAGTATTATTATTATGAATTTGCCAGCTCAACCAGATTGTTACCATTAACTCACAGAAAACTCACAAATTACGTAAATTAACAGCTGTTGCGTCAGCTTGCTATTGCGTTTCGTACGGTGAGTGAGCCACCACCACAGTAAGATATCCTGGAGCCCAAAATCCTCTTCGCCTTCTCTATTCCTTAATTATTCCGTTACCTTAAAGTCGGCAACGCTTCCATGATTCTTCGAGTACTATGGGTGTTTTATACTGCTATAAAAAAAACCTGCGATTAAAGATTGATTTCTGATGGTCAGGCCACAGGCATCTGCCGCGTCTGCTCAGTCATACTGCGCACTATGTACGAGTAAGATATAATGTATAGACTACTAGCTTTTACTCGCGGCTTCGCCCGCGTGAATAGACTTTTCCAAAATAAAACGTAGCCTATAACCGTCTCCACGGTCCAATCTATCTCTACATAAAAATTCATCAAAATCGGTTCAGTGATTTAGGCGTGAAAGTTTAACGAACAAATAGATATTATTTTTTTCATAAAAAGTATCCTATGTTACTTCTTATACCTCCAAGAATATGTGTACAAAGTTTCATGATGATCGGTTAAGTAGTTTTCGCGTGAAAGCGTAACAAACAAACCTACATTCACATTTATACTATTTGTATGATATTACTATCGACGTCACTGGCTGTCATGCTGTAAATTCTTTAAATGAGTAGGGTGATGACAAACGTCACTACCACCTGACTAATGTTATAAGTTAAATAACATCTCCCAGGGCATACTTGCTAACCTCTGTCTTTTAGAAATTACGTGTAACAATGTGTTAATCGCGCATTTTAACGGTGAAGGAAAACATCGAGAGGAAACCTGCACACCTAAGAGTTCTCCGAAAGAAGGTATGTAAAGTCTAGAGTAATATTGCCCTATGTGATGGACTAAGGTATTATTCGTATTTCTGTCGGACCATAAAGCTGTGGAATAGCTTGCCGGTGCACGTGTTTCCTCCTTCCTATAACTTGGGATCCTTTAAACTTAGTGTGAAGAAGCAACTAAGCAGGCCGGCATAATTCTGCCGATCTGCGACAGATTCAGTGTCTGTCGTTGGTCGACAGTATTCATGGATTGCGCTACACTTACCATCAGGTGTAGCGTAGTCACTTTGCCGAGCCAGGATAAAAAAAAGGTCTAACATTTCATTAGTAGTATAAGCTTGTGCCCAGCGGTGGGGCAGTATATATCATTGGGCTGATATCGTTATGAAAGGTTAAGAAATCATTTTGTCATCATATTCTCTAAGGCGTATTGCACGACAATTCTAAATTTAAAACTGATAAAGTTATTTAACGTCAAATCGTTTCCGGCCCACTTGCACGACAATTCTAAATCGAGTTTAACCCACTAAACCTGTTTATTTAACGCCAAATCGTATGAAAATTTGACATAATAAATAAGTTTAGTGGTAAATCTCGATTTAGGATCGTCGTGCAACTCGGCCTAAGACGTTATCACATTATAGATAATTAGATAGATAGATTAATTGAATAATGAAGGCTGTGAAATTTGCGATGAAAAATATTGTACTGAATTCCCCGCATCCCGCGTGTTTCATGGCCTCTCAAAGGTTGCGTATGTAATGAAAAAAGTAGTAGAGTTTGGGGCGGCCGGCGCGGCGCGGTCCGCTGTAACGCCCATTATGCTGCTATTTCACACTTCTTTTCTTGGCTTACTCGGTGACATACGTTCTTTAGGGTCATACAATATTAATTAATTGTTTCATCCGTTGGTAATTGTAATTATAACAGAAGAGGCAATGGTTCACAAAATGGATTTTACCATATTGTTAGTACTGAAAATGAATTATAGGTACAATCTTTTAACAACGTGTAATCTTAATATATGTCATTTTTTATTATATGATTGTTTCGGTGGCGCACTTGTGATGCGTACGCGTTACGACTGAGGCTGACGCTGAGGTCTCGGGTTCGATCCCCGGGTCGGGTTTTTCTATTACGAATTACTGAATGATATTAACGCGCTGATACTGATATCAGCTCGGAGTCTGGAATTGTGCCCGGTATGACGATAGGCTCGTCCCCTATCACATCATGGGACGGAAATGGGCCCGGCGAAATGTGGGTGTACTGGTTACACCTCTGCCTACCCCTTCTGGGTTTGCAGGCGTAAGTACGTATGTTTTAATTATGTTCATTAAAAAAAATTAAAAAAATAGGGCTTAACATCACGAAGTATAATTTTATTAAAATACTGTCATATAACATACATACGCACTCACGCCTGTAATCCCCGAAGGGGTAGGCAGAGGTGTAATCAGTACACCCACATTTCGCCGAGCGCATCTCCGTCCCATAATGTGATAGGGGGTGAGCCTATCGCCATACCGGGCACAAATTTCAGACTCCGGGTTGATACTGGGGTATTTCGTAATAGAAAACCCCAATACCACTACCCGACCCGGGGATCGAACCCGAGACCTCAGCGTTGGCCTCAATCGTAACGTGTACACATTACAACTGCGCCACCGAGGCAGTCTAATAAATGTCATATAAATTTTATTGAAATTGATTTATTTTTATTTAAGTATTTATGATTGCCAGAAGGCGACGCATGTTTTGTGTAAACATTATTGTACAACTCAAATAATGATAATAATAGTAGTTTATAATTACAATGCGTCAATTTAATGTCGTAACAGAAATTCTCATTCACCAAAATGAAATAAATATGAAATATTATTAATATAAATTGTATTTTTATATATAACTAGCTGTCCCGCACGGTTTCTCCCGCTACTACAGCAGCGCCACCTACCAGGTCCAATTGTGAATCTAAACCATCTAGGGACCCACTCAAACACGCACAATTTTATCTATATCAGTCCAGCCGTATAGAAGATTTTGCGAGACTAACGAACAGCAATTGATTTTTATATAACGGCCCAACGGAAGACCAGCGTTGGCTGTACTGCCAATATATTTGCTGAGTTGGAGCCTGTTTGCAGCAAAGTGTTTTCTTATCTGTTTTTTTTTTATACGTGTATAATTTGTGTTTGTTGCAAATAAATTTAATTTCTTTCTTTTAATTTCTTTCATATATAAGATTACAAACAAACTATTAAATAAACCCGTTCAAAAGCACGAACAATCAAACCGCTACTAAAAAGAAACGGTTAATTTGTTCTGTGTGCAATATTCAGATATTCTTACTTTTTAAATGAACGCCGCATAATTTGCTTCATTTCCAACAGATTTCCCGGGAAAAGGTCATGGTTTGAATGGATTAAAATAAGGAAGTTATTTTAAGGAAAACGGCCCGTGAATACTAATAGCGTTCATTGCTAACAAGACTGTACTTTCAGTGGTATTCAGATCCCACTTTGCTTTTAAATTGGATAGATGGTCTGTAGATTTTCTTAATACTTACTGAGAACTTACGGTAGGCAGCGGCTTTGCTGTGCCCTGGCATTGCAGAAGTCTATGGGCGGCGGTAACTACTTACCATCAGGTGGCCCGTTTGCTCGTCTGCCTATCCAGGCAGTAAAAAAAAAAAAAAAAGAACAAAATCTATGGTTTAGATTTATTTTTAACTAGCTTCTCCTCTCCGAAAAAGGCCGCGTGAGAAAGATAAGAAATTACTAATCCATCAAAACCATTCAGCCGTTAAGGCGTGTTTTACTAACAAACATTAAAATCCACAAACTCACAAACATCCAAACTATCACATTTAAAATAGGAGTAGGGAGTAGGATATCGTCCGTAGCGTAGCGTGCAAGTAACCGACTGTGAGAAACTAGAGAGGGCAAGGTCGATTCCCTCACAGGGACAAATTTTTGTCTGATCCATAAAATATTTGTTACGGATTCTGAGTGTTCCGAGACCGTAAATCCTTGTAATTCCTACGATACAAGTTAACCTTGTGTTGGGTAAGGACTATATAACCGTTGGACGTATTTATTATTATTTATGCTATAAAGCAATAAAATATCCATATGTGGTTGCCGAAGTACTGCAGCGCCTCCAAAATGTTTACAGAGAAAAGACTCCCTGGTTTCGCCGCATTAATAAGACAAAGAGTTGCAAAGACGAGAGCGATTCCGACAACATTAGATGTAGTACGAGCTACAAATACGTTCATAGTTCTCGAATTCGTATACAATTACTATTGTCGAAGTGTCAAACCAGTAATTCATAATATAAATAAATAATAAAACTACAAAATAAAAAATTTTACCGCGATAAAATCCGTATAAACTAGCTTTATTTCAATAAATAAGTAATAGTTTAATAAAACTAAACAACACGCTTTTATAGATAATCCAACTAAAAAATAGAAAATAAATAACAGTTTAATCACTGCCTACCCTTTTCAGGATACAAACGTATCGACTTATGTTTATGGTCAGTCTGAATATAAATATATATAAAAACTAGCTGTTGCCCGCGGCTCCGCCCAAGTGAATGCCTATTTCCAGGATCGCATCAAGCGAGTCCCATCATCGCGATCGGTGTGAGAAACGCGCTTGACTATAATACTAATATCGCTATTAAAGAATTGGGGGTTGATAGTAGAGGGTTGAAAATTTAGGGTTGTATGTATTTTTTTAATGATGTATCATAAAAAAATAAAAAATAAATTGTCTAAAAAATAAAAAATAAATATTCAGGGGTGGACCACCCTTAACATTTAGGGGGATGAAAAATAGATGTTGGCCAGTAGCCGATTCTCAGACCTACTGAAAATGCATATAAAATTTTATAAAAATCGGTCGAGCCGTTTCGGAGGAGTATGGGAACGAACATTGTGACACGAGAATTTTATATATAAGATAGTAATTCTTGAACAGTAGCAGTGGCTTGGTGGTGCCGCTAGCATTGCCACTGTCCAAGAGCGGCGGTGACCGCTTACCATCAGGTGGACCACTAGCTCGTCAGTCTATCAGGGCATCTATTTTCTGAATGGTATAGCCACGCTGTAGGGAATTCTATCTACAGCATGAATGGCCGGCTCGTCCGGGTCGTTACCTACCACTGTCTCACAGAATACCGGCGTAAAGTAGCAGCTTGCTGCTGCGTTTCGTACAATGAGTGAGATATCCGGAGGCCCAAATTCCCCTCCCCTTCCCAATTCCTTACTTATCCCTTTCCTTTAAGGTCGGCAACGCGCCCATGACTATTTTAGTATTGTGGGCGTACATGCGCGGTGGAGATCACTTACTATCAGGTGACCCATAAAAAAGGGCAATGAAAAAATATATTTATTTATCCTGCTTGCCAACCTACACGTCCGTATGTACACACTCGTGTTCGCTCACGAGGTGAGAGCGAGACGATTTTTTCGCGGCGAAAAAGTTATGGGGACGTTAGGCGAAAATAATGCGGAACCATTTCCCGGCCACTGAATATTTTATTTTGTTGTTTAGACACTAACTGCTTTATCGAATAGAATGATTTGTCGTTGCTTATTGGGCTTTTTTACTGTTATGGTACATTTGCGAAAAATAGGGCGCTTCGGTTTTGATTTATTGAATATGTTTCGAGACTATTAAGATGAGGTCCGACTACGATTTACAATACACAATACTATAAAAAAAAAAAAAAACAATAGAATTAGGTTCGTAATTGCATATGCTCTCATATATCTCTCATTGACGTTGAGAATATTGGAGCTTTTTCTTAAATTTATTAATTAGAATAAATTATTCTAATATTTGCTCGGTTGTTAGCGTATTATCTTTTTATTGGTGAATTGAGGGTGTCTGAGAAAGCAACGTTGGGTACACTGAAATAATAATGGTGCGATATAGTTGTGGAAGGGTTGTTAAATGGTATTTAATAATAATAATAATACACCCAACAGTCACACACATAGTCCTAACCCCACACTAGGTAAACCTGTGTCGTGGGTATCAGGAACTACGAGGGACTTGCGGTCCCACAACACCCAGACCCGAGACCAATATTTGTGGTTCACACAAACATTTGTCTCGGTGTGGGAATCGAACCCACAGCCTCTCGCTTCGCAGCCGACTACTCGTCCGCTGCGCCACGGAGCTGTCAGAAAAGAGGTTGTCGCCATAACTGAAGGCCTTTTGTCCGCAGTTAGTCGGTCAGCCTCCAGTTCAGTAAGAACAGTGGTCAGTCGATAGTCCAAGTGTTCATTACGCGGTAGCTATGCTGGTTTACTATTCGGTCCTATTTATCTTGGTTATAATTAGAGAACAGTCTATAGAGAATCCTGACATGCAGTTGTGGTCTGTAAAGTAGTAATATTGTAAATGTAACCAATAAACTATGAGTTGAAGTGATTACTGTTGTTTGATATTAATATAATAATACATGTCTCACGTAACTTCATTCGTATCTTCTACACGGTTAACATTCAGGTTAAATGCTAAATTTGTCAAATTCTAAGAAAAAAACATAGGCAGTTGTTGTCACTCAAAATACAAAGAGTTTACGCCAAAGTTTATTTTTGAGTGGTAGGTAATTTCGTTTATTTAGGGAAAACCAAAATACTTTAAAATTTCTATTCGGGTCACATATTGCTTATAATCTTCTATACTCTATACTTTTTGCTCCACTATAAGTACATTCGGTTCGCTCGTTCGGAATTCACAAATAGGTACGACCTCGCTTTAATGAAGATATTTTGTGGTATTTAGGAAAATGTGGCGTATGTTTGTTTAAACAGTGTAAAATAGTGTTTCTAAGAATCAAGTAAAGAAATACTATTGAAGTATGAGCTCATTGTGCTTTATGTGTCATATTTGGACACCCACAGTCTAAGTCTGTGTCTAGTTCCAACGACATAATAGTTCATATGAAGTTCATCGTATCACAACAAACGTATGAGGTGATCGAGGAAAGCGAGCGTGCCGCGGCAGCGGCCAGCGAGTGCGATAGTCAACTTTTTTATTTCTCAATCCAATACTGCCTCGGTGGCGCAGTTGTAATGCGTACGTGTTACAACTGAGGCTGATGTTGAGATCTCGGGTTCGATCCCCGGGTCGGGTAAAAGTGATATTGAGTTTTTCTATTACGACATGCTCAGTATCAGCCCGGAGTCTGGTGTTGTGCCTGGTATGGCGATAGGCTCGCCCCCTATCACATCATGGGACGGAGATACGCTCGGCAACATGTGGGTGTACTGGTTACACCTCTGTCTACCCCTTCCGGGATTACAGGCGTGAGTGCGTATGTATGACAATCCAATAAAAAAATTGTGAAACACTCTTTTGACTTTTAGTAAATTTAAACAATATTCGAGCATTACCCAAAGAGCTTGTACTCCTACAACAACCCGGGTATAGATGTGCTCGTAACACATATTAATTATTCTTTCCACTTGCAAAATATTTCCCCATTTAATCCATAGCTGCACTAAAAATATCATCAAAATAATAAAATCTTTATGCATACTCGTGAGCATTGAATATGCAAATAACGAATAAATGTATTTATAAAACGGCAGCGTTGCTCTATAATTTTTATGTCAGGTATTCTATTTAATTCCATATTTCTCTAAATGTATTAAAATGTCGAACGTCAGACAAAAAGCGGTTAAATAATAGCGAGATTAACATTATATTCTTTTTTTTACTTAAAGTTCATAGAGACGTTTTTTTGCTTAGTTAGCATTTATTTAGAATTTATTAATAATTTCAACTAAGATAATAAAAGTACCTAATTTGCCACATTTTAGTTTCCACCTTCAGTGTGTAATGTGTATATAAAACTAGTACCTAACTATATTTACAGATTGGTTCATTTATATCTATAACGTCAAGCCGCCATAATTTTTTTTTTTTTTTTTTACACCCAACAGTCACACACATAGTCCTGACCCCACACTAGGTAAACCTGTGTCGTGGGTATCAGGAACTACGAGGGACTTACGGTCCTACAACACCCAGACCCGAGACCAATATTTGTGGTTCACACAAACATTTGTCTCAGTGTGGGAATCGAACCCACGGCCTCTCGCTTCGCTGCCGGCTACTCGCCCGCTGCGCCACGGAGGCTGTCAAATTGTGGCGACCCTCGCCTGATGCAAAATCGACATTATATTTGACTTGCACTGTAGATACTATTAGGTAGTGTGGCCACTTTTTCATGCCAGGATAAGAAAAATGGAGGTGGAATCTCTTTTCCGTCCGTACGTCACATAAGGTGACCACTGAAAATCAGCGCTGTGTTGTGGTTCACGCCACAGCACAGCAACACGCTGAGTGGTCACCTCTCTGTCACAGTCACGACGCGCAATTGTCAAAACCTTTTTGATGGTGTTTAGTTAGTATTGTTTTACTGTAATTTTTTTTGTGATCTGTGACTAATAAATTGTCTTTCTTTCTTTTCTTTCTTTTATTAGCTTGAATGACGACACGAACAAGTCGCTCGCCTGAAGGTAAGCGCCACTCCTGCCCATAAACAGCAATATTACACAGAGCTTTGAATTACAAAGCACTGTACGACACGTGCGCAGTCCAGACTGCGCTCGTCACCCCGCCAGATAAGATGTTAAGTCTCATAATGCCCAGCAATGTCACTGGCTTCAATGTCCTTCAAACCGAAACACAACAATGCTTACACACTGCTGCTTGGCGACAGAAATAGGCAAAGCGGTAGTACCAATCTAGGCGGACTCTCGCATACAACTGTCCTACCACCTTGTACCTGCAACATCATTTCTCCAAATTCATAATTTCCATGAGTAAATTCCTGCGCTTATAATTATTGGTTCTCTAAATTAAATGGCTGTATATTTAAACCTTAATTACAAACCGGTGTCCACTTTTCAATTCCGATTGTTAATATTTATAACTCTAATTTGGCATTAATTAAATCTGATTGATTGTTTACTCTTTATTCGTTCCGGTATTGTTATGATTTCATTGTATCGGATGATTGGGTTAAATATAAATGAAGGTATTTATAAATAAATATTGTGAGTCTAAAAAGGGATCCGTGACTACCTGAGGCTGGTTCTTGGACGCTTGTTTAAGTTGAATAGAAGTGAAAGATATAATACAAATATATGTATAACTTTTATTTCTTTCTAGCCTGGTGTTATACCAGCTTAATATCAGGGTTCGATTTCACTTCACCCGATCTTGAATATCTCTCGTCTCAATAGTAAGACCATTGGCTCTCATATCTCACTCTTGTGTCAAGCCAGCGCTTTTTGGACCGTCCGTGGGTATTATAATCATAAATTAAAAACCGGTTCAAATGAGTTTGCTGACATTTGTATCGTACTTACTCAGTAACGGATTTAACCTTTCTATGAGACCGCCTTTGGTGTAAACTATAAAAATAACTCCATTTGACGGAGATATCGTGTAGCATATATTAAAACACGAGTCGTATTGAAACTCCTCCTTTTTTAAATTAGTTAAAAATCTGAATATTATTCTCAGCTTTAGATAAACATGTCCATGTAACTTTATTGTTCGTTATAAGTAGTAGAGCAATGCTGTAGACAGTTTTGTCTACAGTATGAATGCACCAGCTCGACCGGAACGTTACCACTGGCTCACAAAAAAACGACGTTAAGTAACAACTTGTTGCTGCGTTTCATACGGTGAGTGAGATATCCGGAAGCCAAAATTTCCCCTCCCCTTCCTCATCTCTTAATTATCCCGTTCCTTTAAGATTGGTGACGCGTCCAGGATTCTACGGGTATTGTGGATATTCATGGTCGGTGGAGATCACTTGTCATCGGGTCCCCCACTGGATCGTTTGCCGGCATTTATAAAAAAAAAAAACACCTTAGTCCTTTTGCCCAGGCGCAATTTTCATAAAGGAACTAAACAATTCTATACATCGAAATAAGATGACAAGAAACGTAACTCAAGCAAGAAATAACCCCACAAAACTTTGTGCAAGAGGGCGGGGCTATAAAAGTCTGTGCAGCTCGTTCATTCATCAATTCATAAAAACTGATTCATGGTCTCTAGTTTTGAACGGTCATTAATTTATTCATTAATTAATGAAGCCGTTTTTGTGGCAGATTAACATGAGAGTTATCGTTCTAGTTATCTTATTTTCGATGATTCTATATAACACAAACATTACGCACAGGGTACAATACGTTTTAAAACAAATAACAGAATGACAAATACAAGACCCACTATTTCCTACAGGACGCAACGCAATCCTTCGCCGTTTGAAATGCAAACTTCTATTTGTTTTCTATATAAATAGTATAAACAAATTCACCCGTTGAGATCGAGAGGAAATCTTGGTCCTCGATTGTGCGATTGTGAATTGAAAATTCTTGTATTGTAGTTGTTGTATAGAATTTAAATATAAGAAAGAAAGAAATAAAAATTATTATTGGAGCAATATGACAGTGTTACAGAAAAAACATAAAAATTCTAAAACAAGTAGGTAAGTTGCTCCAACAACATGATCCCTCGTTCAGCTATATGCTCTAGTAGGACCTGGGCAGCACTACAGCGCTGATTTTCAATTTCATACGCTTTTTTTTCGTCTGAATCACGAGTAGAGTAACGACCCGGACGTGCCGGCGCATCATGCTGTAGACAAAAATGTCTACAGCGTGGTACTACCACTCAAAAAACACATGGTCGACTATCTGCATTAAAAAAAAATACGGAAGTGAGCTTTGTTACACGAGCTCTCATCTAGACACATCAAAAATTTCAGAAGAGATCGTCATTGTGTGGCCGGCCTTTATTAAAAATATTCTTCCGCTCCGTTCAAGCAAAGGCCAGATGCATTATTAATGTCGTTTTCACACTTAAAAGCGTTCTATTAGCATTTTATTGCCGTGGATCTAATAATACATACGCACTCGCGCCTGTAATCCCCGAAGGGGTAGGCAGAGGTGTAACTAGTACACCCACATTTCACCGAGCGTATCTCCGTCCCACGATATGATAGGGGGCGAGCCTATCGCCATACCGGGCACAAATTCCAGACTCCGGGCTGATACTGAGCATTTCGTAATAGAAAAACCCAATACCACTTTACCCGACCCGGGGATCGAACCCGAGACCTCAGCGATGGACTCAATCGTAACAGCGTTGGATCTAATAATATCTGTCGCATTACATCATTCAGTAGCTGAGTGTTCCTATTTCACTCTCCATCAAGTTTCCGCTCGACGAAACTGTGTCGCAGACTTATTCTGGCTAATTGGAGCCATCATTTTTAAAGTTAATTGGTTTTTGGCGGTCTTTTTAATGTTGTTTGGCAGATGTGATTTACTTAACGAATAAAATATTATGATTTTGCTCGTAACTCGTTTTTTTAATGCATCTTTTTTACTTAGATTAATATAGTCAATAAGAGATCACTGTGTTTTATAAACTGTACATGGATCATTGTAATTTACAAAACCTAAGAAAAAGTCGAATGTTACAAAGATCCTTTGTCTCTCTGCGTGGTTATCTGTATTTGGCTTAGTTGCTTCTAAACGAAACTGTGTTTTTTTTTTAAATTATTTCCTAGTTCTTTTATTATTTTTAATAGCTGATAAGATTAATTAAAATAAACTATAATATGTTTTTGCTAATAATGTGTTTTCCTTCACTGTTGACAGCCTCAGTGGCATAGTTGACAAATAGCCGGCGGCGAAGCGAGAGATCATGGATTCGATTCCCGCACCGAGATAAAGGTTTGTGTGATCTACAAATATTGAAAAACTAGTTTATACGGATTTTATCGCGGTTTAATTTTTATTTTAATTCCGACGTTTCGAAAGCTTTTCAGCCTTCGTGGTCGCAAGAGGCTGAACTACAAACTAGTTTTATTTCAATGTGTAATATTCGCGTAAACATAAGAAATTACTACAAATATTTGTTTTGGGTCTGAGTGCTGTAAGACCACAAGTCCCTCGTAGTTTCTGATACTCACCGGAGCACATGAGGACTATGTGTGTGTGCTGTTGGCTGTATTTTTTTATAACTTTACTATCACCCAACTGTCCACGTACTCGATAATCACAACAGTAAATCGTTTTACCATCAACCAAGGCTAAGAAAATGACACATTTTATCATCCAAAAGTAATCCAAGATTCAGAATAGCAGGACAGGAAACGCGTCTAAAGTGCATTCTGAATGTACCTTTTGTTTCAAGAGAGATCGGCGCGAACAACTGTTGCAAGCACCAAGCTTCATACAAAGTCGCTTTTCAGCTGTCCGACGGTTTTTGGGTTACTCTGACGTTGAATTAAAACCTTTGAGTCTGATTAAAAACTCCTCAAAGCCACACATTTCTGTTAGAAGTGAAAAAGTTCTTTCCATTTAATATTACAACGGGTATCTTTTAGCTGAGATTTTTAAGGTATGTCTAGACATAACGCCTTCTGTTCATTGAATGTGTGTCCGCAAGGTCAACATTCGGAATAATGTTGTTTCGGAATTTAGACATACGTACACACTCAAGCCTGTAATCCCCGAAGGGGTATCAGAGGTGTTACTAGTACACCCACATTTCGCCGAGCGTATCTCCGTCGCATGATGTGATAGGAAGCGAGCCTATCGCCATAACGGACACAATTCCATACTCCGGGTTGATACTAAGCATTTCATGATAGAAAAACTCACTACCAACCAATATCACTTTTACCCGACCCGGGAATCGAATCCGAGACCTCAGCGTCAGCCTCAGTCGTAACGCGTACGCATTATAACTGCGCCACCGAGGCAGAGGGATACCCGAATAAATTCTAGTAAAATGCTTTGTCTAAGCCCATGTGAATCGAGTCATTGTACTGACAGATGGCTGTCTAAAAATAGGTATACTTTTGCAGCCAAGCAGCAGTGTGTAAGTTCGCAGTGTGTGGAGTTTCGGTATGAATGACATTGAACCTAGTGAAATTACTGGGCATAAGAGACTTACCATTATGTATTTCGGGGTGACGAGCGTGTGTCCAGTGCTATACTGTGTTTTGTAATTCTTGGTTCTTGAGAGCGACCGGATCGTCTCGTCATTCAAGCAAATGTAATTATATAAATTATTAATAAATAATAAATACACCCAATAGTCACACACATAGTCCTGACCCCACACTAGGTAAACCTGTATCGTGAGTATCAAGAACTACGAGGGACTTGCGGTCCCACAACACCCAGACACGAGATAAATATTTGTGAATCAGACAAACATTTGTCTCGGTGTGGGAATCGAACCCACGGCCTCACGCTTCGCAACCGGCTACTCGCCCGCTGCGCCACGAAGGCTGTCTAATGTAAGTGAATACTATATAAATAAATAAATTTTGAAAAAAAAAATTTTGAAACATCTCACACAAATTCTGATTACTCGACCTGTGGATCGAACGACAGTCCTACCCAGCCATTACACCAATAGCATTAGTACCACTAAACAAAGACTTTAATGTATACTACTAGACAAGCTGCGCGGAACAAATAAGATGTATCACTAAGTTGCGGTCATTTGACCGTAACTTAATATTACCATCTCAGTTACTCTCAACTAGACCGCCTATTGCGCTCCTTGTTTGTGAGCTGTCAAACTTCCGCGTTATGTGACGCAATTTTTCTTCTAAACAGCCCGTCTAGTAGTATACATTGAAGTCTTTGCCACTATTCTTCCTCCGTCGTCGTCCCAAACATGTTTGGCAGATCCCAACGACTCCATCACAGTTGCTATCGAAGCAGCACTTTCCTTGCCCATTCCGAATCGCAATAATAATACGCGATCCCGACATAGGACACGCCTGCGAGTCCGAACAACTCTCACAACTGACCGTCGCCACAATGATGAGCAGAGACGGCCCTAAACTAGATTCCCCAGCGATAGCTCAAGCTCAAGGTCTGAGCCTTCTATAAGGCGCCTCTGTGCTTAATCGCTACTAAGTATATTATACATATTTCTGGCTAGAGCGCCATAAGCGCCGGCTTTATTGTCAGGTGAAGCTGTAAAAGTAATATAAGCTAACAGCACAAATCCATTCGAAAAAAAACTTTGCCACTAAATCTAAATTCTGAAGACCAACTTCCATCCACATTGGAAACCGACAGTATCGGAAGCTATGGTTGTTTGAGTTTAGACACGATGTATCGTGAGCAAATGTTTGTGTTAAGTTAACAGAGTTGGATAGGCGTCTGTTTGCGCGGTAAATACACGGTCATCACATCGGTAGCTGCACTTAGGTATCTTAGGTATCTAGTAAAACTAGCCTTTGCTCGCAGCTCCGCGCCGTGAACGGCCTTTTCCAGGATAAAAAAGTAAAGTAGCCTATGTTACTCAGTGATAATGTAGCTTTCTAACAGCAAAACATTTTTTGAAACGGTCCAGTAGTTTTTAGGTTTATTCGTTACATACAATTGGTCACGTTTTGAGGAAACCACAGGAGTACGTCGGTCGCAAGTGCCTGTGCCAAAACGAACCAGGTGTAAGATCCCGCGGACGGCCCGAAAAACGCTGGCTTGACGTATTAGAGGGAGATATGAGAGCCAACGGTCTTACTACAGAGTATGCTCAAGATCAGCCGAAGTGGAGGCGCCTTAGTGGGAAGGCGGGCCCTGGCAATGGCCGGGATAACGCCAGGTAAAAAAGGACATAAACCTGCTTATCTGTTCCAAAAGAACATATACATGTTCTGCATTTCTTCGCCAATTACAGGATATTACTTATATTGTAATAGTTACAGTTGCAGGTTATTTGATTATGGTTTAGTTACAGTATTTATATCATGCTGTATCCACGATATAAACTAAATAAACTGCAGTTTGTGGATCCGACAGGATTTAAATTTAAACACAATATTTTAGAATGGTGTGTGAAACGTTAATGGTGGCGTCAGGAATAATAGACCGCCAAAATACTGCCGAAATATGCCGAGTGGTCAATGCAAATGGAAACTGATGCCATTCTAAAAACAATGGATATGATATTGTGGAATTGTCACTAAGTATTAACCATCGAAATAAGATGACAAGAAACGTAACTCAAGCAAAAAAAGACCCCACCAAAACTCTGTGCAAGGGGGCGGAGCTATAAAAGTATGTGCATAATAATCTCTAGTTAACACTTGATAAGTCAAAATGCGCAGAGCATGTCGTATCTCGATCTAGAAATTTAATATTTATACATAAACTTTTATGAAATAAAGTTGATTTTAAACTTTCATTAATTTTTGTTGCATGTATGAGTGTAACGTGTGATTTTACCTTTGCATGTAAGTAAGTAGAGCCGTATTTTAGTAGATTTATATGAGAGTTATCGTTCTAGTTATCTTATTTCGATGGTTTATTATTGTTGGTGGGTGGCTTATTAAGTTAGTGGCACGTTTTTAAAGGCGGATATTATAAGTACGCCCTTGTTCCGTCCAGTAGTTATACATCGGGCATTTGAACGAGTTAAATTTATAGCAACTTATAGCAGGCGCGTTAAAAGTTAAAAGCCGTTAACGTAATATATGTTGACTGTAATAGTTTCATTCGCAATTTGATCCCGCATTCGTGTATAATCTAGGCATCAAGTGGGAAAAATAACCGATTTATGAGTATTCATTTCATTTAAATATTCAGCAGTAATTTTGACAGAATTGATATTTATTTTGCTGTTTTTATACATATTTTAAGAGTTGAGTGGACATGAGTGGCTTATGTAATGTGGAACTTCCTACAGTAAAAATTGTTCGTGAGATAAGATAAGACTACTTTAGTAGCTGACGTTGAGGTCTTGGCTTCGATCCCCGGGTCGGGTAAAGTGATATTGGGTTTTTCCATTTCGAAATGCTCTGTATAAGCCTGAAGTCTGTAATTGTGCCCGGTATGGCGATAGGCTCGTCCCCTATCGCATCATGTGATGGAGATAAGCTCGGTGAAATATGGGTGTACTTACACCTCGGCCTACCCCTTCGGGGATTACAGGCGGGAGAGTGCGTATAAGTAGTCGGTAACTGGATAAAGCTAATGGCAGACAGTCGCTGGTCACGTCAAACGTCACAAAGAAGCGTTAGTGACGCTTTTATTTGCTAATGTTACTCTACTATCGAAAATCTACCTTACCTTTCTTTCTGTCTGGCATTATCCCGGCTTAAGCCAGAGTCAACCTTCTCATACCATAGATTTAACGGTATTTGGTATATGGGGCGAACCGCCATCTGACCCCCAATATCCGCAACGGAAACCAAATTTTGCCAGGGTTTTCGTTCGTTAATCAGCAGAGTGTACCACGTGCATGTGAAGTAGGCTTTGGGGCTAAGATGTTAGTGGCCCACACACACTCCCACAAAACTAAACTATCCGTAGGAAATCCGATTCCAGACAACTTATACTTATCTTTAAATCTAGAAACTATAGAAATCGAACAAATGGGGCCTTTAATACCATATATCAGATATTAAATAATTGCAACGGACATAATGCTAGAAGGGAAACCGTACAGTTTCGAGAAAGAGCGCGGTAAGCACGGGAAATAGTATGTAAACGCAACGCCGCGCTTCCATCCGTGTTCAGTCGCGAGTGAGTCGCTTGAGCGAGTAGAATATCTTTAGTACTTGCAAACTATTAACGATACTCGTACTCAAGAACAACTCATGAGCCACCTCACTCAATCAAAATATTATGGGAGAGGGTGATAGCCGAAAAATGAAATAAATAAAAGAAACATGGAACCCTATTGCAGCGCCACCTACCGGGTTCAATTGTGAATCTACCTCATCCAATCAAACACATACAAAAATAATATTCAACATTGGTCCAGCAGTTTAGGAGACAAACGCACGGCAATTCATTTTTTATATTTAACTCGACAGACGACTTAAACGATGAAGTAATATAGTGTTGAAAACGCAGTAGGAAATATGTAAGGGAGGGTCCGAAGCCATAAGTAATAAGATAACCTTCGCAATATTATTTACATGAACCTGATTCCATTATAATGTAATTATTGTTTTATTTTAATCTGGCTTTTGCTCGAAGCTCCACCGGCGTAAAAGGCCGTTTCCGGGATAAAAAGTGCCTATGATATCCTAGTCGGGGTGATGGTCTACCTGTGTGCCAAATTTCATTCAAAACCGTTCAGGCTTTAAAGCGTGCTTGATTTACAAACATCCAAATTCACAAACATCCATTCTTTCACATTTATAATAGTTGTAGGATAGAATTATTAAATGTTTAGAATTATTTTTATACACATAATTTAAGTCTCTCCGCGATTATCATGTTATATTTGAACTTTACAGCATTTACCATCTTATATAATAGTAGATCGACTATCCTGCAACTGGACAACTTAAACGCAGCACAGAGTCTCAAAAGTAGAGAACTTATAGCTCTGAGTGTCTTCGCTTTATATTCCTTTTACTGGTGTGGGTTCGTGCCAAATGAGTTTTGTTTCCTGGCGCCTTGGGCTTTGTCTATCTACTGCTTTATATGACGAGGGAGGGTTTGGGACTGTCCCGTGACACGCTCGCTTCACACTGTGTGAATGTATCGAGTTAGTTCTAGGTAGTTAAGCCTGTTAGTTGTGTCCTGTCTATCTGCTCGCACCGACTGTTTGTTTCTATATTGTAGTTTCGTAGTAATTGTTCTGTAAATACAACGTGTTACAGAAAGGTGTGGTCATATTTAATTAATGTATAGTGTAGTAAGTACTTCACCTCCGAAGTACCAAATCCGATCTCATAAATAAAATACTATACCGTAATATAGTTATATGAAAACGGTGTATAACTGTTTTACTAGGAATATAACGGCCACGATCTAGTAATATAAACCTTACTAAACTAATCTAGTTAACATACATACGCACTCACGCCTGTAATCCCCGAAGGGGTAGGCAAAAGTGTGACCAGTACACCCACACTTCGCCGAGCGTATCTCGGTCCCTTATGTGATAGGGGGCGAGCCTATCGCCATACCGGGCACAAATTCCACTCCGGATATCTCACTCACCGTACGAAACGCAACAACAAGCTGCTACTTTACGCCGGTTTTCTGTGAGACAGTGGTAACGACCCGGACGAGCCGGCCCATTCATGCTGTAGACTAGTGTCTACAGCGTGGGTCTACCACTCAAAAATAATGTCTCTTATCCTAATATAATTTTTACTATTTAACCTTCATTACAGTATTAACCTGCAACCGCTACAATTAAGGCTCTCACTGCACAATACTGTTAAATAACTTCCAAGCCACCCACATATAACGGTGTAGAAAATTCCATTTCCTACCACTTAAAGAACGTAGGGATATTGCTGACTTAGGTTATCTAATGAATGTAGTGAATGGAAAGGTAGACTGTCCGGAACTCTTAGAGCTAATTAGAATACGCACGAATACGGCTTCATTTCGTAGGCCTAGTCTTTTATATGTTCCACTGGTGAGGACGAACTATAGGCACAACTCGTTTATCATAAGGGCAAGTACTTATTACAATAACGTGTTAGGAAATACTGATATAGGTAATGCAGCTGCTGATTTATTTAATACAACTACCAAGCGTCTTAAACCCTTGATGAGTGACACATTCTTTAAAACGTGGTAAATTTGGTAAATGTTAAATTTTAATGTACATAATTTTCTAGTAGTGCTAATTTACTATGAATTTACTATGAAAGTAATTTTCTATGAACTTATAATTAGCCTTTAGTTACATATTATTTTTCAGTAAACATGTATTAGCTGTTAGTTTTCCAAAAATTGTAAAATAAAATAAAATATCAAAATATTCTGTACAAAACCCGCAAATATATCCACAGCTGTACAAAAATTCCACGTAAGTCGCTCATTAAAAGTAAAATTAAAATGTCAGAAGAAAAATACAACAGTGCAAGGTTAGTGCGGTAATGGAAAAACTTCTCCGACCGTGGCCGGTGTAACTTTACCGCTGAACGTTGTACGAAGAATGAACTCTTGATATGATAATGTTTGAAAATTGATTTTAGTATGCTTCATTAGATAGAAACAGTGAATATTTAATATGTAATTGTATCTTCCATCTGCCCTTATTCCCCTCGCAGTGGGGTGGCGCAACATGCTTTTTAACAGCTCTCATGATGTGATAGGGGGCGAACCTATAGTACCGGGCATAATTCCAGACTCCGGGTTGATACTGAGCATTTCGTAATAGAAAAACACAATATCACTGACCCGGGGATCGAACCGACGACCTCAGCGTCAGTCTCAGTCGTATTACAACTGCGCCGCCGAGGCAGTCATAGATATACCAGTTTAGTATATTATGAACCAAGAACCGAGCATCAATCACTCATGCGATAACCTAGTCTCGGATTACACGTTGATGGAGTGAGGTGTCTTCACACGTCGCGGATCCGGTCTAGACTTTGATAAGCGCGTATTCAATCTAATTTATGGGTTATGTAATTAAATACACGATTAAAGAGATATTGAGAGAAAAAATTCTTGGATACTGGCATAAATGTAAAGTATCTAACGAGGAATTTAAGAAAAATCTTTATTTAGATCCCCTCCCCTTCCTAATCTCTTAAAAATCCCTTGCCTTTAGGTTCGGCAACGCATCCATGATTTAAGGTATTCATACGCGGTGGAGATCACTTTCCATCAGTTGACATACTTTCTCGTTGGCCCGTCTATGTATGATATGAAAACTTATGTAATTTTTAATAAAATTACAAACAAAAACACAAAACCCATCAATACAACTTATCATAATAAGGAAACTAAAAGGTCTGTTACTGTGCAAAAAAATCCTATCATCTTCATACAAAATATGAAATCATCCGTTTTCCCTTTCCTTCTGGTTTGCGTTAGGCAGCTCGCTAACTATAAAGCTGTATGAGCGCAGACCAAAGCCAAGATTGCACATTTAAAAAAATATTTTCTTTCTTTTTTTATTTTTAACTAGTCTGTATATACTGTCCTACTGCTGGTAGAACAGTAGTAGTAGTGGTCCTACTGCTTCTACTACTCAGGGTCTAGTTTCATTGACTACGCCAGTCCTCTGTCTATGGAGACATATGCTACACGAGATAATGATGATGGTATTTTTCGCGAACCCTAACATGGCGACGAAATTTCATCGAATGTTGAGACTTAACTGAGATATTTGTCGTCTTCCGGATATCTCATTCACGGTAAAAACCGCAGCAGCAAGCTGCTACTTTACATAAATTTTCTGTGAGATAGTGATAACAACCCAATCGAACCGACCCATTCATGCTGTAGACAAACTGTCTACAGCGTAGCTCTACACCTGTTTCTTGTATGAAGACCCCTTAAAATGTAACTTTGATTTTTATATAAGATATCCATCATAATAGTAATTATTACGTTTAAAAAAAATATCACTTTAATGGTGCCGTATATAAAAGTTACGTTTTCACCATTTAGGTAGATATGGAAACCAATAATCGTCAGATTTAGCGCTAATGCGGCGCGTTGCTACATCTCGACTCCTCTGTTAGCAACCGGCCTTAGAGTTCCAATACACTTCAGACTCCTATACTGTACCCTCAATGCCCTCAATGTTTTATTCATCGGAAAAGGTCAAACGAAATGTGTTACCGTATTGAATAAAAAATACAATACAATAGCTCTGACGGATTGTGTGATTTTTTCTTTCCAATATGATAATATTACTAAAGACTTGCTGAATCTGCGAGATGTTTGGCCTATTTATAAGCTACTAGTTCTTGCTCGCGGCTCCCGCCCACGTGGAAGTTTTTTCGGAGCAATTATAAAACACGTATCATTTTTAATAAGCATTAATGAGTTATTAATTGATACCAGAAATTCGTAAAAATCTATTTCTTACATCCGTTACATTAACATAATTTATTATATCATCGTACCTGCTCACAAACCCCGACGTTAATTAGAAAAGCATCTATAATTTTTAAACAGCTAACCAGTAGGCCAGTTCTCGTAATTTTAAATGTTCAAAATATCATTCCGATCTAGTCTCAGCGTCAAGAAAGTTGTAAATGGCATTCTCTTAAACCAATAATCAACGTCAAATGTACCTAGCATTAGCAGTAGCATTATACCGTTTTGGCTTCAGTCAACTTTTATTCTACATTTAATCTCATTACGATCTATGTTCACATTTGACCTTGTAAAATTGATAGTAATAGTTGATGGTTGATAGTAATACAATATTGCTATAACCTAAGTCTTTCAATAATTCAACCGCCCGGTCGCTGCCTTGTTATATCCGAGCGTCCCTTTCTTATGAAAGCCGAAGGAAAAGGTCCCCATGCAACCTACTATTTTGCCTTCTTAGTTTTAGTGTTGCCAGTATATTTTTTTCGTGTAAATAAAATAAAACCTAACAATAGCTAAGAACCACATTCAAATCGGTACATTCGTTTTGACGCTACGATGCCACAGCAGATACACAACACACGCACACACACATATCCTTATTTATATACATAAATACACACACACTAATGTTTAACATCCCTATTCCCTATTCTTGAAGTACTGAATTGATGGTAAAAACAGCCTTATCTATTGTGAACTAGCTCATCTGTAAAGCTAAATCAATTAAAACTAAGAAATGAGTGAACTTCGAAATAAAAACTTGACGGTATTTAAGCAAGAAAGAACTCAAAGAAAAATTTACTTTCTCTTCATTGGTTCTATATTCCAGTAAACAATTACGCATAGATTAGTGAGTTGAATCGAACTATAAAACGATACAAAGAGACGAAGTTCGAAAATATTTGTAATATATTATTATGACAAAAAAAACCATCGGTAAAAGCATGTATAAAAATGGAATATTTTTCATTATCACAAAGTATTATGTACCAATTATGATGTATTTTTTTAAATGTTTCTATCACTTAAACAAAAATATTTGAGCAATCATTAATACACATGAAAAATCAATAATTTTTCACATACGTTTTTACTTATAAATTCATCTTAGTGGTAGTAAATTATATCATAAACATTATTATTGTACTGGCTATTATATATACCTATTCTACTCTATGTATTTTACGAACTTCGCTACTTTGTTGCGCATTTATTGCATAGAGACATAAAATTTGAAGGAATACATGAAAAAAAATAGCCTCTCTTGCAATATTTCGTCTCGTACGGGACAAATGTAATGTGAGTTCTACTAAACCGTTCTCATATACGTTACTGCTGGAAGCCACCGGAGTTGCTCAAGAAGCCCTATTATAGTTAGCGGGCGTGACAAATAACACCAGAGCCTTTCCCATCGGTGACTTAAAGTTGTAACAAATGTTTACTCCAAATGAAAGAACATTACAAGTCTTTCTGGAAAATTCCAGTGAATTCCAGTAGCAATAAATATTTACTAATAAAATATAGTCATAACACATTGGGTCTTACTTGTAAGGATTGTTCAAGAACTGATTAGTTAAACACTAAATAAAAATACACCCAACAGTCACACACATAGTCCTGACCCCACACTAGGTAAACCTGTATCGTGGGTATCAGGAACTACGCGGGGTTTGCGGTGCCACAACACCCAGACCCGAAACAAATATTTGTGGATCACACAAACATTTGTCTCGGTGCGGGAATCGAACCCACGGCCTCTCGCTTCACATCCGGCTACTCGCCCGCTGCGCCACGGTGCTCACTCGTTTGTCTTTCTCTGTCAATGCCATTCATAAAGTTGCTAGAGAGGAGACAAAGCAGCGTGAACAGAATCCGGTGAGGTTGTGGTTCCAAATCGCAGGTCAGGAAAGTACAATATGTGTTTTCTATTTAAAAATCACACGATTTACCTGGGACTGGATTTTATGCCCGACATGTTGATAGGCTCGACACCTATCACATCATGGGGACTGAAACAAACTTGGCGAACACCTTTGACTTTTCTAAGTTATTTTATCGTATGTATAATAAGTTAGTGAAAGCTCAACGGGGACTGTCGAGACGAGAGACGAAAGTCACAAGTTCGAAACCAGTCGCAAGAGCACACACCTGAGACTTTCTAAGTTACGTGTGTATTAATTGTTAATTATCAATTGCGTTAACGGTAAAGGAAACATCGTGAGGAAACCTGCATACCTGAGAAGTTCTTCATATGAATTTCGATGTAAGTGAAGTCTGCCAACCCGCATTAGGCCAGCGTGGTGGACAAAGGCCTGACCCCTCTCATTCAGTAGAGGAGACCCGTGCCCAGTAGACATGTATAATACAGGGCCAGTAAAAAAAAGTACGTTCTCGAGATATGTAAAAAAAAGAATGTAGTATGTACTAAAAAAAGACATCTACCCAGACAGATCCACTAGCAAACCCTAGTTATCTGTAACAAGGTAACTTCCTTATTACGCAACAAAATGTGACGGTAGAAGTATGCTTAAACTCAAAAGATTTAAATCAGTAGTTAAGCTACAATGTAGTGTTAATTAACCGTCCTTCAACGAGAGTGTCAAGTTACCTTAATAAGCTTTAGCAGTTAAGTGTGAGATAAGTAGAGCTTACGGAGCTTGTGTAAGCTGCGGATTTGGGACCGAATAAATGGAAAAAGTAAATTCTGACGCAAATGCCTTGGTAGCGCAGTTGTAATGCGTACGCGGATTGTTGTTCTGAGGTGTCGGGTTCAATCCCCTGTGATGTAGTGTTTTACTATCACGAAATGCTTAGTATCAGCCCGAAGTCTGTAATTGTGCCCGGTATGGCGATAGACTCGCCCCCTATCACATCATGGGACGGCGATAAGCTCGGCGAAATGTGGGAGTACTGACTCCACCTCTGTCTACCCCTTCGGGGATTGCAGGCGTGAGTGCGTTCATATGTAAATATGAAATACTCACGAAAAATGAAAGGAGATGGCGATAATTATGCTGGAAGCTTAGTGATTTCTTAAGTTTAAATTAAACCAATTTTTTGCGTTATAATCCGTCAACAGATCCTAACCAAATTTATATGGAAACACCGTTAAAGTTAACGCTATATAATACGAAAAGAACCATCAAAATCCTCCCGTCCACATTTGGCAGAGTTGAGGTAAGGCATACCAGATAAAAAATACAGTACTTATTGAGGAAGACCTTCTATTTTAGGCACACATTTTTAATTTTTTCTTCTTCCACTTGCCTTTATCCCACTCACAGTGGGATTAATAATAATAATAATAATAATGCTCCCGGGGGAGCCTTCTGTTCTTCATCTCTGGCTCGCCTTCACTGGCCGGCTGGAGTGAACACTGATGAGGAACAGGTCCCCCACCTCTGGCTTCCCTTCACCGGCCGGTCAGAGTGGAGTCGCGAGAGCTTCATGCTCGAAGAGTGGATGTGAAACGTAAGTGGTGAGTGGGCAACGTGATGGGACCCTAAGGGAGCAAATGATCGTTGTATAAAGCCCAGTGACACCTCTCCGCCCTTTAGCCACTCATCTGGGTGTTGCTCCCTTGTCGCTTTTTCTAGTGACTATTTTGGGGAGCCCATCTACCTGAGTTGGCGAGTCACCACCTGCCTATTTTATCCATGTTTTAACATAGGTCAGGCAGGTGCCATAGTCTTTTCCATAGTCCCGGTTATCTAATTCACCAACACCTCATCTCAATAAAACAGAATATATTAATTTTTGCCCATCCCTACAATAGTCCTACACCAACCGGGGACTGTCCTTGGATACACTTCTATAGTGTATACAAGGATAGCCGCCGGGCGGTGTCACATCACCATATAAAATTAAAATTGTCTAACGGGCCTCTACGTGTTGGCTTCGGCCCCACGCACGCCTTCCAAAGGTCCGGGACTCTGTAGTCCCGAGATTATGGCAAGACAAACATAATAATAATAATAATAATAATAATAAGCCCGCAGGGCAGCTTGTGGCGAGCTGTTGGGGAGTAGCGACCCTACGTACCCGAGTGCTCCCGGGGGAGGCTCCTGTTCTTCATCTCTGGCTTGCCTTCACGGGCCGGCTGGAGTGAACAATGATGAGGAACAGGTCCTCCACCTCTGGCTTGCCTTCACCGGCCGGTCAGAGTGGAGTCGCGAGAGCTTCATGCTCGAAGGGTGGATGTGAAACGTAAGTGGTGAGTGGGCAACGTGATGGGACCCTAAGGGAGCAAATGATCGTTGTATAAAGCCCAGTGACACCTCTTCACCCTTTAGCCACTCATCTGGGTGTTGCTCCCATGTCGCTTTTTCTAGTGACTATTTTGGGGAGCCCATCTACCTGAGTTGGCGAGTCACCACCTGCCTATTTTATCCATGTTTTTAACATAGGTCAGGCAGGTGCCATAGTCTTTTCCATAGACCCGGTTATCTAATTCACCAACACCTCATCTCAATAAAACAGAATATATTAATTTTTGCCCATCCCTACAATAGTCCTACACCAACCGGGGGCTGTCCTTGGATACACTTCTATAGTGTATACAAGGATAGCCGTCGGGCGGTGTCACATCACCTTATTAAATTAAAATTGTCTAACGGGCCTCTACGTGTTGGCTTCGGCCCCACGCACGCCTTCCAAAAGTCCGGGACTCTGTAGTCCCGAGATTATAAAGAAGATAATAATAATTAAAATTTATTTCAGGCATAGCCCATAAAGTGATAGTATTTACAATATCTTATAAAATTAATGTTAGTAAATATACAGATATAATATAATTTCTTAGGTTTACGCGAATATTACACATTGAAATAAAACTAGTTTATACGGATTTTATCGCGGTTTAATTTTTATTTTAGTCCCGACGTTTCGAGACCCCCGTGAACGTGTACGTCTCTCCCGTGACCACGAAGGCTGAAAAGCTTTCGAAACGTCGGGACTAAAATAAAAATTAAACCGCGATAAAATCCGTATAAACTAGTTTTATTTCAATGTATAATATAATTTTTATATCACTTTAGGGCAAAGTGTGGAGTTTCATCCAATGTCGCAGAATTGGAGAGTCCCACCTGTCTACGAACACCCTTAAGATGCTATTGTCGCTACCGCGTATACGTGCAAGTAGCGAGGCACATCTTTTACGCATAATAGCAGCGAAACCATCTATGCGTCTATCCCCGAACATCTTCGATGCGCTACAGCGCCACGGTAACCCCAACAGCACCCTAAGGGCGTTATTATATTGTACTCTTATATCGCTGTACGCACGTCCACCATAACTGGTCCACAGGCTGCACGTGTAGAATGACTGACAATAAGCCTTAAACATATGTTCAGAAAGATTTGGTTTGTAGTTTTACAACCGACCGACATGGGGAGAACCAGTAAACACTCATTAACAAATAATAATCTCACCGTTAAAACTCCCAACATCAATTAGTAAAACATCTGTCACTTTTTACTGAACAAAACTATAAACATAGCTAAGAACTATGCTAGATCTGAAAAAAACTGTATTCAAATCAGTCCATTATTTGAGGCACTACGATGCCCCGGTAAATAGATACACACAAACACACATGGGTCAAATTATAACGCGCCTCTTTTTTGTCACGGGTTATAAATATTTTAATAAATACAACTAGGTAATTGGAATGTACTAAGTAAAGGACTGCCTCGGTGGCGCAGTTGTAATGCGTATACGTTAAGATTAAACTAACGCTGAGGTCTCGGTTTCAATCCCCGGGTCGGGTAAAGTGGTATTGGGTTTTTCTATTACAAAATGCTCAATATCAGCCCGGAGTCTGGAATTTGTGCCCGGTATGGCGATAGGCTCGCCCTCTATCACATTATGGGACGGAGATACGCTCGGCGAAATGTGAGTGTACTGGTTGTACTGGTTACACCTCTGCCTACCCCTTCGGGGATTACAAACGTGAGTGCGTACAACTAGGTAATTATTTTAAGTAAGTAATTACATTTATAACCGAAATAATGTACAATTCCAACATTTAAAACTTATAACGGGGTCGACAAATTTCGTACCCAATTTAAAACTTGGGGCGAATCCGTAACGATCCAAACTATTTCAGTCGAAGATGTTTCAGCTATTAAAATACAAATTTCGGGGCCATTACGGGCTCGACCGCGACTTAGCTGCGGTTTATCTTTAATCTCTTTACCGTAAGGGTGATCAGAGAACGTATTTCTAAGGTTATTAAAATGTTTACCGACTGCCTCGGTGGCGCAGTTGTAATGCGTATGCGTTACGACTGAGGCTGACGCTGAGGTCTCGGGTTCGATTCCCGGGTCGGGTAAAGTGATATTGGGTTTTTCTATCATGAAATGCTTGGTATCAACCCGGAGTCTGGAATTATGTCCGATATTGCGATAGGCTCGCCCTCTGTCACATTATGGGACGGAGATACGCTCGGCGAAATGTGGGTGTACGGTTATACCTCTGCCCCTTTGGGGGTTACAGGCGTGACTGCGTATGTATTAAAAGGTTTATGTTAAAAGATGTATTAAATTAATAATGATTTACATAAAGTGATTAATGCCAGTTTTAACTTAGGCTTGACTTTAGCTGACCCCTAAGATTTTGCACATATCAAATCGATGGAATTAGTAATAGTCACCCTGTAGACAGCTTTATCCACAGCATGAATTTTGTGTATTGTTGCATGTATTTTATGATGGCAATAAACTTTTCTGTCTAGTTCTTTCTTCATTTCTTTTAATGTCGGCGACGCGTTTCATAAAACATATGAAGTACACACTATAATTATTGCAGGCGTGTAATCAAAGCAGGCGTATATAACACAAAACCAATTATTGACAGCCTCCGTGGCGCAGCGGGCGAGTAGCCGGTTGCGAAGCGTGAGGCCGTGGGTTCGATTCCCACACCGAGACAAATGTTTGTGTGATCCACAAATATATGTTCGGGTCTGGGTGTTGTGGGGCCGCAAGTTCCTCGTAGTTCTTGATACCCACGATACAGGTTTACCTAGTGTGGGGTCAGGACTATGTGTGTGATTGTTGGGTGTATTTATTTATTTATTTATTGGACCTATTCCAGAAAATGGGGTTATTAGCATCGAAATAAGATAACTAGAAAGATAACTCTCATATGAAACTGCCAAAAAATACGGCTCCACTTACTTACACATGCAAAGGTAAAATCACACGCAACACTCATACACTTAACAAAAATTAATGAACGTTCAAAATCAACTTTATTTCATAAAAGTTAATGTTTAAATATTAAATTTCTAGATCGAGATATGACGTTTTGCACCGCGCAAAAAATTAGACGTATTAAGTGAGATTATTATGCACAGACTTTTATAGCCCCGCCCCCTTGCTTGAGTTCTGGCGAGGTCATTTTTTTTGCTTGAGTTACGTTCCTTGTCGTCTTATTTCGATGGGTATAGGGTAGTTTCCTATATTGAATTTTATACATTATTTTATAAGCAACAGAAAATGATACGCAAAAGAAACCCTTTTATTAAAACACAATCAAAATTGGTTCAGAAATGTGCCCGCAGTTATGACTTTAAATGTTGGTATGAGGAAAAGTGGGTGCGTAGTAGGGATATCTCACTATCTCGCTTGCACGCGTGCACTATAATGAACATTTTACACAGTGACGTCAAAGGTTGCATCGTCTGTCATTTGACAATTACCCCTTCTACAGGATTTGAATGGCTTCTATCTTATTTATTTTTGGTCCGATTTATAAAATTTTTTCGGCAATAGATTTTGAGTAACATAACTTATTGATTTAAATAATTAAAAAAATCTAGTCAACTACCCTATTAGGCCTTTATGTATTATTCATTCTATGTAGAATATTGACACACAAAATATGAATGGTATCCAAATACAGATTAGGTCCTTATTAGTGTTATTGGATAATGTAATAACAAGTTATAACAAAACAGAGCACATTCCTAGAGATATTATTTTTATGTCTAAGCGCCTGTTTGTAAATGTACAAATACCACTACAATTTTATTATTTGCTTGAATGACGAGACGAGCAGTTCGCTCGCCTGATGTTAAGCGTCACGCCTCCTCATTAACAGAAGCAACGTCACACAGAACTCTGGATTACGGAACACTGTATGGCACTGTACTACGCTCGTCATCCCGAGGCATAAGATGTTAAGTCTCATAATGCCCAGTAATTTCACTGACTTCAATGTAAATGTACTGAAATGTTTTTGTTTATTGCATAGATCGGCAAACGACCAGGTGGGTCACCTGATGGTAAGTGATCTCCACCGCCCATGTACGCTCACAATACATGGAAGAATAATGGGCGCGATGCCGACCTTAGAGGAAAGGGATAATTTGGGCACCGGATATCTCACTCACCGTACGAAACTCAACAGATAGCTGCTGCTTTACGGGGTGACGAGAGCACTCCAGTGTCATGCAGTGGTTTGCAATTCAAGATTCTGTGTGGTGTTGTCTATTTATGGGCAAGCGTGGCGCTTACAATCATGCGAGCGACCTTTGCGTTTCACCATTCAAACCAAATAAAAAAAAACTTATGTTTCCCACAACTAAATAGCCCCGACATTCACAATAAAAAAAAAACAGCAATTTTTCAATGTCTGAACAGATTTCTTAAAACATAACTTAGAAGCGTCTAGATTAAACAAGCTTTTCAATAGAAAATGCATTTATATTGACTCATTCGCTTAGGCGGTAAATACGCACAAACAAACACACGGTTAGACAAACAGACAGGTAGAGTGCCAGACTTATAGCACCCCTCTTTTTCGTCGGGGGTTAAAAATGCCCTATAGCGGTAGGTTCATAGTTTGGACAGCACAGTCCAGTATTGCACAGACCAGCATTAGTAATTCATCATGTACGATACGGGCAATACTATAAATACCTCTGCGTCAACTACGGAGATTCGATTCCCTCGCGGTCCGTAGTCGTGGAACCCTAACTGCTTAACTTTTGGTGGGGACATAGCGCGTTTTCAACAGATAGTTTTTTTTTACCTTTTGTGACCCACTGCTGGGCAAAGGACTCCCCCATTCCCTTCCACTGTTCGCTGACACGAGCTTTTACTTGCCACTAAAATGGAACTGGGCAAGACATGTGATTCGTATGCATCCGAAAAGATGGGCGAAATTTACTACTGAATGGGTGCCTTCTCATGGCCGGCGGCAACGTGGCAGACCTAGAAAGAGATGGCATGGAGATGGCTGACGATCTAGACGCCTACGAAAGATAGTTTACCGACGAAAACGGAGGAAGTTCTCAATTCGACACGTATCGACCGGGTTGTTACCACAGAAAACCGTGAAGAAGTAGCTTGCTGCTGTCTTTCATGCGGTGAGTGAGATATCCGGAGACTCAAATGCCCTCTCCTTCCCAACTCCTTAATTATTATCCCTTTCCTTTAACGTCGACAACGTGTCTAAGATTCTTCTGGTATTGTGAGCGTTCATGAGCGATAGAAATCACTTACCATAAGGTGACCCACTTGCTCGTTTGCCGGACTATGCAATCAAAAAAACATTTAATTGAATGGAATGGAATGGAAAAAATGGAATGCACTAAGGCCCAACCTCTCTCATTCAGTAAAGGAGGCCCGTGACCAGCAGTAGGACGTATATAATACAGGGTTAGAATTATTATTATATGAAACCCACTTAACTAACCTATAATCTTTATCTAGGCCACTCTGAAGTTAGTTACATATAGCGTAGAAGTTGTTTCATTGACTAATGGGTGACAGGAGGCATAGACCAGGTACCTAAAGCGATTAACTTCAAACCAGCAATATTCCGACCAGCGCTGCAGTTTTGCTTATGTAGGTACTACTGCAGCATGAACCCGAATTATGGCCGTTCCCAATATACATGCTGTCTATCTTTTGATAAATTTTGTATGGAACATCTGTCAAAACACTATTGACAGTAAGCAAATCTGTCGATAGATAGAATATAGAGAACGGCCATTAGAGGCTCATTATTAGCGAAATAATTGCGTAGTACCGCGTAGTACTCATAGGCTTTTGCTTATTTTTTTCTTTATTTTGACTTGGTGTAACCCTGTAATTATTGCTCCAATAATAAACTTCCTTCTTTCTTTTATTTCTTTCAATAAAGGTAGAGAACTCTACGTGTATCTTCTCTCACATACTGAACATTCTGAACACATTTTGTGCTGGTATTTAAAACGCTTCTGCTGTAGTGGGAACTTTTGTCAGTTCGTGCGCTAAAGATAGACGACTAAACTTTACTGTAATGTTCACATTCTGCATTACAGCTGCACGGTATCATACCTAAATAAACTGCTCAATGAAGATCACACAAATCATTTAAAACTTTACTAGAAATTCTGCTTTGTATTATTTGCTGTAACGGTGAAGGAAACATCGTGAGGAAACCTGCATACCTCAGAAGTTCTCCATAAGAATTTCGAAGGTACGTGATGTCTGCCAACCCGCATTAGGCCAGCGTGGTGGACCAAGGGCTAACCCCTCATTCAGTAGAGGCCCGTGACCAGCAGTAGGACATGTATAATACAAAGCGAGTAAAAAAAATACGTTCTCGAGATATGTAAAGAAAAAAGAAAGTTGTATGTAATAAAAAAATACATCTACCCAGGCAGATCCACTAGCAAATCCTAGTTATCTGTAACCAGGTAACTTCCTTATTTCGCATTTTAGCCTATATGGCTTTTACAGCTTCACCTGACAAAAAAGCCGGCGCTTATGGCGCTCTAGCCAGAAATATGTATAGTGTATTTAGTAGCAATTAAGCACAGAGGCGCCTTTTAGAAGGCTCAGACCTCAGCTTGATCATCGCTGGGGAGTACAGTTTAGGGCCACCTCTGCACATAGTTGTGCCGAGGGCCAGTTGTCGGAGTTCTTCGGACTCGTAGCCGTGTCCTATGTTGGGGTCGCGTATTATTATTGCGATTCAGATTGGGCAATAAAAGTGCTGCTTCGATAGCGACTGTGATGGAGTCGTCGGGATCTGCCAAAACATGTTTGGGACGTCGACGGAGGAAAGCAATCGGTATTACCATAGACGAAGAACATAGTAAAAAAAAGTCCAATCGCATTACCAAACGATAATATCAGCCCATTTGAATAGAGTTGCCGTTAATTAAGAGCTTCATGAAATTCCACCATTCGCTGAAATGCGTGCGATTTACGAGCGCTCATTTTATAGCTACCGGTATTGTGTTTATTCAATGAATAAATACAGAATAACACATAAAATAATCTCACGCTTGTACGGCCAAAGGGGAAGGTAGAGGTACAACTAGTACTATGGTTCGCCGAGCTTATTTCCATCCCATAACATGATAGCGGGTGAACCTATTGCCATATATACTGAGTGGTAGAGCCACGCTGTAGACAATTTTGTCTACAGCATGAATGGGCCGGCTCGTCCGGGTCGTTACCACTGTCTCACAGAAAACCGGCGTAAAGTAGCAGCTTGCTGCTGCGTTTCGTACGGTGAGTGAGATATCCGGAGGCCCAAATCCCCCTCCCCTTCCCAATCCCTTATTATCCCTTTCCTTTAAGGTTGGCAACGCGCCCATAATTATTTTGTATTGTGGGCGTACATGGGCGGTGGAGATCGCTTACCATCAGGTGACCCACTTGCTCGTATGCCGGCCTATAATATATAAAAAAAAAAATAAAAAAAAAAAATATTGGGCACAAATTCCAATCCCGGGTAACGCATGTGTGAGGTTTCGAATTAAAAACTCAAACACAACTGTCTGTATTATATTTGAACTGCACACTGTTTATCATCGGCCTCTGTAGCGAATTTATCGCGAATAGCCAGCTATGAAGCAAGACGGAGGTTCGATTCCCGCACTGAGATAAAAACGTTTGTGTGATCCACAAATATTTGTTTCTGGTCTAGGTGTTTTCTCCCCAGAGGGGTTGACGTCAGGCAGACGGCCGGTCGTAAAAACTACAAGCCAAATCTTTCTGTAAAATGTGTTAAAAGTGTGTTGCACCGACCCTACTGCGAGTGGGATAAGGACAGGCGGAAGAAGACTATTTACCATTAAGTCTAGTGTAGTCATACCAGGATAAGAAAAATATGGCGTCATTTTTGACAGCCTCCGTGGCGCAGCGGGCGAGTAGCCGGCTGCGAAGCGTGAGGCCGTGGCTTCGATTCCCACACCGAGACAAATGTTTGTCTAATCCACAAATATTTGTCTCGGGTCTGGGTGTTGTGGGACCGCAAGTCCCTCGTAGTTCCAGATACCCACGATACCGGTTAACCTAGTGTGGGGTCGGGACGATGTGTGTGACTGTTGGGTGTATTTATTTATTTATTAGCTTAAATGGCAAAACAAGCGGATCGCTCGCCTTATAATAAGCACTGCGCCTGCCTAACACTACACAGAACTTTGAAATACAAAGCACTGTACTATATAATATGTTAAGCCTCACAACGCCCAGTAATTTTATGAGTGGTAGAGCCACGCTGTAGACACTTTTGTCTACAGCATGTATGGGCCGACTCGTCCGGGTCATTACCACTGTCACACAGAAAACCGGCGTAAAGTAGCAGCTTGCTGCAGCGTTTCGTACGGTGAGTGAGATATCCGGAGGCCCAAACCCCCTTTCCCAATTCCTTAACTATCCCTTTACTTTAAGGTCAGCAACGCACCCATAATTGTTTGGTATTGTGGGCGTACATGGGCGGTTGAGATCACTTACCATCAGGTGATCCACTTGCTCGTTTGCCGGCTTATGCCATAAAAAAATACTGGGTTCAATGGCTTTCAAACCGTATACAGAGCTAAAAACTATTAAAGACGTTGTACCAACCTAGACGGCCTCTCGCACACGAATGACTTACCACTTATTAGATTCTATAAACATAACAGAACCCCGGTATATGGTATAAAATATATATTTTTAATTACTGTAAAAACGTCATGTTAGATGAAAGTTAAAAAGCGGGATGGAAATAAAACGCCCATTAAAATGTCTCCGTTAAGTTCACACCTGCCCTGAATGTTAGTGGTTCCGTATATACAGGAACTAGCTTTTGCTCGCGGCTCCGCCCGCGTAAACGGCCTATTCCGGGGAAAAAGTCTTATATAGCCTATAGGCTATATAAGACTTAGAGATATAGAAAGCTATAGCTTTCCTCAATAAATGGGCTATCTAACACTGAAAGAATTTTTCAAATCGGACCAGTAGTTCCTGAGATTAGCGCGTTCAATCAAACAAACAAACTCTTTATCTTTATAATATTAGTATAGATTTATTAGCAAAGTTAATTACAGAGTATAGAAGTAGCAATTAAGACAATATATATATGTTTTCAATACAAAAGACAATTTTATTCAGTCTAAGCTATCATCATGTATATTTTACAGGTATAAGCCAATTTTTCTAAGCTTTAAAATAAAACGAACTCAAACATCGCTCGTCGTTTTTATAGACTTAACATCCTGATTCAAATGCACGCTGAAAAGCAGCGATAGCTCAGTGGGGATTGGTACGGACTGTCGAGACGAAAAGTCGCAGGTTCGAAACCAGTCCCAAAAGCACACACCTCTGACTTTTCTAAGTTATGTGTGTATTAATTGTTAATTATCACTTGCGTTAACGGTGAAGGAAACATCGTGAGAAAAACTGCATACCTGAGAAGTTTTAATAAGAATTTCAAAGGTATGTGAAGTCTACCAACCCGCATTAGGCCAGCGTGGTGGACTACGGCCTAACCCCTCTCATTCAGTAGAGGAGGCCCGTGCCCAGCAGTGGGACGTTTATAATACAAGGCTAGTAAAAAATAAGATAGTTATCCGTCTAGGTAATTACTCTAAACTACCGTCTGATAATTCTTATCCACTGCTTTTTATCGTGTTTCTAATAAATAACGAGAAATATTATTCTCTCGTCAAAAGCAAATTACCTAGTTCAAAACAACTTAAAATATTAACTCAATCATCTACTTATTACTTACTAGCTTTTGCTCACGGCCAGTCTTTAACGTTATATTACCTTTACTACATACATACATACACACTCACGCCTATGTCCCATAGGGGTAGGGCAGAGACTATTGAGTACCACAAGCTACGATCCTGACACACCTCTTTCGCCTCTTCCACATTCATACATCTTCTCATACATTTTCGTCGGTTGAGTGTACTCGTGACGTGGCCTTTTCGGAGAATGTCATTTATTTGATCCGCATATGTTCTCCTCGGGCGCCCTCTTCCAACCCTACTATTTACATTCGCACGATAAATACCTTTCGTAAGTCGTCTTTCATCCATCCTCTCCATATGCCCAAACCATTTCAGCATACCCTTTTCGATCCTACCTTACCTTACCTTACCTTTACTGTGACTACTATTTCAGCCTGTATCTACCCACTGCTGGGTATAGGCCTCCTCCAATTCACGCCAATTCTTCCGGTCTTGTGCGAGACGCATCCAGTGTATACCGACGTATCTCACTATATCATCAGTCCATCGGGCTGGTGGTCTGCCATGAGGTCTTCGATCTCCTCTTGGGTACCATTCTGTAACTGCCTTGGTCCACCTGTTATGTTCTTTTCTAGCCAAGTGTCCCGCCCATCTCAACTTTATCCTGTCGATTCGCGTACCCACTACTGTAACTAGCAAGCATAAACTATGCCTATGCACAAAAAAAACGATTTGTTGCTCCATTACTGGGTGAAGAATGTATGAACCAACATACTTACTTTCGCATTTATAATATTACAGTCTAGAATATGTTCTATGTTCAAATGTGTGGGTTTCTACACATGATCACGCTACCCTAAATTAATTAAAGGATCATTTACACGGCAACGATTACTGAGTTCATTGAAAATGCACGTATTTCAAAAGACGCAAGCTAAAACCACCCGTATGCACATCACATAAAGTCCACTAACCCGAACGATCCACTTCGAATTATATCCATTAAATTACGCGCACATATAAAACAAATTAAAAATATAGCTTTGAGCAGTAAAAGGATTTTTTAAAGCGCTCTTTTAGCGTTTCTAATGAATGGTCTGCTTTATTCCACTTCCACTTCAACACTCGCATGAGTTATAGTTCAGAGTTGGGGGCACATTCAGTTACCTTCTTCCTATGTTGCTTGATTTTGCTTCTTGATTACTGTTACCCGACCCGGAGATCGAACCCGTGAAATGAACTTTTCGGCTATTTACTATTATTTACTATACTTTTCATCACCAGAGGGCATCCTTCGGTGTGTGAGGAGATAGGCCGCTAGGCGACACCTTGCAGGGACGGTTTCAGTAGAAGCCTAAGCGCTCTTCGTCTTAGGAATCGGGGCCTGTTTCTAATGCGCTGAAGAAAGCCACCGCAGTGTTCTGGTTGACATTATGGTTTAGGATGTCCATATTATTAGGAACTCGGTCCAGCAATTGTCAGAATGTTGTTCATATCTGGATATCTTACGCTCGATCGTAAGACCAGTCAGTTCAACATAACTAATTAATTAATTAATTAGTTAATAATAATTAATTAATTAAAATAATTAATTAATTAATTACTTTAATTACTGGGCATTATGAGACTTAACACCTTATGTCTCGGGGTGACGAGCGCAGTCCAGTGTCATGCAGTGCTTTATTTAAAGTTCTGTGTGGCGTTGCTTCTGTTTATGAGCAGGCGTGGCGCTTACCATCAGGCGAGCGACCTGCTCGTCTCGTCGTTCAATCTAATAAAAAAAAATAAAAAAAACCATCCCCCTCGGTGTGGGTGGTAGCGACAAATCATTATTCCATTTTTCCACGTGAAAACAAATGAGTCATACAGTACTTTGCAATCCAAAATTCTTAGCGGAACTATCTACTAAAATAAACTTACTCCACTACCAAACATCCTGCTTCACAATCTCTTGCGAATCAAACACACACAAAAGAGTCTTTCTGGAATTACCAGGATCTAATTCTCGATGATAATTATCTAAACATCCACATGAATAAGCAAAGAAAGTTAAAATGTTAACAAGAATTAACAACACCCTCACACACAACTGAACATCAGTAAATAAAATAATGACCCGAAAACTCTTAACTTAGGCAAACACATAAATTGTTTCTCAAGAGGTATCCTTTACTCAACTCTTCAAAACGTTTGTACTTAGATTAACAACTTTATCCACCTTTCTACTAAGTTCAGTTTACTTTGCAACATTTTTTAAATGTGTTAAGGGGTGAGACAATCCAAGGTTTCTTTACATCTGCTATGATGTTTATTCCAGAGGGATAAGGTTGATTATCAAATATTCAAAGTAGAAGATCCAAGTATATGTTAACACGTAGTAACAGAACTATGACGTAATTTATTGCAGTTAGGTGACCGGTTTTTGCACACCCTTTCACCATTTGTTTCCTTTCGATTCCGCACATGATTACAGGACTTAAAGAATTTGACGGTGATAAATTACTGTACGAGGTTTTTTATGAGAACGTGAGTTTATAAAATGCACGTCTTACGCAGTTTATTTCTTTTTTTTTATAAGCTTGAATGATGAAAAGAGCGGATCGCTCGCCTGATGCTAAGCGCCACGTCTGCCTATAAACAGACACCACGTAAAACTTAGGAATTACAAATTCTTTATCAAATTCAATGATTTAAACATATAATATAGGTATTACGGTCGGTAGTTCCCTACGTTTCGTACGGTGAGTGAGATAGATATCCGGAGGCCCAAATCCCCCTCCCCTTTCCATATTATCCCCATCCCTTAATTATCCCTTTCCTTTAAGGTCGGCAACGCGCCCATGACTCTTTTGGTATTGTGGGCGTACATGGGCGGTGGAGATCACTTACCATCAGGTGACCCACTTGCTCGTTTGCAATAAAAAAAAGAAAATACCAAAGAGTGATTGAAGGTACTATTTTCTCTACGTTATCTCTACTTTTGACATAACGAATTGAGTTTTCTAATGGCCGTTCCCTATTATAGTGTATAAGTAGTTGTGTCAGTATATTATATGGAACAGTCTATAATAAATCAATTTAAAGATAGTTTTGCTTATTGTCAATAGTGTTTTGACAGATCTTTCATACAAAATGTGTAAAATTATGTTTGTTGCATGTCTTATGATGACAATAAACTTTTCTTTCTTTCTTTCTTCTTTCTTTCTAAAAAATTTACTGCCAGTAACTAAAACTATCTGTACGGAATATTGAGAACGGCCAGTAGCCACCATATTAGCTTCGATAGACATAAAGATAACCATCTGGTTAGTCCAGTCTATCTAGACTGTTTTTTCACGACCCAACGAGACGAAATTATCTCGTGTTGCATAATAATATGCTATTTATAGGGCAAATAATGTGCAATTTTTCGAATCGAAATCTAATATAATGATTACCCGATTTAAATAATATACCTTGACCTTTTATGGTTTTCCATTCTAAGTAGACCAATGATTTGATATTGTAATTATTTTTTAACATGTGGTCAAAGTGTAGTAGCAGTTGTAAGCATTTTCCAACTTAAATGATTAAAGAATGACTTTAAGGAAACCATAATCTTCCAAATTATACGTAATATGAGTGTGATGAGGAAGAAGAAATTCCCCGTTAAATCCCACGAACCATGTCATTGATATGTAGCTCCTACTGATATCCAATAATTGAATGAATAAATCTTCGCGGCTGATGTAAATTAAAATGCTGACGTCGCGTAAGGCTGTAGCCACATATTGACATGATTTTTAATACAAACCAGGCACTGATGAGTTTTAATTCAACTTTTGGTAGAATGACCACACCAGGATAACCTGTGTCGTGGGTATTAGGAACTACGAGGGATTTACAGTCCCAAAAAACTTGTGGGTCACACAAACATTTGTCTCGGTGTGGGGATCGAACCGGCAGTCTCACATTTCACAACCCGCTGCTGCGTAACAAAAGCTGTCTGAAATGAAATTCAAACATTTATCCCGATGCGAGAATCGAAATTACATTTCAAGTATCTAACCTAACTCTAACACAAGTAAATCAAGCGCTAAAAGATAAATTGATTTTGCTATAGTTAGTAGCCGAAGCGAGGAGCGCGGCTAAGTTTTATATTAAAGTATAGCGCTTCGGTTTCTCCATCTCGCAGAGAATCCATTTATCTTTTGCAATTGTACCTGTAAACTTTAAAAGAAGTTGTAATTATTTTGCTGACATTTTGTAAGTAGAGAAGATAAACTATAAAATAGTTTTTGAACACCTGCTTAAACATCGTTAGAAAACATTGTAAATTAATTATGGTAGAGATTAAAGGTTAACTAAGTACCTATTATGAATTTATACACTAAACAATTTATATACAAGTAGGTTATATTTGGTAGAAAAATGCAAATTGAAACCCAAGTGACGAATGTCTTATGGATAACTAATAACCAACTGGAAAAATTACGCTGTCATTTTCACTTCCACTATTTTCAAAGACCTTACTAGTTACAAAAATCCGCCTTCTGTAGCAGACTAAACGAAGATCCGTGTATATGGCTACACCCTAATCGTAGGATTCGGATAAAATATTGTATTTGGGACGTAAAGCCAACAGGATACTGGCGATGGGCCAAAATGGATTTTTTAAAAAATTTGGCAACTGTATCTTATAGATAAAGTAATTTAATCGGTCGTTTCGTACGGGTAAACGAAATCTGACCCTAATATCCGATAGCGATGCGTCTATGAGTGCTAAGCCACTTGGCACTAGATGTCGAAAATTGGGGAATCAAGTATTCTTGGTAGTGTCTATCTATTTTCAATTACAATCGCATTTTATTATATGCCTGTATTTACTACGGGCAAGATATTTGCATACAGACCAAATACGCCGAAATGGACTACAGTAGCATATGCCGGCAAACGAGCAAGAGGACCACCTGATGGTGAATTATCTCCACTGCCCAAGTACGCCCATAATACCAAAATAATCATGGGCGTGTTACCGCCCTCAAAAGGAAAGAAATAATTAAGGGATTGGGATTTTGGGGAAACGCAACAGCAAGCTGTTACTTTACGTCGGTTTTCTGTAAGACAGTGGCAACGACCCGGTCGAGTCGCTTCGTTCATACTATAAACAAAACTTATCACAAAATTCGACCACCTAAGGGGGGAGAGAGACTACGAAAGTTTGTATAGGACTACTACATTTTACCTCAGAAAATACTTAAGCTAGTTATACATATTGCAGGCGATTGTACAAACACCACATCCCACGGCGTGGTATAACACACGCTCCTGTCTGAGCTATAAATTTTAACGTAAGCCAGTTTTTTTTTTTTGCAGCTTTGCCCGTTGTAATTACACGGGAGCAGTTTTCTTCTTAATTTTTCTTTTGTTGTTTATTCTTAGTATCATAAGTGTTTAATGACTGCCTCCGTGGCGCAGTTGTAATGCGTACGCGTTACGATTGAGGCTGACGCTGAGGTCTCGTGTTCGATCCTCGGGTCGGGTAAATGTGATATTGGGTTTTTCTATTACGAAATGTTCAGTATAAACCCGGAGTCTGGAGTTGCACCCGGTCTAGCGATAGGCTTCCCCCTATCACATCATGGGACGAAAATACGCTTCGTGAAATGTGGGTGTACTGGTTACACCTCTGCCCACACCTTCGGGGATTACGGGCGTGAGTACGTATGTATGCATAAGTGGTTAATATGCTGATTACATTAGGTATATGAGCTGGTTAGTTTTAAACCTTGAATATAGTAAGTTTTCATGTTCATTAATGTTATTACAATTATTAATTTATCTTTTTTGTATAACTTAATATTCTTTTATGACCATTATTAGAGTTATTTATAATTTTAAAATCCAAGTTAAATGGCAGTTTGCTGTTACATTTCCTACGATGAGTTCCCATTTTTGCAGGGCCAAATTCCGTCCATTCCAAATCTCCATATCTATCCTTTAGTGTCGGCAACACACCCATGATTATTTTGGCATTGTATATGTTCATGGACGGTGAAAATTAATTACCATCAGGTGACCTCTTGCTTGTTTGTTAGTTTCTGCTATAAAACACCTACCATAAAAAATCATACATCTTCAGACAGTTGTAGTGCTTTTAGCATCATTCCAATTTCCAACTACACATCCAATCATGAAATTCAAATTGAGATAAAACTAGTTTATGAGACGGTCTCTTCCGTGACCAAGACGGCTGAAAAGCTTTCTAAACGTCGGGACTAAAATAAAAATTAAACCGCAATAAAATCCGTATAAACTAGTTTTATTTCAATGTGTAATAATCGCGTAAACCTAAGAAATCACTATGAAATTCAAAGTCATAATCATTTCACAAATTCCCAATGTGACTCATCAAACGAAATCATTACGGGCAGTCTCCAAGCTCGTCTTTAATGTCATATACAGGATTCCTGCAGGAATTAGTTGGCCGTGCTCCAACCACCGGCCGGCAATTAACCCTTGCACCGCTCCCCACCGACTGCTGTTGCATACGAATTTGCGAAACAAAGACTAAACTTCGCCAGCGGAAAAAACTTGTAGCAACTTTATCTAGCGAGCGCTATTCACTTTATAATCTAGATTCTGTGAAAATACTGTTTTTTGTACTCTGCGCCGTGTTGTGATTATAATCTACATTCTGGTTGACCACCAGCAAAATTTTTGTGTGTGCGCTGATCTTATAATCTTTGGTAAATTCTATTGGACTTAAGACTACACTACACCACTTTTTACAAGGTGGCAGGCCCCTCGTTTGCGAGAGGCCGGCTGGGTTGGTACCACCGCTTTGTCTATTTCTGCCGCCAAGCAACAGTGTGTAAACACTTTTGTGTTCCGGTTTGTAGGACATTGCAGCCATTGAAATTACTGGGCATTATGAGACTTAACACCTTATGTCTCGGGGTGACGAGCGCAGTCCAATGTCATGCAGTGCTTTGTTATTTAAAGTTCTGTGTGGCGTTGCTTCTGTTTATGAGCAGACGTGGCGCTTACGAGCGACCTAAGCTCGTCTCGTCATTCAAGCTAATAATAAAAAAGACTAGTTTTTAAGATAACCAGAGTTTTATTGTGTATTTAAGTATTTATTATTAGTGAACATAGTGAACTAGCATGGGCTGCCCTCACGTGAACGGCCTTGTAGGATAAAAAGAAACCTATATTCTAATCCACTCTGTAATTGTACTTGCCTACAGCCCATCCGACATCCGACGTGGCTCTACCAATTCTCTTGCTTAGCAGCTTGTTGTCCGATATCAGCGATACGCATATTGGAGCGCATGTCACTATTTCTTACATGATCTTTTAATTTAAATATTATACATACATACATACATACGCACTCACGCCTATAATCCCCGAAGGGGTAGGCAGAGGTGTAACCAGTACACCCACATTTCGCCGAGCGTATCTCCGTCCGACAATATGATAGGGGGCGAGCCTATCGCCATACCGGGCACAAATTCCAGACTCCGGGCTGATACTGAGCATTTCGTAATAGAAAAACCCAATACCACTTTACCCGACCCGGGGATCGAACCCGAGACCTCAGCGTTAGCCTCAATCGTAACGCATACGCATTACAACTGCGCCACCGAGCCAGTCAGTCAGTCAAATATTATACATTTATTTGTAATAGCCTCAGTAGCCTTATTCGAGCCCACGTAAGGCGAGAGCGGTGCGAAAATAATGATTATTTACCGTCAAAGGACCTGCTTACTCTTGACTTCCATCAAACTTAAAATAAAAAAAATACATATAGTCTCGCGTATCTTTCTCGTATTTAAATTATACTTGCATTATCATATAATTGTTGGAGTCCTTCAGTTTAGTAGTCCTCTAGTTTTGACTTCCTACGTACAATAAGCAGTGCTTTATTTAAAGTTCTGTGTGGCGTTGCTTCTGTTTATGAGCAGGCGTGGCGCTTACCATCAGGCGACCGACCTGCTCGTCTCGTCATTCAATCAAATAAAAAATAAAATAAAAAAAAACATTAGTTATTTTTCTTTGTCAACCCTTTCGTATCTCTTGAATAATTTCGTTTCAGGTTTCCTTTCCCAAACATACATTACACGCGAATCAATATTTATCGTTATTGAAAACCTAAAAAGCTTTTTAGGCAAAAAGTCTGACTGTATTCCGTGCTCCAGATCCATACCAATAAAATAGCTAAAAAAATTCATCGAGGTCTTGTAAAATATGTTCTACTACGAATTCTCTCTAGATTGAGTGGTACGCACCGTATTCGGAATTTGACCCTCAAAATTTATACAAAAATACGAGTACCTAGCAATAGACTTTAGTATGGAGATTCAATAGAAATATTTCTACCGTTAAAAGAAGACTTCAATTAGCCATAAGACCAAGAGAAGAAGAGCAGTAGAATAGCTACAAAAAATATCAGAGTTGGTCACGAGGGTTTTGGGTGAAACAGTGGTTCCACCACGGTCAAAGCTGCCCATTTTGTGAAAACAAAACTGACTACAACGTCGCTCTGCCACTTACTAAACCACCCTGTTCCAGATAACACTAACACCCGGGTTCTGAAAGGCTGATCAAATCAATATGAGTTGCTGAAACGTTATTAAGTGAAAAAAAATAATATATCCGATGTCACTTTTATAGCGTTTGATATACGATACATATTAATTTGAAAGCTGTGTTATCTAGCATGAGTGTTGAATCAAAGGTGTTCATCATGCTTCTAGCAACTCAATTTCGACTTGACATGAGTATTGACAGTCGATTAGCTAATATAACATTGATCACCCTTTCAGAAACCAGGCGTAAATCTTTTGTAAGTTACGTAGATTTTTTTATTTAATCATATTCGTGAAGCAGTGATAGCTCAGTGGCGAGTGATATGGACTGTGGGGACTAAAGTCGCAGGTTCGAAACCAGCCTCAAGAGCACCTCTGACTTTAAAGTTACGAGTATGTGTGTATTAATTGTTAATTATCGCTTGCTTTAACGGTGAAGGTAACACCGTGAGGAAAACTGCATACCTGAGGAGTTCTTCATTAGAATTTCGAAGGTATGTATATATCTCAGCCTGTTGTCGTCCACTGTTGGACGTAAGCCTCCCAAGTGAGCGCCAACCATCCCGGTCTTGAGCAGCCCGCATCCACCCGCTACCCGCCATCTTTTTCAAGTCGTCGGTCCACCGTGCAGCAGGGCGTCCCACACTACGTTTGCCTAACCGTGGTCTCCACTCCAGCACATGTCTGCTCCACCGACCATCTGTCCGTCTGCAGACATGACCGGCCCACTTCCACTTCAGCGTGCTAATTTTGCGAGCAATATCGATGACCTTAGTTCTCTGGCGGATGACTTCATTCTGAATTCTATCCACCAGAGAAGCATTCCAAGCATTGCTCGCTCCATAGCACGCTGAGCTACTTTGAACTTGTGGACCAGTCCGCTGGTCAGTGTCCACGTTTCAGCTCCGTAGGTCATTACGGGTAGGACGCACTGGTTAAAAACTCTCGTTTTTAAACATTGAGAGATCGACGACTCGAAAATGTTACGTAGCTTCGCGAATGCCGCCCAGCCCAACCGAGTCCTTCTATCCGCCTCCTTCTCGAAGATGTGCCTGCCCAGGTAGAAGGTATGTGAAGTCTGCCAACCCGCATTAGGTCAGCGTGGTGGACTAAGGCCTAATGCCTCTCATTCAGTAGAGGAGGCCTGTGCCCAACAGTGGGACGTGTATAATACATGGCTCGTATTATTATTATTTTAATCATATTCGTATTACGCGTCTGGCACGCACAGGAACTTCAAGGAATATCGAACGATCACGGTCGCTGTGAATAGTGGCCAATCGTAATATTTGCTATATTACGTGTTGTATGCATAGCAATGTTGACTGCTATCGAAATGCGAGTATTTGTGTAGGGACTAAATAGATTTACTTAATTCTACCTTTGGTTCTTCATTCCTATTTGTGATTACTTACAGTACACTAGGTGGTAGATTCCTCGTATGCGAGAGGCCGACTAGGTTGGTACCACTGTCTTGTCTATTTCTGCTGCCAAACGGTGAGTAAGCTAAGCACTGTTTCGGTTTGCAGGCTATTGAAGCCAGGGAAATTACTGGGCGTTATGCAACTTATGAATTTATATCTTAGGGTGACGTACGCAGACTAGTGGCTGCAATGCTTTGTATTTCAAGTTCTGTGTGGTGTTGCTTCTGTTTACAGGCTAACGATCTGCTCATTTCATTATATTAACAAACTTTAATATTGTTGGAGCTAATAAAAGAACCTTCGGGTAGTGTTTTAATATACTGAACGACACCAGAAGTTTAGCATCCTCACAAGTAAGTCTATCATGTGACATGTCTCCATATAATTGTACCGCATTGAAACTTACTACGATTAAAGTTATGTAGTTCAGTAGTCTTCATTTTTCACAAATTAGTACGAATACGCTACGATTGATCAATTGCCATTTAATGATCAATAATTATAGGTAGAAAATAACGGATTAAAATTATGCCGGTAATTTTTTTAGCTTGTGGGTCGATCTTATTTTCATTATATAATTTTTATTGAAATAGTCATCAAAATCGGTGCATAAATAACGGAGTTTTAGTCTTTCTTTTTTGTTTCTTTCCTCACCCCCCTGAAGGTGGAATTTTTTCTTTAAATATGAATGGGACCAACGTTGAGGAACTTACGAATGAAAAAATTACCCACATTTGGCGGAGTTATACGTGGTTATACATACATAAAGAAACCCGTCGATATGAGAACCTCCTCCCTTCTCATCACTTAAAAAGGCAATAGACATTGATGTATATTCCTATGATACGTAATACATTAGTTCTCACATCACAAAATGTTTAGCGCATTCGGATCAGGCACACACATATTTGCTTGTGAATAAAACATAAAGCGAATAGAAATAAAATTATTTATAACAGTACAGTCAACATTGATTTATTATTTATGGAGATAACATATTTCGAACTATTGAAAAGGACTCTTTTATTCAATAGTACAATAATAATAAAATAAATAACATACATGTATACTACTAGACAAGCTGCGCGGTACATACACAGAAAGTGTACCACTAAGTTTTGGTCAATTGACCGTAACTCAATATTACCATCTCGCTTACTCAACTAGAACCCCTATCGCGCTCCTTGTTAGTGAGCTGTCAAACTCCTGCGTTATGTGACACCATGTGATGCAATTTTACTTCTAAACAGCCCGTCTAGTAGTATACATTGAAGCCTTTGAAACTAACATGATTTTTGTACAAAACAGGCCTAGGAAAGATCTGATGCATCCTTTAGAGCATCTTTAGAGTATTGGCAAGTTAGGAAAAAAGATTTCTAAGATGGATTGACTTTAAAGAACAAGCCTATATATAATGTTTTTTGTTATATACAACGATATAACTGAGTAAGAATGTTTCGCCGGAATAGGCCGGCTTATCACAGAAAATCAACGTAAAGTAGCAGCGTGCTTCTGCGTTTCGTACGATGAGTGAGATATCCGGAGGTCCAAATCCCCCTCCCCTTCCCAATCCCTTAATTATCCCTTTCTTTTAAGATTGGCAACGCGCCCATGACTTGGTATTATGCGCGTACTTGGGCGGTTGAGATCACTTACCGTCAGGTGACCCACTTGCTCGTTTGCCGGCCTATAAAAAAGTGTCTTGAATCCGTGGCTGAATTTAGTGTAACTTGTCTATTGTACTGTTGCTGGGACTATGCTATGTATAGGTACACAAGTTGATAATATTTCCGGTGTATATGTTTTTCTATAATTCTATGAGCGCTTTAACTACCTACATGATGAATCAACGATTTCATTCTCTTATTTATAAATGTGAAGACATAAAATCCAAGAAAAATATATTATGAACTGACGTCAGATAAATTGGATCCAAATAATAACGTAGCTAAAAATACTGAGGTTGTACTCGTTACGATCATTGACGAGGTAATCACAACAGACTAGAGCACTCCAAGCCAACGTCAAAAGAAAATCCAAACTAATTTATCAACGAGTAAATCTCCCTCACGTTTCAGTTATTTGTCAACAAAATTACAAGACTACATAAAAGGACACTTCATAATCACGCTCCCTCGCTTTTCTTTTGTTATTACGCCATTTTTTATTTCGACAGTACATCTAACTTTGTTAATTAAGTAATTAAACTGTATTAAGTCTTTTAGGAAATTGATGATGTATAATGTTTCTAAATAAAGATTTTATGGATGTTTTGCTGTAGATAATAAAATGGAAATATTTATAAAGATAATGAAAATATTGTATCAATTAGTTTCACATAATTTGTGGCGCAGCGGAGGAGTAGCCGGCTGAGTACGAGAGGCCGCTGGTTCGATTCCCTTATCGAGAAAAATGTTTGTGTGACGCACAAGTAGGTACTTATTTCTGGAGTTTTGCGAGACCGTAATTTCCTCGTAGTTTCCCACCCACGGTACGGGATAATCTAGTGTGGGGTCAAGACTGTGTGTGTCAGGACTATTTATTTAATGGATACCAAAAAATAAATAAAAATAAAACATTTATAACTTATACTTACGTAATAATTCAATTAATTTAATTCACCTACACATCAGAGTATTTTATATTGTATTCATACATTTAAATATTTGCATATTCAAAACCGCACCTGCCAGCCACTGGTACGAGTATATTATGTATGAAAATAAACACAAATAAAATTTACTCCGCGCCGCGCGCCTATAATGAACAAAGCGAACGAAGTGATACAGTTCTGAAAAAATACAATTAAAAAAATATTATATTGTTTTAACTTTAACCCGGAATTCCTCCGCATGATGTTTAGATTGTCTTTTTAGAGAGTAATTCAATTTTCAGGGTAAAGACTGCTTTATCACCAGCACATCAAGTAATGTATTTCTCCGTGAAATGTCAACTCATTGCCTTACCCCCGTATTCATAAATGTTACTATGAGACTTAATAGTGAACGAAAAACGCATAGAGACCAATTCTCAAAAGTCATTGTTTAGTTCTAGGCGCTAAATCATGTACACAGAATTGGAGACTTGGCAAAGAGCTTACATAAGTGATGTTTGTAAATACGGGTCTTAGTATTTTACAGTATTTTATTCTTATAAGATGATGATGAAGATGTAACAAACGGAGAAGCTAAGTTTCGACTTTATACAATAAAGTTTCTATAAGAGCTGAATTATTGTCTTCGATATCGATATGATATTATCAAACGTCCTACACAAACATATTTTTCTTTTTTCTTCAAATGAAAGTAATGAAAAAGAATTTACGAAAATACTATACTCCATTTTCACAAAATTTTGTCGACAGCGTTGGTATTCAAATTATTCTAATTCCCACAAATTTAAATTAGTTGACCAACGCTAGCGAAGCGTCCGCTAAAAAGTAAACAGCGATTTTCGCTCCCAGTCACCGTCATTTTTTAGTTCATCAAAAATGCAAAACTTGGGAAAAATGTATGCAGTCCAACCACACTAGTCAAGTGGGGAGTATAGAACGAAACTGATATTCGATTCTTTGTTAAATCATTTCTGTGGAGGGAATTAAATTCTTGTCTAAGCCTCACTGGTAGAATAAACTACTGATGTATTTATTTTTACATTATTAGGATCTCCAGTGAAATATAGTCATAAAGCATTAACACGGATACATAGTATTATGGTTTCATGCAGATGTACTCCTCCAAGTGTATGAAACCGCAGCTACAGTGAAGTAATATGAAAAATTTAAGTAGCCATGTTAAGGTAATACGCATTTTTCTAATATCTTTTTACAATGTTCATTTAATCAATCACTGGATGACTTCATAATATTTGTAAAGAAATTACCATATAACATCCGAATTGGCCGTTCTTTAGATTATGAGAGTCCTACCCCAGGACGAGCACCTACCAGCTTAAGAAGCAAGAACTCTATTTAATAATACGAAGTAAAAGAAATACGAGAACTCTGTACACCTTTTTAAACATACTCGTATTGTGCGCACGTACAATTGTGGGATTTGGCTTAATTAAAATTTATACGGAAAAGGAGTACTGAATGCTATTTATAAATAATATCTGTAAGAAATTCATTAATTTATTATAATAAATAAAAACTCATTTACCGTTTACCGTTTATACTGTCAATATCTTCTAAATTCCCAACAGACGTTATAGAACAAAATTGGTCGAATTTCTGGCTACCTTTCATGGTTCAAAAGATTAAATCCTTTTATCTTTAAAGATAGGGTTCCCTTGGTATCCTTTGGGTACGGAACATTATAAACAGTAATAGCAAAATCAACTGACCCACAGAACAGAAAATAAATAGCGGCCGCCAAATTAAATCCAAGAGTGGAAATAGTTATTTTAAATCAAATCACTCGAAACGAATGCGTTATACAACACTATCGCAGTGAGATTGGTCGCCTCACAGGAAAAATTGTGCGCTCGTTTACCATGCAGATGATATCCATGCATCCATTGTGACTGGTCCTTTTTTGTGCGCACTTTGTTACTTTGTATCGGCTCTGTAACGTGAAATGGGGCGGTTTTCAAAACCATCTCAATGAAATGGATCAGTTTTTGTCGTTTTTTTTACTAGTTGTACCTATGACGACATTTGGTTCAGTAGTGCGTTAGAGGCTTATGATCAGCAAAAATTGCCTGTAGACTGATTTATTTTAATAAAGGCACAATACAGAATACAATCTTACACTAATAAATAAACTACCTCGGTGGCACGTTACGACTGAGGCAGACGCTGAGATCTCGGGTTCGATCCCCGGGTCGGGTAAAAGTGATATTGGGTTTTTCTACTCCGAAATGCTCAGTATCAGCCCGGAGTCTGGAATTGTGCTCGGTATGGTGATAGGCTCGCCCCCTATCACATCATTGTACAGAAATAAGGTCGACGAAATGTAGGTGCACTACACCTCTGCCTACCTCTTCGGGGATTATAGGCGTGAATGCGTATAACTATTTCTTCTTTTCTAAATCTATAATCCAATTGGTGAAAATCTCCTCTTTATTCACATATTTTTTTCCTCACATTCCAAGCAACACCGTATCCAAAAACTATCTTATACTATAAAATTCACGATTTTCGAACAAATATTTTTGTCACACCTCGCCAGTCGATGATCAGCTGTGCTAAAAGAACGTCTTTTAAACAATGGTGTACAAAGAAACTGTGGATTTAGAAAAAGTATTATCAAAATTTAATTTATCGGGGCCTTATTATTTGAAATTTTTTTCGTTGTTATTATTTTCTGCCGTCACAAGTACGTTTTACAGTTTGAATTATGTGTTTGCTGCGTCAGGTGTAATGTATAGGTAAGTAGTTTTCTCTTCTTCCCCGTGGCGCAGTGGGCGAGTAGCCGACTGTGAAATGTGAGGCCGCAGATTCGATCGCCCGCACCGAGACAATTATTTATCTAATCTACAAATATTTGTTTCGGGTCTGGGTGTTGTGAAACCGAAAGTCTCTCGTTGTGCCTGATATCCACGACATAAGACTCGTATCTTACTGTAGCGTCATGAATAGTCCTGACCCCAAAGTAAGATACGATACACATAGGTGTATCAGTGTATGACTGTTGGTTGTTATGTACAGTACCTACCCTTTATTTTAAAAGTTTTCTTTTCATTTTTAAATATTAAATGTCTTAAAAAGCAACATTTAAAAATATAAAAAGTATCACCCTCCAATGGCGAGGCCTAGGACCCAAGCCATCGGTAGTTTGGACCCCAGAGTGAGGAACCTCCTCACAATGCGTGCCGTGTCCAATAACACTGCTTTCTGAATCTGGCTCTTGACCCAACGACCAATTGAGAGCCTCTGGAGGTGTTGATCGAGGGTCTTTGGTATCTATTACACTCTGCTAATTAACGGACGAGACAATGGCGAAACTTGGTTGCCGTTGCGGGTTGTGGGGGTCAGACAGCAAGTCGATCCACATAATACAAAATACCGCCAAATCTATGAGGTAGGCAGAGACTGGCATTAAGCCAGATAATACCAGGTAGAAAGAAGAAAATTCTTATATAGAGATGACCATGAACTAATTGTTGAAGTTTAAGCTTACCAAGTATTTGAGTATTAGCATTTTGTTTGACTGTGATAAAACAATGGTTGAATTAAGAACCTTGGTGCTTAACATATGAGGTTTTATCTGAAACTACACATTATCTATGGTAAAGAGGAACATTTGAGTGTACCTAATTATAAAACACCAGCTTTTTCCCGCAGCTTCGGCTGCGTGAAGAAATTTATGGCATAAGGGAGCAGACTAGCAAGTAGGTCACCTGATGGTAAATTATCTCCACCAGACGCATTTTCAAGGATAATTAAGGTATTGGGAAGAGGAGGGCAACTTATATTTCTCACACGTAATCTTTACAACCTACTTTTTCCCGAAATAACCTCTGAGGCATTTAATTTCGAGGAAACTTGTTAAATTATGCCTAAAATACAAAATCAACGCCCTCCCAAAATTTCGAATTTCTATCCCAAACGGTTTGGGCTGGCCGATGATGAGTCAGTCAGGAGTTTACCTTTTGTAGTATATATATAATGGGTAATATACAATATGTAACAAAAATCCAGTTGGGCGTTTTAACTGCGATATTCAAACGTAATGAAATAACTCGCATACGAAAATGGGACTATAAAAATAATCATATTTAATAATATCTCGTTTCTGTTTATTATTATTCTTATTTAACTATTTTTATTAAGCTATTTCTATATGTCTATCTTCACGATCTAGAAAGGGCCAACAGGGTTTTTTTTACATACTAGGAGGCAGTACAAAATGCCTTTGAAGAGTTTGTTGCCTCCCGTCGAGCTGATTTCTTTAAGAAGGGCATCGATATATTGCCAATGCGCTGGGGAAGATGCATCGATAGCATGGGTGGTTTACTTTGATTAATAGAAGTTAAAAAATACTTTAACTTGTTTCGTACAAAGCAGCAATTTTATAGTTAAAGACCTTTTAACTTTTTAGGTCACTTTATCAACAACTGCAATTAATGAATTAATTAGAACCTAAATAAGTTAATCGCCACTAAAACAAATTAAAAGTAATTCTATCAACGTTAATTTTTCTTATAAACTAAGTTCGATAATAGAATAATTACATTTTAGATGCAAATACCCACAATGCGAGCATAACAGCAGTTTCCTAACCCCACCAGTGAACATCAGTTTCAAAGATGATGAGTGTAGCAGATACACTCTCCTGGATGATAGCAAAGGCTGCGGCCTTGAAAATGTTGACACATCACGGTCCGTGACCTGCACCGAGTGGGTTTACCAGGAACCACGTAGTTTTGTTGAAGAGGTAACGTAATTTCCATTGATAAAAATCATTCCACTAATTATATTATCTTTCTACATACGCACTCAAGCCTGTAATCCCCGAAGGGGTAGGCAGAGGTGTAACTAGTACACCCACATTTCGCCGAGCGTATCACCGTCCCACGATGTGATAGGGGGCGAGCCTATCGCCATACCGGGCACAAATTCCAGACTCCGGGCTGATACTGAGAATTTCGAAATAGAAAAACCCAATACCACTTTACCCGACCTGGGGATCGAACCCGAGACCTCAGAGTTAGCCTCAATTGTAACGCGTACGCATTACAACTGCGCCACCGAGGCAGTCATCTTTCTGAAGTCTATAATTTGATATATCCAAAAAAATACGTAGATATTTGAGCGCCATGGTTCACCTTAGGTTCACCTCATCTTTTTTATTTATTTTTATTAGCTTTAAATGACTAGGCGAGCAGGTCACTCGCCTGATGGTAAGCGTCACGCCTGTCCATAAACAGATTCAACACCAACCAGAACTGCGAATTATGAAGTACTGCATGACACTGAACTGCGCTCGTCACCCTGAAACATAAGGTGTTAAGTCTCATAACGCCCAGTAATTTCACTGACTTCATTGTCAATGACAAAGCGGTGGTACCAACCCAAAAGGCCACTCGCATATGAGAGGCCTACCACCTAGTAATCATTTATTTATTATACAATTTATCCAATTAAGTACATACCATTGGTATAACACGAGTGCAACATACTTCGGCTCTGAAGCCCAGGATCCTGGATTCAATTTGCAAGAGAGGTTAACTATTTCGTCAGTTTTAAGGCCTATAAGGATAGTCTTTAAATATTGGTACTGTGCTGAATATGTTAATCAAGTTCTGTAACATTACATAAACATCGATGGCGAAAGAATGTCCTTATAAAACGTAGAGAGACGTGATGTACTCGTCTATCAACACATTCCTGGATACAGGAGTGATGATATTTAACGTTAGGTACTTCATGTATTTTTTTTTACGGCATATGCCGGCATACGAGCAAGTGGGTCACCTGATGGTAAGTGATCTCCACCGCCCATGTACGCCCACAATACCAAAAGAATCATGGGTGCGTTGCCGTCCTTTAAGGAAAGGGATAATTAGGAAATTGAGAAGGGGAGGGGGTTTGGGCCTCCGGATATCTCACTCACCGTACGAAACGAAGCAGCAAGCTGCTACTTTACGCCGCTTTTCTGTGAGACAGTGGTAATGACCCGGACGACTTCATGTAATAAAATTACTTTCTACTTGCAGTTAGGATTGGCATGTCAAGAATGGAAGCGAACGTTGATCGGCACAGTCCACAGTTTTGGCTACATGATCGGATTACTCATCACGGGACCTATGGCGGATAAGTGCGTTTGCTTAACTTAATTTAATTATACTTGTATGTCATTATACAACGTGTTACAGAAAAGTGTGGTCAAATAAAAGAAAACAAGTGTTTCACCCACAACCAAAACCAAATCCGATTGCATTGCCAGGACATAAATAATTTTTCTTTTTTATCGAATGAGCAACATCGATATTCGACTTGCAGCTTTGGACAACACTAAATGATAAACAACTGAATTTTTTTCTTACTCCAGCATTTTTATTCTTGCTCACGGACGTCACTTAATTTATAGGGATGCGATCGAGCTTTTCGATGATAATAAACGTGCGATTAAAATTATTAGCATGAAATATTAGGATGCCTAGAATTTGATAAGATTTCGTACACACATTTGTAGATCTAAAGCGAGTGTTTGCTTTTGATCTACAAATGTAACGACCCTTAAACATGACCACACCTTTTTGTAACACGTTGTATAATTCAATCAATATAAAACTAGAAATGAAGAAGTGAGAAAATCTGACTAACAATAATTTTCCTATCATAATAATAATATCATCCCTGTGTTATACTATCCAACTGCTGTGTATGAGCTCCATCTATGAATGAGAAAAGTAGGCCTTAGTCCACCACGATGGCCTAATGCAGGTTGGCAGACATCCTCCACCTTCGATATTCTTAAGGATTGTCAGTATGCGGGTTACCTCACGATGTTTCTCTCACAAAAGCAAGTGATAATTAATAATAAATAATGAGTAGCCATTTGTCTTAGAAGTCCATACCCTTAGGGTTGATTTCCAACCTGCCACTTTCGACTCAACAGTCCGTATCCCCGCTGATAATATATCTATAGGTAATTTTGCTGTAGAATCGTATAAAATGATTGAAATTCTGACGAAAAATTTGCTTTTGAAGCATAACGACAATTCGCATTGTGTTTATCAATTAATTTCTTTCAGGATTGGTAGAAAGAAGGTGATCATTTTACAAGGAGTCACATCAGCTTTAGTGGGCATCGGGAAGAGCCTGACTTCTTCCTACATTGTATACTTGTTTCTAGAACTGATCGAAGGCCTGTTTGGCGACACTTACTCTACTACATTTACGTTAGGTAAAGCACAGAAACTGGTACTTATGAACCTGTGAGGTGTTTAAATTAAAAATAATGTTATCATCCTATGTTAGTCTATATATTCGACAGCCTCCGTGGCGCAGTGTGTGAGTAGCTGGCTGCGAAGCGTGAGGCCGTGGGTTCAATTCCCACACCGAGACAAATGTTGGTGTTATCCACAAATAATTGTTTCGGGTTTGGGTGTTTTGGGACCGCAAGTCCCTCGTCGTTCCTGATACCCACGATACAGGTTAATCTAGTGTGGGGTCAGAACTATGTGTGTGACTGTTGGCCGTGTGTGTGTATATTATAGCAGTAATTACTCAGCGGGGAGTGGTACGGACTATCGAGACGAAAGTCGCAGGTTCGAAACCAACCCCAAGACCATGCACCTATGACTTTTCTAAGTTACGTGTGTATTGTAATTATCGCTTGCTTAAACGGTGAAATAAACATCGTGAGGAAACCTGCACACTTCAGGAATTCGTTATAAGAATTTCGAAGATATGTGAAGTCTACCTAATGCGGGTTGCATTAGGCCAGCGTAGTGGACTAAGGCATAACCCCTCTCATTCAGTAGAGGAGGCCCGTGCCCAGCAGTGGGACATATATAATACAGGGTTAGTATTATTATGTTAGTCTTCTAAGTCTAGACTATACTTCTTTAAGAATGCTCTGTTTAGTCACGTAAGGCGTAACTCGTCATATTATTATTCTGGAATGAAACTTCATCTACCTCATTTCATTGGGTTAATCCATCAAGATGGTCAAACTCTAACACTAAGTTTTTATTACATTTTCAAAAAATATTATATTCAATAATACTCTCTTTACGAAATTGTAAGCTGTAAAAAGGAAACAAAAACAAAGCGAGATAATTTTGTAGCATATGACATAATAATCACTGCTTATATGCAAAATAATACAAAACAAAATATCTTATCAAATAGTATAAAACATAACATTGTCATAAACGTTTGCGTGTTAAAGTATTCTAATATCTGCTATTTTGTAAGAATTTCGCGAATATTGAACAATGAAAATTCACTATGGACAAATGATGTATACTTGATAATAACTTTTGCATTACAGGTGTTGAAATGGTAACAAAAGAAAACAGAGTTTCGTTCATCACTCTCATGACTGCAAGCACGTCTCTAGCAGGAATTTTGATGGCACTTATAGCCTGGTCTTTACCTTACTGGAGACACTTTCTCAGGGCCATTTATGCTCCAGCTTTAATATTCTTACTTTACATCTATTTCTTAGACGAGAGCGTAAGATGGTTGCTGATTAAGGGGAAAAAAGAAAAGGCGAAAATAATCATGGCCAACGCGGCAAAAGTCAGCAAAGTTGACTTAAATAGTGATGCAGTGAGCATTAAATGTGAGTCAAACGACTCCAAAAACGATTTAATTAGTTCACTCAAAAGTACTTTTAGCTCGAAAAAAATCTTGCTGAGGTTCTTGGCCTGCGCATGTATGTGGATTACTGGAATTTTCAATAAGTACGTGCTATTAATTAACTCCGTGGAGTTAGAAGGGAACAAATATTTGAATTTCGGTCTGACAACTTTCTCGGAACTGCCGGCAAGTCTCGCTTTGGCGTACGTTCTGAAACAGTTCAAAAGGAAAATACCTCTAATATTTTCTTTTGTGTTCACTGGAGTATTTTGTATTGGACAGTCTTTTGTATCTAAAGGTAATAAGTTATAACATTATAATTATCTTTATTCTCTAAACTACCTACAATAAACCTTTTGGTACCGCTCTTGAAATAGCTTTATTTTAAAAAACGAATGAAATTAAAAATATATGTCAATCCCGCAAGCACCTAGGGAGATGCAATTAAGTGAAATATATTTTTGGTAAAAAGTTTATGAAAAGATTTTTTACTACATCTTTTCATAAATATGTACTCGCTGTTGCTCGCAGCTCCGCCTGGGTGATTATTTTTTCCAGGATAAAAAGTAGCCTATGTTCTTATGCAGATCATAGTCTACCTGTGAGCTTAAGTTCATCCAAATCTTTTAATTCATGAATGATTCATAAACTTATAGACATACAAACTCATCAACATCCAATTTATTTTTATAACATAAGTCGGAAAACAAGCTAAGGTCACCTGGTCACATAGTAAGGGATCTCACCGCCCATGTACGCCCACAATACCATAAGAGTCATGGGCGTGTTGCCGACCTTAAAGGAAAGGGATAATTAAGGAATTGGGAAGGGGAGGTGATTTGGGCCTCCGGATATCTCACTCACCATACGAAACGCAGCAGCAAGCTGCTACTTTACGTCGGTTTTCTGTGAGACAGTGGTAACGACCCGGACGAGCCGGTCCATTCATGCTGTAAACAAAATTGTCTACAGTGGCTCTACCACTCGTAAAATTATATTATATATATATATATATATATATATTACTCTGTATCACAATTATATTATTTTCAGGAAACCCATGGACGGCCACGTCACTGTTCCTGATTGGTAAATTCATGGCGACTATATCGTATGCCACAGTATATCTATACACTTCGGAAATATTTCCTACCTACACTAGGAACACGATGCATGCACTCTGCTCCTCCCTGGGACGGATAGCTGCGTTGCTAGCGCCGCAGACTCCTTTACTGGTAAGTGACTTTGAGCATTAAAAAAAATTGACTGGACTGGAACTAAAGTGATCCATGTAATGTATATGGCTTGACACGCTGAAGTGTGTCTGGGTTGTATGGTAGAGCCACGCTGCAGACAGTTTTGTCTGCAGCATGAATCGACCAATTATCTGTGTTACCACTTTTTCACAGGAAATCTACGTAAAGAAGCAGCTTGCTGTTGCGTCTCTTACGATAAGTGAGATTTTTGGAGGACCAAATCCCCCTCCTCTTCTCTTAATTATCACTTTCGTTTAAGGTCAGCAACGTATCCACGATTCCTCAGGTATTGTGAACGTTGATGGGCGGGTGGAGCTCACTTACTATCAAGTGACCCACTTGCACGTTTGCTGGCCTCTGCTGTAAAAAAAATATTATACTCATCTGTGAGCATTTTGGACTTAGAAATAACAATTCTTTCTGTACAATTACCTAATCTAAAAAATGACGTTTTATAATATGTTCATAGACACATACTGACCTCAATTGCTCTTCTAGTTGGTAGGCTACTTTTGTGTAAGAGGCTATCTGGATTTATAGCACAAGGAGTAGTATGTAAGCAGTGTTGTGTGTTCGGTTTAAAGGACATAGAAACCAGTGAAATTACATGACATTATGAAGCTTAACATCTTATGTTTTCGGGGTAACGAGCAGTCCTTTCCCACCGACGAAAAAAAACGTAAAAGGTTATCAATTCGACGCGTTTTTTTGTATGTATAACCACGCATCTCTACCTACACTTTCAGGCTTACAGGCTTATGTGTGTCTTCTTTCACACATTTTTTATTATTTCCAGATGCGTTACTGGTCTGGTCTGCCATTCATCGTAGTCGGGAGCATGTCGTTACTAACGAGCATCGTCGTGATGCTGATGCCAGAAACCTCGGAAGATATTCTTCCAGATACGATGCGGCAAGCTGAAGCTATAGGAACTAAGCAATTACCGGTGTCTTCGCCAAAATCCAATGTTATTTGCACAAAGTTTTAATGAATAAAGGTGAATCATCATTTAGTAATTATAATGATACCTTTTTCACGACTACTGACGTCCAGAGATGTAAATATTGACAAAGGTGTGCCCATTTGCAGCATTTTATTGCTAAGTCGTAAGTAGAGGTACGCACTTGAACGACGAAACGAGCAAGGCGCTCGCCTGATGGTAAGCACTTGCCCATAAACAGAAGCAACACAACACAAAACTTGGAATTACAAAGTACTGCATGGCACTGCACTGCGTTCATCACCCCAAGACATAGATGTCACAAAGTAAGTAATTTCACTGGCTTCAATGTCCTTCAAATCGAAACACGACGGAAATAGCGGTGGTACCAACACGGATGGCCACTCGCATACGAGAGATTTACCACCTAGGGAAATACCACAGGTACATGACGTGAAATAGCAGCATACTGTTGCGGTTTGTACAGCGAGTGAGATATCTGAGGGGCTACCACGAATAACTTGCGAGAACGTATTCGTATCGAAACGTAAAAAAAAATTTGAACCTTCATATGCTAGCGTTATCAATTCGAATACTTATTCGTAAGTTGTTCGTGCTCGCCCCCCAGAAGGCCCAAATCTCTCCCTTCCCAACCCCAATTTCTTTACTTTAAGGCAATGCATCTTTGAATGTTACAGTATTCTGGGTGTCAGGGGCGGTGGAAGCTACTTAATACCAAGTTATTTTACGGATGTAAAGTTACTTGCTTGTTAATAGTACGAATAGCATGAATCGACGTGAAGTTATCAGTCAATGACTAATAAACTCCAATAACACCGACTCAACATTTTTAGTTTTTTTGTGTGGGGATTTTTATACGAAGAGTATTTTTTTTACTTTACGAGTGTATTTAAGCCGTTGGATCTATATTATCGAAATAATCAAACTTAGTTTGTTTAACAATAATGTCATTGAATATTTAAAGACCTGGCATGGCTTTTATAGATAGTACAAATATAAACGCAAACTTGAATCTAATAAAATTTCTGCTTTACTGTTGAACTAATATGTTTATTCAGCCATTCGTCATGCGAATTAAAACATGATAAATAATAAATAAATACACCCAACAGTCACACACATAGTCCTGACCCCACACTAGGTTAACCTGTATCGTGGGTATCAGGAACTACGAGGGAATTGCGGTCCCAAAACACCCAGACCCGAGACAAATATTAGTGGATCACACAAACATTTGTCTCGGTGCGAGAATCGTACCCACGGCCTCTCGCTTCGCAGCCGGCTACTCGCCCGCTGCGCCACGGAGGCTGAGAAACAACTTCAACAATTACCAATATAAAGTAAAAAATAACAATATTTTTTAATATGAAACTTAATAGAGATTAATAATTGTCGGTGGCTATGCTATAACCAGTCAAATAAATTGAAAATTATGAATGTATTAATATCTATTTGCAAACATTATTCATAACCTTACGGTATATTTTAAAGATTAAAGTATTGCAAAAATTATAGATATTAGGTAGTCGTAAAAGCAGTGAATTAAATGTCGAGACTCATCAAGTTATATTTATGCAGAAATAAAAATTCAAATTAAAAATTTATAAATAATCGAATATTCGTAAAAAGTAACCGAAAACATCTATGTGAAAAGGGGGCCAAGTTCGGTACGAGTTGAGTTCTATAGCACTTCTTTAAATCATAGCTATAGGAACGTAATAATCTTCAATTGGTTTAAAAGGAAAATTTGTTACGTTATTTTATATTGAGTTTTTTGTTTTGGAGTTTTGATAGTTAATAAATTACGTTTAGCGAGGTGATAATATATTCTTTATTCTACACTCTGCTGATTAATAGTTGAGGTAATGGCGAATCTTGGTTACCGTTGCAGGTTGTAGGGGGCAGACGATGGGTCGCCCAAAATAATATCAAACCCACCATCAAATCATGATGGGAAGGCAGATCCTGGTATTTAGCAGGGATAACGCGAAGCAGAAAGAATTCCAATGGATTAAAAAAAAACGTAAAGAGTTAACATCCCTGCTTACCTGTATCTGTGCAATTTATTAGTACCCACTGTTTGCCGAGTTTATTTCCACCCCATGATGTGATAGATGGCAAGCCTATCGCCATAGCACGCACATATTCCAATCCCAGGCAACTCATGTGCGATTTTTTTAATCGAAAACTCAACCACCAATTGTTTGAAAGCAAGACCGCGCCACTTTCTTTCTCGAACTTGGCGGACACACTATTGTGTGTCTATATTTATTGCTTATTATTGATATTTTTTCATGTTTACGTTAAATTTATAACCGCAAGATGGTGAAATATAATAGTGTCATTACATAACGTAAGTTGTGTATGTACTTATGCAATGACATATCATATTCATCTTCAACTTGGCCCTATCCCATTCTCGGTGGGGTCGGCGCAACATGCTTTTTATATTTTACAGAAAGATGTGGCCTGCCTAACGTCAACCTCTCTGACAAGAAAATACCCAGACCAGAAACAAATATTTGTAAATAAATAAATACACCCAACAGTCACACACTTAGTCCTGACCCCACTATGGATTAAAACTGTAGCGTGGGTATCAGGAATTACGAGGGACTTGCGGTCCCACAATACCCAGGCCCGAAACAAATATTTTACATTACACAAGCATTTGTCTCGGTAAGGGAATCGAGCCCACAGCCTCTCGTGGCCTCGCTTTGCTAGCCGGAGTTGAAATATGTATTTAAAAAAATCTTAAGAACTTTATTTTAGTCCTTGACCTCATTGTATGTGAGTGTATGTGTGTCGATATGTGTTTGTGGCATTAGAATTTCGAATACACCCGATACCAATTAGAAACACATATGTTATTTCTAAATGATTGAACATTATTTCTTCAAATATAACTCAAACCATCTATGTAAACCAGTTTTTAAATAAAATACTGCATTCCAATTGGCTCGTCGACAGACACATAGACATGAGGTCTCGAATTTATAACACTTTCTTTTTTGTCATGAATGATAACAATTCTTACCTATTAGCGTTTAAAATTATCAGTTGTAACTTGTAAGTTTATAGGCTTATAATATGACTAGCTTTTGCTCGCGGCTCCGCCCGTGTGAACGGCCTTTTCCAGGTCAAAAATGACCTATATCCTCCTAATCCAGATCATGGTCTACCTATGTGCCAAATTTCACCCAAAACAGAGGGGCTAGCACGAATAACTTGCGAGAAAGCGAGCGTATCGAAATGTCAAAAAATTATTTGAACCTTCATACAAATGCTAGCGTTCTCGATTCGAATACTTATTCGTAAGTTGTTCATGCTCGCCCCCCAGTTGAACTGTTAAATCGTGATTGACTAACAAACATCCAAATTCACAAACATCCAAACCTTCACATTTATAATAATGGATAAAATGTTGTTAAGGCTGTTCTTGGACGCACGTCTCATCAAATTTGAATCATTTGGAGGAGCTTGAGATGCAAATATCAACGTATAATCAAGAAGCATTGGTCGAAAGGCATAGCATGTTTAATCCACTGAGCCAACTCAGTGTGGATTACTCTATACGTCAGTTAAAGTAATTTAAAAATACAATAGTTGACAGCATCTACAGATTTTCACATATATATAATATAAAAATGAATCGCCGAATGTGTCGGTAAGCGCAAAACTCGAGAACGGCTGAACCGATTTCGCTAATTCTTTTTTTAGAATATTCCTTGAAGTACGAGGATGATTCTTACGGAGAGAAAATTTTAAAAAATTGCCTAAAAAAAGTCTAAAAACAACACTTTTCTATACTCCCATACAATCGATTCGTAACAATACTTAAAAGTCAATTTGAACTTTTAATACCATACCATAAAGTTTAAGTGTTAGTGGAGAGGTTCCGGGAAGGCAAAACAATTGAGTGACACTAATATTTATACATATTAGTTTTTTTTTTATTAGATTGAATGACGAGACGAGCAGGTCGCTCGCCTGATGGTAAGCGCCACGCCTGCTCATAAACAGAAGCAACGCCACACAGAACTTTAAATAAAGCACTGCATGACACTGGACTGCGCTCGTCACCCCGAGACATAAGGTGTTAAGTCTCATAATGCCCAGTAATTACACTGGCTTCAATGTCCTTATACTATACTATTAGTATGTAAATGTTATTATGGTGCGGGTGAAACCGCGCGGGACAGCTAGTTGTTAATAATATTGCTTATGTAATCACTGTAATTATCGAATGATTCAATCGAAATTCAGTTTTTCACAGCGCTGCAGCGTGAACTAAATATCAATATGCTTTGGAACAGCACGTGTATGCCAGGTTTTAAAAGGCGATGACTCATTCCTACTCGTATAACAGTATTATCTTTATAAATATATATATAGATGTATGAATGTGGAAGAGGCGAAAGAGGTGTGTCAGGATCGTAGCTTGTGGTACTCAATAGTCTCTGCCTACCCCTATGGGACATAGGCGTGAGTGTGTATGTATGTATGTAAATATATATTACTAGCTTCTGCTTGGTGATTCATACACGTGAAACTATTTTTCTATGATAATAAATGGCCGACGGCTTCCCCATGTAATATTTCTCTGATTTTAAATAGGCTGTTTACTAAATAGTGAAACCTGCATCGAAAACCTTCATAGCGCAGGGGTGTATCGCAGAGGCCGAGTAGCCTGTTGTCAAATGAGGAACCGCGGGTTTGATGCCCGCACTGAGACAAATCTCAAACTACAAATAGACTCATATCAGAAATAAATGTGTCACTGAGTTGTATTGACTTGATTGATTGTATTGAGAATGCCTCGGTGGCGCAGTTGTAATGCGTACGCGTTACGATTGAGGTCTCGGGTTCGATACCCGGGTCGGGTAAAGTGGTATAAGTGGGTTTTTCTATTACGAAATGCTCAGTATCAGCCCGGAGTCTGGAATTTGTGCCCGGTATGGTTATAGGCTCGCCTCCTATCACATAAGGGACGGACATACGCTCGGCCAAATGTGGGTGTACTGGTTAAACCTCTGCCTACCCCTTCAGGGATTACAAGCGTGAACGTATGATTTGTATTAAAAAAAATTGAAACGTTTTATATGATACGAGAATAAATTAACAGACGGACAGCCTGCAGAGCTGTTTTATTATATGTATAAATTATCATAATTAAGGCAATAAATTTAATATTTTACCAACTGAGTGCACGCTACACGTGACCATATATTTTCTATCTACATTCTATGTATATTAATAAATAACAGCTCATTTATATTCCGTTAGAAAATCAACTTTACACTAATTTATTAATTTGACATTCAACGAAAGTAAATCCGTGAACTTCGCTTTAATTCAACATTAATATCATTATAATGAGTAACACTACGAAAGTTAAAAATAATAATCTTTTTAGCAGTTACTATTCTGATAATTTAAGTAGGTTGCACCATCCTTTAGTGAAAGTTAAAGTTTTTAGCAGTTACTATTCTGATAATTTAAGTAGGTTGCACCATCCTTTAGTGAAAGTTAAAGTTTTTAGCAGTTACTATTCTGATAATTTAAGTAGGTTGCACCATCCTTTAGTGAAAGTTAAAGTTTTTATAACAAGCATTAGATGAAGTTATTACTTTATTTTTATAGCATAGGCCGGCAAACGAGCAAGTGGGTCACATGATGACAAGTGATCTCCACCGCCCATGAACGCACAGAATACTAGAAGAATCATGGACGTGTTGCCGACCTTAAAGGAAAGGGATAGGGAAGAGTGGGGGATTTGACCTCTGGATATCTCACTCACCGTACGAAACGCAGCAGCAAACAGCTACTTAACGTCGGTTTTCTGTGCGACAGCGGTAACAACCCGGTCGAGCCGGCCCATTCAGACTGTAGATAAGACTGTCTACAGCGTCGCTCTACGCTTTTATGTCATTTAAAAGTTGTATGTTTAGTGTAATGTTTGTTACAGTATTGCAGTGCTATCAAAATGACTATTCTTTAGTTGTCAACCGCAATTCGCTTGTTACAATAAATTTAATTGTAATCGACAGATGTTAGCAATTTATAATTAACATAGTAATTACATACATACATACGCACTCACGCCTGTAATCCCCGAGGGGGTAGGCAGAGGTGTAACCAGTACACCCACATTTCGCCGAGCGTATCTCCGTCCCACAATGTGATAGGGGGCGAGCCTATCGCCATACCGGGCCCAAATTCCAGACTCCGGGCTGATACTGAGCATTTCGTAATAGAATAATCCAATACCACTTTACCCGACCCGGGGATCGAACCCGAGACCTCGGCGTTGGCCTTAATCGTAATGCGTATGCATTACAACTGCGCCACCGAGGCAGGCAGGCAACATAGTAATTATTATACGAATTGACACTTCTTGCTGAATCTATAGTCGCAGCGCTGAAGTTTAAGCGCGCGATCGCTTATTGCTTACACTAAAATAATTATTTAAAGCGTGATTATTTAAAGTAAGTTACAAAAATGGCAAACGATAATGAAGAAGCATTTATCCACAAAAATGTGGGTGATGATATGATATTAGAGAAGATATTGTCTAAATTCAGACCGTTGGGGTCTTTTTATTTGAAGTTTATGCCATTTCTATTATTTTCGAGCATGACGAATGCTTTTTATTGTATGAATTATGTGTTTGCTGCCATCAATGTGGAGTACAGGTATGACATTTTCTATTTTTAAAATGACTAACTTATTTTTTTTTTAACACACACATAGTACAAAAATAAGTGGGTAATAGACTATTTGTCAGTAATATTTTTGATAGTAGCTCTGTATAATTTTACTATTACAATGTATCTTTACTTTTTTTCTTTGTGGCTGACGTTATTTGGGCTTAATGTATGCCTTCTCGTGCCATAAATATTATGGTATTTGGCATTATATAGGGCGACCTGCTGTCTGACCACCCACAACCCGCAACCAGATCCAAGGAGTGTACCACGTGCTGGTGGCGTTGGCTTTGGGCCTAAGATGTCGGCTAGCCCACTTACACTCCACACAATGTATCTTTACTATAAATGTATATTAGAGTTTTTATTTTCCCAGCTTTTTCGTACTCCCGGGACCCGGGTAAACAATCACCACGTTTATATATATAAGTACCTACATATATTAAAAATAATTTAATAAATAAGTATATATATTAAAAAAACTTTGTAAAATATCTAATTTATATGTACGCAAAATATCAACCAATATTTGAAATGATTTATATTACATCTGGGTTAAAGGACTAGCAAAAAGGGCAAATACAAGAAAATTTTATTTAATTTTAGGGTTCTGTAGTCAAATAGCAAAAACGCGGAATCCTAGTAATTTCGTGCTGTCCGTCTACCCGTCCTTATGTCAAATCCATTTTACTCAGAGACTATTGGCTGTTGGCACTATATAGATAACAATTGAAAGGCAGAGCCAATTTTGATTCTGTAGACAATTTTGTCTATAGCATGAATGGGCCATAGGTTTGAAAGGTGCTCTACCTTTCATAGGATAGGAGATATAGGATATTACTCCCCAAAGGGGTAGATGCCAGGCAAGCCACCGGTCGTAAAAACTACAAGCCAAATCATTCTGTAACATGTGATAAAAAGCATGTTGGGCCGACCCCACTGCGAGTGGGATAAGGGCTGGCGGAAGAAGAGATATGGGATATTATAAATTATTATTAACCTTGAACGTCCGTCACGAGTACGAAACTTTACTATATGTGGTCCGAACCTTGACTGGTTATTGAAGTGAAACTTCTTTATCGGCGTATGGGAGAAATTTTATAGTGTAACGTTTTTCTGTTACGCGCCAAGTGTAACGTTTTCCTGTTACGCGCCATCTTTAATTTCTGGGTAACATTTTTCCGTTACGCGCCATATTTAATTCTGGGTAACATTTTTCCGTTACGCGGCATTTTTTTTTTCTAGCACTATTTTTAATTCAAATTTATTAAATTAAAAATTATTTTCTATTTTAAAGTGAAACTTTTTAAAGTGAAACTTTTATTAGATCGTCTCAAAACTTTTGGCCTGTTTGTTGCATGTCGCGTGACGGTCGGCCGCGGAGTAGGGATAAAGTGAAAGGCGCTCGCCAGAGCAGCCAAGGCTAATATGGCGGCGTCTATAGTTCGCACGCTATTTTGTTTTGTAGAGGAACGGGTGCTAAATGTTCCTCCGGCGAAGGGGAGATCTTCAGTCAGGCAGATGTAGTACCTGACCGGCCGCGGCCTCTCCGATGGTTGATGTTCGGAACTTGTATATATATACTAATCGTCGCGCAAACTTTGCTAGCGCGATTCAGGATCTGGTTAATGTTGCATTGTGCGGTGCGCGCTGCCGGTCAGGTACAATATCCGCCTGACTGAAGATCTCCCCTTCGCCGGAGGAAAATTTAGCACCCGTTCCTCTACAGTTTTTTTTTGTTAGTGTTTAATGTAATATTATTTCAAAAATATTTTTTATTAAATGTCATTAATGTGAAAAAAAGTTTCACTTCTATCGGCAGTCCCCAAAGACGGCCCCACATGTTTTTTTTTTTAATTAAACATCGATTCATGTGTTTCATATCATATGTGTAAACATTTGTATGTGTAAACATCTGTAATTGTAAGGTTTTTATACTGGTAACATTGAACATAAATTAATATGTAAACATACAACCCACACCATTGCCCACAAATTGATTAAAAAGAGTGAAAGACGCATAGTGGCAAACAGACTCGTAAATAAGATATTACGCGGTTTCTTGAGTGGTAGAGCCACGCTGTGGACACTTTTGTCTACAGCATGTATGGGCCGGCTCGTCCGGTTCATTACCACTGTCTCACAGAAAACCGGCGTAAAGTAGCAGCTTGCTGCTGCGTTTCTTACGGTGAGTGAGATATCCGGAGGCCCAAACCCCCTCCCCTTCCAAATTCCTTAATTATCCCTTTCCTTTAAGGTAGGCAACGTACCCATGATTCTTTTGGTATTGTGGGCGTATATGGGCGGTGGAGATCACTTACCATCAGGTGACCCACTTCCTCGTTTGCCGGCCTATGCCATAAAAAAAAATTAAAAAAAAATTAGGAATTTAAATTAAAGTAGTGCGGAAAGAATTTTTGGTTAGAGAGGAAACAAGTCGACGGAGCGGTACTCGTGCCCCATATTACTTGTACATGTATCTTTGTGAAATAACTGAGGCACGCGTACCCCACGTCTAATCACAGTTCTTGGCACCCTATAACATATTTTATTACTAATTTCAGCACAATCAAACTTATTGTTGCATAAACCATGCAGCATCATGACGTCAAGTAGTAAACGTCTAGATTCCAAACTTAAAATATTGTGATTTCTTAGGTTTACGCGAATATTACACATTGAAATAAAACTAGTTTATACGGATTTTATCGCGGTTTAATTTTTATTTTAGTCCCGACGTTTCGAAAGCTTTTCAGCCTTCGTGGTCACGGGAGAGACTGAGGTGTAGGTCGTCTCTCAAAGCTTTCGAAACGTCGGGACTTAAATAAAAATTAAACCGCGATAAAATCCGTATAAACTAGTTTTATTTCAATTAAAATATTGTATCGATTTAACAATTGGCCGTAAAAAAATCGAATTCTGACATTTATAGCTCATAGAATGTAAGAATACATCTTACTGCTGGGCACAGGCCTCCCCTACTGAATGAGAGGGGGTTAGGCCTTAATCCACCACGCTGGCCTAATGCGGGTAGGCGGTTTCACATACCTTTGAAATTCTTAAAGTAAATTATTCTGGATAAATTTGTATGAAGCTAATACGCTTCCAATATGATCCGCTAGGGGCGCCGTAATGATTGCATGTTTTCATTAATAAATTAAACCAAGCTCAAACAGAAAACTCTATGACTACTTCCGATCACTACCAGGTTATTTTACTATATTGTGTTGTTTACATTACTTATAAGTATCGAATTTCAATACAACAAACGAATTGCATGCACGTATAAGTCGATTAAAGTAGCGAGTATATTAAATTTATATTTTTTTCTTATTATTCAATTTGTTGTACATTCCTCATGACAAGCTTTGTAAGCAATTTAAATTTATCGATTATAATACACACACACACACATTTACTTGTTGATGAGGAATTATTAAAATTTAATGTAATCATAATTGTATTTAATAATCTGCATTAAAAATTGTATAAGTATCATTATAAATGGGAAGAAACTGGTACCCCAAAACACAGTATTGACCTAGTGTGGGAACCAGTGACTCAACAAATTGTAACCAAAATGCTTTTAATAAAGATATTATTATTATTATTATTATTAATACATATTTTCGTAAATACGGAAGATAGCAGATGTCGAATGTCGCAAAATCATCCATGTTGAACGAATTGTTCTGCGTCACGTAATGCGACTCAAATTCTTAGTAGGACCAACTCAATAGTACCTACGTTAAAAGATTTTAACTCTGTTTTTTCTGTGAATAAGTATTGTCGTATGATTTTATAATCGGTCATTGGTAGTCTGTAGTGAATAAAATTATCTCATGCAGAGTACTTATTTTATCTATTCAGTTGTTCAATGCTATTTAAATAGATTTATCTCCACAAGACAATTAGAAAATTAGGTAAATTTTCTAGATAATGAAAACTTGTTCTGTAAGAGTCTGTCTGAAGTAGGTATCTACGTTTTATAAACCTGTTTTTCAGTTCAATTATACTTCAGTCTACTAATTGTCTATTCAGCAAAAAGATTATTAGAACAATGGCAGACAAGTACAAGTATACAAAATAATATTTTATTGTCGCGAATAAATTACTATGATGTTAAGCTAAATGTAGACCAAGAACTCTCCACTCATTCTTTTTTCTGCTTGTCTTTATCCAACCTTTGTGCCATAGTCCACCTTTCTTCTTAGACGCTTTCTCTTTCACTGGTCTTGAGCATCCCCAATAGTTCTCATTACGATGGTCACCTATTGTATTACAAATACATATCCTTCAACTATCCTCGCTAAATCGACTTGTAAAGAAGTTACTTAGTTAATTTTAGGCTAATGGCAAATTGTAATCCATATAATAGCGTAGCAGTACCGCTACCACCGAGAAAAATAACTAAGATAACTATAATAAAATAAAGAACTAAAGATTCCCTAATCATGTCTTGATATACTTTATTATGACTGTCACTCCTTGGCCCGATGATTTCAAAAGCACCTAGGTACCTAAGAAGCTTAATAATTTTCTCGTATGTGTCTCACACCTTATTTGTTTAATGTTTTAGGTGTAAATATGAGTGTGAAGAAACCCACGGAATTACTGAAACATTTCTAAACGCAACCCAAAATCTGGATAGATGCCACAAATATCAACTGGTAGACATCAATAGTGACTGCTCTCTTGACAACATCAACATTTCACACGTTGGAAGCTGCACAGAATGGGTATATGAAGATCCAGACAGTTTTGTTGCCGACGTAAGTATTATCTATCAGAAGGCCAATTCTCGTAATTAAAAATGTTTAAAATATAATTCCGATCTAGTTTCAGTGTAAACAAATTTGCAAATGGTATTCTCATAAACCAATAATCAACGTCAAATGTGAACATAGATCGGAAATAGATTAAAAGTTAACTGACGCTAAAACGGCATTTTGTTAACATTTTTATATGACATATGTCCATATATAAAATTCAAAGTCGTGACTGAATTGAGAATGTAATGAGATCGAGATGAGATCATATTGAAACCGGCCTGAACATAAAAAAGATCAGAATACCAATCATAATATAATCCCAGTTAGGTTAAATTTAAGGCTCAGTATCAGTTAAATACGAGAATTGGCCTCAACAGACGAGCTAATGGCAACTCACGAAGAAAAAAACGGAAGGAGTCACGGTACAGAGAAGGCCTCCACCCAATTAGAGGCGCAACAAGAACAACCCTTGATGATAGATTTATGAAGTAGTTGAATATGCCTATTTCGTCATCAAATAAGTTGTCTTACGAAAGGGCTTCGGTATTTTGTTGCTATAATCATTTGTAATAGACGCGTAGGTCAATAATAATGATGGAGTTGAATAATTACCATCAGTGATCCACTTGCTCGCTCCCACTCACTATTTAATAAAATAATTTCATGATGTTAATTCTCTGTCGACGCTATAATTGCCATGGTCACCTTATCGAAGTCAGCTGTAGGGGCCCATTTTAGCCGAGTACAAGTTACAACTTTCACAGTACAGTTGACTTTAATTCTTTTACTTCTTGATCTAGTTTCATTGTCTAGGGCATTGTTGACGATGTTATATGTTATGTATATGATGATAATATAATGGTTTCTGATACCTAAATATGTTTCTTTCTTTAATTTTTACTGACTTCTCAAAACTGCTATTTTATTGCATACAAAATCAATGAACGATTTTATTATTTTTATATATCATATACATTTAACTCAATAGTGTCAGGCATACTTTTTATTGTTAGAGACAATACAAACAGCAAAATATGCAAATATGAACTGATATATCTATAACTTTGGCTTACTTTATGGCTACGGTTGGCCAATAATCTTAATTTTAGCTACAATCACTATATAAGATGAGAGACATTATTAGTGTTTTCTACTTTAATTTTTAGTTCAACCTGGGCTGCCAAGACTGGAAGCGAACCTTGGTCGGCACTGTCCACGTCTTGGGATACATGATAGGACTTCTCCTATTGGGGCCTGTGTCGGATAAGTAAGTTATAATGTCGTAATGAACGGCTTGAATTGGTAACAAAGAATTGGGTTTTAAATATAAATAGTTTACATATACGTCTCATCCTACTTCCGTATTATAAATGTGAAATTTTGGATGTTTATGTTTGAAAATTTGGATCTGTTTAATCAATCACGCCTTATCGGAGGAATGGATTTGGATGAAATTCAGCAAACAGGCTTATTTTTTTTTTTTTTTTTCATTTATTTAAACATAGTTTCATAAATAAATTTACAGCATCTATGAAACCACTAAGGTTTATATTAGTGCTAATACAAATCTACACCAGTACACTTAACGACATGTTACGGTAGGTTTGACAGTCAGATGTATAACCACCAACAATTAACATTCTAAGAATACATTAATAAATAAATAAATACACCCAACAATCACACACACAGTCCCGACCCCACAATAGGCGGACATGTGTCGTGACTATCAGGAACCACGACGGACTCACGGTCCCACACCCAGACCCGAAACCGATGTGGATCACACAAACATTCGTCTCGGTACGGGAATCGAACCCGCGGCCTCCCGCTTTACAGCCGCACTCGCTCGCTGCGCCAAGGAGGCAGTCTAACTTACTCAGGATTGTTCACGAAATAAGGACTTTAGTTTAAGTTTTATGTTAGACGGCGTGATTTGTTGAACAAAGTCGGTAGGCAAGTTATTTATCAGGCGGGGTACAATGTATTTAGCTGTCCTCTCTCCGTACGCATTATTCGCACTCGTTGTATACAACCGGTTTTGAGCGACCGCCCGTGGTAAAGCTTGACCTGGATTATGGCTTAAGGTACTATTTATCCCGGCAAAAGATATTCACGCGGGTGTAGTCGCGAGCGATCTACTTCCAAATCCCTAATAACGTTATTGATTAAAGAACATATAAATGAATAAAATCAGAAACCCACGATCATCCAAACTTTCACATTTATAATGTGGGAGGTTGCATGTGAGAAATCATATTATTATGTTGGATTCAATAATTTCAACAATAGGTACCTAACAAGTTTTCTGTTAGTAGCAGCATGTTGTATGTAAAACGTGATTTGAAACCAGAAAAGCTATTTTATAAATTATTTTTACCTACTGACTGCCTCGGTGGCGCAGTTGTAATGCGTATGCGTTACGATTGAGGCTAACGCTGAGGTCTCGGGTTCGATCCCCGGGTCGGGTAAAGTGGTATTGGGTTTTTCTATTACGAAATGCTCAGTATCAGCCCGGAGTCTGGAATTTGTGCCCGGTATGGTGATAGGCTCGCCCCCTATCACATTGTGGGACGGAGAAACGCTCGGCGAAATGTGGGTGTACTGGTTACACCTCTGCCTACCCCTTCGGGGATTACAGGCGTGAGTGCGTATGTATGTATTTTTACCTAATATTCGGAACAAAAAAAATTGATAAAGGCAACGGAATAGCAGGTAAAATTCTTGAGTCATATTTATTTTAACTCGCAAGTCGCAACTATGTAGAGTAAATAGGTAGGTCTTATTCATAACTGTTGAGTATTGTGGGTAATTAATAGTTACTTTATATTTATGTACAATCGTTTTTGTAATAAATCAGTTTGTGAACCGCCGCTCGGGTTTCCGTACTAAAATCCTACTATAACAATAAAATCATGCGTAATGGTAGTATTTTAATGATCGTGTGTTTCTTTTCTGTCATTCGTAAATGATACAGCGTAAATCTATGTTACTTTGAGATACTCGTATTCAGGAGTAGGCTGAGCCTAATCAATGGGTCGGCTGACGCTGACGCATCACGCGACGGCACGCTTCGTCTACCTGCACTAATCCTACTTTTTTTTATGGTATAGGCCGGCAAACGAGCAAGTGGGTCACCTGATGGTAAGTGATCTCCACCGCCCATGTACGCACACAATACCAAAAAATCATGGGTGCGTTGCCGACCTTAAAGGAAAGGGATAATTAAGGAATTTCCAAGGGGAGGGGGTTTGGGCCTCCGGATATCTCACTCACCGTACCAAACGCAGCAGCAAGCTGCTACTTTACGTCGGTTTTCTGTGAGACAGTGGTAATGACCCGGACGAGCCGGCCCATACATGCTGTAGACAAGTGTCTACAGCGTGGCTCTACCACTCAAAAAACGAAACTACTATATATAACGTACTACAGAAAGGTGTGGTCATATTTAAAGGTCGTTACATACACCTGACAGTGAGTGTTTATATACCGGATCTTATCAAAATTTAGACAACCTAAAGTTTGATGCTAATTTTAATCCCTCGTTGATTAAGATCGATCAGAGGGCCAATTCTGCAATTTTAACTGACACTGCGAATGAATTTTAACCGAACTGAGATTACATTTTGAATTAATTAAAAATATGGCATTCTGCTCCTTTAAAAATTCGATATCATCTCAGTTAAATTGCATATAAACTGTCAATTCGATCAACTTTCAATGTCTTTCTTTTGTTGAAAATATGGCTTCGCATTATTATGCATTTCGCCAATGACAAGTATTTTACCGAATTTTACGTATCAGCTGCCATAGACTAAATTCTAGAAATTAAAAATGACCTAAGCGACAAAATCAATGTTACCAACTCACAATAAAATACCCACAATATGACTAATTTCAGTGATTAAAAAATTACGTAACTGGAGGTTATGGTTTTTTAATTAATTGATTTGACTAATTCCATGTATTTTATTTATTTCATTAATTTATCTATTCCATGGCATAACTGAAGGAAAACGGCACAACAGCACCACTCAGGCAGTCCTTTCCGGAAATAACCACAATCGCGATTATTTTATTGAAATTTGAAATTCTACCGAATTGCGGTTTTTTTATTTTGCAACACTGCTGAGGACATATCTATACTAAATAAAAATTGTGCGAGAGTTTTGGCGGGAATTTTGACAGTGCGATTGCTCTCATAATTTAATCTACACTAATATTCTAGAGAGGAAAGATTTTTTGTATTTTTGTATGTAACAAATAAACTTAAAAACTACTGGGCCGATTTCAAAAATAATTTGGCCGTTAGAAAGCTACATTATCACTGAGTAACATAGGCTGTAAACTCATTTCTAATACTTTACTGGAATAACGAGCACACAAAGTCGCACAATTTTGACTACTTTTAGTTGCTTGCAGTAAAAGAGAATAAAGTTAACTGAATTTGTCTGCAGTTACTCACAGTCACTTCACCTCAGTGTTGCCAAGTCAGATTTTTGAAAATATCGTGTTGTCCACATTAAAATACGGCATTTGCGTCAAAAATACAGTGCTTGATGGGAAAAAATACAGTCTATTTTACAGTGCAATAAAATGTCATACAAAAAAGGAAATAATTAAATTATTAAATAAAATATAAATTTATTTTAAACTTTATATCCTAAACTAACTTAACATTTTATTTGTATATATCGATCGCTGCAGAAATGGATGGCTGCGATGATGATGATATCGGTTTATTTTTTTTAATGTGTTTAATCAAAGAGTTTTATGTATACTACTAGACAAGCTGCGCGGTACATAGAAATAGTAGTATAGTAAATTAGTTGTATTACTAAGTTGCAGTCAATTGACCGTAACTCAATATTATCATCTCGCTTACTCTCAACTAGAACCCCGATTGCGCTCCCTGTTTGTGAACTGTCAAACTCCCGCGTTATGTGACGCAGTTTTACTTCTAAATAACCTGTCTAGTAGTAAACAATAATAATACGAAATTTTTACTGTAAAAAAATACTGTGTCTCCATATAAGGTATTTATAAAAATACCGTGTCCAGTAGATGGCATGAAAATACGGCAGATCTGCTGTAATTACAGTGCACTTGGCAACACTGCTTCACCTTCAGTCACATTTCGTTCTCAATATTTTGACGTTTGTCTGTAGACGAAATGCATTTTATATAGTTTTAAGTGTCTCACAATGGACACTGGCGAAATCACCAATCTACGGTGGAGCCAAACACAATTAAAAGAAGAAGAAGATAGTTAAGTGTCAAAATTGTTACCAGAATGCCGTTTTGGTTCAGTCAACTTGTATTCTACTTTCGATATCATTGCGTTCTAAGTTCTTGAATATTGGTTTAGCAGAATACCATTTGCAACTTTCTTGTCGCTGAGATTAGATCGGAATGATATTTTGAACAATTAAAATTACGAGAATTGGCCCTCTGATCACTAAACAATATTTGCATTACCTTTGCGCGCCTAGTAGCGGCTTCATTCGTAGATCAGCTATTTATCATTTAATATTTAACAAAGTTGCAAGTCGCATATTGTCATGTTATTCATTCGATAAAAAAGTATATACTTTATGTATGTCTTAACAATGCAATCAGATTAAGTAGGTACTACACTACAGAGGGTGAAATACTTATATCATACACAATACGTTGCTTAAATTTGACCACACTTTTCTGTAACAGGTTTGTATATTATAAATGTGAAAGTTTGGATGTTTGATAGTTTGTGAATTTGCATGTTTGTTAGTCAATCACGTCTTAACCAATACAAGGTGGTAGGCCCCTCGTATGCGAGAGGCCGTCTGGGTTGGTACCACCGCTTTGTCTTTTTCTGCCGCCAAGCAGCAGTGTGTAAGCACTGTTGTGTTCCGGTTTGAAGGACATTGAAGCCAGTGAAATTACTGAGCATTATGAGACTTGACACCTTATGTCTCAAGGTGACGAGCGCCATCCATGCAGTGCTTTGTAATTCAAAGTTCTGTGTGGTGTTGCTTCTGTTTATAGGCAGGCGTGGCGCTTACCATCAGGCGAGCGAACTGCTCGTTTCGTCAGTCAAGCCAATAAAAAAAAAACCAAAGACGTCAATGTATACTACTAGACAAGCTGAGCGGTACATAGAAATTGTACCACTAAGTTGTGGTCAATTGACCGTAACTCAATATTACCATCTCGCTTACTCTCAACTAGAACCACTATCGCGCCCCTTATTTGTGAGCTGGCAAACTCCAGCGAAATATGGCGCAATTTTACTTCTAAACAGCCCGTAGAGTAGTATACATTACATTCTTTGGCCTTAACAGGTTAACGGTTTGGGATGAAATCGGCACACAGGTAGACCAGGACCTGTATTAGAACATAGGTTATTTTTCATCCTGGAAAAGTTCACTCACGCGGGCAGTGCCGCGAGCAAAAGCTAGTGCGATAATAAATGACAAATAATAATAATAATACTAATCCTGTATTATATACCTACGTCCCACTCCTGGGCACGGGCGTCCTCTACTGAATAAGAGGGGTTAGGCCTTAGTCCACCACGCTGGCCTAATGCGGGTTGGCAGACTTCACATACCTTCGAAATTCTTATGAAGAACTTCTCAGGTATGCAGGTTTCCTCACGATGTTTCCTTCACCGTTAAAGCAAGTGATAATTAACAATTAATACACACGTAACTTAGAAAAGTCAGAGGTATCTGCATTTGGGGCTGGTTTCGAACCTGCGACTTTCGTCTCGACAGTCCATACCACTCGCCGCTGAGCTATCACGGCTACCAAAACATTCATTAATTTCAAAGTGTCAATATTAAGTTCTATTAACTGTGCTTTTTGTTATATTAACTTTCTATTTCCTCTTTAACTTCTAGGACAGCTCCGTGGCGCAGCGGGCGAGTAGTCGGCTGCGAAGCGAGAGGCCGTGGGTTCGATTCCCACACCGAGACAAATGTTTGTGTGAACCACAAATATTGGTCTCGGGTCTGGGTGTTGTGGGACCGCAAGTCCCTCGTAGTTCCTGATACCCACGACACAGGTTTACCTAGTGTGGGGTCAGGACTATGTGTGTGACTGTTGGGTGTATTATTATTATTATTATGTTTGTCTTGCCATAATCTCGGGACTACAGAGTCCCGGACCTTTGGAAGGCGTGCGTGGGGCCGAAGCCAACACGTAGAGGCCCGTTAGACAATTTTAATTTTATATGGTGATGTGACACCGCCCGGCGGCTATCCTTGTATACACTATAGAAGTGTATCCAAGGACAGCCCCCGGTCGGTGTAGGACTATTGTAGGGATGGGCAAAAATTTATATATACTATTTTATTGAGGTGAGGTGTTGATGGATCGGATAACCGAGTCTATGGGAAGGACTATGGCACCTGCCTGACCTATGTTGAAAACATGGATAAAATAGGCAGGTGGTGACTTGCCAACTCAGGTAGATGGGCTCCCTAAAATAGTCACTAGAAAAAGCGACAAGGGAGCAACACCCAGATGAGTGGCTAAAGGGTGGAGAGGTGTCACTGGGCTTTAAACAACGATCATTTGCTCCCTTAGGGTCCCATCACGTTGCCCACTCACCACTTACGTTTCACATCCACCCTTCGAGCATGAAGCTCTCGCGACTCCACTCTGACCGGCCGGTGAAGGCAAGCCAGAGGTGGGGGACCTGTTCCTCATCAGTGTTCACTCCAGCCGGCCAGTGAAGGCGAGCCAGAGATGAAGAACAGGAGCCTCCCCCGGGAGCACTCGGGTACGTAGGGTCGCTACTCCCCAACAGCTCGCCACAAGCTGCCCTGCGGGCTTATTATTATTATTATTAATATACTGTTGTTTCAGATTAGGCCGAAAGAAACTGTTAGTATTCACAGGACTAACAGGAGCAGTGATGGGTCTCGCCCGTAGCATTACGACATCATACTGGGTGTACATTGCTTTCGAGTTGATTGAATCATTAGTGGGAGATTCGTATTCATCAAATTATATGTTGGGTATGTTGCATTTTAATAGAAATTTTTATTTATTAGTATTATTCAGATACTAAAGAGATGGCAAGACGAATTCACCACGTTCGTAGTTTAGCACAAAGAAGAGAAGAATGATAAATAAATAAAGGGCTCCCCCCATTCCTATCCTAAAGGTAATTTCTCCAGGAAGCCATAGGCCTCCGCCTTTGGCTGGCAATGGGACATAATGGTAATGAGTGAAGGTTAATAAATAAATAAGAAACATTGTAATATGTATGAAAAACTAACTCCCTTGGTGGCGCAGTTGTAATGCGTACGCGTTACGAGTTACGGTTGAGGTTGAAGCTGAGGTCTCGGGTTCGATCCCCGGGTTGTGATGTTGGGTTTTTCTATTACGAAATGCTCAGTATCAACCCGGAGTCTGGAATTATGCCTGGTATGGCGATAGGCTCGCCCCCTATCACATCATGGGACGGAGATACGCTTGGCGAAATGTGGGTGTACTGGTTATACCTCTGCCTACCCTTCCGGGGATTATAGACGTGAGTGTATATGTATGTATGTATGAAAAAGTATGTAAGATCTATCAACCGCCTATGAACACGAAATACGTTATTCATAACCCCTGTTTATTATAGAAGTGGTAGCAGATAATTTAATACCAGGCTGATAATAAATAAATACACCCAACAGTCACACACATAGTCCCGACCCCACACTAGGTTAAACCTGTATCGTGGGTATCGGGAACTACGAGGGACTTGCGGTCCCACAACACCCAGACCCGAAACAAATATTTGTGGATTAGACAAACATTTGTCTCGGTGTGGGAATCGAACCCACGGCCTCACGCTTCGCAGCCGGCTACTCGCCCACTGCGCCACGGAGGCTGTCAAATATATTATTATTATAATTGTAAAAAACACACTATTTACATCAGGTATTATTAAAGCTATATTCGTTTTCCTTGGGCCTACTGTTTATGCTAATGTAGAGTGTTTCGATAAATCCTACGTTTTCTGAATATTTTACTTGATATAATTCATTACATTCTATAAAAAGGTCGAATTTAGCCTCACGGACTGATATAACATAATTTAATAAATGTATTTACAAACTAACTAAATCATTTTAATGTGTACTTTAACTAAAATCTGTTCCAAATTAAGCATATTAATTTATTTTATGGTAAATATTATAATGAGAAAAAATTAAACGGGCTCAATTCGTCTATATACCTATTTTTAATACATAACTTTGCCAAATGTGAACCGATTTAGGTGATTCTTTTTATATTGGATAGGGCTTAATTCGATGGTAATCCCATTTAAATGAGAAGAAAAGTCCACTCCTAAGGGGATGAAAGACTAAAACTTCAACATTTAGATACACCGATTTTGATGATTGTACCACTAAATAAAATCTCATATAAAATTATTCCACTAAAAATAGTAATATAAAAACTTTGATTAACGAGACAATGGCGAAACTTAGTTCCCGTTGCCGGTTGTGGGGGTCAGACGGCGGGTCACCCACGTAATACCAAATATCGTAAAATCTATGGTACAAGATGGTGAACACTGGCATTAAGCTGATATAACACCAGGCAGAAAGAAAGAATCAGATAAATCCTTATTGGTTCGGGGCAAAGTTTTATCACTTCTTTGTTTTAGAGAGTAGTGTCCTTAAGCTAAGTAGTGGGTGAAGTCCTGTATTCAAATCCCAGGTCAGGTAATCACAATAATTGTTTGAGTATTTCGTTTCCACAAATTGTATCTATTCTGGTTTTGTATGTTCCTCCAGGTGTTGAAATGGTGACCAAAGAAAATAGAGTGTTCTTTGCACCACTAATGATAGGCAGCATGGCAGTAGCAGGAGGGATGATGGCACTTATAGCCTGGCTAATCCCTTACTGGAGATATTTCCTAAGAGTGATCTATGGGCCAGGTCTCCTGTTCATCCTCCATGCCTTCTTCTTACCCGAGAGTGTCCGCTGGCTCTTAATAAAAGGCAGGAAAGAAGAAGCCAAAGACATACTTAGAAAAGCAGCTAAAACTAGCAATATAGATATAGATGAAGCAAAACTAGACAGCATATATTGTGAAAGAAGTGTTGGGAGTACAAACCTAGTATCTTTAATGAGAATGACAATTACATCCAGGAAACTGCTTCTAAGGTTTCTAGCATGTGCTTGTATGTGGATAACGTCGAGTTTCAACAAATATGCTTTGTTAATCAATTCGGTATCATTGGAAGGGAGTAAACATGTAAACTATGCATTGACTGCTTTGTCAGATCTACCAGCGAGTATTCTGTTGATCTTCATTCTCATCAGATTCAAAAGAAAGAATCCGTTGATATGCTCCTTTCTACTGACTGGAATGTTTTGCGTGGTGCAGTCTTTTATACCTAAAGGTAATTCATGTTGCTTTCCTAAAGCATTTTTAACAATGACGTTAATTACGCAAATGGTACATCTGATGCGATGCCACCCATAAAACCCCAGAATTGTAGGTTAATTTCTCTACTCTTAGGAAACAAAGGAGAAGTTACGGTGGTGTAATTGGACCTCCGGCAACAATGTGTCAACGAGTTTATTAAAATAACTATTTATTTGTTACATATGAAATTAAATTCACAACCCACAAGGAATGATTCTCCTTAATTATATAACGTAAGAATTTATAGACCCTGTTTTACATACAAGATGTGGCAGTAGAAATGTAATCTATTTCCAACTTCTTGTCATTACACAATCGAGTAAAGTAGTAAGTGCCTGCCAAATTTAAATTACAAAAATGGTTCTAATGGGGCTTAAATCATATTGAGATACATCATATTGGAGCACGAATAAATGAAAATTCATTAAAGATAAGGAAATAAAACAAAGAAGGACAAAATTATATTGTATAATTAATGTTGTATAGGGAGGTAAAGAAGACTACTGAAGTATTACTAAATCTTAAATTATGTATTTCATGAAATGATACTTATACGGTAAACTCTTTTTGCTTCCAGGTTATCCACAATTATCAATAACATTATTCCTAATGGGCAAATTTACATCAGCCATATCGTATGCCACCGTTTACTTGTATACTTCGGAATTATTCCCAACATACACTCGGAATACCATGCACGCTCTCTGCTCGTCTATAGGACGTCTTGGTTCTATTATAGCTCCACAAACACCTTTACTGGTAATCTTTCTTTTATCTTGATTGTTTTAATTTAATTTCCGTTTAAATAACTCTATTAATTGAACCTTTATTAGGTTAATCTTTAGCATTTTAAGTACTATTATTTTATTTAACACTACTTCTTTGAAGCCAGCGTCTGATATCAGTTTTAAGTCTGCATCAGATATGAGTTTTTGTCATTTTTTGATATCTTGTATAATTTAAAAAAGGAGAAAAGATGTTAAACGACCATAATGAAACTAAAATCTCATAAGCCACGATCGTCACAAAATACCGTGGGATAGCCATCTTGAGAACTCGAAACAATTGGAGTAATATCAAACGCATTAAAATGCAATAAAGCACCGAAGCCATATCTTGATATCCGTGATAGGTGGTCAAACTCAATATTAGATTACATAACAAAATTCTTTTTACAGATCCAGATCTGGTCAGGTCTACCTTCACTAATTGTTGGTAGTTTATCACTAATTACTGGGATCGTGATAATGATGATGCCGGACACATCAGAGGACGTTCTTCCAGACACTGTACGTGAGGCTGAAGCACTTGGTACTAAGAAACAAGAAAGGAACCCGAGACAGCGGGGGCTGTTGAAAATATAATTAATAAAAAATCCGTAAACGTGCCTTTTTAGGTATGCGACCGAGAGAAGTGCGACTGTTTCCATCCATGACTCGCGCCACTGGTCGCAGTCTCTGTCGCAAACCTCAAAACTTACCTTAACTAAGAATGAACAATGACGCGCTTTAAACATAGCACCAAATTAAATTAGGTACATTAATCTATCTATCTCTGTAAGGCAGAACGCAAACCAGAAGACCAATTCTATGTAAAATATCTATTGTTTAAACCCAGTTACGTTTCGAATTAGTAAGATATTAACCAAATTATTATTCATTATGCATTAATGAATATTGCCATTATGGAAAAACAACCGGATTACAGAGGAACTCATAATTAAACAAACATGGAAATGTATCACTAGAATGATTTCATATTAACGAATTGCCTTCCGTCTAACGTTATAACACAATAATATATATTATTACTAGCTTTTGCTCGCGGCTCCACCCGCGTGAATGTCATTTTCCGGGATAAAAAAGTACCTAAGTAGCCTAAGTTACTCCTTATTACATCAGCTATCTGCCAGTCAGAATTGGTCCAGCTGTTCCAGAGATTAGCCGGAACAAACAAACAGACAGACATACAGACAAAAATTGTAAAAAAAATAATTTTGGTATATGTAGCGTATATACATACATCCATATGCATGTAGTAAAAAGCGGTTGTTTTAATATTACAAACAGAAACTTCAATTTTATTTATTTGTATAGATTATGTCCGCCAACCAGTTCAAAAGTTCTCGAAAATAGTCATGCTACGCTCTATTGGGATCGATCTATTATTACAGATAGGACTATTGTTGCTAATAAGCCTGATATTCCGATAATAGATCGATTGACGCGCCGAGCAATGCTTGTTGATGTCACCATTCCGCATGATGAGAAACTCGTAAAAGCCGAAAAAGAGAAAATATTCAAATATCTAGATCTGACACACAAGGTTACTGACATGTGGGATGTGGGCTCGACATTCATTGTCCCGATAGTTGTTTCCGCCCATGGGTTCATACTGATGAGTCCCAACCAACATCTTCAGAGGCTTGGTGGTTGGGTCAGAAGTCAGATGCAGAAGGTAGTATTATTAGACATGGCACGCATTGTGAGTTCCTCAGGCGACTAACCACCGGTGGCTTGGATCTTAGACCTCGCCATCGGAGGATGTAGTTGTTTGTTTACATTTTAATAGTATTTTTTAAATGATATATATTTAAAAATGTAACAAAAATTTTTAAATAAAGAGTACCAAACATATATAATTATTAAGAGAAACTCCGTTTAATTTCCAATATGCGTTGCTTGCTAACATAACACTGTGCTAAGTTTACTCAAATTAAAATAAAAGCATTTCTAAATACGTGAAAATTGTTATTATATGAAAGGATTCATATTTTTGTTTAACTTCCCCTCATTATGTACATGTGTTGGTATTCCGGGTTTAAAATGCGTTAGCATAGCGTCCTTGAATTGTTTTAATAATCATAAAAGACTTAGTAAAATTTAAAACAAGAAATGGAGTGGCAAGGAGCCGAAACATGAATCCTTTTCCGTTGGAAATTGACACTGTAGAGGTTTAATTGGTAGACAATAGTTATAAAATAGATTTGCACAATCACAAATATAATAAAAATAACATTACATTGACTGGTAGAGCCACGCTGTAGACAGTTTTGTCTGGGCCGGCTGGTCCGGGTCGTTACCACTGTCTCACAGGAAATCAACGTAAAGTAACAGCTTGCTGTTGCGTTTGTACGGTGAGTGAGATATCCGGACGCCCAAATCCCCCTCCCTTTCTAATCCCTTTCCTTTAAGGTCGGCAACGCACCCATGATTCTTTTAGTATTGTGAGCGTACATGGGCGGTGGAGATCACTTATCATCAGGTGATCCACTTGCACGTTTGCCGGCCTATGATATAAAAAAAAATTACAAAGTGTAAAATAAAAATATCTTACAAGAAACATATTATAATAGTAAAGGTTTTTTCCGAGTCCTAGTCATTCAAGTTCAGTGATTCAATTCATTAGGTCAAATGGAATTGCACCGACTCTAAAAATACGCATAGCAAAGCTATATTATCTTTTAATTACTTTTATTTTATTAATGTAATTGCTCAAAATAATGCATGTGGTGCCAACCTGTAATTAATTGTTACACTTACGTTATATTAATATTCTATGTACCTAATATTAGTTATTGGTGTAAAGAATTGTTGGTGGCCAAATAAATAAATAAAATAAAATAAAGTAAGTTAGTAGTGCTATTTTAAATCGCCTCAAAAAAACATGGGATTCTCAATTTCGTCTGTTATTTTTTGAGTTTTATTTTTAGCTTTTGAGGTTTTCGAGACGATTATTATTTGTTAAAAAGAATTTCCGACGTTTTAATTTTATTGAGTTTATCGCCAAACCAGGCACAAATTCCAACCCAACGAAATTATTATGTGATTTTTCGGAACTAAAACTCAAACACAAATTGTGATTGTACGACCTGGGAATTGAACCCAAGACCTCAAGGTTCTAAGCCTTTGTGCGCTGTCATACTAAGAGGCGGTTTTTATAAATTGAGGTACGAAACACACAGATCAATAAAACCGGACTACACTCGGTAGAGAAACCAATGTATATACATAGCTATACCTATGTAGGTGCTATCTAAAAGATACATACATACGCACTCACGTCTGTAATCCCCGAAGGGGTAGGCAGAGGTGTAACCAGTACACCCGCATTTCGCCGAACGTATCTCCGTCCCACAATGTGGTAGAGGGCGAGCCTATCGCCATACCGGGCACAAATTCCAGACTCCGGGCTGATACTGAGCATTTCGTAATAGAAAAACCCAATACCACTTTACCCGACCCGGGGATCGAATCCGAGAGCTCAGCGTTGGCCTCAATCGTAACGCGTACGCATTACAACTGCGCCACCGAGGCAGTCTAAAAGATGTTGTAAGTATAAATATTCATATTTTATGAAATTATTCAACACATTTGTTAAAATTAATATAAATGCTATCGTATGAATCGGAAATTAAGGAATGTTGTAGAAAAATTAAAAAATGAACCTACTCCCAAATAAATTGCATCGCAACGGCATCAAACTAAATTTATAGTCACAAGAAATAAAGTTGAGAATGCAAAACTATCGCAGAAGGTAAATGACGGAAGTATATTTTTACATATAACATTTTTATGTAAATTGTTTTGTTTTTTTTAACCAACTTAATTTAGCTAGGTATTTGACTTTTTGAAAGGTTACAATAGAAATAACCTATACAGCGTATTGATATACTAATAAATAATAATATCTAATGTCGCGATTCCTTTTATGTGGGTTGGTATTACCGCTTTGTCTATTTCTGCCGCCAAGCATCAGCGCGTAAGCATTGTTGTGTTCCGGTTTGAAGGACATTGTAGCCAGATACTGGTAAGTTCGGCTCTCAGAGAAAACCGAAGTAAAGTAGCAACGAAGTAGCTATTGTGTTACGTCCGGGAGAGTTCAACGGTTACAAAATACACAAACTTTGATTCCTTATTCCATCCCCTTAAAAAACATAATATACCCTGTATCCGTGATTGAGGTTCAAGGTATGATCATACCAATAATAATAATACTAGCCCTGTAATATATACGTCCCACTGCTGGGCACGGGCCTTTTCTGATGAATGAGAGGGATTAGGCCTTAATCCACCACGCTGGCCTAATGTGGGTTGGCAGAATTCACATAACTTCGAAATTCTTATGAAGAACTTCTCAGGTATGCAGTTTTCCTCACGATGTTTCCTTCACCGTTAAAGCAAGTGATAATTAACAATTAATACACACGTAACTCAGAAAAGTCAGAGGTGTATGCACTTGGGGCTGGTTTCGAACCTGCGACTTTCGTCTCGACAGTCCATACCACTTCCCACTGAGCTATCACCATACCAAATTTCAGCAAAATAGGTTCAGTGGTTTATAAATTCCTATGCAAAATAGGTTCAGTGGTTTATAAATTCCTATGCAAAATAGGTTCAGTGGTTTATAAATTCCTATGCAAAATAGGTTCAGTGGTTTATAAATTCCTATGCAAAATAGGTTCAGTGGTTTATAAATTCCTATGCAAAATTTTATAAAATCTGTTTTAATTAGGGTTTCACATAAAAAAAATGATTAAAGGGCTTATTTAAAAAAAAAAGTATTCTACGTCCGAACCCGAGGTTCTTCAAAGTATTCTCACATCAAGTTTAATAAAAATCCAATTGCATTTCAAGTTAAATCCGGACAAACTTAAAGACAAAAGAACTTATGTATTTGTACAGATAGAAGAATAATTATTACTATGCTGGCATTCGTATAATGTATTTTAAATCCTTTCTATATCTAATCTATTATGAATGATGCTCCGAATTCACGTTGAAGTGGAGCAAGCGTAGGAGGACGATGATGTAACTCTACAAGCATCTCGGTAACATACGAATAGAAACACGTAGGTTCAAAGATACTAGTTTTGTATCGGCTATAGTCAAAATTCGACCATTAGAAACAACTATAACACTATAGCCACGAACGTGATCAAATTAAAGATATTTTAATGGTTAAAGCATTTTGAGAAACTATTTTTTCATTAGCTTGAATAACGAGACGAGCAGGTCACTCGCCTGATGGTAAGCGCCATAAACAGAAGCAACGCCACACCATACAAAGCACTACATGGCACTAGAGTGCGTTCGTCACTCCGAGACATATATTGTTAAGTCTCATAATGTCCAATAATTTCACTGGCTTCAATATCCTTCAAACAGTGCTTACACATAGTTGCTTGCCGTAAAAATAGAAAAAACGGTGCTACCATCCCCAATGGCATCTCGCAACCTAGGGACCTACTACCTTGAAAAGTGTTCTATATTTTACATGCCATCACTAAACACATAAGAGCCAATAGTCTTACTACGCAGGATGCCCAAGATCGGGCCAAGTGAAGGGGTTTAAATAGGTAAGCGGAGCCTAGCACTAAACCAGGATAATTCCAGGCAGAATAAAATACAAATAAAGAACGGCAACATATTTATTATTTATTTTGAGCACATATATGCACAATTATACCTTTCGAATAATATAAATTACATTCCCATATCATAATACACTAATAATCATGCCTTTATCCCCGAAGTGGTAGGCAGAGGTGGAATTAGTGCTACACCCATGTTGCGCCGAGCTTACTTCCGTCCTATGACGTGTAGGGGGCGAGCCTATCTCCATACTGGGCACAAACTCCAATCCCGGGCAATTAATGTGTGATTTTTCGAATCGAAAACTCTAATTATGATATCCCGACCTAGGAATTGAACCCAGGAACTCACGATTCTCAGCTGTGTTATTATTTATTTATTTTATTGGAAATGGAGGGGAATTTGGTCCTCCGGATATCACACTCACCGTACAAAACGCAGCAGCAAGCTGCTACTTTACGCCGGTTTCCTGTGAGACAGTGGTAACGACCCGGACGAGCCGGTCCATGCATGTCGTAGACACAACTGTCTACAGCGTGTCTATACCACTCAAGAACTAATACTGATAAAAGACGTGGGAAATTTGTTTAAAAAAAATATTTCTCTAATAAACTTTAATATTAATAACGTTGGTAATAAAATATTTATTCTGGAGAAATAAAATAAAATTATTGCCTAGGAAACAATGATCAGTTTTGCGTTAACGACAAAATCATTTTTAAGAACAATTCAGTTCAATGTACGTTACTGTATCATTGTTATGAGCATTTTAATCATCGAATGTTTTTAGTGATGCTTTATTCATTTTGTAGAACAAGTCCCAGAAAGCCATCCTCTCATGCAGAGGTCTTGCAATGAGGGTCATGCTTGAATTTATTTTCATACAATGCGCTGCTTCTGTGGTTACTGGATTCCATTTCACTGGTAGAAGGTAGTTTGTCTTCGGGGTAGGATCACTGAAATATTAAAGCACTATATGCAATCACGCTTGTAATCCCCGAAAGGGTAGGCAGAGGTATAACCTGTACACCAATATTTTGCTGAGCGAATCTCCGTCGGGCGATCCATACTGGGCACAATTCCAGAATCCGGGCTGATACTGAGCAATTCGTAATAGAAAAATCCAATATCACTTTTACTCGACCCGGGGATCGAACCCGAGACCTCAGTCGTAACGCGTACGCAATACAACTGCGCCACTGAGGCAGTCAAGGGAACTTTTAAGTAATCCAAATATCTATTAAAGGTCCGTAACTAAAGATTCATGACAAAGAATATGTAAGGCTGATACTAGCCCGAAACGGCTGAACTTACCCGTATTTTGCAAAGTTTGTCCACATTTTAGTCATTCGATCCAAAACTAGTTGATCTGCAACAGTTGGCACGTCTGGTAGAACAGTCATGCTGAATAAGTATCCCATCTCATCTTCGTGAGCTGTTCCTTTTACAGTGATATTATCTTTGCTTTTGCCAATATTCCTTCCACCAGAATATGAAAACATGTAGTAATATATATTTCCAGCGCCACTCTCGATAAACTGCTTCATACTTCTCTGCACAGGATGGATGTATGTGAAGTCTGAATCGAAGTCGAGTATCGGCCATACAACATTTTTAGTAATGGGTTCATCACCTATGTAGAAGCGACGGACTAAATTCTCCATTTCTACCAGTTCAGCTTCCGAAAAATTGAATGACATTTGTAAATTATCTTTGAATATGTCCAATTCATTAAAATATGCAACATCTCGGTTGAGATACTTGGTCATACGTTCGTCTTCATTAAAACCTAATAATACAGGCATATTTGCAACCTTAGGTACTGGCGTATCGATCCACGTAGTAGTCAGAAAGTTATCAACGCCATCAATCACTTTTTCAACGCAAGGTTTAAAAAACATGTTGAGTGCTATAGAGGCATTGATTACCTTCTTCGGTTCAGCCGATGCGAGGAATGCTAAGGCGTCGTGTAAATCTGTTGTGATGTAGCCAAGATTCTCAGCTAATTTCAGTGGCGCTCTTTTGTCAGGTTCTGTAAAAACAGTACCTGCTACTGCGCTTCCACTTTCCATGATTATCTTATTAAATAAATTTTTATTTTGAGATCTTAGATGAAATTCTATAGAGTGTCCACCAGCGCTTTCACCAAACAAAGTAATACTATCGACGTCACCACCAAACGGTTCTATATTGTCGTAGACCCACCTCATCGCCATGTATTGGTCTTTGAGACCTTGGTTGCCTGGTACTTCTGCGATGTCGAGACACATGAAACCGTAAGGTCCCACACGATAGTTGATTGTTACTACGATGACATTATACCTAATGAGATACTTCGGGTCGTATGAAGATCCGCTGGCAGAACCTCGCTGGAAAGCACCTCCGTAAATCCAGATCATGACAGGCAGCTTTTTTCTGGAGGCAACTGTTACAGGCACGTAAATGTTCAGACGGAGGCAATCGAGGGAACCGACTGCAGAATTATTGGACAGATAGACTTGAGGACATATAGCACTATCATCATAGGCTTTATAGGGTTTTTCGAAATTTGGGTACTCGGTTGCAATCTAAAATCATGGAAAAATAAAACATAATAAATTCAGCATTGCACACATTAAAAATAAAGAAATAAAAGGTTAACATTTTTATGGTCGTTGGGGCGCGGCGACTACACTTTCGTGACTATTCGCCGGACCGAGAGGCGTGGATGTCCCATATAAGTACCTACATGTTAAGCCAATGTGAACGAATTTCGTAACATGTATAACTTTTTCATCTTGCCGTCACTTCTTACCAACAATGACAACACCTTAAATGACATGTCATGGCGAAATGTTACGGGGCTCAAAGCGAATCGGTCCGTGACAGTGGCGGATCCAGGATTTTGGTTTTGGATCCGCTAGTGGTCCGTGACATTAGGTCGCGCGGTCGACGATCGTAACATTTTAACATACGTTGATACAACACACACAACATAACAAAACTTAATAGTTCGTCACGCATGATTGTCATAGTCACGTCTGTCGATGCGGCGAAATATCACAAGTGGAGACGCAGGCAGTAGGTGCAATATCACCACGTAATACGATCCATCGATATCATTCTATAACAATAAATTAAACAAATTCTATTATTATTATATTATAATAAAACAACTCACACCAAATGGATTCGAAGCGTTCACCAAAGCAAAAGGTATTCCCATGTACATAAAATAACTCCCATCACTTGATGTCAAACCTTTGACAACACCAACGTTGGTTCGCACTGCATTAAAATTGCAAAGAGCAACACTTTGATAGATGCTTACTAAACATAATAATAATATTACAAATGACCTAGACATTCTGCCGCCACGTTTTTTGTTACAGTAATCGAAAACTTGTTCTGCTTGCAAGTTTTATACCAGAAGTTACAAAGAACCAATATTAATGTGAAATATTGTAAAATGGTCTGTCTGTTTGTGGCGTTAATTACTAGTTTCTATATGAATTTTGGCTACAGCATGAAAGGCTGGTTCGACCGTGGGATACAATTGTTTCACAAATAACCATCGTGAAGTGACAGCTTGCTGAACGCACGTTAATGAGATTTCCGGATGCCGTCAACAACGCACTCTTGATTCTTCTAGTATTGTGGATTTCCATGAGCAGCGGGAATCATTTTTTCTTTTTTTATTAGCTTGAGTGACGAAACGAGCCTGATATGATTATAATTATATACGCACTCACACCTGTAATCCCCGAAGGGGTAGGCAGAGGTGTAACCAGTACACCCACATTTCGCCGAGCGTATTTCCGTCCCTTATGTGATAGGGGCGAGCCTATCGCCATACCGGGCACAAATTCCAGACTCCGGGCTGATACTGAGCATATCGTAATAGAAAAACCCAATACCACTTTACTCGACCCGGGGATCGAACCCGAGACCTCAGCGTTGACCTCAATCGTAACGCTTACGCATTACAACTGCGCCACCGAGGCAGTCTATAAGTATATAATAATTCTATATCCAGAATTATTTATATTATTATTATTTATTTATGGATATTGAAGTAGTGTTTATTATTGGTCAGATTTACGAAACGAGCAGGTCGCTCGCCTGATGGTAAACATCACGCCTACCCATAAACAAAAACAACACCACGCAGAAATTTGAACTACAACGCACTGTATGCCATTCGACTACGCTCGTCACCCCGAGACATAAGATGTCAAGTCTCATAATGCCCAGTAATTTCACCGGCTTTAATGTTGTTCAAACCGGAACACAACAGTGTTACACACTGCATGCTGCTTGGTGGTAGTAATAGAAAAAACGGTGGCACCAACCCAGACGGCCTCTCGCATACGAGGGGCTAACCACCTTCTTGTAAATCTTGCTGTTGGGATCCTTTCTTGTTCGTTCAATTGAGATATAATACTATACAAAAGCTAATAGATATTTATGGGATATTTGAATGATTTGACAGCCTCCATAGCGCGGCGGGCGGAATAGGCGGGCGTGAAACGAGGAGCCACAAGTTCGATTTCCGCATCGAGACAAAATATGACCCACAAATATTTTTTTAATGCCTGGAACTGTCCAGAACGTAATTCGTAAGTGCCTCGTAGTTTCTGATACCCACGATTCAGGTTATCCTAGTGTGGGGTCAGGACTTTGCCAGGTGTAAGGAAAACGCTTTCGAAAAGGAAGATAGATGGTAGTGCTGGTATTAACAGACACGATACTGCTATAAAAATCGCGAAATAAGTTCCATGTTTTTTTCACGCATAGTCTTGTTTGAAGCAATAAATACAATGAAGTTTTATTCAAATAATAATTAAAATAGTATTTTGCTTAATAACGTTATTTGAAGCTAATAAAAAAATATCGACGCTCGGAATCAGCTGTGGGGTCGGCGCACGGCGCGATATACCTACTTAGTATTGGAGCGCGGTAATGCGCGCGGGTCATTGACCCCGACTTTAGAATTTTTACGCTTTACATTGCGGGCTTACGTTTCCAAAATGGCAAGTAAACAGCAAAGGAAAAGTGGTTTGCGTTAATGTGTGTGTTTTATCACTGTTTCAGCTTAGGAAGCCGTCGCCTTATACCCGGTATATGTAACTATTGGATGATTTATTTATTTAAAACATACATACATACGCACTCACGCCTGTAATCCCCGAAGTTAATGTAATTAATGTTTTATTTATTTAAGTCTGATTAGGATTACCTAATTAAATAAGGTTGAATAAAGCAAAATAAGACTGGAAGTATTTGGGTTTTTATAGCTTAAGCCGGCAAACAAACAAGTGAGTCACCTGATGGTAAGTGATCGCCACCGATGTAGGCCCACAATATCAAAGGAATTCATGGGCGCGTTGCCAACTTAAAAGGAAAGGGATAATTAATGGATTGATTTGGGCCTCCGGATATCTCACTCACCGTACAACACGCAGCAGCAAGCCGCTACTTTATGTCGATTCTCTGTGAAACAGTGTTAACGACCCAGTTAAGCCGGCTCATTCGTGCTGTAGACAAAGCTGTCTAAAGCGTCGCTCTACCACTCAAAAAAACCGAGTGAAATAATATTAACAAAATGTAACACACAAAGTCGCAGGCGTAAAGTAACTTATTTATATATTAAAAACAACGACATAAAAAAAACCGGTTAACTGCGTGTCGAACCACGCACAGTGATGGATTTTGTAGAGTAAAAGTGTTTTTCTAGATAGTAGGTCCCTCGTTTGCGAGAGGCCGTCTGGGTTGATACCACCGGTTTGTCTAATTCTGCTGCCAAACACGTACACGTACTTACACACTACGTATTTTGGTTTGAACGACATTGAACCAAGTGAAATTACTGGGAATTATGAGATATAACAACTTATATCTCAGGGGGACGAACGCAGCCCAATACTATGCAGTGCTTTATAGTTCAAAATGTGTGGCGTTGCTTATGTTTATGGACATGCTTACCATAATTAAAAAAGCTAAAATATCCTATAATGAAAAAACTATAAACATAGCATATCGAAACAAATTTCCGTTGGAAGTGCCTTTAAAGTTAAACTATCTTCTTTTTTTTAAAGTTAGAGGAGGGGACAAATTTTTCAGGACTTTGGACACGCATATCTCACAAACTAATGACTTACACAAGTAAATTAACTACCTCTATTTTTAAGGAGCTATCAAATGATACCACATATACTTTTGTGCAATGGAAAAGGATTCATCCCGCAGCTACATGTATGGAGAGACGCCCCAATAAAAATCATTTTCTTATTAGAATATTTACACTTACCATCCATATTTTATACATATAATACTAATAGTGTCCGAGTAAAATGGCTGTGACGACATACGACGCGACGGACAGACGAAATAATAGTGGGTTCCATTTTTGCAATTTGGCTATGGAACTCTAAAAATAAATATAATACAATGCTTACCATAATTTGGTTACCGGTTTATTTTCAAATAAGGAATTAACACCGATCGTTGACATTTTCGGTGACCGATTATTTATTCTCCGATAAATTCCGCCTTTCGATAAATTAGAGTTGAATCAAACAATTCTATTAACTGTATTCTATTCTTATAACTGTGTCTACTCTGTTGTCACCAACAGAACTTAACTAGAAATTGTTTAATTCTGCTAAAAGGTTGTGTAATCAATGGACTTCGAGAGAGTAGGATGTTTCTCGGACTCCACTAATTTTAGCCTGACAGGACTAAAAAAAGGTAACGTTTTTTTATAGCATAGACCAGTAAACGAGCAAGTGGGGTCACCTGATAGTAAGTGATCTCCACCGCCCATGTACACCCACAATACCAGAAGCATCATGGGTACGTGTGTACCCAGTTACAACTGCCGGCCTCTGTGGTGGACAATTATAATTTCCAAGTACTCCCTAATTTTCTATTTGATTAATTTCGTTGCGGGATAAAGACACGATTTGCATTCCCAGAGACTCGCCGGGCTTCATTGCTCGGTGTCGAAATATGTGTGCCACTGTCGATCCTGGTTTACAGGAGTTACAGTGGCGGGTGTGTGGGCGGGATAGTCTCGTGCCGGCCTCTGCCAAAACAAATACGGCAGTTTTTATACGAAGTTAATTAATAACATATTTAAAATTTATATGTTTATTCATAATATAAGTATTTATTCATGTGCGCACATTTTCATCATTTTCATGGGTAAAACAGAGGCAAGCACACATTTTTAAATCACGTGGCACATACTTGCTATACCATTGTATTGCGAGTTTAATTTTCTATAAAAACGTGCTTTCATGTGTCGATTGCTATGACAGTATCGATGCAAACATCGTTGTGTTTTTTATAGCGGCAAACGAACAAGTGGGTCACCTTATAGTAAGTAATCTCAAGACTCATAAAACCAGAATCATGGATGCATAAAAGAAATGGATGTTGGGTAGGGGAGTGGGTATTTGGCCCTCCGAAAATCTTACTCACCGTATGAAACACAACAGATAGTTGTAACTTCAAATTTTCGGTAATCTGTGCTATATTTATATATATATACCTTGCTACCCGTTATCGGACAACGGTACAATGGGTATCAGAAACTACGACGAACATACGGGCCCACAACACCCAGACCCGAAACAAGTATTTATGGATCACACAAACATTTGTCATGGTGCGGGAATCGAACCCACGGCTCTGGCTTCGCAGCCGGCTACTCGCCCACTACACCACTGAGGCTGTTATAACAAAAACCCACAAAAAAGAAACATTTTTTTGAAACTATAACGATTTCCAAACAATTTCAAATGAGCATGTTTTTATTATTTTTGTCTCAGAAATGACAGCATTGTGAATCGTTTGTGACGTCACAGTTCATGTTCATGTTCATGACTTGTCAACTATAGACAAGTCTTTGTAATGTCAATAATCAGAGAAATCCAAAGATCAAGATACAAAACTTACCTACGATTTTCTTTACCGTGGCAGGAGCATTGATTTTATATGCTCTATAAAGAAGAGATATGCCTTACCTTAGCTTTAGCTACCAAACAAAGTCGCTTTCCATCTTTCCATTCCACATCATTCCAGCGCAATGGTAGCACAAATTAAGTGCTAGACTAGCGAAAGCCGAAGCCACACTAGCAGGAGCTTCGCTTAATACCATGTTTGGTGAATTGCCTAGCTCGAACCGGGCAACGCAGCTTGCTGAAATAGGTGCTATGTGTCAGGTGCAAGGCGTCTGCAGGTATTTCAGTTCAAATTTGGATGTGTCGATATTTACACGATTCCACTATCATAGCTAACCAAAAAATCTTTATCTCGATAATTTAAAATATCTACTTATGTAGCCTACTTTCTGTACTTGTAATACTTTTTGGATCATTATCATCATTGTATTCCTATGTCTCCCAATCAGGGCAGATGGCAGACACAGTGGTTCTCCTTCGCGTTCTGTCACTGGCTGCATGCTTGTTACTTCACTCCAGGTTAGACTAATACCCTGCACCTCCAATACAACTGGACGCCGCCAGGTATTTTTCGGTCGTCCACGCTTTTCCTGTGGGTTCCAATCCAGAGCTTGTCTGGGAATGTGGTCACGGTGTCTGCGTAAGGTGTGCCCGATCCAGTTCCACTTGCGGCAGCGTATCTGTAGTTCTATAGGGACCTCTCGGCACAGTCTTTACAGCTCAGCATTTGTAATTGTGTCCGGCCAAAAAATCCTGAAGATCTGACGCAGCGAGCGGTTTATGAAGACTTTTTGGATATACAACTTTAATTCATACGCTTCATTCGAGCGCTCCTGCACACTACTACTTATAATACACTATTGTAATCAAGCCGTTTCAGAATTTAAACGTGGTAAATTCCAACTGAAGATACGAAGTCGCCTCATTCCAGCACATTGTCAGCTACCGCTGCAGGTTTTTCTCTCCTATGCGAAAGGCATAACCGCTTTGTTATTTCTGACGTGTGTTACAGTTTGGAGGACATCGAAGCCAGTGAAATTAGGTACTGGACATTTTAACATCTAATGTTTTGGGGTGACGAGCGCATTGAACTGCTACAGAGTAATTTGTTATTTAAAGTCCTGGGTGATGTTGCTACATTGCAGGTGCAGTGTTTGCGATTAGGCGAACGACCTGCTCATTTCGTCATTCAGGCTAATAAAAAGCAACCAAAATACGGTATTATTACCTTAACAACGGCACAGCCTACACAGACAGACACGTCGCACACATATGTAAACCTTTAGCGAACTATTTGCGGCAATTGCAAGCTAAAATTGAATAGCAGAGTTAAACAGCGGTCGGTAGTCTCAAATTAAATGCAAATGCGTCCTCAATGAAAGCATGGCGTTTTAAAATCACTAACGACGATTGTGTTTGAATGTGTATTTTCTGTGTACTAATTGCATCGGTCAGCAAAAAATTACGATTGTTTCTGCGACTTATGCTAACTTTTTATTTCTGCCGAGTGTAATTTACTTCTCACAAAGACCCGTCTTCCGACTCTATCGTAATTTAGGCAGAGCTCAATTATTATGCCTTTTATTTGGAGGGAGGCCGCCCCGGATCCACCGGATCCATTTCGAACCGGGGCAGAAAGTTGATAGTCCAACATTTGAGATAAATTACTTTAAAAAAACTCACAAATATATGACGGTTGGCATTTCTTGTGTATGGGATATAAGACATTGTGTGTGTACTTTTCACTTATACCTGTACGCCTGTGTGGCGCCTTTTTCGTCGACGGTGAGCCAACCAGGCTTCCGTATGCTAGGCGCTTTCTGGAGCTACTTTTATATTTTTAATCATAATATTATATTATGATTTTGGCGCCCCCTGAAACTGCCGCCCGGGTAGCCCAGCCAGTCTCCAGTTCAGTAAAATCAGTGCTCAGTCGATAGTCCAAGTGTTCATTACGCGGTATCTATGCTGGTTTACTATTCGGTTCTAGTTGTTTTAGTTATAATTAGAGAGCGGTCTCGAGAGAATCCTGACATGGGGTTGTGGTCTGTAAAGCAGTGATATTGTAAATGTAACCAATAAACTATGAGTTCAAGTGATTAGTGTCGTTTGGTATTAATTAAATAATATTCCTCTCACGTAACTTCTAACACAAGTTCGCTCCTTTCTTGGATTTAACCTACAAAGTTTTCCAAATAATTGAGACCGAACTTTTTCTATATACCCGGTATATACAATGGCCACGCGGATCACCAGTCAAGTCCGAGTGGCTCTAGAACGATAAAAAAATCCAAATGGGGAAGTACACGGATCGGCCTGTTTGCGCCCACCGAGCACACGTGGTGACGAACTACGAGTGCTTGGATTAAAAAAACAACCAAGCCCTGTTTTACGACACTTTCTCCCAGATGTGGAATAGTTTATCGTAGGTATTCCCTCCACCCTTTCTGATCCCCAAAATGCTGGATCATCTCAATCAAGCACAGGAAACGTACCTGTTAGTAGTTCCATGATGGGAGCAGAATTTTCAGGCGTCCGGATATCAAATCCTGGTAAATTGCCTGGTCTAGCAACCCCATTCACAATGTACCACCTAAACAAAGTCCTGATCGATACGACAACAGGATTTCTACCACCGGACGTCCACAACATGAATTGTGGTGTGGAAATATGTGTTTGGGATGGTAACAAACTGAAATACTAGTCAGTTAGACCTTCTCGGGAAGTCCTGACATCCTTCAACACGTAAAGTTTACACTGTTGCTTGGAAAAGATGGCTAAATTACAAAGACTTTAATGTATACTACTAGACAAGCTGCGCGGTACATAGAAATTGTACCACTAAGTTGCGGTCAATTGACCGTAACTTAATACTCCCATCTCACTTACTCTCAACTAGAATCCCTATCGCGCTCCCTGTTTGTGAGCTGTCAAACTCCCGCGTTATGTGACGCAATTTTACTTCTAAACAGCCCGTCTAGTAGTATACATAAGCCTTTGCTAAATTAATGCGAATCTCAACAAATTACCCCGCATCTCCGATAGCAAGCGATTTGACTAGATTTTTATCTAACCTCCATTAAGTTCATAATTTATCGTATTCTATTTTGTTCCACAAATCCATAGTCTCAACTCTTTGCAAGTCAATTAAGTTAAAATGTCCTAGTAAAACATGTTCTAAAATCTATAGCTTTACGAAAACCGGCCACCAGTGCCAAACCCCCGGTTTAGAACATTGTCCTTGCTAGCTTCTTAAAGAGCAAGCGCCTTGTTGATAATAATATTTTAGAGGCATACCGCTTCTCTACCCCTCCTATGTTGAGGTAGAAGGATCCATTATTTAACAATGCTTAGAGTTGACTAATAATTACCTGGTTCAAAATAATGTAATCGTATTTTAGCCGATTTTTGTTTCATCAACCGATTCTGAAGATTATAGACAATCCGGCGGGAAATTATTTACTAATAAAGAGAACAAAACCTTAGACTCCCGTCTACTGGGCTAAGCATAGAATCTTCCTTTGAGAGTCGTAAAAGAGCTGCAAATTCCAATAATTTGTTTGGTAATATTAGAAGCGATCCTAGACCAGCATCGAAAACCTTAATTGCAGGCTAGAAATCCTTTTTAATAGATGCAGGTATAAAGACATCCCAGCTCGCTATCCGAAAATTCACGCGCAGGAAGATGCGGGAGGCACCGTTACCCCCCTGACAGATGCCTGGGCGGCGGACACGTGGAAGTCCGTCGTCCGACACTTAAGGCCTCGAGGAGACGCGCGCGGCGTTCCCGCGCGAACTTCTCGAGCGGAGCAAATATGCGGGTGGATAACTCCTCCATCACCCACCGACCCGAGAGGCCCTTTACAAGGGCTGGCGCCATCGGGGCCACGGAAGAGTACAATAGCGTCCCCGTAGCTCCGACTGAACAAGCGTACCCGGAGGAACACCGTTGGGTTTTAATCCGTGGGAGTCGGACATAACCGCCCCGACTGACCACGCGGTGGGGCGATACCCATAAAGGGTTTCCCAACGTTAAAAAAAGGTATAATGACATCCCCGGAGAGCATTGTGGCCTTAAAAAAACTAGCTCGATAATTGAGAATATTCCCCCAATGATAATTAGCGGACACTAAATACGTTTCATAAATTTTATAAACGTGAGGTTATTATCCCCAGTGCTAATCGACCTCAGATTACTGTCTTTATCATTTCAGTTAATTGAGAGCTATGCAATCATTTGATTTGATATGGTATAACATAAAGCGATTTTGAGACAAATATAATACAATATAGGTATTCTGTTTTTTTCACCAAGTTTGTTGTTTTTTTTAAGCAATGCTTAACACAGTTCCTATCTGCATACAAAGACTCTTACTGGATTTACTTCATACATTTTCGTAACAATCAGACTATTATCACCATTGGCGTCTCCGTCACTTCCACCAGGCGATAAAAAACAGGTCTCAATTAAATAAGATTCGAATAACGGTCAGGTCAAATTAATAGCAGCGTTTGACCTGAAAATAGTTATTTCATCGAGCTTATTTTCGTCCCATGATGTGATAGGGGGTGAGCCTATCGCGAAACCGAGCACAATCCCAGACTCCGAGCTAATATTGAGCGTTTCGAAATAGAAAAACTCAATATCAATTTTACCCGACCCGGGATCGAACCCGAGACCTCAGCGCAGCAGTCGTACCGCGTACGCTTTACAACTGCGCCACCCAGGCGGGAGAATTTGTTTCGTGTAATGTTTAGGGAAAAACATGTGCAAGATACCCAACTTTACCGAAGCAATGTTTGCATAAATTAATCATTAATTTATTAACTTTTTACAAGGTGGTAGGTCCCTCGTTTGCGAGAGACCGGCTGGGTTGGTACCACCGCTTTGTCTATTTCTGCCGCCAAGCAACAGTGTGTAAGCACTGTTGTGTTCCGGTGTGAAGGACATTGAAGCCAGTATAATTACTGGGCATTATGAGACTTAACACCTTATGTCTCGGGGTGACGAGCGCAGTCCAGTGTCATGCAGAGCTTTATTTAAAGTTCTGTGTGGCGTTGCTTCTGTTTATGAGCAGGCGTGGCGCTTACCATCAGGCGAGCGACCTGCTCGTCTCGTCATTCAATGTAATAAAAAAAAAAAAAACTCATAATTGACTTTGCCTTAAAAGTATGATTATGTATACGGATATCCGAACATGTCCTCGATTCCAATTAGTTCAAAAACTATAATGTACAATAAAATCTTATTCGTCGTATAGCGGAAATATTCTCAAGTCATCCGCGTGATCTTTAACTTATATAATTAAAACTTCAACATAACTATGTCTTGTATGTGGGCTGTAATCAAAAATGACATCATTATTGGTTTTAGATATTTCAAAGTTTAATCAAGTTATTTGACTCATTTAAATAAATCAATTCAAATAAATACACCCAACAGTCGCACACATAGTTCTGGTCCCACATTAAGTTAACCTGTATCGTGGCTATCAGGAACTACAAGGGACTTACGGTCCCACAACACTTAAACCTGAAACACATATATGTGGGTCACACAAACTTTGGAACTCCGGATATCTCACTCACCGTACAAAACACTGCTGTGTTTTAAGCTGCTACTTTACGTCGGTTTTCTGTGAGACAGTGGTAATGACCCGGTCGAGTCGGCCCATTCGCGTTGTAGACAAAATAAGTTTAATGAGTGAAAAATAACAATTTCTACAGGTCTCTTTGGAGTCAGTGCAGTTTTATTTGACCAGCAGCGACATTGGCACCGACTCTAAAGATACCTATAGAAATTGTTATTTATGAATTTTCAGTTTTTTTATTTTGAAGTCGGTTTCTAGGTTTTGTTAAAACTTATTTTATTTTACAATTTGTAGTGGTAGTTACAGCAATAGTATGAAAAATTCCTATACACTAACCTATCGCGACGAGTGTACTGTTGTCCGTTAGGGAGTTTAATGTTTACTCCGTACTCCGTCATCGGATCCTAATCAAATTTATATGGGATCACATCACAGCTAAACTCTATCGAATGACATTTTTCCCAACAAAATCGGTCCACAGTTGGCTGTCAAATCGATGTATATACATCAAAAAACTAAACAAAAAACGCACCGAATTGAGAACCTCCTCCTTTGTTACGTCGGTTAAAAACTATCATGACTACCACTCTCAGGATATAGGCTTATATACTGAAGATGGACTTTTTTCCCGGAAAAAGAAATTGTGTGCGAAAAAAGGATTTCATGCGGGCGGAGCCGCGAGCAAAAGTTAGTTGTGTATATAAGGATGCCATTTAAAGTCTTTGTCAGCTCTCTTAATAATAATAAATTGCTATGCTAGAACCAGCGCTATAAACTAAACCAAATCTAATCTAAAAGCATTTACTTAAAAGTAGAAAAATAAAACAAAATATTTATGGTTCCGTCAAAAGAACTAGATTTCTATTCAGAACGGGTTTTATATTATATAAAAAGAAAAAAAACTGTAATATTCATGCATAAATGGAATAGGGGAGGTTGATAATAAAAGTGAGCGTATTTCAATAATAAATTTCATAGTTTCATTGGTAAATGTCGTATTTTAATGCTTACTTTTTATTAAACACCTATCATTTTAAAAGGACTAACAACAGTGAAATGACTACCACTCCCCGCTGTGATGTCACTAGCAGCAGGGATAGTTCAGCGGGGAGTGGTAGGGACTGTCGAGACGAAAGTCGTAGGTTCGAAACCAGACCCAAGACCATACTCCTCTGAATTTTCTAAGTTACATACATACATACGCACTCACGCCCGTAATCCCCGAAGGGGTAGGCAGAGGTGTAACCAGGACACCCACATTTCGCCGAGGGTATCTCCGTCCCACGATGTGATAGGGAGCGAACCTATCGCCAGACCGGGCACTCTAAGGGCTCTAAGACTCCGGGCTGATACTAAGCATTTCATAATAGAAAAACCCAATACCACTTTACCCGACCCAGGGAACGAACCCGAGACCTCAGCGCTAGCCTCAATCGTAACGCGTACGCATTACAACTGCGCCACCGAGGCAGTCTTCTGTTTACTGTTTTCTAAGTTACGTGTGTATTAATTGTTAATTATCACTTAGTTTAACGGTGAAGAAACATCGTGAGGAAAATTGCATGCCTGAGAAGATCTCCTTAATAATATCGAAGGTATGTTAAGTCTGCCAACCCGCATTAGTCCAGAGTGGTGGCTCCATAAGACGACTAGCATACGGAAGCCTGGTTGGCTCACCGTCTACATATAAGAAAAAGGAGCCACACAGGCCCTCACCACAAGTGAAAAGTACAAATATATCAAAGGGTTGTTATTGCCCCATTCACGTAAAATGCCAACAATTATATATTTCTGACTTTTAATGTAATTTATTTCAAACGCTGAAGAGAGGGGTGCCGCTATCAAGTTTTTGCCCGGGTTTGAAAAAATCGTTGATCCGGGGCTGTGTGGGGGGGAGGGGATCAGACTGCAGGGGTCTCACATCTACTAAACAGAAATGTCAGGCCTTAGCCAGCTAGCAGAAACCACTAGGTGGTAAATCTCTTGTATGCAAGAGGCCATCTGGTTTGGTACCGCCGCTTCGTGTATTTCTGCCGCCAAGCAGCAGTGTATAAAGACATCGAAGTCAGTGAAATAACTGGGCATTAAGACTAAAGATCTAATGTATCAGGGTGACCTGCGCAGTTCAATGCTACGCAAAGATTTGTATGTAAGTAACACAAAGTTCTGCGTGGTGTTGCGTCTGCACATAGACAGGCGGTATGCCTACGATCAGGCGAGCAACCTGACCACTTCGTCATTTAGGGTACTTAATTTAAAAAAAGCAACTGCCTCGGTGGCGCAGTTGTAATGCGTAACCGTTACGATTGAGGTCGCAACGCTGAGGTCTCGGGTTCGATCCCCGGGTCGGATAAAGTGTGGTATTGGGTTTTTCTATTACAAAATGCTCAGTATCAGCCCGGAGTCTGGCATTTGTGCCCGGTATGGCGATAGGCTCGCCCCCTATCACATAAGGGACCGAGATACGCTCGGCGAAATGTGGATGTACTAGTTACACCTCTGCCTAACCCTTCGGGGATTACAGGCGTGAGTGCGTATGTATGTAAAAAAAGCAACTAAAATAAAAAAGTACACCGTCGAAAATGTACACTCCCTCCATGTATATATCAATAAAAGTTGGATCATTTTCATTACAAAGTAAACATGTAAATGCCCTAGCATGTTTCACATTTATTTTTCCACATTTCCCAAAACGTACATATTTTGCCGAAAGGGACGGAAACTCGCCCCGAAAGACATATTGACAACCAGATAAGCGTTGTATCGGGACACGTCACACGAGATATGGTGACAACTGGGAAAAATCATAGACAATAACAATTCGGTATTCGAATCGCTGTCAAACGTAGCCTACAGCTAAGTACTAGTAGCATAGATATCTTTGTTGGTGAATTACATACATTAGGCCTAGTACAAGTTATAATAGTTTTGTAAAACGATGAAAGTTTTCGTTTTCTCTCAATACGTCAAATATTAGTAGCCACTAGTGGGAACTATGATGAATTAAAATTAATTATATGGTTTATTTTATTTCATAATATTAAAATATGAAATTAGTTTTCAAGAGATTCTTTTCTTTATTACCGTATGAATTACTAGTTTGACACTTCGACGGTAGTAATTTTATACGAATTCGAAAACTGTGAACGTATTTGCAACTCATACTAAGCCTTCATATATACGCACTCACGCCTGTAATCCTCGAAGGGGTAGGCAGGGGTGTAACTAGTATATCCACATTTTGCCTAGCGTATCTCCGTCGCATAATGTGATAGGAGGCGAGCCTATCGCTGTAACGGGCACAATATCAGACTCCAGGTTGATAGTGTACATTTCGTAATAGAAAAACCCAATATCACTTTTACCCGACCCGAGGATCGAACCCGAGACCTTAACGTTAGACTCAGTCGTAACGCGTACGCATTACAACTGCGCCACCGAGGCAGTCAAATTAAGTGACGTCAAAGAATATCCTAGTCCTAACTAATATTATAAATGGGAAAGTGAATTTGTTTGTGACGCTTTCACGCCTAAATCGCTGAACTGATTTTGATGAATTTTGATACAGAGATAGACTTGATACAGAGTGGGACACTTTTTATCCCAGTTATAGGCTACTTTTTATCCCGGAAAAGGCTGTTCACGCAGGCGGAGCCGAGAGCACAAATGGGGCCGGCTCGTCCGGGTCGTTACCACTGTCTCACTGGAAACCGGCATAAAGTAGCAGCGTGCTGCTCCGTTTCCTACGGTGAGTGAGATATCCGGAGGCCCAAACCCTTCCCCTTCGCAATCCCTTTCCTTTAAGGTCGACCCATAATTCGTCTAGTATTGTAGGTATTCATGGGCGGTGAAGATCACTTACCAACAGGTGACCCACTTGCTCGTTTTCTGGACCATACTATACAAAAAACTAAACATTAGCGTTTTTTTACACGACTATTACCCTAGAAAGAAGAATTACATACATACATAAGCTGCCTGTATTCCCAGATATAGGCAGAAATGCAACTGCCACGGTTCGCCGAACTTATTTCCGTCCCATTATGTGATAAACGGCGATCGCTATACCGGGCACAAATTATGCATGTATTCATATGGACAAGACCATACCTAATATAAAAAATCATAGTGATTTTTTATGTTTACGCGAATATTACACATTGAAATAAAACTAGTTTAAACAACTAGTTTTAACGAGTGGTAGAGCCACGTTGTAGTCAATTTTGTCTACAGCATGAATGGGCCGGCTCGTCCGGGTCGTTACCACTGTCTCACAGAAAACCGACGTAAAGTAGCAACTTGCTGCTGCGTTTCGTATGGTGAGTGAGATATCCGGAGGCCCAAATCCCCCTCCCCTTCCCAATCCCTTAATTATCCCTTTCCTTTAAGGTCGGCAACGCGCCCATGACTCTTTTGGTATTGTGGGCGTACATGGGCGGTGGAGATCACTTACCATCAGGTGACCCACTTGCTCGTTTGCCGGCCTTAGTAATAAAAAAAATAAAAAAAAAAAAATGAAATTAAACCGCGATAAAATAAATAAATAAATAACATCCAACAGTCACACAAATAGTCCTGACCTCACAGTAAGATACGAGTCTTGTGTCGTGGGTATCAGGAACTACGGAAGACTTATCCTCAAATATTAATCTTGGTGCGGGGATCGAACCCGCGGCCTCACGTTTCACAGTTGGCTACTCGCCCACTGCGCCACGGAGGCCGTATCCGTATAAACTAGTTGTATTTCAATAAAAATACGTATTTTAGACATGTACATGGTGTTGTAATAATTAATACAAATGTTTTTCGCACTCGGCTGACCACGAACACGTGCGTACAAGTCGGGTAAATTAAAACATTGTTTTAAATACAACACATTCGTGAAAACACGCCACGGTAATTAGTTCAGCGCTTCTCACAAAAGAGGTGGTGTTACTCACGCGTGTTTCCTATAGGGGTAGGCAGAGTCAATGGATTTCTACTTGCTACGAGCCTTGTTTGTGCACGCTCGTCGGTTTAGAGTACTTCTGACCTGGCCTTTCTCGAGAATATCTCCGACTTGATCTGTGAAAGTTCGCCGAGACCTGTCCCTCTCAGTTGTACTATTCACTCTAACTATTTATATTTATTTCGTCAATCTTCCTTCACCCATTCTTTATACATGCTCAGGAATACCTACTGCCATAGTTTGGATATGTGAATATACAATATGTAACAAAATCCCTGTTGCGGAATTTAACTGTGATATCAGAATCGATATTCAAACGCAATGAAAAAAACTCGCATAATATGAAAATTGCCCACACCTGTAATCCCCGAAGGGGTAGGCAGAGGTGTAACTAGTACACCCACATTTCGCCGAGCGTATCTCCGTCCCTTATGTGATAGGGGGCGAGCCTATCGCCATACCGGGCACAAATTCCAGACTCCGGGCTGATACTGAGCATTTTGTAATAGAAAAACCCAATACCACACTTTATCCGACCCGGGGATCGAACCCGAGACCTCAGCGTCAGCCTCAGTCGTAACGCGTACGCATTACAATTGCGCCACCGAGGCAGTCCCAAAATATTTTATTTTCTAAATCGTATTTGATCGTATTACAACAAATGCAAAGGACTTATTTTATGTAGTTTGTAAACACTGGGTCGTGAGGTCTAGCCTCGGTACAGTATTAGCTTTTTATGAGTCTTTCGCGGATCTAATTTGGTCAGATCCAAATTGTTTCGGTAGAAAATTCAATTATTGAAATTAATGTTAAACAAGATTTTTGATTGAAATTGCTAGACTGTTGGAAATATATTAGTTAGTAGGTATTATCTAAACTAATATTATAAAGAGGAAAGATTTGATTGTTTGTTTGCATTGAATATATAGGCTCTGAAACTACTGGACCGATTTGAAAAATTCTTTAACCATTAGAATCCTACATTATCCCTGATGAAGATAGGCGATAGAGTATTTTCAAAAAAGTTAGGGATCCGTATGAAAACTTCGATAATGTAACCCGACGTGTAAAAAAAAAGTTTTACCAAATCAATCAGCCCCCCGGCACCTCTTTACTAAATCAGTGAGTTAGATACCCATATTTAAAATCGTTACGTTCAAAGGCTTAAATCCGTTTCCGAGTGTTGGCAGCGACTCAAACGAGGCGTCTGGGTGATTTCGTAGCTAGTCTCAAAGCGTCCGGCCGATTTCCTACCCAGCCCGATTTTGTTTGAACGCGGGCGCGACGTCGACAATTCTTGGTGCTTGTTTGCTTTACACTGCCCAATAAGGAATGTTTGGGCAAATATTTGAATTGTGGTGATTCCGAATTCAACGTGTGGGTTTGAGGTTGCTGAATGGGTGCTTTCGGACTTTTAGTTTTGAGTTGGTGTTTGTGTTACATTATTTCAAAAATCGGTAATGGTTTTGTTAAGCTGAATACATTATTTATGTGAATTTACACATTTTACAAGATCGTAGCTCCCTCGTATACGAAAGGTTGTCTGGATTGATATCGCCACTTTGACTATTTCTGCCGCCAATCAGCAATCTGTAAGCACTGTTGTGTTTCCATTTGAGGACTTTGAAGCCAGTGAAATTACTGAGCATTGTGGGCATTATGAGATTGAACAACTTATGTCTCAAGGTGACGAACGCAACTCATTGCTATGCAGTGCTTTATATTTATAAGGGACTTAGCACCATTAACATACCTCTTTAAGTTAATACGGGGCAAGATCCACAACCCGGGTTTACTTAAAGAGGTGAAGCTGTCGGTGCCGGACAATTACGTGGGGAGGCGGAGGCGGCCGCAGCTGCTGGATGTGCCGCGTGGTAGAACCAACTTGCTTGGCAAAGCCCCTGTCATACGCGCCTTACGCATGCTTAACCAAATGGCCGACACGATTGATGTGTTTTCGTGTACTCTGAGTGATTTCGCAAAGATATCGCTGTTTATAATATGTTAATTATAAAAGTAGGTAATATTTATAAAATAGGTTTAAGTAACAATAGGTATAGCATAGCATAAGAATGTCAACACTACTGTATTAGGGCTAAACCTGTAAAAGTAGTTGTTATGTGGTAAATAAATAAATAAATAAATATTTTAAAGTTCTGTGTGGTGTTGCTTGTGTATATGTGTAGACGTGACGCTTACCTTAAGGCGGGCGATCAGCTCGTCTCGTCAATCAAGCTAATAAAAAACGTGTGTTCTACCAACATGCAAGAAACCGCCGTCGTTGCTCAATATGAGGTGCATCAAATGTTCCCTAGTAAATATATGGTACTGATTCAAACCCTTGCTTGATAGTATCCATCACAGAACCAAACTTCCATTATAACCGGAACATTTATTCGGATGTTATCACCAGAAGGCCAATTCTCGTAATTTTAAATGTTCAAAATATCATTCCGATCTAGTCTCAGCGTCAAGAAAGTTGCAAATGGCATTCTCTTAAACCAATAATCAACGTCAAATGTGAACATAGATCGTAATGATATTGAATGTAGAATAAAAGTTGACTGAAGCCAATACGGTATAATGCTACTGCTAATGTTAGGTGCATTTGACGTTGATTATTGGTTTAAGAGAATGCCATTTGCAACTTTCTTGACGCTGAGACTAGATCGGAATGATATTTTGAATATTTATAATTACGAGAATTGGCCTCCAGCTGTAATCAATTAATCGATAATAGTCGAATGGGCTCTCGGAGGCCTTCGGAGACGTTCGGCCTCACTCGGCGACTTGCCAAGTCTATGATTCGCATTGTACGGAAAGATGTTCTAATACATCGTTACGAATCATTAGGGAACACTTTTGTTGAATACTGATGGTTATCCACATACGTATGAACTGAAGGGTGAAGGAGAATGGAGGGTTTTATTATTCATTCGTTCTGGATGACTAGTAGCCAGTATTGTGCCAGAATTATTGTGATTCTTTAAGCCCCATTAACACGGAGAGAGTTTCTAGTATGAAATAGGCGCGAATGTAACACAAAAACTTTAAAACAAACATAATTAAAATCAACTAGTAAAGAATCATCAAAATTGGTGCATTAGAGGTGCTTAAAGATGTTTAGTCTTTCATCCCTGATGACCACTTGGTCTTGATGAAATAATTTTATTCAAATTTAAATGGGACCAAAACATCAGTAAACCCTATCGAATACAAAAATAATCATACAAATTGATCCACATTTGACAGTGATAACCGTAAATATACATAAAAACATCCATACATACGCACTCACGCCTGTAATCCCCGAAGGGATAGGCAGAGGTGAAACCAGTACACCCACTTTTCGCCGAGCTTATCTTCATCCCATGATGTGATAGGAGGCGAGCCTATCGTCATACCGGGCACTTATCCAGATCCCAGGCGGATACTGAGCATTCCAAAATAGTAAAACCCAATATCACTTTTATCGAACCCGAGACCTCAGCACAGCAGTCATACCGCGTACGCATTACAACAGCTCCACCGAGGCAGTCAGCACATAAAAAATATACAGACGAATTGCAAACCTCTTTGTCTTTTGTGTTGGTTAAAAACTTTGATTTACAAGGCTGCATCATACGACTGACGATTCCTGTAAAATTTCATGACGCGGTTGTAAACGAGAGATTTTGTGTTATTCTAACCTCTGTCGTGTGATAAACTCTTCCTGTGTGAACGAGGCTTTATTATATTGAGACTGGTAAAGAAGGTTAATATAGGCTAATAGGTCTAGAGGTGGCGCGCTTAGGCTGAGAAATTAATGAGATTCTGGGTTCTTATATCAGGTTTTTTTTACTGAGTTTACAGGTTTACAGAGTGGTAGAGCCACGCTGTAGGCAATTTTGTCTACAGCATGAAACGGCCGGCTCGTCCGGGTCGTTACCTCTCTCTCACAGAAAACTGGAGTAAAGTAGCAGCTTGCTGCTGCGTTTGTACCGTGAGTGAGATATCCGGAGGCCCAAATCCCCTTCCCTTTCCCAATCCCTTAATCCTTTTCCTATAAAGTCGGCAACGCGCCCATGACTTTCTAGTATTGTGGGCGTACATGGGCGGTGGAGATCATTTGGGGTCCTTTAAACGGAATGTGAAGAAGAAATTCGGAAAGCCGGCATAATTGTGCCGATCTATGAGGGATACAGTGTCTATCGTTGGCCGACAGTACTTACCATCAGATGTAGCGTAGTCACTTTGCCGAGCTAGGACAAAAAAAACAGTTTGTGATTGAGTATTCGATTTGAAAAATTACACATAATTTATCTCTCTTTCTACCTGGCGTTAACCCAGCTAGTCCTAGGGTGCGCCTTCCTACTAAGGCGCCTCCACTTCGCCCGATTTTGAGCTCCGCTATAGAAGGACCATTGGCTCTTATAACTCTCTCTAATATGTCAAGCCAGCGTTTTATGGGCCGTCTGCGGGATCGTACTTCTGGTACGTTCTAGCACAGGTATTTGCAAAGGTTAGGAAGAATTTATGTGCGTTCCGACGTTTTTTCCATACCTGCTACTCGAATTAAGTTTGACAAGTCAAATTCAGGGCAGGCGTAGTGCTTACCATCAGCCGAGCGACCAGCTTATTTTGTCATTCAACCGAATGTTTTTTTGTTTTTGACACAACTGATACTCGTATTACTGGTATCTTATTTTAATCATGGTAAGAACGATGTCCTCAGAATTTTTATCGTTGATCGGCTAATTATATATAATTAACTAGCTGTCCCGTGCGGTTTCACCAGCAATATATAATTGATAGTTAAAACCAGATTACAGCGCCACCTACCGGGTCCAATTGTAAAACTAAATCCAGGACGCCACCCAAACGCATACAAAAAAAAACATTCAGATCGGTCCAGCCGTTTAGGAAGAGTTCAGTGCCATACACACGTACAGTAGATTTATATATATATAAAGATAAGGAGTCACTTTTTCCTAAACTCATGGAAAAATCGTTAGCTATTTCTCAGAGGCAAAAAGCATGATATATAGGTAAATAGCCCTGGACCATCTGGTGAAGCAACACAAAACAAAATGTATTGTATTTAACATAAAGAGTATAAAATATTGCGTAGAAAAAACAAATATCGAAAGGACAATATCACAGGGAGCTGATATCATTTGGAATAATCGAATTTGAGACGAAAAAAACTTGTGGGTCTAATTCGATGCCCGAAAAAAAATATGTAAATAGGGAAACCGATAACAGTTGCCATATCCCCGAAATCAAAGGTTCCCCGACTGTATGGACGTAAAAAACTTAATATAACGCTAAGGAAATATCCGTAATGCCGTCATACATACGCCCTTCCACAATGCTGTTCGAAAATCAATAAAAATAAAATAACAATTGGCACTCTGGTGATATTGTGTTCACCTTCTGTTGTTTTTTTATTGTCATAGACACTATTCAAATTTATTTTTACGGAGTTTGAGGGTAGACATTTATAAAAATGTGAGTAAAACTTTTCTTCACTCTGTGTTGTACATTTTATGTAATTCTGCCACTTATAAGATATAGACAGATTATCCTACAAACTGTAGAGCTAAGGTAAGAATTGTAATTACTAAAAATATGGAAGTTCCCTTGAATTCTTAGGTTTACGCGAATATTACACATTGAAATAAAACTAGTTTATACGGATTTTATCGCGGTTTAATTTTGACCACCCGATTTTGCCCGATTTTAACCCGTGACCACGAAGGCTGAAAAGCTTTCGAAACATCGGGAATAAAAATAAAAATTAAACCGCGATAAAATCCGTATAAACTAGTTTTATTTCAAGTTCCCTTGAATCTACTGCTTGTAAGAATTTGTACATTCTTTTGTATTATAATTTAAAACAATGCAAATCTTTATATTATTTAAATAACCTAATTAAAATTACAGTCGAGAAATAGTCTAAAAATTATTGATACAATATACTACCTCAATATTTATCAGGTATTTTTAGGTCATTAAGTCAAATCTAAAATGTCAATCTATAGTCTATACACATATCTACTAAAGAAAAAAACAATGTTTAAAAAACTTTAGTTTAGTTCTTCATGATTAATGAAAGATGAAAAGGAATGGGTAAGTGATGGTGTGAATTAATTTGAAATAATATTATTCGATCTTCATTTCAAAGATTATGGTTCTTCAACACGTTTATCGGCTTTTCTCAAAATTCTCCCTGAAAAGGTAATTAGCCAATTATAGTCTCGATACATAGGATGTTAAGTAGGGCTGCCTCGGTGGCGCAGCTGTAATGTGTGAGGTCTCGGGTTCGATCACCGGGTCGGATAAAAGTGATATTCGGTTTTTCTATTACGAAATGCTCAGTATTAGTATCAGTCTGGAATTGTACCCGCTATGGCGATAGGCTCGCCCCCTATCACATCATGGGATAGAAATAAGCTCGGCGAAATGTAGGTGTACTGGTTACACCTCTACCTACCTACCCTTCCGGGGATTACAGGCGTGAATGTTTTGATACAAGGCCGGGTAACTCCAGGCAGAAAAAGCAACCCAAAGAGAGTAAACAATATGAAAAATAATACGTTACTGGACATTTTTTTTTTAAACTTGATAGTCATGTTCTTCCACATACACGAATATGTATTTAACTAAAGAAAAAGAACTAGTTATTAACCCAGAAAAGACATTCAAGCATACGAAGTCATGAACAAAAGCAACTCAATTACCAACCGTCAATTTACAAATAACGCTATAAACGTTTTAACCTCCTCAATTTATACACAAAAACAATGTCATTACTTCTGTGTAATTATGTTTGATCCTCATAATATATTTGTAAGTATCTACTGTCTAGGTGTTCCAATTCGTTAATGGCACCCGTGGGGCAGTAACGCATCTATTTTTCTTCTCACCTAGCTGACCGAACACCTTATTTACGAGGCCGTCGGGTGTGCTCCTTAGATGGGGATCAGGAATGGAGAACAGTAAGCTAGTTGATACTGATCCTGCTGCTGATTAAAATGCAAATATGAAATGCTGTCGCTAGTTACTATACTGTAGTGGTAAAGGTGTTCTTTGTCTATTTCAGCCGTCAAGTAGCTGTGTGTAAGCACCGTTGTGTTCCTGTTTTTTTTTTTAGTGCCTAGATAGGCAGACGAGCAGATGGCCCACCTGATGTTAAGTGGTTACCGCCGCCCATGGACCTCAGCAATGCCAGAGCACAGCCAAGTCGCTGCCTACCGTGCCTGTTGCTAGGTATTATTTAACTTATGGTCTATTTTACAATGTCCGAATATGTTTCACCATCAATTTAACCAGCTATGCCTCGGTGGCGCAGTTGTAATGCGTACGCGTTACGATTACGCTAACGCTGAGGTCTCGGGTTTGATCCCCGGGTCGGGTAAAGTGGTATTGGGTTTTTCTATTACGAAATGCTCAGTATCAGCCCGGAGTCTGGAATTTGTGCCCGGTATGGCGATAGGCTCGCCCCCTATCACATTGTGGGACGGAGATACGCTCGGCGAAATGTGGGTGTACTGGTTACACCTCTGCCTACCCCTTCGGGGATTACAGGCGTGAGTGCGTATAAGTATTTAACCAGCTATATTTAGTATAGGTACTTCAGCTTTCATCGGGTAAAGATGTCAGACTTTTGTAATTGAGGGTCTACATTTTTATTTGGTGAGTAGCATTTACTCAGAGTTGGTAAAACACTTATTAAATTACTGCCATGTAGTGTTTTATAATTCAAAGTTCTGGGTGGTATTGCTACTGTTTATGGGCATGTGTGATTCTGATCTCTGATGCTAAATCAGTCGAGCGATCTGTTCATTTTCGTCGTTAAGATTAATAAAAAAAGAGTTACCTATATATTGGTCTCTTGCTTTAACGCTGAAGGAAACATCGTCAGGAAACCTGCTTACTAAGAAATTCTCCATAAAAAATTCGAAGGTATTTGAACTCTGCCAACCCACATTAACCAGCGTGGTGGATTAAGGCCTAACCTCTCATTGAGCAGATGAGACCCGTGGCCAGCAGTGGTATTATTTGTCAATTAACATTTAACATTGATTGCTCTGCCAGTATGAGAGACATAAACGCAGCAAAAATCTGACCAGGTGCGAGTGGGATTCGCTTACTGAAGATTCCGTACGACCTCACTTTTAATGGTTGCTTTTTGTTATTTTTATATTATTCTTAGGATATCTGCCATCTTTCCCTCTATCTGGTGCTATCCCGGCTTAATGCCAGGGGTCACCTTCCCACCATGATTTGACGGTGGATTTGGTATTATGTGAGGCGACCCGCCGATGGACCCCCACAACCCGCAACAGGAACCGAGTTTCACCATTGCCTCGTCCGTTAATCAGCAGATTGTACCACGTGCAGGTGAAGTTAGCTTTGGGTTTAAATGTTGGTGGTCCACTTACGCTTCCTAGATTTTTTATCCTTTAAACCCATAACAACATAACAAAAACCTAACGGTACACATTTCACGACAATTCGACAGCCTCCGTGGCGCAGCGGGCGAGTAGCCGGCTGCGAAGCGAGAGGCCGTGGGTTCGATTCCCACACTGAGACAAATGTTTGTGTGAACCACAAATATTGGTCTCGGGTATGGGTTTTGTGGGACCGCAAGTCCCTTGTAGTTCCTGATACCCACGACACAGGTTTACCTAGTGTGGGGTCAGGACTATGTGTGTGACTGTTGGGTTTATTTATTTATTTATTCGTCATCAACTAGAAAAAGATCTGAAATTTTTTAAATACTACACCGATTTTATTCAAACTTAGCTAAGAAGAATCTCCATTAAACCAGTTTACAAATAGAAAACCGCATTCAAATCAGCCTAATAAATAAGGCGTTATGATGCTTACAGACAGACATACTGACTGACAGTCAAACAAAGGTATTCTATCAAACTTATAATACATCCTTTTTTGTCTGGAGTAAATTAGGAACGAAACCAATTCTTTAGGAAGAAAAACTCCTCAAAATATAAACGCAAAATATCCACCGCAACTCACCTACAAAGGCTTAAAAACTTAAATGGATCCATGTTAACTAACATACATAACATGGTGTTGTTGCAAACTTCGGCAAACTTCGAAGAGCCCCGGATGCGCCGGTAACGAGGGGGAGTCCCGTATCCCGGATGCACCCTTAAAAGATTATAAATTCCAAGTATACACCGACACCGGAAAGGACGGGCGTTGACAAGGCACTTGCTTGTGTGGTATTGACCTAGTTTCAGTAGGCCTAGTATGAGTTACAAATACGTTTTCTGTTTTCGAATTCGTATAAAATTACTACCGTCGAAGTGTCAAACTAGTAATTCATACGGTAATAAAGAAAAGAATCGCTTCAAAACTAATTTCATATTCTATTATTATGAAATAAAATATACCATTTAATTAATTTTAATTTATCATAGTTCCCACTAGTGGCTACTAATATTTGACATATTGAGAGAAAACGAATACTATCATCGTTTTACAAAACTATTAAAACTTGTACTAGGCCTACTGAGTTTTAAACAAATGTATCGATACTGTATTGACATCTACTATCGATAACAAGCTCATAACTAGTACCTACTGGCTTTTACCTGACAAACCTACTATTTAAACCCAATCTTGTGAACTTTTAAATAATAATATAATATTACCCCTACATAATGAGTGGTAGAGCCACGCTGTAAACTCTTTAGACTACAGTATGAATGGGCTGACTCGTCCGGGTCGTTACCACTATCCCACAAAAAACCGGTGTAAAGTAGGAGCTTGCTGCTGCTTTTCGTACGGTGAGTGAGATATCCGGAGGCCAAAATCCCCCAGCCCCCCATTCCCAATCCCTTAATTATCCCTTACCTTTAAGATCGGCAACATGCCCATAATTCTTTTGGTACTGTGGGCGTACATACATGGATGGTGGAGATCACTTACCATCAGGTGACCAACTTGCTCGTTTGCCGTCCTATGCTATAAAAAAAAAATACTAATATCATAGCGTAGTACATGTTTTAAAGTAGTTTTCAAAAAAGCATCGTTAGAGTTTCTTGCTCGTGCTTCTCTAAAGAAACTGCCTTCCGAACTAGCGGTAGAGTCGCAATTTGTCGAAACCTAAATAATGCAGAAGAACGTCCTGACCCACTAACACATCAACGCACCCCTGAACCTAGAAAGCTGAAATTTTGCACATGGGTTCCCTTTATGATGTATACAAGGAATAAGGAAGGATATTTCGAAAATTAACCCCTTATAGTGTGAAATGTTTTAAGGGGACGGGGGTTGTTCCGGATAAAGACATTCACGCAGGCGGCGCCTCGGGTAAAAGCTAGTAAGCTAACCTAACTTATTCAGTAAATTTTTGATCGATATTTAGAATCAAGTACCTACTCGTATGCAAAGTACGAGGTATCGATGCTATAGCTCGATATTTCCAACAACACTTACTACCTGCCTTCGATATACATTGTACACTATTTATTTATAAAATGGTTGTAATTTTAGATTAAACCGTTTTCAAGAGTATATTGTTCCGACGTGTCGGTGGACCTCCGTGGTGGCGCTTGGAGTGCTTTAAGTGGATTAGAAAGGAATATTACAGCCTTGGTTACAGCATAATGTAGTAGGCACGTTTCTTGATGAAGAAGAAAATTGGTCAGATAAAGGTAGCTTGTAAAGCGGTATAGGATTTTTTTTTCTGGCACGGCATACACTACAGTCTATATCTAATTTCGAGGGACGCAACGTCACTTATGTTGGCAGAAATATAGCGGCCTTTTTATTGCCCAGGTAGTAAATAAAACATAACTACTTGAAATCCTACTAGTCTACTTGTCTAGTCCTACTAATCCTACTACTCCTACTAATCCTACTAATCTTACTAATCCTACTAATCCTACTAATTATTAGTAACTTATACCACAAATGTGAAAGATTGGACATTTGCAAGGTTGTGAATTTGAATTTATGTTATTCAATCACGGATTATAACGGAATTTACCTTAACTTTGAATGGATTTGGTTGAAATTTGGCGCACAGGTAGAACATGACCTGGATTAAGATAAAGATAATCACGCAGGCGGAGCCGTGAACAAAAGCTAATGACATAATAAATACTTAGCATCAGTGGCGACCTAAGCCCCTTAGGGGCCCGGGACGGCAAGTCTAATGGAGGCACTAATCACCTTTTTTTGTACACATGCTTGACACTGTATAAGATTTCGAGATTTCGGGCCCACTAAGATCAGGGGCCCGGGGTGGACCGCTCCCTCAACCCCCGGCTCCCCCTTATCATAATTCTAAAACAGTTGCAACTGGCTAAATACACAAAGGAGACACTTAAATGGCACAAATGATAGAGAAAAAGGCTGCCAAACAGAAAATTGTGAGAAACATGCAAAACCGGCTCTCTAAATTGATCCGACATTAGTGCCGAGCGGCATCGAGGGCCAACACTAGCTATAAATAAGGCGTAACTTAGCCGGCATCGAGCCAAACAGTCCTAGCTTTTTAGCCACATTGTCCGCTCACAAAAACTGTAATTCCATTAATTATAAAGGAGCGTTTCATTAGCGAGCTAACTGTAAAGTGAATTTTAATGCATCTTTTCTTGGGAACCTTCTGTATTGCGAAGTTTTAGCCAAGATTTTTCTTTTTTAGTTCGCCGGCGCTCGCAATCAGGCCGGATGAAGCGGATACATTCGCCGCACACGCCTAAATAACGCTCTGTATCTTTAAAACATGCTTCCGCAGTCTTGTGCAGCTTGTTCAACTTCGCCATTTGTTTTTATTGGAAATGTATTTATAGAGTTTTTGTGTTAAGTTTAAATAAGGTCCGGATTTACTGTACAGTTTAGATATGCATAAGAGTGAGAGTATAGTGAGTGTAGAGTTCAAATATCTGGCAGAATTTCGCAAGAGTGACTCTTAGTAGTGACATAATAATCCTACTAGTGTTATAAATGTGAAAGTGCGGATGTTTGTGAGTTTGTGAACTTGGATCAATCACGACTTAACGGCAGGTCGGTTTTAGATGAAATTTGGCACAGCACACACTACTTTTTATCCCAGAAGTCGCGAGCAAAAGTTCATAATAATTCAAACAAAAATCGTACAAAAGCAACACCATATTCTGTTTTTCTGTCACCTTTTCTTGTATATTCAGTTGAACTATAAAATATAACTATTATTCCTTGGTACAATTTTTGTTCTATTTCGAAACTCTTACCGCGGAGTGAACGTGTAAAACGAAGCTAACTGCAACGCTGTAGACAGTAAATCGTGTGGATGGAGCATTTTACGCTCCCCGATGACTCTCGGCAACTCATGTCGCCGCTAACAAGTAACATGAGGCTTTGGGGCTGTTTTATATTCTAGAATATGTTGCTGGTTGACTGTACAGTTAGGTGCTTTCATAACTTACCTATTTTAATTTCTGCCGTAGTGTATTTGAGAGGAGGTTTGATGAAATGGCAAGATTACGTGGTCAAAGAAAAAAATGACTTGCAACTTCATCAAAATGTCCAAGATCTATCTATGTCAAACACTGACATATTTATATTAGTTAAAAATAATAAATACTGATACCCACATTAGAATAACCTGAATCATCGGTATCAGGAACTACCAGAGACTTATGGTATCACAACAACCGGACTGGAAACAAATATTTGTGGAATACACAAATACTATGTAGTAGTAGAGCCCGAGTGGCCTGGTTGGCGGCTCGGGCTCGTTCGGAAGTCGTGTTCCAGAGCCTTAGCGGACGGGTGCGTGGTTGTTTTCTTCCGTCGCTAGGTTTTGGAGTGCGGCATGACTAATCTTGCTCTTGTGTAAAGGAAAGAATTGTGAAAATTTCTCTTGGCTGACACTCTATTTCATTATTTGTTATTGTGTACTTACATTACAGTCCTATTTGTACCTGCATAAGTAAGTAGTTTGTTTTATTTGATCACATAAATAAACGTGACAGTATAAAAATTAGAAAAAGCATACTTATTTATGTTTATCAAAGTTTTTTTTTTCCTTGATGCGATGGCACTCTCCTTGGTTCTCTTTAATGCAGCTGCCTCTTACTGCTTCTCACAGACATTGCTAGGATTTAGTGTTTTTGCAAAAATTCTCTGGTTATTTTCAACCATAAAATAACATTTTTATGAACCTCCCACACTACTCTCCTCAGATGAAACGTCAATATCCAAAAATTGATGTAGGTTGTTGGATTATACCGTCTTTTCACTTATCCCAAAGGTTTAAGAGACATCCTAAAATATCTAAACAACTTCGTAATATTTATTCTGTTCTGAAATGACTCGCACCGTCTCTATTTTTTATATCTTAGGTACATATAATATTGAGTGATGCTAGAGTTGATAACACTACATGTTAGCTTGCATAAGCCATACTTATTATTATGAAAATGGTTATGTTTGAAATTAAACTTCTGGATAAACTTCTTCTATATCTTCACAAAATACAAATAAAAAATGTATTTTGTGGAGATATAGAAGAATCTATAGATGTAACTGTATTATATGCTCGTAAACTTAATGTTCATTTACTATTGGCAATACGGTGTTCAGCTAATTTCAATCTTTTGCAATGTTCATCCAGTTTGGCGCTAATTTTCTTGAGTGACTTGTGTACATCTTACGATGTGTTAGGGGTTGGTTTGGATGTTTTCATCGACTTTTAGTGTTAACCGACTCTTGGGACTGCTAACGCGTGACTTTTGTCTCAATTGGTATCACTATTCGCTGAGCTATAGCTGTAATTAGCCGGCTGCGAAGCGAGAGGCTGGGGATCGATTCCCGCACTGAGAAAAATGTTTGTGTGATCCACAAAAATTTGTTTCGGGTCTGGGTGTTGTGGGACCGCAAGTCCCTCGTAGTTCTTGATACCCATGATACAGGTTTACCTAGTGTGGTCTCAGGACTATGTGTGTGACTGTTGGGTGTATTTATTATTATTATATTTCAGAGTAACGCATTTGGCATCGTTATGAATATTGCAAAATGTATTTAACATTAACAGGTATAAAACGTGCAAATTCACGAGTTCACGTTTAATATTAAAGAGTCGATATGGGAAACAGAGGGCGCTGTAACGTGGCATAACTTTTCAGTTTTTATGCGTTCCGACGGGTTATTTTCAATTTTATAACGGCATCCCGATAACTGTGCGCGATATTTTATAGCCGAGTGCGAGGAATGGACTCAGGACTGCGTATGGGTATTTATACCTTTTACATTTATTTACTTTTTTTTCTTTTTTTTTTATCCTGGCTCGGCAAAGTGACTACGCTACACCTGATGGTAAGTATAGCGCAATCCATGAATACTGTCGACCAACGATAGACACTGAATCTATCGCAGATCGGCAGAATTATGCCGGCCTGCTTAGTTGCTTCTTCACACTCTTCTTCACTTCACACTCTTACTTTATTACCTGGCATTTATATTTAATTTAAAGTAAGTACGTAAGTGTCAAACACGAATATCAGTGACGTCCTCTGTCAACACCATATTGAAGGCGCCAGCGACGCCGCGCCGTGCGCTGATGATTGGTCAGTCATCGAATTACGAAGTACAAACGTACAAAGTTTCGTTTCAAACGCGCTGACGTGGTGCGGCGGTGCGGCGTTGACGCTATATTACTGACAGGCGCGTCTGACTCTACCATCGAAAGTGTGCCTCTCAAGGCAGCGTAGCTATATACAAAGAGGCTATATATATCTCAGCCTGTTGTCGTCCACTATTGGACGTAAGCCTCCCCAAGTGAGCGCCAACCATCCCGGTCTTGAGCAGTCCGAATCCACAATAAGACGCTAGACTATATAGACCCTTCAAAATATATTATGATGCATACTGCCTTTGCAGCCTAGTGTAGGTACCTACTGAGGTAATGTTTTGCTGAGTCTTCTTATAGGAAAGCGATATTCCGAATCTGTTGTAGTAAGCACCTAATATTTAGGTGAACAAAGTAATCTGAGTACTAAAACCTTAAGTTTAGCTTTAAGAGTTTACAAAACAACAAAAAATATATATCCAAATACCCCCCCCCCCCCTGTAAAGAAAAACCCCAAGCCCGTCCCTGCGTATATGATATTAATTCACGCTCGCACAGATCGATGGTAAATCAAAGGGATATCATAGTGAAATGAATTTCCACCGGATTTTGATGGTATTAAACGCGCACCGGTTTCATCGCGCCTTTCACCTGTACCGAACAATCCATTATTCAACTCCGATATTATTTTGATTTATGTTTCCAATATTGCATATGAAATTACCTAAGTAGGTAACCTACATACATCAAGTGTTACTAAAACCTAGGTAAGGTAGATTTATAAAAAGAACACACTATTCCACTTCTGTTGAGCCCCCGCCAATCGTTAGTTTTATAGTAGATTCCTTATTTGAGATTTGCGTTTGAAAATCGATTCGCAGAACATGGTTTTTGGTACATAGTACCTATATCTAAAAAATAAACATACCCGTCAAATTGTGGACCTCATTCGTTTCTTTTCGTCGGTTAAAATGTAAACCTGATGACAACGCAATATTTAGGGCGACCAACTGCCCCACATTCTGCGGGACCTTCCCGGGAAACTCGTTCGTTATTAAAAAGAAATACATTCAAACCATGCCAATCATATTTGCCACAGCCTACATGACAAATATATATGAAAGTCTCGATTGGCATCTGTCGCCTCGCGTGCGGCGCAGTGTGACGCATGTTCCCGCGGGATGAGAAACTTGAACATGCAATAAAAGTGTTGAGAAATGTCGAAGTGCTGACGCCGAGCCGCGGCGCTGTCTCCTCGGGGATAATTCTTCGATATTGATATAACTTTGAATTCTATTGACGTTTACATTAATTGAGGTGAATAAAAATTTGCTTAAATATGTGCTGATTACATACTTTTATTACCTACTTATGTTTTGCAGGAAAGTATTTGTGTTTGTTCCAACTAATCCGGGCTGAATTTAAATTTAATTCATCAATGATTTATTTGTCTCAGTCCGTGTAACGTGTGTTTTAAACGTATCAAAAATCCATTAACCCCCTTACACCTTAGATACCTAAGTATTGTGGCAATGGCAGTCGATCTTACACAGATTTTGTTTTTTTACCATAATCATAGAATCCATAATCTCACGCCTATAAGCCCCCTTATAAACAAAGAATAATTACCAAATAGGTACACCCTATTTGCAAAAGAAGTCATTAATAGTGCAAAGTTTCAATTTATAAAACTCTCTGTTAATTAATTACCCGGAAACACAATACAAACAAATACCTCTATTAAATATTTTGAACATTATTTTAATTCCAATAATTCGGCTAATATATTGAAAATTCACGTATAATGAAAGTTTGTGAAGCTAACAGATCCCAGAATCAATCGGAGTGCGATTCAATTTCAATAAGCCTTTGTAATCATTCCACAAGCAACCAAGAGAACCCTCTATGGTAGGGTTACCATAAATATCTTATATTGGATAAAAACCGCATCTTATTATTCTGATCCATTGTTTGTTTTTAAGCAGGCAGGCAAAATATACCTAATATCTATTAATAAAATATATGTACTCTTGTCAAAACGAATGTGGGTTGCTTTTTCTACTAAATTCAACCATTTATGATATTCTATGCTTCCACCTAGGCCTTCAACGTAGGGTCCTTGTTAATTCGTTCAAAACTCCTTTATTACCCTTTTCAGATAGTAAAAACATTAGTTCAGGTGTCTTAGTTTCCTAGTGTAGGAAATGATAATATACCTACATTACCTAATGTAGGTATATTATTATTGTCATTATGCATGTAACTTGTAATCAATATAATAATAATAATACCAGCCCTGTATTATATACGTCCCACTGCTGGACACGGGCCTCCTCTACTGAATGAGAGGGGTTAGGCCTTAGTCCACCACGCTGGCCTAATGCGGGTTGGCAGACTTCACATACCTTCGAAATTCTTATGAAGAACTTCTCAGGTATGCAGGTTTCCTCACGATGTGTCCTTCACCGTTATAGCAAGTGATAATTAACAATTAATACACACATAACATAGAAAAGTCAGAGGTATATGCATTTGGGGCTGGTTTCGAACCTGCGACTTTCGTCTCGACAGTCCATACCACTCCCCGCTGAGCTATCACTGCTTATGCAATATACACCACATTAAAACAATTACGCATGGCCACCCCACACACCTTAATTCACATTCAGAGCAGAATTCAGACATCGAAAGCCGTGGTCAATTGTAACTGAAAAAGAAATACACGCAGCGCTGTCAGTTAGCGCGAACGTTTCGACAGACGCCTGATTGGGTTTCTGTGCTCCGTTGTTCAAGCAGAGAACAAAGGCAAGAAAACTACAGACGTCATGACGTACCCGTCAGTTCAGCCTTTGAATCGCTCAATAGGAATTGTTTGCGTGGTATTCAGTTGCAGTGTACTTATTTCAATAACGCTGGCGTTTCAATTGGCACGGGTTAACACAATTCTGTTTTAGGTTTGGCCGCGTCAGTTTTAGGTACAATACGCGCAAAATAACTTAGCCGGGGCAAAGTTGGTGACTTCACCCGCCCTCTACGCCTCCTATGACCCGTGACCCCTCTCTCTGAAAACGCCATTCGTGACTAATTCAGGCCGATCAAGTTATTTTGCACATCGCTATTTTAGATCAGAAGGCTAATTCTCGTAATTTTAAACGTTCAAAATATCATTCCGATCTAGTCTCAGCGTCAAGAAAGTTGCAAATGGCATTCTCTTAAACCAATAATCAACGTCAAATGTGAACATAAATCGTAATGAGATTGAATATAGAAAGAAAGAAAAGTAATTTATTTATCACAACACATTACACAACATGCATACATCTATTTAAATTATGCAATAGGTATGGCAGGATTATTGCACGTTGTGGCTGTGAGTTATGACAGGTAGGTGACCACTCAGCGTAATGCTGTGCTGTGGTGTGACCCGCAACACATAGAATAAAAGTTGACTAAAGCCAAAACGGTATAATGCTACTGCTAATGCTAGGTGCATTTGACGTTGATTATTGGTTTAAGAGAATGCCATTTGCAACTTTCTTGACGCTGAGATTAGATCGGAATGATATTTTGAACGTTTAAAATTACGAGAATTGGCCTTCTGATTTATGTTCGCTCTAAAGTTAATCACTATTAGTGCAGCAGTTATTGTTTTTACTGACTAAAGAATGATGGGCGGTTGAAGTGATTAACTTTAGACCGATCATAAAATTTGGCTATATATTTCAATGTTAATTTCACGTTGCTTATTTGGTTTTGATGATAACATTTTTCACTGGTGGGAATAGTGTTGTACACCCATATTATTATGACGTACGAAACCAGTTGCCCAGAAGACTTGTACGTGTATGGGACACCATTGTCTCATTCATCATTCTGATATTATTCTATCAGTCGTAAGTAAGGTTGCAATTTTTTTTATTACTTACAACAATTTATTTCACAGGTTATTTAAAAAAAAAATTAAAACTGTAATGCGTCTTTGCATGAAAAACTGTTACCACAGAATATCTACTCGCACGACGCTGTTACTCTTCTATTATTTGGTGTCTCCATTTTATTATTTTCCTTTCCTTATATTCCTAATTCTCATCCTAATTTGAAATTCGTTGAAATAAAACTAGTTTATACGAATAATATTTGGAGCCTTCGTCTGAATGTTCAGCAATGTGACAAAGTGTGCAGTTTAAATCCGTATAAATTAGGTTTATTTCAATGTGTAATATTCGCGTAAAGCTAAGAAATCACTTTGCAATTCGTTCTTTTAAAAATTATTTTCACAATAGGCATCGGCTTGGCTGTATTTTTATTTTTTTTTATTACATTGAATGACGAGTCGAGCAGGTCTCTCGCCTGATGGTAAGCGCCACGCCTGCTCATAAACAGAAGCAACGCCACACAGATCTTTAATAAAGCACTGCATGACACTGGACTACGCTCGTCACCCCGAGACATAAGGTGTTAAGTCTCATAATGCCCAGTAATTACACTGGCTTCAATGTCCTTCACACCGGAACACAACAGTGCTTACACACTGTTGCTTGGCGGCAGAAATAGACAAGGCGATAGTACCAACCCATCCGGTCTCTCGCAAACGAGGGACCTACCACCTTGTTAATGACATTAAATGTATTCCTGGCATTATTGATGGTACATGTGCGACGCTACCAAATGACCATCAAGTATATTATAATACGAGGTATTTATTGTAAGTGTATACTATTTATTGTAATTGAAAATGTAAACCAGCACTCAAAACAAAATATAATATGAGAATTTAATAAAATGATAAACGAGATTGGAAAATGAAAGAGGTAATAGAGTGAAGTCCTAATTATTAATTAATTACCGGGATGTGTCGGGGACAGACGGGCATTCGCACAATGGGTACTTGAGCGCACACGCGCAGTCGTGACAGGTTCGGATTCATTTGGTGTTAGTTGCACACATTTTCATCAACACCCGACATTTAATGTTCCGATTTAGGTAGTTGAGTTTTCAAATAAACCCTTTCATTCTAATTTAGCTATTACTTAGGTTAGGTTAGGTACCCATTTGACGGAAGAAAGAGGGACTATCTAGACCGCTGAGACCGACGTAGTTCCAAAGCACTTTCTGGTTCTGTAAACCTGTATTACAAATTGTAGTACCCATTTACTTACGTGTGAAAAATAAGACAAGTTTTTTAACACAAAATAAAATGTGTTATTAGAAATTTATTTCTTTCTAGAAATTATACCATTTCTTAGGAAAGGCCATATCGAATACATGGTAGGGGTGACGGTGGGAGACATGCCCCTAACACAAATACCTTATTAAGTGCCTGTGGCACATTTCATGATAGCGAGTGCTTATTGTATAGAGTCAGGTAGCGGAGGTTTCATCACTTCTATGATCTTCAATTAATTTGAAATTATACACACTTAAGAAGCTTATTAACTAACCCGCTTAGAATGCTAATTGAAACGCACGCTTGTTTTATTGATAATTACATAAATGTAACTATCTAGGAGATATGAAGTCTAATAGAGAGGGGCGTTATCATTCGTATAGCATGTTTCTCAATATCGTAAGGTACTATATACTTTTTTTATGGCATAAGCGGGCAAACGAGCAAGTTTGTGACCTGAGGGTAAGTGATAGGGAGTTTAAGGAGTTGGGATTGGAATCTCTGGATATCTCACTCACCATACGAAACGCAGCTGCAAGCCGCTACTTTACGTCGGTGACAACCTGGTCGAGCCGGCCCATCTATGCTGTAGACAAAACTGCCTACAGGGTGGCTCTACCGCTGTAAAATACTGAATCTAATTTGTGACTAAGTGGCACAAGGTAGCCGGTAGGTCTCTCATATGCGAGAGGCTACGTGGGTTGGTACTGTTTTGCCTATTTCTGCCGCCAAGCAGTATGTCAATTGTTCTGTTTCGGTTTGAAGGACATTAAAGCCAGTGAAATTGCCGGGTATAATGAGACTTAATCACTCAAACTTATTAATGGTTTTTTTTCTTAATAGGCACCACCACCAAAGTTAACTCTATCGAATGCAAAAATAATCATCCTAATTGGTCCACATTCTGCTGAGTTATAGGTAAGCTATATACATACAATATATAGGTGGATGTACAGATGAATTCAGAACTTCATCGGTTTTTTTCGTCGATTAAAAAGACTCAGGGAATAAATATTAAATGAATACTTATAGGATAAAATACGCAATCTATATTCTCTCTAAGAATATGCCTTACATTAAGTAAAGCCTCTTTCATAAAAAACCTCACGAACATACATAAAATATTCTCCAAATAAAGTTGATTATAATTGATTCTGACACTTGGCCACACACGCTGTTATACTCGGGCAAAACATTTCACGGCTCAGTTAACTGCGTAATGCAAACCCCAAAACTTATTGAATAGGAAATCAGGCATCCAATAAAAAAGCTGTCACACCCAAAGTGTACGAAAGGACAGGTGGCACTGTAACGTGACACATAATCTTCCGCAAGTGACATGGGCTACATAAATCAACGGACAACAGAAGTCCAATTCTCGTAATTTTAAACGTTCAAAATATCATTCCGATCTAATCTCAGTGTCAAGAAAGTTGCAAATGGCATTCTCTTAAACAAATAATCAACGTCAAATGTGAACATAAATCGTAATGAGATTGAATGTAGAATAAAAGTTGACTAAAGCCAAAACGGTATAATGCTACTGCTAATGCTAGGTGCATTTGACGTTGATTATTGGTTTAAGAGAATGCCATTTGCAACTTTCTTGACGCTGAGATTAGATCGGAATGATATTTTGAACGTTTAAAATTACGAGAATTGGCCTTCTGATTCACGTGTATATTGTACTGAATTTTTCGGGTCGATCGTGTGAATGCCCAATCGACCATTTTAAATTGACCTCTGTAATACATGATGGAGAGTACTAAGAAAGTTCAATCTGTCTTTATGATAGGTATTAGGTACCCAATACTTATGTAGATACATGGCTGACAAGTTCATTTAATATTCATTTGAGTAGCTAGGGTAAATATCAGTAGGTGGAGAAGCTTAGAATATCTACAGCCTGAGAAGTAACTATAGGTAGGTACTAGTTTCCATTATCAATTATTAGGGGGTAAAAAGTTTACCTAACTACTAAATTTGGTTTTGCATCATTTAATCTGCTTGGAGAGCGATCATATAAAAAAAAATACAATTACAAAAATTACCTAAATAAGTGAATTTAGATAATTTTTTATCAAAGGTATTATTTTTATTAAGGTAGATTGATTGACCTTGTGCATTTAATTCACTTCGAGAAGTCTAAGAAGCATCGTACTGAAAGGAAAGAACACCAAAACTCTAACAAGACCTTGAAGTTAGTCAAAATAAGAATATACATAACTAATGACAGGGCTGTATGAGCTAGAACCCTTTGCCTGCATATTAAAAGGGAAAGTAAAAGAAACAAACTGTCAAACACGGTTGGAAAAAAAACACAGTGAAGTGAACAAAATGTGGCAATTTGTTTCTAAAACAAATTAAAATAACAGTGAAGACATATTATTATGTTTAATGTCTATAAAAATATAAAGTAACTGTTATAAAATTATATAATTTATCTTTATAGTATAGTATATACGAAAATTGTAAACCTTTAAAAATGATGGAACACATTCGACAATTTGACTGGTAAGTATTGTTTATTATTTTACTCTGGTCTTTATACATTAAAACGCCATAGATCTAATCAACAGCAGTCTTCAGAACACAACATTAAAATCTTACTAACAGTAGGTATTATTTATAGTTTAACCTAACTTTTTTCTAGGATAGGTCCCTCGAATGCGAGAGGTCGTCTGGTAGGTACCACCGCTTTGTTTATGTACACCGCCAAATTAGTGAGTAAGTACTGTTGTGAGTGTTGTTGGCTATTATTGGATATTATGAGACTTAATATCTTATGTCACAGAGTGATGAGCGACGTACACTATTTTGTAATAAAAAAATCTCAGTGGTGTTGGATCTCTTTCTTGGCAGACGTGGAGCTTATAATTAGGCAAGCAAGCTGCTGGTCTCATCATTCAGTCATTAAACTACATAATATGAAGGCCTCCACATTGCAGTGGGTGTGTTTGATGTGCAAGCTCTGGGTTTGATCCCCATACCAATACAAATCGCACCTTTGAAGACAAACCGTTACTAAACAAAATTTTTCAAGAATTAGTTAGTAATGCCATTTTTTCAAAATTACTTAAACTATGATGAATTTTACACTTTCATAAAAAGTCCACTTTTAGAGGTAGATGGCGCTAATTTTGACTATTACAAAACTAAACAAGATTTGCTGGCTAAATGCAATATCATGTTTAAACTAGTTGTTGTTTAATTTTATATTTTCGTCTAATAATGGTTTGTCTTTAAAGGTGTGAAATGTCTGTGTGACCCACAAATGTGTTGTATGACTGTAAGTCCCTCGTAGCTCCTGATACCCACAGTACAGGATAACCAAGAGTGGGCTAAAGACTATGTGTACTGTTATATTTATCTTTTCAAAGCATAATTTGTTCTTTTTAGGTGTTCAAATGAAGTTGACCGCCAGTTTGTAACAGCAGAGGAGCTTGACAACTGTGTTACAGAGAAGATTCTTAGGAACAAATTCTATGATCCCCTCGCATCCAGCTCTGAAGATGAAGGCAAATGTGATATTGATTGGGACAGTATATTTGTTAAGAGGAAGGATGTAAGATATAATCTTTTGACATTGAATAGCAAATTTCTTGTGACTAGTTATCACAGATATTTAATATCTAATGAGAAATTGCCTCACTGCCTCGGTGGTGCAGTTGTAATGCGTACATGTTATGATTGGGTCTTACGCTGAGGTATTTGGTTTTTCTATTACGAAATGCTCAGTATAAGCCCAGAGTCTGGAATTTGTGCCCGGCATCGCGATAGGCTCGCCTCCTATCACATTGTGAGACGGAAATACACTCGGCGTAATGTGGGTGTACTGGTTACACCTCTGCTTACCCCTTCGGGGATTACAGGTGTGAGTGCGTATGAGAAATTGCAATACTTGTTGAGTAAATCATCAAAAAAGTCAGGGTGTTGTTACAAACTATAGTGTAAATTTAAATGTTGATTTGAGTTTTGTGTTGACTAAAAAACTACACATAATACTTCAATGACATATCAATACCTGCATATTCAATTGTTGTAAGGGTTAATACAGATATTAACAAAAATTAATTTAATAATAAATAATTAGATCTGTAATTTCTATGTTATTGAACAGTCTAGAAACATAGCTATGATTAAACCAGTATTGAAACAAACAAAAAAAAACAGTATATAATTTGTCTATTCATTAAGGTGCTACAATGGCACAAAACAAAAACACAAGCAGACAAGGGGGCAATCATATAGCACCACTCTTTTTTGTTATGGATGAAAATAGACAACAATCCTTACCTATACTTTATTTTCAGAATGAGAAATCAAAAAAAATATTTGTACCGGGGCTACATCCAGTACCTCCATACCCAAAGAAGTCTGCCCTCTCACAGCAGCAACACTTCCAGTGTTTAAAAGTGTTGTGTCAGGAGCACCCTCACATTTTGCCTAATTATTTCATTCCGAGACCAACAAAATCTGATCATAAAGTATTTGAGGTAAGTGGTATTTATATAAGATTTATTTAAAAAGTTTTTGATTCTGCTACAAACAAGAATACAAATTTCTTAAGGAATTGTGTATGATTTTGGAATTTGTTGGGACTTTACTTGACTAAAAGTCAAGTTTTTTGCAATTGTTTGACCAGCAAATTATAAGACTCAAGTTCTATAAAGTTACAAGTTACAAACAAATTTTAATAATTACTTTATACATTTGTCAAAAAGAGAACTAAAACATTTATATAAGTAAAATTAATGTATAAAACATTTTATTATCATTATTACCTATTATTATTATCTTATTTTCTTTATTATCTAAGCCATAAACTCTTAACTGTGGGTTGCGCCATCGACGGCTACAGTAAATTTAACCAACAGATGGCGCGACCTACACCAAGCACCTGTTTCACCACTCTGAGAAAATGCTACTTAATGTCTAGCGGATATTTTAAAAATAGTGGTCTAACACGTTAAATATTACACATACATTGTGAAATAGGAAGGCTAGGACAGTCACTGAGGATTAGCGGGTGAGTAGCCGGCTGCGAAGCGAGAGACTGTGGGTTCGATTCCAGCACCGTTACAAATTTTTGTGCGATCCATAAATATTTGTTTCGGGTCTGGGTGTTGTGGGACCGTAAGTGCTTCGTAGTTCCTGATACCCACAATACAGGTTAACCTAGTGTGGGGTCAGGACTATGTGTGTGACTGTTGGATTAATTTAATTATTTAGGGACTTCCTAAGTCAAGTTAGGGTTAGTGTTTTGGATCTCTAACTTTCTAATCTCTAAATTTCCTATTTAAACATCTACTTAAATGTGTTTATCCAACAGCAAATAAGAGAAGCATATGAGAAAGAACAAAAAGAATATATAGAATGGGCAAAAACACTATGGAATAACAGCCATTGTATAAGAGCATTACGTCCCAAGCCCGTCATAGAAACAGTGTACGAAGCAGAGTTCAAAATGAGGTCTCAGGAAATACAGTCTTTTCCGAAGACATGGCATGTGGCAGCACAAATACCGTTGGAAATGAGAAGTGGACAATTTGAAATGGTGTTACAGGAGGATTTGATAAAAGTAAGCGATTTACACGATTTGCGTCATCTTAACAAGGGATTTTCTGCAAAATAAGTACACAATAATACAATTTTATTCCTGTTCTATCCCATATTTCCCAAGATAAACGAAAATCATAGTACTGTTTCTGTACTGATGATTCGAATGCACCACCAGATGCTTACTGTGTTTTAAAATACATATATAACATTACAGGTGAATTTATCAGATGTACCACAAATCCAGTACCCAGATGTGATAAAGGAGAGGATGTCAATATTAAGGCCTCCATCAATACCAGAGCCTTGCACCAAACATCCATGCAGATTTATACTACCCGGTAAATACCCTGGAAAAACAAGTTAGGCAATCAATGTTTAGATTTTAAATTCTTGAAACACATTTTGTCCGTCCACTTTTTTTTCAGTACCAACAACGTCATTTATTCTTTTTAAAATAATAACATAAGGCAAGATAGACAGACGGCGTAGGCCCTGTAATAGGGTTATCTTGGTACCTTTTAGGTATGGAAGGTATGGAATTAAGACCTACATAATGATAATTTGAAGTTTGTTGCCTGTTCCTGACAAAAAAGATCTTGACTCTCAGACAGACAAATGGATGGACAACAAACTGATATTATAAGGGTTCTGTTTTGTCTTTTAAGGCGTGGAATCCAAAAAAAAATATAGGTGTTTGTTCTCAGGTGAGACATCAGTGACAATCTTACCACTAACTGAGATACACCGCATCCTCGCTCAGTACGCTTCGGACTACGGCGCGCAGTACATCGCCAGTGAGAATGCACTGCGCTGTCTCCTAGACACAGACAGGACGTGGACTGTGCCGGTGTCTGTCTGCGAGACTATTGGACCTGGTAATTATAATTATTAAATCTTACCACTAACTGAGATACACCGCATCCTCGCTCAGTACGCTTCGGACTACGGCGCGCAGTACATCGCCAGTGAGAATGCACTGCGCTGTCTCCTAGACACAGACAGGACGTGGACTGTGCCGGTGTCTGTCTGCGAGACTATTGGACCTGGTAATTATAATTATTAAATCTTACCACTAACTGAGATACACCGCATCCTCGCTCAGTACGCTTCGGACTACGGCGCGCAGTACATCGCCAGTGAGAATGCACTGCGCTGTCTCCTAGACACAGACAGGACGTGGACTGTGCCGGTGTCTGTCTGCGAGACTATTGGACCTGGTAATTATAATTATTAAATCTTACCACTAACTGAGATACACCGCATCCTCGCTCAGTACGCTAAAATATCGAATCTCTGTGCTTAAAATCACTAACGGAACGATGGATTGTCATTTTATTTAAAACTTTTATGCCCGCGGTAGTCTCGGTTTGTTTGGTCTTGGTAACGCAAAACGTTATATGTACTATGCATTCCCTCTGAAAAAACGTTCTGAAATATGGCAAGTCCGATGAAGCATGATGATCCATTTATGTATGATTTTCCGCATTAAAAACCAAATGGCGTCGATAATTCAAACATCGGATCTATTATTTGTGGCTACGGGATATCGTGGATACAGATATGGATTGTGAAGTCAATCGGCATTAAAACAAATATAAAAAACAATGGTGGCCATTTTTTTCAATCCTAACATCGGATCTATCATCTGTATCTACAGAGCATCTCAGATATCGATTTTGAAGTTAAGCGGCCTAAAAACAAAGGAAAACAAAATGGCGGCCACTTTTTTCTATTCTAATATCGGATCTATCATTTGTAAATACGGGGAACTACTACAAAACTGATATCGGGGGTCACTATGGTCACAAATCTCTGTAAAATATATCCTATGTTATGAAGGGATAGTGTAGCTTTCTAATAGTGAAATATGTTTTTATACAATCGGTTTAGTAATACCAGAGATTAGTCCTCAATACAAATACTACAAAATCGTAATTATCCCTTTTTCAGCGTCCATGATTCAACAGGTATTGTGGATGTTCACTTACACCCACAAGTGTAATCCACTTTATGAGTTGTAGAGCCACGCTGTAGACACTTTTGTCTACAGCATGCATGGGCCAGCTCGTCCGGGTCATTACCACTGTCTCACAGAAAACCGCCGTAAAACGCAGCAGCAAGCTGTTACTTTTAACAGCGGTGAGATCACTTACCATCAGATGACCCACTTGCTCGTTTGCCGGTCTATGCCATAAAAAAACCATTAGGTGACCCACTTGCTCTTACAGAGACCTGTGCCTTAAAAAAACAAATTTTGGTTACAGATGGCGAGAAAAATAACGTGATAGTGCTGGGAAGTGAATTTGCCATACATAAAGAACAATCAAAGATGCGCACATACAGAGCCTCCAGGCATTTACTAGAATATGCGCTTATACCGTGAGTAACAGCTTTATAAATTAGTTTGATTCGCAAGGTCTTATCAGAGTCAGTCGCCTTGGATCCGGTGATAGAAAGAAAAAGAAGAAGTGTTTTTTTGTATTTTCGTTTTCCTTGTAATTTTTGCTTGTTACGAATAAATATATTTTCTTTCTTTCTTTCTGTTTCGGTGATACCCATTGTACAAATCGACACCCCTTAAAAAGTATGTTGGACTCTTATCTCAGATAGTATTTTTTTTTTTATAATATATTAAGCGCCAGTGATATATATCAGAATCATCTTAAATAAAATTTCCATACCTAACCCTATGGGATACAGGCGTCAAATTACGTATGAATGTGTGTGTATAAACACCTCAAAAAGAAATATTTTCTATATTTCTTTACACTTAACAGGCCGTCAGAAAAAGCGAAAATAATAGATAGGAACAATGAATCCCTCAACGAAAATAGAGAAAACGACGCGAACCTGTCGAAGTTCCTGGACAGCGATGACCTGAGCAGCGAAGACGAAGGAAACAGTCTGATCATAGACCCAGGTGAATATTGTGGCGTAGAACAAAATAATGAAGGTAAATTATTATTATTTATTAATTGGACACCATGGATGCTTTTGATATCGACCTCATTTATCCCACTCTAACATGGAGTCGCTGCAACATGTAAGGTAATTACAATATCCCTAAAGATATCGGCAGAGGTAAAACTAATGCACCCACGGTTCGCTGTTTATTTCCGTCCCATGATGTGATAAAGGGCGATTTCGGGCACAGATTCAAATTCAATATTAGGCTATTTATTTTTTATATTAAATGAATCATATATCATTTTGATTTTTATATAGATACTACTACAATGTATATGTACATTGATTTCTCCGCCTAATGTGGACAGATTTGGATGATTTTATTTTTTATTTTATGGTGGTTAATTCGTATTATCGAAATACTACTGTTTTTTTTTATTATGACCAGATTATGTACTGCCAATGGACGAAGATACATGTGACCAGGATAGTATAGTAGCACCACCTGTTAAAAAATCTAGCCCGAGGACTCAAGAGAAAGAAGAAAACACGCAGACAGAGAGAGAAAAGAGACTAACAAGATCCAGTGATATTAGTGATATAGGAATGTACACGTGTAGCTGTAAAGGTAAGTCGGACCATCTCGCCCACCCATCCACTATTGTAACTAGGCAAGTCAAAAAAAAAACAAAAAGTATCGATATAAAATATCGGTAAAGTATGGAAACTGATTTTATTTTAATATACCAGGGCTTTGCCCATGTTTTTCCACAAAACATAAAATAAAAAAAAAATTAAAAGTCCGACGAATATGAGACATATGTTACTTTCTTCCCCACATTATTCTGCATCGATTGGTATCGGTCTCGACCCCATACCCCCAGCGGTTATCGTGACAAGCTTTTGGCAGCGACAGCGGCGACGGCGGCGCCAGTTACTTTTTTTTTAGAATAGAGAGATATAGAGAAAAAAAACTAAATTTCTGCTTGACATTTAGACAACTTCTTTGACACATCATAAAAATTGCGGCTTGGGGTTTGGAAGTTTTACGGCATCCTTTTTAACGAAATACTATTTGACATGATTTCGATACTTAATAAAAAATATCGATATATCAATGATATGATCTCTGAGTGGTAGAACCACGCTGTAAACAGTTCTGTCTACAGAATGAATGGGCCGGCTCATCCGGGTCGTTACCACTGTCCCACATAAAACCGGCGTAAAGTAGCAGCTTGCTGCTGCGTTTCGTACGGTGAGTGAGATATCCGGAGGCCCAAATGCCTCTCCCCTTCCCAATCCCTTACTTATCCCTTTCCTTTAAGGTCGGCAACGCACCCATGATTCTCTTGGTATTATGGGCGTACATGGGCGGTGGAGATCACTTACCATCAGGTGACCCACTTGCTCGTTTGCTGGGCTATACTATAAAAAAAAACTCAGTCATGAGCGCAGTGCAATGCTATGTAGAAGCTTAGAAATTACAATTCTAAATTCTGTACCAATCATCTTATTTATGGGCAGGCGTGACGCTTACCATCAGACGAGCGACTTGCTCGTCTCATTATTTAGGCGAATAAAAAAACTTGTTGCATTTGTTACAGATACTATATTTGAAATACCGCCACCAAGATCGTTCAGGAAATGGATAGTTAAGAGTAAAAGTGAAAGCGAGACATACGATCTTATTGTGCACTGCTCACATAAAACTAAGGTAAGGTTCGTTTATTACGTACGTACGAAAAAAATACGTTTCTAACCGACTTAAAAAAGGAAGTTTTAATTGCGTCTGCATTTTATTCGACAGCCTCCGTGGCTGGCGAGGCTCCGTGACTGCTGGGTGTATTTATTTTGTATTTATAATGACCGTCACATGTTTTTTTTTTTTCAGAACAAGTCAGAGGAAGTGGTGTTAGAGCCGACTATAGAGTACCAGATAGATTTGGGATTGAGTCAGATGTCTCAGAGCACGATAAGAGGAATGGCACTCTCTCTCATGTTACGGCAGAATGCCACATTACTCAATGGTTTGTTACTTTTTAGATTGTTTTATAGCATACAAGCTTTTGCCATGCATGAACAGCCTTTTCCAGGATAAAAAGTAGCATATAACAGGGTTAAAAAGTAGCATATAACAGGGATAAAAAGTAGCATATAACAGGGATAAAAAGTAGCATATAACATGGATAAAAGTAGCATATAACAGGGATAAAAAGTAGCATATAACAGGGATAGAAGTAGCAAATAACCGGGATAATAGTAGCATATAACAGGGTTAAAAAGTAGCATATAACAGGGATAAAAAGTAGCATATAACAGGGATAAAAAGTAGCATATAACAGGGTTAAAAAGTAGCATATAACAGGGATAAAAAGTAGCATATAACAGGGATAAAAAGTAGCATATAACATGGATAAAAGTAGCATATAACAGGGATAAAAAGTAGCATATAACAGGGATAGAAGTAGCAAATAACCGGGATAATAGTAGCATATAACCGGGATAAAAGTAGCATATAACAGGGATAAAAGTAGCAAATAACCGGGATAATAGTAGCATATAACAGGGATAAAAAGTAGCATATAACAGGGATAAAAAGTAGCATATAACGAGATAAAAGTAGCATATAACGAGATAAAAGTACCCTGTAACCGGGATAAAAGTAGCATATAACCGGGATAAAAAGTCTCATAATGCCCAGTAAGTACTAGGCGGTAGGTCTCTCGTATGCGAGAGGCCGTCTGGGTAAGTACCACCAATTTGTTTATTTCTGCCACCAAGCAGCAGTGTGTAAACATTGTTGTGTTTCGGTTTGGAGGACATTAAAGTCCAACACAGACGGCCTCTCGCATACGAGGGACCAGCCAGACCAAAAACAACCCTACTGAGTTCGAGTAGCTGGACCTTCTCAGGACTGGGTCGCGGCCGCGTAAAATCCAGTGGTAAAGTAAGCCCACTGAGTTTGTTTCGCCGGTTCTTCTCAGGCTGGGTCGTTTTGGATCCGGTGGTAGTCATACATACTTAACAATTCTGGACTATTCCATAATAAAAATATTGTATAATTTATAGTTGCCCAGTGTATTTTGACGATGCTATGTATGTTATGTATACATTAGTTGATATGATTTCTATACATAAGTTTGTTTATTTTGTACTGACTTGTCATAAGCGCTATTTTAATTGCCTACATGATGAATAAAACTATTTCATTTCATTAACCACCTAGTAAAGTATTGATCTTTGAAGTTGTTTTTTTCCCCTAGTCCGTGTGGACGGTGGCACGGGTGACGTGGTATCGTTTGAACCGCTCACTCCCGTGCAGTGTGAGCAGTTACACTCGATGTCAGGCGATGTCGCACACATACTGTACGCCTCATTTGCACAGATACGAGGACTACTGCCGGCCAACTATATGCTGATGCATGAGGTATGTCACTCCTGGCTCTACGGACTTGCACCCACCAGGGAAGCGCATAACTGAGTAGGTTCCTGCGGTGTATTTATTTTATTTTTATTTATTGCACCGTTGCCCATGTTTTTCAACAAAACATAAAATAAAAAAAAGTTAAAGTCTGACGAATATGAGACATATGTTACTTTCTTCCCCACATTCTGCATCGATTGGTATCGGTCTCGACCCCATACCCCCAGCGGTTTCGGAGGAGATAGCGTGACATGCTTTTGGCAGCGGCGGCGGCGGCGGCAGTTACTTTTTTTTAGAATAGAGAGAAAAAAGCAGTGATAGCTCAGCGGGAGTGGTATGGACTGTCGAGACTAAAGTCGCAGGTTCGAAACGAGCCTCAAGAGCATACATCTCTGATTTTTCGAAGTTATTTGTGTATTAATTGTTAATTATCACTTGCTTTAACGGTGAAGGAAACATCGTGAGGAAGCCTGCATCCCTGAGAAGTTCTTCATAAGAATTTCGAAGGTATGTGAAGTCTGCCAAGCCGCATTAGAGCAGCGTGGTGGACTAAGGCCTAACACCTCTCATTCAGTAGAGGCCCGTGCCCAGCAGTGGGACGTGTATAATACAGGGCTAGTATTATTATTATTATTTATTATTGCTTAAAGACACACCATTAACTTAACACTAGACATTCATGGTAAGAAAATACAGAGGAAACAGACACAGTGGTAAATTACTACAGGTGTACACAACATTCAATTATCGGTGCTGAGATGTGGTGTTTATTCTATATCTTGTGATAGAGATACGCTGTAGACTGTTGTCGACAGCACGAATAGGCCGGCTCGACCGGGGCGTTACCACTGTTTCACAGAAAACCGAAGTGAAGTAGCAGCTTGCTGCTGCGTGTCGTTCGGTGAGTGAGATATCCGGAGGCCCAAATATAAACCGCATCCGGCATCACCTACCTACTCAGTTATACGTTATCCATTAAATTATACAAGTTTATTACCACTCATACCATTATGACTGCCTCGGTGGCGCAGTTGTAATGCGTACGCGTTACGATTGAGGCCAGCACTGAGGTCTCGGGTTCGAGCCCCGGGTCGGGTAAAGTGGTATTGGATTTTTCAATTACGAAATGCTCAGTATCAGCCCGGAGTCTGAAATTGTGCCCGGTATGGCGATAGGCTCACCCCCTATCACATCATGGGACGGCGATAAGCTCAGCGAAATGTGGGTGTACTGGTTACACCTCTGCCTACACCCTTCGGGGATTACAGGCGCGAGTGCGTATGTAAAACTATCGACATCGGTCTATTGGTTTTGGCGCGTTCGAATGCAACAAACTAAAGGGTTATTATTTAACTCCTATATTACACTCCTCTTTTTTGTCAAAGGTTACGTGATGGGAGTAATAAAAAATAATAATTAAAGGTTAACGTTGCAGTCCCGTCACGGAGCCAACGCATTACTGCTGAGCCCACGCGGCGTGGGTCACGGTGGATGTCCGCTGACGTCACTGGCCGAATCGGCTGATGATGAAGCGCTAGGAGTCAAGGCGCCGCCCATACTAGAACCATCACTCTTACCATACCACAAGTTTGTACCACTCCCTTATTGTAGTACTAGCTTTTGTTCGCGGCTCCGCTCGCGTGAACGAACTTTGTCCTAATCCAGGTCAATCTGTGTGCCAAATTTCATCCAAAACCATTCAGCCGTTACGGCGTGATGTCCAGTGTAGTCACTGCCGTTCCAGGTGCATAATATGCGGTATCATTTTGCCACTGGCAGAGCCACGTTGTAGACAATTTTGTCTAGAGTATAAATGACTCGACTGGACTGGTACCACTGTCTCACAGAAAACCGACCTGAAATAGCGATTTGCGGCTGCGTTTCTTACGGTAAGATATCCGGAGGCCCAAATCCCCCTCTCCTACCAAAATCCTTTAATTATCCGTTTTCTCTAAGGTCGGCAACGCGTTCATAATTATTCGTGTATTGTAGGCGTAAATGGGCAATGGAGATCACTTACCATCAGGTGACCCAATTCTCGTTTGGCTTACCTTATAAAATGGATAAAAAAGAACTTATCTGTCATCTAAACAGGTACCGTAGAACCCTGCCCTGTGCTTTCACTCCCTACGAAGACCAAGTAGCCAAAGAACCCAAAAAACCGGTCACGAGGCAGAAAACACCTCCTCAAGCCATCAAGGTACGCCCCCTTACTTACATCACGCCTACTGTTGTGAGATTATCACATTGTTATTCAATCATCACTAATTTTGTTCTTTATACCGTGTTTTACAATTGATGATACGTATGTATGTCAAAAAGTGATAAATTACAGTGAAAATTGTATATTGTGATGAGTGTTATTGTATTGTGTTTCGAATTGTGACGAAGTTTTGATATTTTTCATACAACGTTATTGAGAGAAATATTTTAATTTTTCCTTCAATGTCTTCTGCAGCGTGACATGTTCCCGGCGACTTATATCGATGATGTGACTTCATTGTCACAAAAAAACATATATTTTTTTTGGATAAAACATATACATATATAACGTGTTACAGAAAGGTGTGGTCATATTTTAGGGTCAAATAGGAAATTGAAATAAAACTAGTTTATACGGATTACGGAACTAGTTTTATTTCAATGTGTAATATTCGCGTAAACCTAAGAAATCACTATCCTATTTTACGTTAATTTTAATCACTCATTTATTACCATCGATCAAATCGCTATAGAGCTCACTCCGGCATTGTTATTCTACAAAGGCTCAGCTGTTTTATTTAGTGTTGACTAAAGTTGCAAGTCAAATATCGTCATGTCATTCGATAAAAAAGAAAATGCATGTCCTAGCAAATCGGATTTGGTACTGTGGGGTTTGAAATACTTACATCGTACACTATACATTGCCTAAATATGACCACCCCTTTCTGTAACACGTTGTATAGATAAAACGTTTCAACGGTCGACATTATACTATCATTGTGACTTGCCGGGATAAAAAATTGCCTTGCTACAAACAATTGATTTACAGACAATGAACACGTTTTTGTTACACGGCACATCGACGTGCATAAAGTGTTGCAGATAACAAAATAAAGCGTGTTATTATGAAGCATCCTGTGTTATAGAGGCTGCTCAAAAAATGTAGTGTTTTTGTTTTAAATTCCAATACATCATCTGTATAATAAAATATCGATATCAGTGTATTCGAACGATGGTAAATTCACGTGGAGCGACTAACTGATTGTTTCAAATTGGTGTTCTTTTTGTTAGTTGGAAGCGGGAGCGCAGAGCGGCGCGCATCGCAAGGTACCATCACTATATGCGAGTATACACGACATTGGTTCACTACCATGCTCGTTCACAGTAATGTATCGTGCATTTGTATGTATTGTCGACATCGCGGAGAAGCCGCGTGCAGTAGTGCAGTAGTGGCGCAGCGAGCAAGTAACATGTTCCGAATATTTATTATTATGCTGCAACCAACAAAGATTATGATTGATACTTTAGTTAGAGAACATCCTGTGTATTACATTAGAGCACATGAGGCATAACCGTATAAGTGTAGTTTAAATTATATTCTACTACGACATCCATCCGATTACTTACTATGCTTAGGGCATGTTTCATATTTTTCGTGTAATTTAACCAGTAATAGGGTAGCTGACTAGATTTTTTTTCTTATTTAAATCAATAAGTTTAGTTACTCAAAATCTATTGCAGAAAGAATTTTATAAATCGGACCAAAAATAAATAAGTTAGAAGCCATTCAACTCCTGTAGAAGGGGTAATTGTCAAATGACAGACGACGCAACCTTTGACGTCACTGTGTAAAATGTTCATTATGGTGCACGCGTGCAAGCGAGATAGTGAGATATCCCTACTACGCACCCACTTTTCCTCATACCAACATTTAAAGTCATAACTGTGGGCACATTTCTAAACCAATTTTGACTGTGTTTTAATAAAAGGGGTTCTTTTGCGTATCATTATCTGTTGCTTATAAAATAATATATACAATTCAATATACGAAACTACCCTATTAAAATATAAGGTAAAATATATTTTTGGAAGTACTCAGTAGACATCTTTCAACCGGTATATATACCAGAGTGACTTTTGTATTTGTGCGTGTCTTAATTAATTTGGTAAGTAGCATTAACTCATGAGCTAGTGAAACAGGCGTTTAGCTAGTTTAATTACTATTTTTATAAATGCTTCCCCAATTGTAGGATTCACTTAAAAAAGAGAAATTAGAGTCGATAAATAGGGCAAGAATAAAACAAAATTATTTGCTTTTCAAAATTGCCTAATCTTTTTTTATATCATGCGAGCTTTTTCTAGGTGGTTTATAAAAGAATAATATTGCACATTTTCTGTAAGTTAATTTTCTTAGTAGTGCCGTGCCATCAATCCAATCTTTGTTGGTTGTACAAAAACTAAAATGAAAAAAACATATGGGAAAATGCTTGAAATCTTTTAGCAAAATAATGGAATTCATGGAGTTTTTTTGTTTGATGATACGTATTGTATGTCATTGTAGCGTCTAGTAGATAAGAGTAGGCTCTCCTAAATATAACAGATGCCCGCCGTAAGTAATTTCATTGTAATAGGTAACTTATGCCGTGCGCATAAGTCATATTTTAAGGTAACATCTAAGACAAATTGGTAAAGTTTTCAACGCTCTTTTGGCTATAATTTCCAAATTGTAACACAAAAGATTTTAAGCAAAGTTTCCATAAAAAACGAATCAATCGGCACAATCTCGTCGCCGGAATATTTCGAAATATTCTTGTGTTACAGCGACATATTTTGTGGTTGGTAACATTGTGTTTAATTTTCACCCCAGCATTGCAGTGCCTTGATTTTAAGGTCATATTTTCTTGAATTCATTGTTATATTTTCTTTTAAATGATACCATCATAATTATTATGTATATCATTTTTCATTTGTGTTTATTGGTTCACAAAAAATACATATTATGTACTGTTTTTATTTATTTCTTATAAATTATAATTTTATTTGTTTGTATTCATCAATAACGAGTATAACAACACATTGTCCATTGTATTGCAGTGCCTTTACTATAATTTGTCTATGGTATTTGTGTATGGAACAAATATTAATAATATAAATACCTATTGCTCTTAACTTCTGAATGAATGGTTTTGCTAGTAAATTGTGATTACTGATGCTATGATCAAACATATTAATCTAATTATTTTATTACTAAAACTAATTTTCCTCCATTTTATTTTTCTTTTTCACAATAGTCGTCATTGTTGGAGTTACAATATACAGTTATAATCGAGATATTAAATAAATACTTTTTGTTACAGTGGCCAAAGAGGAAACGCAAGAACGTTAAACGTTAAATTGTGAATAAACAATGTTTTATTACATAAATAAACTTTTATTTTAAACATGTACGAATATGTATAAACGAGTGCGAATATGCATAAATTATAACTACTAATGGCCGTTCCCAATATTGTCTATCGACAGATTTGTTTACTGGCGGTAAAATTTTGACACATTTTGTATGGAAGATCTGTCAAAACCCTATTGACAGTAAGCAAATCTATATTTATATAGAATATAGAAAACGGCCGTAAGTCGCTTAAAAATAATCGATACCACCCACTTCAATAGTGTTTAAATAAAAATATTTTACAGTAGCAGCAATGGATGATAACACTTGGGAACGCACGCTCATGAAGTATCGTAAACATTGACAACTACGTATAAAACCACAATTCCCGTACATCATTGTCGTAGAAACCGCAATAATTATGGATGCTGGAGCTATAAAGTATTGAAACTATACACTATTGTAGGTTGTCTCAAGTGCCATGGCACAATGTCGCTACTGCAATTTCCGTTTAAAATAGGTAAAGCATTCTATAAGCAATGCTCGGTGCTATTAAACATCTACAAAGGGGCGGTAAATGTTTGCTTTTTATACAGTGTGTTGCAGAAAAGTGGTATCAATAATAATTCTGAGAACCACGCTGTCGATAGTTTTGTCTACAGCATGAATGGGCCGGTTCGTCCGGGTCGTTACCACTGTCTCACAGAAAGCTTGCTGCTGCGTTTCGGTGAGTGAGATATCCGGAGGCCCAAATCCCCTCCCCTTCCCAATCCCTTAATTATCCTTATCCTTTAAGGTCGGCAACGCGCCCATGACTCTTTTGGTATTGTGTGCGTACATGAGCGATGGAGTTCACTTACCATCAGGTGACCCACTTGCTAGTTTGCCGGCCTATGCTATAAAAAAACTTATATGTATGTAACGGAAGTAGTTGATTTGACCGATGACAAACTGGAAGGAGAGGAGCGGAGGTGGGGCGAGATGTGCATGCAGTGGAGAGGAGAGGGGAGCCACATTATAGAAGCGGTGTGATCAATTTAATTCGGGTTGTTGTATCAAGTTAAGCAATCGTAAAAAATCTAATTGTGTTATCTTTTACATTCAATTTTCGTTGGTTAAATACATATTTCATTTATAAAGTACTCTACGTTATATGTAGATATAAAAACTCCGTCTATTTTAATTATTACAATTTGTAATTTATATCGTAAGCCTTGGATTAGATACTGTATGCTAATGAACTATGTTTACATAATTGCTAACTTTGCAGCATTGGCTTCATTTTTAATACATACTCATTGGTTATCGCTTAGTTTTTTGCTGTTAAATTTTAGAGTAGCAATGCTAACATATCTATCATTAAGCTTATTATTTTCCGTGTATATTATTGATACCATCATTTTGCAACATACTGTATATAATTTCTGCATCCCACCTTAGTGCATTAGCTCTGGGGGATGATAATAATTGGGGTATTAAGCAGCTTCATCAAAATATCCGTCCAGCTGTGTAGCGATCTGTGAACAAATAAACCAGTGTAATGTTTTATATGTTACTGCATACAGCTACAATAATAGTCAAGTGGTAAAGCCACGCTATACACAGTTCTGGGCGGCTCGACCGGGCTGTTGCCACTGTCTCAGGAAACTGACGTGAAGTAGCTTGCCACTGTCTCAGGAAACTGACGTGAAGTAGCAACTTTTTAAAAATATTTTCTGTAATTCGATAGTTAAATTTTGTCTGGTACATATCACAAGCTTTTCCCGCCTTTCTGGGATAAAAGTAGCTCAAGTCCTAATCCAGGTCATGGTCCACCTGTGTGCCAAATTTCACCCAAAACCGTTCAGCTATTAAGGCGTGATTGACTAACAAACATCCAAACTTTCACATTTATAATAGTGGGAAGGTTATTTGGAGGTTAAAAACCAGCCTTCTTTCTGAATTTCAATTATATTACGTTTCACGCTTTGCGCGTTTCATGATGCATGTTTTAGTATGAGAAAGTGTTACCTGCAGCGGCGTGTACTTGACATATTTGTCGGGGTTCTTGGAGAAGGGTAGATGCGCATGCGCATCGTAGAAGGCAGTATATGTAGGCAGCAAGGCCTGCTTGTTGTCCCGCTTCAGTGCCTCGCGTAGTTCAGCGTCGGGTACACTGTACCCTCGCTGGGAACGGCGACACTCTTCCCACTCGCGGTTGAATGACTACCGCACCATTGGGATATCAAACAATAAAAAAAATCAAATATACTACTAGACCGGCGGTACATATAAATTACGCACTAAGCACGGGCAATTCATCACAACAATATTTTCTCGCTTACTGGTAAACTAGAATTAAGTTAGCTCCCCTCTCCAGCTTCCGCGACCTTAGTCGCCAAACTTCTGCCTTATGTGGCATAGTTTTACTCGTTAAACAGCCCGTCTAGTATTATACATTGAAGTCTTTGAAGGGAACTGACACTGGCATGGCTAAGATTAATTTTCTTGAAATTTTGTATTAAACAGGTACAGATACATTTGGATTTGGACATTTACATCTAAAATATGGACATCAATGTACAGTTGTGCTGTTGTAAATATGCGCTTCGAAAACCTTTGTCCTTTATGATTTAGTTGGAATATGGAAACTATTTTCCGGGACTTAAGGGAATATGAAGTACATTATTAGATAATATAAAATAATAATCATCGACCCTCGTATTTTCCAAGATAAACTAAGACTGGCAAAGCGCGTAACGTGTATCGTGGTACTGCACATTTAATAAAATAAACATCGAGCTGTAGGAAAAACTTACCGCAAATTTATCTTTAAGGATCTGCCTATCCCTGTCACGAAGCTTGGGTGGAAGTGGCTCGTCTAATGTCAAGTATGACAATAATTTGTTCCAACTACAAAAAAAAACATTCAGTCTTAAAATCAAATTATAAAAACTTAATAACTGGCGAAAGTAATATCTATTAAAAACTAAAACAAATATTAACAAGTGAAATACTATTATTTCCATAATAGATACGAAATATGGAAGAATCGATACTATAAATAGTAAAATAATCGATCACAAACTCGTTAAGTAATCGATTTTAAATACAATTTTGTACATAGTTAGTGTGTTACCTTTGCAAATAAGCGTTCTTGTACTCCTGTATCATGTCTCGGTAGTTAGTCTCGCAGTCAGGCTCGGCTAACATCAGCACGTCAAGCAAGCCCGTACGTTGCAGACCCTACATAACAATTCAACATGAAGTGGCATCTGACCGTTGTGTTTCATACTGTAACATTTCCGGAAATCCAATTCCATCCTACATTTCATCCATTCCATCCTTCCCCAACCCCCAAGGAGATTAAGCGCTTCCTTGAAGGTCGGCAATATCACTTGCCTTTTATTTTGCGGGGAAATCTATTTCCGCGCGTTAAAGTGAAATTTTTGCAAGTATAGAGCTTTATAAAAAGAACCCTCTAGCGCGGGCGTGACCTTTATATATAACTACGTAAAAATTATTGCCGTAATTAAAAATCAGTTTAATCAAAATTAACTTATACTTGCCAAAATTATTTGTTATATTTTGTATAAAAGTACCGTAGAAAATAGGAAAATCATATATCATCTAGCAATACCATAGTATCGATACTTTGTCATCGAACATTATTTTATCGATATTTTTTCTCAATGAGTTCCATATAATAATATGAAGTAACACAAACCTGTAATAAATATAGAGTATTGTTCAACAAAAATATCGCCTTCAATGCGTCAGGATACTGTTCACTCTTATTGCGCAGTGCGAAGTTCAGTTGAGCTAGAACTTTACCTGAAACATAATATGAAATAATAAGCTCACGCTTTTATCATTGAATCCTCGTGCTGCCACCCATGTTTCACCGAGCTTAATTCCGTTCTATGATGTGATATCCCATACGGGGTACAAATTCCAATCCCGGGCAACACATGTGTGATGTTTCGTATTGAAAATTAAAACACATATTATGATTGTGTGTTGTGGTAGAGACACGCTGTAGACAGTTTTGTCTGCAGCATGAACGGCTCGTCCGGGTCGTTACCACTGTCTAACAGAAAACCGGCGTAAAGTAACAGCTTGCTGCTGTGTTTCGTACGGTGAGCGAGATATCCGGAGGCCCAAATTCCCCTCCCCTTCCCAATCCCTTACTTATCCCTTTCCTTTAAGGTCGGCAACGCGCCCATTATTATTTTAGTACTGTGGGCGTACATGGGCGGTGGAGATCCCTTACCATCAGGTGAACCACTTACTCGTTTGTAGGGCTTTTATATAAAAAAAACCATATTTGGGATTCTATATTTGGGATTTTAACATTTTAACCCAAGATTCATCCATTCGTATACGTTATGATGACACAAATAGACCGAAAAGGGGGTGAAACTAATAACGCCTTTTTATGTCCTTGAATGGCAGCCTAGAAACTAATAAATATACTTACGCATATAAACGGCGAGCATGGCGGCATTCCTGTCATGCGCACCTGATAACTGACTCACAGCACGCTGGTACGATGGCTCTGTGGCCAACGCAGGACCTGGTCAAAACAATACATTACAAAATACTACTAATATAAATTTAAAACTATGTGAGTTTGCGATTTTAGATGCTTGGTTAATCTACCACGCCGTAATGACTGAACGGATTTCGATGAAATGCACTCAAATAGCCCATGATTACTCTCCTTGCTACTTTTCATCCCAGAAAAAGACATTCACTCGGGCGGAACCGCGTGCTATAAAAAGTGAGTGATAGCCAAATGGAAAGTGGTATTGACTGTTGTAACAGAGGTCGCGGGTTTGCTTTTAGCCTTTTAGCTTTTTTAGGGCACAAGGTGGGTGATGACAAAGAGCACGAGGCCACCAATAATTATGACGAAGCCGAACATAACGACTCTGATAATCATGATAACGCCGATCACAACGACCCCGATAATCACAATAACGCCGAACATAACGACTCCGATAATCATGATAACGCCGATCACAACGACCCCGATAATCATGATAACGCCGATCACAATGACCCCGATAATCACAATAACGCCGAACATAACGACTCCGATAATCATGATAACGCCGATCACAACGACCCCGATAATCATGATAACGCCGATCACAACGACTTCGATAATCACAACAACGCCGAACATAACGACTCCGATAATCATGATAACGCCGATCACAACGACCCCGATAATCATGATAACGCCGATCACAACGACCCCGATAATCACAACAACGCCGAACATAACGACTCCGATAATCATGATAACGCCGATCACAACGACTTCGATAATCACAATAACGCCGAACATAACGACTCCGATAATCATGATAACGCCGATCACAACGACTTCTATAATCACAATAACGCCGAACATAAGGACTCCGATAATCATGATAACGCCGATCACAACGACCCCGATAATCACAATAACGCCGAACATAAGGACTCCGATAATCATGATAACGCCGATCACAACGACCCCGATAATCACAATAACGCCGAACATAACGACTCCGATAATCATGATAACGCCGATCGCAACAACACTGATAATTATGCGCATGACGATGATGATGATGATGATGATAATGTTGAGACTCACCGACAGTCTGCAGATGAGAGGCGAGCGCCTGACAGTGGGCGAGAGCGGCGAGTGCCAGCTGATGCACGGTGCCGTCCACTGATCCTGCTGCCGTGTCGTTCCTGATACCTTCCACCCAATCCTCCAGGGACTTTACACACTGCAACAGATCAATATTCTATTACATCTCAACAGATACATTTATTGGAGACTGTTTCACCCATAGAACAAGCATTTTTTGTAATGATTGGAGACTTTTTGTACATCATCGCTTGGTGGTGAACTTATTCAACTTCTCAGTTTGTCTTAATATATGGGTATACACAAAAAAGCCCCGGCATTTATACAAAAGACCGCAATTTTCTCGCTGGACTCGAACTTAACTACCATAGACTGAAATACAAGTATACACCAAAAAAACTGTATGACATGGGTTTTAATACTGTTGAAAACTTGGTAGAGAAGCCATACAAAAGGGCGCATTGTTCATTTAATTGTATGTTTCGGCAAATGTGTGTAATTAGAATAATGGTATGTATGTATCTGCGTGTGCGTGCGTGCGTGTGTATAACTGACCGCGTGATGGCAGGTGGTGAGCAGGTGTGCGTGCGTGCGTGTGTGGTGCGTATGTATAACTGACCGCGTGATGGCAGGTGGTGAGCAGGTGTGCGTGCGTGCGTGTGTGGTGCGTGTGTATAACTGACCGCGTGATGGCAGGTGGTGAGCAGGTGTGCGTGCGTGCGTGTGTGGTGCGTGTGTATAACTGACCGCGTGATGGCAGGTGGTGAGCAGGTGTGCGTGCGTGCGTGTGTATAACTGACCGCGTGATGGCAGGTGGTGAGCAGGTGTGCGTGCGTGCGTGTGTGGTGCGTATGTATAACTGACCGCGTGATGGCAGGTGGTGAGCAGGTGTGCGTGCGTGCGTGTGTGGTGCGTGTGTATAACTGACCGCGTGATGGCAGGTGGTGAGCAGGTGTGCGTGCGTGCGTGTGTGGTGCGTGTGTATAACTGACCGCGTGATGGCAGGTGGTGAGCAGGTGTGCGTGCGTGCGTGTGTGGTGCGTGTGTATAACTGACCGCGTGATGGCAGGTGGTGAGCAGGTGTGCGTGCGTGCGTGTGTGGTGCGTGTGTATAACTGACCGCGTGATGGCAGGTGGTGAGCAGGTGTGCGTGCGTGCGTGTGTATAACTGACCGCGTGATGGCAGGTGGTGAGCAGGTGTGCGTGCGTGCGTGTGTGGTGCGTATGTATAACTGACCGCGTGATGGCAGGTGGTGAGCAGGTGTGCGTGCGTGCGTGTGTGGTGCGTGTGTATAACTGACCGCGTGATGGCAGGTGGTGAGCAGGTGTGCGTGCGTGCGTGTGTGGTGCGTGTGTATAACTGACCGCGTGATGGCAGGTGGTGAGCAGGTGTGCGTGCGTGCGTGTGTGGTGCGTATGTATAACTGACCGCGTGATGGCAGGTGGTGAGCAGGTGTGCGTGCGTGCGTGTGTGGTGCGTATGTATAACTGACCGCGTGATGGCAGGTGGTGAGCAGGTGTGCGTGCGTGCGTGTGTGGTACGTGTGTATAACTGACCGCGTGATGGCAGGTGGTGAGCAGGTGTGCGTGCGTGCGTGTGTGGTGCGTGTGTATAACTGACCGCGTGATGGCAGGTGGTGAGCAGGTGTGCGTGCGTGCGTGTGTATAACTGACCGCGTGATGGCAGGTGGTGAGCAGGTGTGCGTGCGTGCGTGTGTGGTGCGTATGTATAACTGACCGCGTGATGGCAGGTGGTGAGCAGGTGTGCGTGCGTGCGTGTGTGGTGCGTGTGTATAACTGACCGCGTGATGGCAGGTGGTGAGCAGGTGTGCGTGCGTGCGTGTGTGGTGCGTGTGTATAACTGACCGCGTGATGGCAGGTGGTGAGCAGGTGTGCGTGCGTGCGTGTGTGGTGCGTGTGTATAACTGACCGCGTGATGGCAGGTGGTGAGCAGGTGTGCGTGCGTGCGTGTGTGGTGCGTGTGTATAACTGACCGCGTGATGGCAGGTGGTGAGCAGGTGTGCGTGCGTGCGTGTGTGGTGCGTGTGTATAACTGACCGCGTGATGGCAGGTGGTGAGCAGGTGTGCGTGCGTGCGTGTGTGGTGCGTGTGTATAACTGACCGCGTGATGGCAGGTGGTGAGCAGGTGTGCGTGCGTGCGTGTGTGGTGCGTGTGTATAACTGACCGCGTGATGGCAGGTGGTGAGCAGGTGTGCGTGCGTGCGTGTGTGGTGCGTGTGTATAACTGACCGCGTGATGGCAGGTGGTGAGCAGGTGTGCGTGCGTGCGTGTGTGGTGCGTGTGTATAACTGACCGCGTGATGGCAGGTGGTGAGCAGGTGTGCGTGCGTGCGTGTGTGGTGCGTGTGTATAACTGACCGCGTGATGGCAGGTGGTGAGCAGGTGTGCGTGCGTGCGTGTGTGGTGCGTGTGTATAACTGACCGCGTGATGGCAGGTGGTGAGCAGGTGTGCGTGCGTGCGTGTGTATAACTGACCGCGTGATGGCAGGTGGTGAGCAGGTGTGCGTGCGTGCGTGTGTGGTGCGTGTGTATAACTGACCGCGTGATGGCAGGTGGTGAGCAGGTGTGCGTGCGTGCGTGTGTGGTGCGTGTGTATAACTGACCGCGTGATGGCAGGTGGTGAGCAGGTGTGCGTGCGTGCGTGTGTATAACTGACCGCGTGATGGCAGGTGGTGAGCAGGTGTGCGTGCGTGCGTGTGTGGTGCGTGTGTATAACTGACCGCGTGATGGCAGGTGGTGAGCAGGTGTGCGTGCGTGCGTGTGTATAACTGACCGCGTGATGGCAGGTGGTGAGCAGGTGTGCGTGCGTGCGGGTGTGGTGCGTGTGTATAACTGACCGCGTGATGGCAGGTGGTGAGCAGGTGTGCGTGCGTGCGTGTGTGGTGCGTGTGTATAACTGACCGCGTGATGGCAGGTGGTGAGCAGGTGTGCGTGCGTGCGTGTGTGGTGCGTGTGTATAACTGACCGCGTGATGGCAGGTGGTGAGCAGGTGTGCGTGCGTGCGTGTGTATAACTGACCGCGTGATGGCAGGTGGTGAGCAGGTGTGCGTGCGTGCGTGTGTGGTGCGTATGTATAACTGACCGCGTGATGGCAGGTGGTGAGCAGGTGTGCGTGCGTGCGTGTGTGGTGCGTGTGTATAACTGACCGCGTGATGGCAGGTGGTGAGCAGGTGTGCGTGCGTGCGTGTGTGGTGCGTGTGTATAACTGACCGCGTGATGGCAGGTGGTGAGCAGGTGTGCGTGCGTGCGTGTGTATAACTGACCGCGTGATGGCAGGTGGTGAGCAGGTGTGCGTGCGTGCGTGTGTGGTGCGTGTGTATAACTGACCGCGTGATGGCAGGTGGTGAGCAGGTGTGCGTGCGTGCGTGTGTATAACTGACCGCGTGATGGCAGGTGGTGAGCAGGTGTGCGTGCGTGCGTGTGTGGTGCGTATGTATAACTGACCGCGTGATGGCAGGTGGTGAGCAGGTGTGCGTGCGTGCGTGTGTGGTGCGTGTGTATAACTGACCGCGTGATGGCAGGTGGTGAGCAGGTGTGCGTGCGTGCGTGTGTGGTGCGTGTGTATAACTGACCGCGTGATGGCAGGTGGTGAGCAGGTGTGCGTGCGTGCGTGTGTATAACTGACCGCGTGATGGCAGGTGGTGAGCAGGTGTGCGTGCGTGCGTGTGTATAACTGACCGCGTGATGGCAGGTGGTGAGCAGGTGTGCGTGCGTGCGTGTGTGGTGCGTGTGTATAACTGACCGCGTGATGGCAGGTGGTGAGCAGGTGTGCGTGCGTGCGTGTGTGGTGCGTGTGTATAACTGACCGCGTGATGGCAGGTGGTGAGCAGGTGTGCGTGCGTGCGTGTGTGGTGCGTGTGTATAACTGACCGCGTGATGGCAGGTGGTGAGCAGGTGTGCGTGCGTGCGTGTGTATAACTGACCGCGTGATGGCAGGTGGTGAGCAGGTGTGCGTGCGTGCGTGTGTGGTGCGTGTGTATAACTGACCGCGTGATGGCAGGTGGTGAGCAGGTGTGCGTGCGTGCGTGTGTATAACTGACCGCGTGATGGCAGGTGGTGAGCAGGTGTGCGTGCGTGCGTGTGTGGTGCGTATGTATAACTGACCGCGTGATGGCAGGTGGTGAGCAGGTGTGCGTGCGTGCGTGTGTGGTGCGTGTGTATAACTGACCGCGTGATGGCAGGTGGTGAGCAGGTGTGCGTGCGTGCGTGTGTGGTGCGTGTGTATAACTGACCGCGTGATGGCAGGTGGTGAGCAGGTGTGCGTGCGTGCGTGTGTATAACTGACCGCGTGATGGCAGGTGGTGAGCAGGTGTGCGTGCGTGCGTGTGTGGTGCGTATGTATAACTGACCGCGTGATGGCAGGTGGTGAGCAGGTGTGCGTGCGTGCGTGTGTGGTGCGTGTGTATAACTGACCGCGTGATGGCAGGTGGTGAGCAGGTGTGCGTGCGTGCGTGTGTGGTGCGTGTGTATAACTGACCGCGTGATGGCAGGTGGTGAGCAGGTGTGCGTGCGTGCGTGTGTGGTGCGTGTGTATAACTGACCGCGTGATGGCAGGTGGTGAGCAGGTGTGCGTGCGTGCGTGTGTGGTGCGTGTGTATAACTGACCGCGTGATGGCAGGTGGTGAGCAGGTGTGCGTGCGTGCGTGTGTGGTGCGTGTGTATAACTGACCGCGTGATGGCAGGTGGTGAGCAGGTGTGCGTGCGTGCGTGTGTGGTGCGTGTGTATAACTGACCGCGTGATGGCAGGTGGTGAGCAGGTGTGCGTGCGTGCGTGTGTGGTGCGTGTGTATAACTGACCGCGTGATGGCAGGTGGTGAGCAGGTGTGCGTGCGTGCGTGTGTGGTGCGTGTGTATAACTGACCGCGTGATGGCAGGTGGTGAGCAGGTGTGCGTGCGTGCGTGTGTGGTGCGTGTGTATAACTGACCGCGTGATGGCAGGTGGTGAGCAGGTGTGCGTGCGTGCGTGTGTGGTGCGTGTGTATAACTGACCGCGTGATGGCAGGTGGTGAGCAGGTGTGCGTAGGGCGCGGGCGAGGCGGGCGCGAGCGCGCGCTCCAGCTCCGGCTGCAGCCGCTGCAGGCGCGACAGCGCGCCCCAACACGCGTGAGCAGACGCGCCGCAACTGTACACAACACATTATAGCACAACTCACAAACGAACAAGTGATAGCAAACACTTCATAGCAAATCATCTCCACTGCCTAAGCATACATACCTGAAAAATCATAGACGCGTTACCGACCATAAAGGAAAGGTATAATTGAAGGATTCGGATGGGAAACGACATTTTTGAGCTTGCATATATCACTCAACGTACGAAGCTGCTAATTCACGTCAATCTTCTACAAGACAATGGTAACAATGGATTCATGCTGTATACAAAACTTCACGCACGCAACGACCCGATATTTGTAGGAGCTAAGTGCGGAAAAAAGGAGCTCACGATCAAGATCAAGAAGATCAAATGGTGTAGGTGAGACCGTACACAGCAACAGGTATAGAGTGACATATTTTTATATATTTTGTGTATCTGTGACGTGCCCCTCCCTACGCCACCCTTGTACATACCCGTAGGGCTGTCAATAAATCAGTGCGTAACTAACTACCGATCGTTTGACTTATATTCAACATATTCGTGTGCATATTTAAGCCATACCGTTGTGCCGCCCGCCGACTCCTGGCGGTGACACGCTCGACGTCGGCGGCGAGCAGTGCGACGCAGTCGGCGAGCACGGCGGCGAGCAGCGGCGCCAGCGCCAGCAGCGGCACGAGCCCGAGCAGGTAGCGCTGCTCGCGGCGCGCCAGGCGCACCACGCCCGCCGCCACCGACCCCGCCACCTCTGCTTCCCACTCGTCAAGAGCTTCGCGACATTCCTCGCCGGCTGTTGTACGCAATAAACGATTTTGTATGTATCATACAATGTACATCGATTTCACCACCAAATTGTAGATATATTTCATTTGATAGAGTCTGGCTGCGATGTAATCCCATATAAATCTAGTTAAGATATGATGACGAAATACGAAGTAAAAAATGAATTCAACGTAGAGCAATACAGTCAGTCATTGCTATTGTCATTGTATTGGAAGTTACATGTCAACCTACCACTATATAAGTTATAACAAGACTTAAAAATAGATTCCACGAAATATATTATATAAATATTATACAATTTATATATTATTATGTCACTTTGGAGTCGGTGCAATTTCAATTGGCCAACAGCAACAGGGGCACCAACTCCAAAACACTGTAAAAATTGTTAATCTTGACTTTTTAGTGTTATTTTTTTTAATACATAAACCAAAGCTCTTTTACATAGAAATATTATTTCAATTTTTAAATTGATACTAATGCTTAAAAATACCCACTTTCCACAATAGATTTTCGAGGTCCAAGAGCAAGTCCAGTAGACTGTTCTAATGTCTGTGACGCCTTCAACATTATCTTGTTCGCGCGTTTCTCTAACCTAAAACAAAGAATACCAATTCCCACATCATAAAAAGTTTTCATTCTACTGGTAAGTATATTAGTCACTTTCCATATACAACGTGCTACAGAAAGGTGTGGATAATTTTAAGCAATGTATACGATATTATGTACGGTCTAATAAGTCTTTCATCCCCCATAGTGCCAAATACGATTGCATTATTAGGACATCATTATAGATTTTTCTTTTTTATCGAATGAGTAACATGTCAATATCGACTTGTAACTTAGGACAACACTAAATGATAAACTACTTCAGTTTTGCATTATTTAAAATTAAAAAAAAGTTTTCAAATGTCAACATTTATTTGATAGTCTGTTGGATAATTTCTGAAATATAATTACGAGTATATTTTTTAAAATATTTTGTATTTAACTAAAAACAAGTATTATGAATTAGTGTTTTACGTTGGAGCAGCTAATTTACAAGAGACTCATCGGTTGTTTTAAACCAAGTTCATAGAGGGAAGACCCGAAAATAAGTCTTCTAGCTTCTAGAAGATGGTATATCGTCTTCAGCACACAGGTGTTATTTTGTGTTTATATAAGAAGTTACGTACGTAATAAGTCCTTAGAATTACGTACACGTTATTCACGTTTATTAAAAAGGGAGTGTCGTTAATAATAATTAATAGTGATGTGATCAATCTTATCGATCTTAAAAAACGAGTGATTAAAATTAACTGATGAAATTTGTGCAGCACAGACGATAAACAAGTGCATAGTGGACAGTTATAATAGTTATATACTTCGTTATTGTGCTACATAGACAGTAAGTGTAAATAGTGAACGTTTATATACTTTGTTATAGTGATTAATATGGCTTGACAGTTACAGTTCATATAGTGAATATTATGTTTTAACAGTTCTATTTGTGTAGTGTTTATAAGTGTCTAGATCTTTAGTGTTTAGTTCTTTTAAAGTGTTTACAGTTACAGTTTTATTTGTTGTACATACAGTAGTATGTTTTGTTGAAAATAATTTGTATTATGTGTTTTTAATTAAATAAACAGAGGGGTTCTTCTCGTCGGTATAGCCGGTGGCTAGGATAGGGAATTCCGCGATATTTTGTCCTTTTTTGACACATAGGTCCATCTCGCTCCTTCGCTAAGTGAAACCTCACTATGCGTTGGAGCGAGATGGAGCTGAATTTTGTATAAAAAGCGTGCAAATTCTTTCAGCGACACAGTTTACAGGAAGATTTCGGGCTGAAGAAAAGTAATGGAAGAATAGTAACCACCAAAAGTACCAAAGGGGGGCGTGGCTTTTACAGTTTAAATTCAGTGTTTTCTTTCCTATACAGTCCACTCTCACAGAAAAAGCAATTTTCATTGCGCTGTATTTTCTTATGATACAGTTTCTGCCCGTACTGGCCTTCCGGTGCCTTTTGTACATATACGAAATATTACAGTATATGTATTGCAATTTTCATTGCAAACCACCAGTACATAAGGGCCTATAACACATACGTACACACATACCACTTACACAATACAAACGTACGGGATACAGTAAAGTCCCGTACATTTTGGTCCTTCGAGCCGGATAATTATATAACCGGTCTACAGGTAAGTGGTACTAGCGTCGAATTCCTGCAAGAATCAAGATGCCGGTAACAAGATCTCGTCACAACAGCGTACAGCGTCAACGTTCGGCTACCGTTTCTGCGACCGCCTCTGCCACCGAACCACAGAACAGACAGAACAGTCGGCGAGCACAGGCACCACAGGCACAAGCGCCACCGTAACGGAGACAACACAGGCGACGGGATCTCAAGACATCACCGTACAGGAAATCGCTATTCAAACAGAAGTCACGGCCGAAGCCACGGCCGCCGCCCCTCAAGAGCCCGTCCATACAGAACGCTGCAAATCGCACCGAACCAAGAAGTCGGCGCGTACAGTCAAGCTGGCGCAAGCAAAAGAAGAACTCCTTCGTCTACGCATAGAGCTTGCCGCCACCCGCAAAGCAGCGATGGAAGCGGAGTCTGAATCCGATAGTGAAGAATCCATATCGGATCGGCAGACAACGCATCGAGTCACAGAATGGCTTGATCGAAGCCAACGGGAAGTGTTGGCAATAGAAGCGCAGCCGCAATTAATTCCGCCGATGCAGAATGAAGCTACGGTTACAGTCGCGCACCCAGAAGCCACGCCCCCCGAACCCACAGTTACAGTAGCGACGCCGCGCGTCGTCGAGCCGCCGCCCGCTACTGAAATACAGCAACAGAACATCGTAGCGCCGCCTCGTGTTATCAAGCCGTCGCCCGCTACGGAGAAACAGTACAGTGTAGCGGAACCTCGTGTCGTCGAATCGTCGCCCGCTACAATCAACTTAACAGAACTTGCGTCAGCGATCGCCCTCGCCGCAAGAACACCGCACCCGCTGAACCGACAATTCCACGAGTTGCCTCAATTTAGCGGTGCGCATCAAGAATGGCTGTTATTCAAAGCAGCATTCAGGGATTCAAAAGGATCATACACAGAAACAGAAAACATCGCACGCCTGCGGAAAAGCCTCAAGGGACTCGCCAAAGAAGCCGTCGAGAGCCTACTTATCTACGGCGCGCCTACTGAAGAAATCCTTCAGACGTTGGAAACTCGCTTCGGACGACCGGACGCGATCGCGGTAGCCGAATTGGAGCGGCTACGCACACTGCCACGCCTCACGGACGCGCCTCGGGAAATTTGTACATTTGCAACACGCATCGCGAACATCGTCGCAACATTGCAAATGCTAAAGAAGAGCCATTACCTCTACAATCCGGAAGTAACAAGAGCGATCGTCGACAAGCTTACGCCCGCGTTACGATACAGATGGTTCGACTTCGCAGCAGTGAACTCCGAAGATGAAGCGGACCTACCCAAGCTCTCGCGTTTCATGAATACGGAAGCGCAGAAATGCAGCCCCTACGCGAATCCGGAGGCAACAACGCGCACCACCGACACTGAAGCGAAAACGCAGCGAGTTCCCAGGAAACAGAAAAGTTACACAGCGGTGGATCAACGAAGCGAATCCACGTGCCCGGTATGCGGAAAACCCGGACACAAGACAGAACAGTGCCACACGTTCAAAGAAGCGGACAACAACGCGAGGTGGCAACTCGCCAAAGAAAAACAACTTTGTTTTGCGTGTCTTCAACATAAAGCGAGGACTCATCAATGCCGGTCAAGAAAGTGCGGAATCGACGGGTGCATAAGAAGTCATCACGAGTTGCTACACTTTCGACGCAAGCCTACTGTACGGTGTAACCGTACATACGAACAGTCAACACATTCACGTAAACGATTGACTCAGCAATTTGTCATTGCACGCTTTTATATTGTAAAATCAATCAGTTCACCATCATAACGCGTTCGCATCGCACATCTATCATTAGCATAATATATCATAAGTGAACTCAATATATCAAACTAGTGAAGCATATACCGTGTTTCATTTATATCATAAAGGGTGTAAGGATAAAACCATACATCTTTTTGGTCCTTCGAGCCTCCGGAAAGGCAGGACACGCTACGCGAGTGAGATCACATTACACTGCGATTTCCTGGCTTTGCAATTGCCACGTGGGTGAGTCAGCAGCCTTCGGTGAGTCTATTATTATTATAACCTCAATTAGCAAGAAGCAATTATGGAGTCTCTATTATCAGCCCAGAGCAAAATCATGGGAGACATGGATCAACTACTCATCAACTTTAAGAAAGATGGTGCCGATCGTAAGACACTAACATATATAAAAAAGCGACTTAGTATGTTGGAAGGCTATTGGCAGGAATTCCAATGCAATCATATCAAATTGTGTGAGTTTGATGACAGGTCTCATGAGTATTTCACTAAAAATTGCTTCAATAAAACAGCAACCTTTTATGCCGACACGCGAGCATACTTTCTTAAATATTTGCCCTCCGAAACACAAGGCGAGGATAAATCTCTTCTACGACCAGCAACCCCTTTAGCATCACCCGGATTAATGGCACAGCCATCCGGTAGCAACCAGCAACCACAGGTATCTGCGCAACCTGAAATATCAATCCAACCTCCATCATTCCCTGGGACTTCGGGAGCCAGTGCTTTCAGAGCACAAGGAACCACTAGCAAGTTAGAAGAGATGTTAAGAAAACAAAGGAGCAACTTCAAAGCATTTGGTAGAACTATCAACAGCATCAAGCTTGAAGAAATTAACGAAAAATGGGAATTTGAAGACGTTTTGAAGTCTATACAAACTCGTTGGTCGGTCATTGACGCCTTACATTGGGAGATTGACAACGAGCTCATAGATGACAACGAGGAGTATGAGATGACATTTAGCAAGTATGAGGAAAAATACATCGAAATCAAGAAACATATTAACAGTAAAATGTGGTCACAATGCCACAAAAAAGATTCGACTCCAAAGATGGATGTACCCGTATTTAGCGGGTATTATCAAAAATGGATTTCTTTTAGAGATTTATTTATTGAAGCCATCCATAGCAATCGTTCGTTATCCAAGGCGCAGAAAATGCAATTTTTGAAAAGCAAAGTCAGAGGCGAAGCCGAGAGATTAATACAGCATTTACGGATCTCATCGGATAACTATGAAGCGAGTTGGGATATTCTCAATCATCGTTATAACAACGAAAAATCTATATTTAATTCATACATCAGCAGTATATTAGATCTGCCTGTGGCTCACCAGCAATCAGCAAAGGCTATTAAGAATATTCATGACACTACGAATGAATGCCTTCAAGCGATCAAAAATTTGGGCGTCGATATCACTAGCTGGGATCCCATGATAGTCTACATTATTTCACAAAAATTAGACGTAGAAACTCACGACGACTATAAGGACTCATTAAAAAACCCAAGAAATCTACCATCACTTAAAGATTTATTGGATTTTTTGGAGGCGAAATTTACTAACTTAGAATCATCTAAGAAGAAATCGCCTAGTCAGCATCGTAAGGATTTATCTACATCGAATGAAAAAAAATCACATCAATATAAAGCATATCACAGCAGCAATCAAAATTTAAAACATAAAACATTGAATAAAAATAACAAATTCGGCGCACGCACAAAAGAACAGAATTGCCCTGTTTGTAACAAGAACCACGGAATTTATAATTGCGACACATTTCTGCAATATCAACCAGCCATGAAGCAACGAACTATACTCGACCTATCATTATGCAAAAATTGCCTTTATAATCATCGTGATAAAGAATGCTATTCAATCAAAAAGTGTCGCACGTGTCAAGCCGATCACAACACGTTGTTACATGATGTCTTTGCGTCACCAAATGTAATTGGGACAAAAGAGCAGAAGCAACATAAAAATATCACAAATGTTTTACACAACTACGAGGGAGAAACCTTGTTAGCAACCGCTATGATCAAGGTGCAGGCGGCAGATGGGTCATATCACACAATGCGAGCACTCATCGATCAGGGCTCTCAAACTTCGCTTATAAGTGAAAATGCAGCGCAGATATTAGGGCTTCCTCGAAAACAGTGTAAGGGTATCATCTTCGGCATTGGTGCAAAAGAGAATAATTGCAAAGGACGAATCAACATCAACATAGTATCAATGTATAGCAATTTTACACTCAATACGGATGTGATTATCATGAAGCATGTAGTAAACAACTTACCAAACCAATCATTTAGCAATCCACATTGGCACCATATAGAAAACGTTCAGTTGGCCGACCCAGAATTTTATATTCGGCGATCAATAGACATTTTGCTAGGTGCTGATATTTATGCCTTAATTATATTAGGAGGTATTATAAGAGATAACGAAGCAGTGCCCATCGCGCAGCAAACGCGACTCGGATGGATACTGTGCGGCAACATTAAATCTTATCAATGTAACGTCGTTCTAGTAGATGTAGAAGAAATACATAATTTTTGGTCAATTGAGGATATTTCTGATAACATCGATATGTCAGTTGAGGATCAACAGTGCATGCAGTTATACAAGTCCACGACCAAACGCCAACCTGACGGACGATACATAGTTCGACTACCATTACATCCAGATGTGGACGAAAAGCTCGGTTTATCTAAGCCAAAAGCAGTTGCACAATTCTATCAATTAGAACGTAAATTTAAAAGACATGAAAACATAGCCAATGACTATAAATTATTTATGCAACAATATATAAATTTAGGTCATATGAAGTTGACGACAAATAACAAAACGCCTGACTATTACTTACCGCATCATTGTGTGCAACGTGCTGAATCAACAACCACGTCACTTCGAGTTGTATTCAACGCTTCTGGAATAACCTCAAATAGATGTAGCCTAAACGACCTCATGTATAGGGGTCCAAACTTACAGCAAGATCTTCTTTTACTCGTTTTGAAATGGAGACAACATAAATACGCGCTCACAGCTGACATTGAAAAAATGTACAGACAGATTATGTTACATGCAGACGATCAACATTATCAAAAAATAGTGTGGCGAGAGACTACAGATCAGTCACTAAGAGATTACCAACTAGCAACTGTTACATATGGGACCAAATCTGCACCTTTTTTGGCTATGATGACACTGAAACAGCTGGCAATCGATGAGAGCCACCGATTTCCCGAAGCAGCCAAGGTGTTAGAGGATCAATTCTATATGGACGACCTTCTGAGTGGAAGCCACAGCATTGAATCAGCACAGCAATTACAAGCAAATTTATTGAAACTACTCAAATCAGGTGGGTTCAATCTCCGTAAATGGTCGTCTAATGATGCCAGATTATTGGAGAAAATACATACCGATCAAGAGAATTTTGACTTCAAGCATCAATCATCAACGAAAGCATTAGGGTTAACTTGGAACGCAAAGGATGACATATTCACGTTTCAATGTAAAATGACACCACAATCAGCAGCAATACCCACAAAAAGGATTCTCTTATCAGAAATCTCCAAAATCTTCGATCCACTAGGATGGTTGGCACCCGTCGTCGTTCAATTGAAAATGCTTTTCCAAAATGTGTGGACGTCGAATTTAAATTGGGAAGATACCATACCCGATAACATCCATGCGGAATGGCTCAAATTAAGATCAGATGTTGAAAATATTAGCAAAATAGAAATACCGAGATGGATCGGCAGTGGAGAGAAAGATCATATTGAATTGCACGGCTTTTGCGACGCGTCCACAAAAGCCTATGCTTGCGTCGTATACGCAAGAATATGTAAGGAAAACTCGGTTTTAATAACTCTACTAACAGCAAAAACAAAATTGGTACCAATAAACACAAAATCAAAATCATTGGAACAAATAAGTTTACCGCGGTTGGAGTTAAGTGGAGCTCATATACTTTCAAAATTAATCATAAAAGTCATACAAAGTCTTAGTAAGCATAGTATTCAGGTGTACGGATGGTGTGACTCAACGGCAGTCCTTGGATGGCTGAAAGGAGAACCAAGTCGTTGGAAACCCTTCGTCGCAAATCGGGTCAAGAAAATAACCGAAACCATGCCGTCGGACTGTTGGCGATATGTTAAATCACAGGAAAACCCCGCTGATTGCGCTAGTCGTGGTCTTACTGTTGAACAGTTAGCAGAACACCCTCTCTGGTGGAAGGGGCCTGAATGGTTATCAATACCGGACTATCAAAATCCATCGGAACCAACAGTCTATGACACTAATTTGGAAGAAAAGAAAACTAAACAAACAAACATGTGTACTCAACAATACACTATGGATAAAAGCATTATTAGAGACCTAATTGACAAGCATAGCAGTTTTAATAAAATAGTACGCGTATTAGCGTGGATACTACGCGCGGTTTCAAATAACCGTATCAAGCAAGCATATTTGTCCGTAAGTGAATTATGCCGAGCAAAAAATAAAATTATTAATTATATCCAATCATCAGAATTTACGGACGATATAATTAATCTCAAAAATCATGGCACTGTCAAGGTCAAAAGTAAAATATTAAGTCTGAGTCCATATTTGGATGAAAACGGCCTATTGAGAGTGGGTGGCAGACTGAAAAATAGCAATATAAACCATAATATGAAGCATCCTCTTATCATACCACATAGTGGACATTGTACGGATCTATTAATCGACAATGCACATCGCCAGACATTTCACGGTGGAGTTCGACTCACCCTCTCTCATCTAAGACAGCAATATTGGATTATAGGGGGCAACAGAGCCGTGAAAAAGCGATTGAGGAATTGTGTAATTTGCAGACGCCATGATCCGACAAAACACCAACAGATCATGGGAGATTTGCCTGCATCCCGAATCAACCCAACAAGGCCATTTTATCACACCGGTGTTGACTTTACCGGATACGTCGACGTCAAAACAAGCAAGGGCCGGGGCATCAAGACATCTAAGGGCTATATTGCAGTATTCGTCTGTATGGTAACAAAGGCCATACACCTGGAATTAGTCTCGGATTTATCATCATCAGCATTTGTAGCAGCTCTTCGAAGACTAGCTGCAAGAAGAGGTAACCCACGTCACATGTACAGTGACAATGGGACCAATTTCGTCGGAGCAAGCAAAATATTATCAAAAGAATATATTAATTTACAATCAATAATCTCGGACGAATTCTTAACAGATATCAGTGATCTTCAAATAGACTGGCATTTTAATGCTCCATCGTGGCCCAGTGCAGGAGGATTGTGGGAGGCTGCGGTCAAGAGTCTAAAACGTCATCTGCGCAGGGTTTTGGGTGAACAAAAACTTACTTTTGAGGAATTTACAACCTTATTGGCGCAGTTAGAAGCATGCCTGAATTCAAGACCGTTATGCGCGTTGACAGAAGATCCCAATGACACGGACTGTCTGACACCTTCCCATTTCTTGTCCAGCGGACCCGTGTTATCAATCATTGAAACTGAGAGGGATGAAAGGACAAGATGGCAGCTAACTCAAAAAATATTCCAAGACGTATGGAAAAGGCGGAGGACAGAATATCTGACTCAGCTATCAAGTAGAAGCAAATGGCAGCATCCCCAATCAAATATTAAATTGAATGATATTGTTATCATAAATGATATTAATTTGTCACCAGGCAAGTGGCCCTTAGGGCGAGTTATAGATTTACATCCAGGTCAAGATGGACACGTCAGAGTTGTGACTGTAAAAACAAAAAGCGGAATTTTGAAAAGACCTATCATTAAATTATCTGTGTTACCAATTAACACAGAAGATCATAATAGAACACAAGATGAACCAAAGCGAACCATAGCGGGTAACAAAAATAAGGCAAAAATAAAAAGGACCAACAAGAAATCATTTTACAACAATTTTGTGTCCTTGATTTTATTGACAGTTATGCTACTTGTATCGAACGTTCAGAGCGCCTATAACATCTCAAGATTTTCCAACGACAAAGGGATCTACTTCGAAAACTTATCGGAGATGCGATTAATTCAAGATCAATGGAAACTCGTAGTATATTATGATATGGAGCCTTATTGGCATGGATCAAAAATATTTAATAGCTACCTGAATCATCTAGATAAGTTATGCGTAAAATTCCAAAGTAAATCACACTGTGACGTCGTCCTACTCCAATTACATCATGGTTATACGGAGTTAGAGTATTACGATAAATTATTGTTAAATCAGCAATTCGGAAAACGTTCGCGAACACGACGCGGTCTAATCAATGGGGTTGGATATATTGCAAACAGTCTCTTCGGTGTATTGGACGAACGTTTTGCAGAGCAATACCAACAAGATATTACTCTTATCAAGGACAATCAAAAACAATTAACCTCGCTTTGGAAGAATCAAACTTCAATCATTGAAGCGGAAAATAATCTATTAAAAAGAATAGAAAGCACAATGGAAAAACAGCATAAAATCTTCAACCAGCATTTAAATAGCCTGGAATCAGCCACAAATGCCGTTGAATCTGAAGTAGTAAGGATACAAATCATGAACGACTTTATTTTATCGTCAGTTATCGCAAACAACGTGTTATTTAATCTGAAGAATATTCAGAACACCCTATTGGACACTATCACCAATGTCCAACATTTCAATATTCATCTTTTAACACCAGATCAACTGCGAGACGAACTTAACATCATTTCGAGTCAATCAGCCAAGGATTTGTCTTTGCCAATTAACAACTTTATCACAGATTTACCTGAGCTATACAAAATATTGAAGATAAAAGCTCGAATGACGCAGCAGTACTTCATTTTTGAGGTTCAGCTTCCCTTAGTAAGCAGGGATAACTATGATCTTTATCAACTCATATCGGTACCGAAACAAGTAGGTAAATCATTAATTAGCATATCACCTGTTGCCGAATATTTAGCAATGAACGTCCAAAAGGATACTTTTATTCCCATTATGGAAAATGAGTTACATCAATGCATTATTTTTGGCAATACCTACCTGTGTGAATTACGAAAACCCACTTATCAAAGAAAGTCAGATCTCAATCTTTGTATCAGAAATAATACGGAGTGCAAGTTTACGACAATCAGCTGTGAAGTCATATGGCGAGAACTTCGCAATGTCAACACATTTATGTTCTCATGTTGCGGGCAATGCACGCTAAGGATTGTATGCGGTCATCAGGTTTCGAGCGAACAGGTGTCGGGCACTAGTATTATCGCTGTCGGAAACGACTGTGTCATCAGGGGAGAGACCTTTACTATCACCTCACACAAACAACAATCAAATGAGATGCATTTAAAACCAGATATAGTCGCTATAGAAATCGCACCCATCAATAACATAATAAATTTTAGCATACCTCTTAGAAGATAAAACCGGAAGAGGATTATCAGAAATCAGCTGACGAAATCAGCCATCAGATTGAAAGGATGAAATCAGCATCCGAAAACTTGGACGCCAATCAAATATCATATCATGATGTTCACCACTACGCAGCTATCTACGGATTGGCTGGCTTAGGTGCAGCAGTCGCAGTGGTCGCGTGGTTGCGCTTACGCCGCAATATTCGCGCGCGTGCGCCGCCACCTGCACCGGCGCAGCAGCATCAGTGTGTGAGTGTTATAGCAGAGCAAAGTGATCAGTGTAGTGTAAAATCAGAGCATAGTGATCAGTGCGTGAGTGTTATTAAGGCAAAACCTATTGAATGCCTAAGTGAAAAAATGAACCATGTTGGCAGGGCAAAAGCTTCCAGGGTAGAAGTGGCCCATCAAGCTACCTCGCCCATATTTGGGAAATTTAGTTTTAGTCAAATCGATAAATGATTGTCGGGTTCTCAATGTTACTAATCTTAGGTATTGTTGTCTATCACCTTGTAATTAGGTTAATTTCATCATCATATCATCACCTTCTCTTTCACCTCTCGCCCGGGAGCATGTACGGTGTAACCGTACATACGAACAGTCAACACATTCACGTAAACGATTGACTCAGCAATTTGTCATTGCACGCTTTTATATTGTAAAATCAATCAGTTCACCATCATAACGCGTTCGCATCGCACATCTATCATTAGCATAATATATCATAAGTGAACTCAATATATCAAACTAGTGAAGCATATACCGTGTTTCATTTATATCATAAAGGGTGTAAGGATAAAACCAACCAGCTGAAGAACCCAAAAGTGAAGTGGTCACCAGCACGTGGTCAGCGGTCAAGTCACAATCCTATTTGAAAATCATACCAGTGCAAGTGTCCGGGCCAAAGGGGAAAGTCAACACTTTCGCCCTACTCGACGACGGATCGACGGTTACACTCGTCGACGGGGACATTGCAAGACGCACCGGAACCAAGAGGCAAAGTGAGCCACTTCACATCGAGGCATTCGGCAACGCGGAATTTGAAGCGACGAACTCCCAGCGCGTGCGGTTAACGCTACACGGAGCTACAGACAGTCATAGTATACAGGCGCACACGATATCGAAACTTCGTGTCGCACCACAGAAGATCGCCGCTTCGGATCTCGCAGGTTGCACGCATCTCGTCGACATCGCAGCTCAGCTCAAGTACGCGAATGCTACACCCGGCATACTCATCGGTCAAGATAATTGGCACTTGTTGCTCGCTTCAGAAACACGTCAAGGAAGACGCAATCAACCTGTAGCGTCGTTAACGCCGCTCGGGTGGGTGCTCCACGGCTCAAGAACGCGTTCGCTCGGACATCGATTACACAGAGTTCATCACCTTCGGCGCATTGAAGACGACATGGACGAACAGTTGCGACAGTACCTCGCCATCGAGTCTCTCACCATAGAACCGAAAAAACCGAAGAGTGACCCCGAAGAGCGCGCACTTGTCACACTACGGGAGTGCACACACCGGCGGGAGGACGGCCGCTATGAAACAGCGTTGTTATGGAAAAACACAGATCTTCCGATGCCACAGAACAGGGAGAACGCCTACAAGAGGCTTCTCAACACAGAGCGCAAGATCGACAGGGATCCGCGCCTACAGGAAAAATACAGTAAACAGATGTCCGCGCTCGTTGAAAAGGGCTACGCCGAAGTCGCTCCAGTCTCCACGCAAAAGGGCAAGACATGGTATCTTCCGCATTTTCCAGTCATCAACCCGATGAAGCCGGACAAGGTGCGAATCGTACACGACGCGGCGGCTCAAACCCGAGGTGTCTCACTCAACGATCACTTGCTTACAGGACCGGATTTGATCCAATCATTACCGGGGGTGATTATGAGATTTCGCCAACACCCCATAGCGGTTACAGCAGACATTGCCGAAATGTTTATGCAAGTGAAGATTCGTGCTCAAGACAGGGACGCGCTTCGATACCTGTGGAGGGGCGATGCAAGAGGCGATGCAGACGTCGTCGAATACCGCATGACTTCACTGATATTCGGCGCGACATCTTCCCCGGCAACGGCAATTTACGTCAAAAACGTCAACGCCGAAGCATACAGAGACAGTCATCCCGCAGCTTATCGCGCAATCGTGAAGAATCACTACGTCGACGACTACTTGCAGAGCTTCCCCACAGTTGAAGAAGCGATACAGACATCGGTCGACGTGCGCGACATACAGAAAAAGGCTCACTACGAGCTACGACAGTGGGCGTCGAACTCGCCGGAGGTACGCCGAGCACTCGCTACAGATGAACACAGACAGACTACGTGCCTACACGACGGCGCGACTACAGAACGGGTACTCGGACTCATTTAGAGATGCGCTACGGACGAGTTAGCTTTCAACCTAGACCTAGCGCGCCTGCCTCCCGGAGCGATCGACAACGACGCGCCAACCAAGAGAGAAGTTTTAAAGATCATCATGTCTCTCTTTGACCCACTCGGACTCGCCGCGCCGGTGACATCAAGAGCCAAACAGCTACTACAGGAGATATGGCGACGCGGAACCGGATGGGATCAACCGATCGACAGCGACTTGAGGACACAGTGGACAGATTGGATCGGCTATCTCAAGCGACTCGCTAACATACGAGTCCCCCGAAGTTATCTACACTACAGTCAAGCCGTCCGCCTCGAGTTACACACCTTCGTCGACGCGAGTGAAGTCGCATACACCGCTGCGATATACTGGCGTATCACAACATCGGACGGAGAAATACACACATCGCTCGCGTTAATGTCAATTCCACGTTTAGAATTGCAAGCAGCCGTAATGGGAACTCGTATGGCGGCCGCGGTCGTCGAGGAACACGATCGCAAGCCCGACGCGAAAACTTATTGGACAGACAGCAAAACAGTTCTCACATGGTTGCGAAACGGAGCCCGCGCATATCGTCCATACGTCGCGCATCGTGTAGCGGCAATAGAGGAACACAGTACAGTAACAGAGTGGAGGTGGGTCCCCACCAAATTAAACGTCGCGGACGACGCTACGAGGGATGTACCGCAACATATAGACAGTGAACACAGATGGTTCACAGGTCCGGAGTTTCTGCGCAACGACCCGGACAAGTGGCCTACAGAAACTACAGCTTCACCGATCGAGACCGGCGAAGAAAGAACATTGGTGGTACAACGCAGCCCTCTACACTCGCTCGCTGCAGCGCTACCGGCAGTCGATCGTTTCTCCAAATGGGAAAAGTTACTGCGGACTACGGCGCGCATCCTGCAATTCATTGATCTTTGTCGGCGCACAACAGCGTCGATAAATTACAAGAGAAACAAGCGGAACAAAGAAAAGGATGCAGCGTGGACAAAGCTGCCGGCAAAACAGACAGCGCGCGTACCCCGCGCAACACAGAAAGTCGCGGCATGCGACAATCAATATCACGCCATAGATGGCACACTTTTACGACGCGCGGAAACGTTGCTGATTCGACGGTGTCAACAGGACAGCTTCACCGAAGAAATTGCGACAATCAGCGGTGGCGGCGTACCTCCGGCGCAGAGTCGTCTACACAACCTGTCAACAGAGGTAGTGAACGGAGTGCTCGTCATCAAGTCTCGCATACAAGCAGCGCAAGATGTCCCGGAATACACCAAGAGGCCTGCAGTACTCGACGGGAGACATCCCGTGGCTCGTCTCTACGTGGACTACGTGCATCGAACCTTACACCACGCAGGCGTCGAGACTACGCTCAACGAGTGCAAACAGCGATACTGGATTGTGCGGCCGCGACCTACAGTGAAAGCAATGATACACGAATGCTTGATATGTCGCATTCGAAAAGCATTGCCGCCGACGCCGTCCACAGGGAACCATCCAGCGTGCCGTCTGGCACATCATCGACGTCCGTTCACATACACCGGCGTGGATTACTTTGGACCGCTAACAGTAACTATAGGGCGATCCACACAGAAGCGGTATGTGGCATTGTTCACGTGCCTGACGACACGCGCGGTGCATCTGGAAATCGCAGGGTCTCTGACGACCGACTCTGCAATCATGGCTATAAGAAGATTCATCGCGCGGCGCGGCGCTCCGACCGAAATCTGGTCGGATAATGGTACTAATTTACAGGGTGCTGACAGGGAGCTACGACGCTCCATCAACAGTGCAACGAGCGGCGAGGTCAACCGACGCGGCATTAACTGGCGCTACATTCCCCCTAGCGCCCCCTTCATGGGAGGAGCGTGGGAAAGGCTTGTCCGCAGCGTCAAAACAGCGCTCACTACAGTACTCCACGAGCGACACCCGTCGGAAGAGACTTTGGCAACCCTAATTGCCGAGGTCGAACATGTGGTCAACAGCCGACCGCTCACACACGTCTCCGTTGATCCCGATGATCCGGAGGCGTTAACTCCGAACCATTTCCTGCTCGGAGGCTCCGCCAACGCGGTGGCCCCGGGCGAATTCGACGACAGCGATGCAGCAGGGCGCAGCCACTGGCGCGCCTCGCAGCGCCTCGCCGACCTCTTCTGGGCTCGCTGGATGCGCGAGTATCTCCCGGAGCTCCAACACCGGCGGGAGCCTCACGACCGAGGACAACAGCTGAGCAACGGGGACCTCGTACTCATCGCCGACGGGACGCTGCCGCGGAATGTGTGGCCGCGAGGCGTCATCTCCCACGTCTACCCTGGACCGGACGGCGTCGTGAGAACAGCGGACGTGCGAACCAACAGTGGAATCCTGCGTAGACCCGCCAAGAAGCTGGTCATACTCCCGGTGAAGAGCGAGGCTGCACGGCAATAAGTTCTGCGCCGTCGACCCAGCGACGACGCACGGCGGGAGAAATGTGCAGCACAGACGATAAACAAGTGCATAGTGGACAGTTATAATAGTTATATACTTCGTTATTGTGCTACATAGACAGTAAGTGTAAATAGTGAACGTTTATATACTTTGTTATAGTGATTAATATGGCTTGACAGTTACAGTTCATATAGTAAATATTATGTTTTAACAGTTCTATTTGTGTAGTGTTTATAAGTGTCTAGATCTTTAGTGTTTAGTTCTTTTAAAGTGTTTACAGTTACAGTTTTATTTGTTGTACATACAGTAGTATGTTTTGTTGAAAATAATTTGTATTATGTGTTTTTAATTAAATAAACAGAGGGGTTCTTCTCGTCGGTATAGCCGGTGGCTAGGATAGGGAATTCCGCGATATTTTGTCCTTTTTTGACACATAGGTCCATCTCGCTCCTTCGCTAAGTGAAACCTCACTATGCGTTGGAGCGAGATGGAGCTGAATTTTGTATAAAAAGCGTGCAAATTCTTTCAGCGACACAGTTTACAGGAAGATTTCGGGCTGAAGAAAAGTAATGGAAGAATAGTAACCACCAAAAGTACCAAAGGGGGGCGTGGCTTTTACAATTTAAATTCAGTGTTTTCTTTCCTATACAGTCCACTCTCACAGACAAAGCAATTTTCATTGCGCTGTATTTTCTTATGATACAGTTTCTGCCCGTACTGGCCTTCCGGTGCCTTTTGTACATATACGAAATATTACAGTATATGTATTGCAATTTTCATTGCAAACCACCAGTACATAAGGGCCTATAACACATACGTACACACATACCACTTACACAATACAAACGTACGGGATACAGTAAAGTCCCGTACAAAATTTTAGGTCTCGGTTTTGAAATAATCCAGTACATAAGTACTTACTGTAAGGTATATGTAATGACCCTAAAATATGACCATACCTACCTTTCTGTAACATGTATATTTCGATAGCCTCTGCCTCATACCAATCGAGTCGTGAGTTTTACCCGTGATTTTGATGTTGTCGACCCAATATCATACAAACATGTATAAGCTCACGCCTGCACCTAAGAAGGGATAGGCAGAGGTGCAACTAGTGCATCCATATTTCGCCGGGCTTTTTGCTATCCCGTGACAGGTGGCGAGCTTATCATCATACAGTACCTAAATTCTAATCCTTCTCAAAACATAGTAAATGTTCTAAAATGAAAATAAAAAAATGGGATTTAAATTCAATATCGTCGCTTAGCTAACAATACCGCGCAAGTTAAATTGGCTTAGTTTTCAGGAGAGACATAAAACTGAATATTTTTTTATGAACATGTGTGATGTAACCAATGAATTGCGCGGTGACAGATATATTTGAATATCGATTTGTATTAACCATACAAAGCACGATATTTAAATGTTTGTGTAAATTTATTGGATACGCGACACAAACAATTTATCCAATGACAATATTACATGGCCCATTTTCGAGTGACGCGGTATTGTTAGGTAAGCGACGATATGCAGAAATAAAAATTTACTGCTTAGTGGCAGATTAGAGTAATGAGGCAAAATCATAACACAATATTATGAAAAAAAGACTCACACTTTTTGTATTTTGCTGGTTCTTCTCTGAGAACTGCTGTCCGAACGATGCAACATATTCTTAGCTCTCTGTGTAATAAATATTATAGACTTTGTGATTAGCGATTCAATTCCATTTATTAATTCCTATTTTATTTTTCCAAAAAATAAAGATGTAGTTTAGACTTATAACTTACTTGCACGACGATCTTAAGTCGAGATTTACCACTATTTTTTTTTACTTCATACAATTTGACGTTTTTTACGTTATCTTTAGTGGATCTATTTAGGGTCGTCATGTAAGTGGGCCTAAATGATTAATAACGAAGATTTGTTATCTAATGTCTGAATACTGAAATGCTAGTGAAAAGTTTCGGGACTAGCTTATCTATGAAAATTTTGCGCTATTACAAAATAAGTAGCCGTAAAACACTCGACCAGTTGAGTCGCGTTTAAATTTCGAGTGAAAAACCACATTGTATCACAATATTGACATACCATAAGAGGCGAAGCGGCAAGTGATCGTGCCCTAAGATGATCCCGGAAGGCAGCCAGCGACGCCACAGCCGCGGCCGAGCGCGCCGCCTTCAGCGGAGCCGTCGGGGGCCGCCCCGCCGCGCTCAGCCACGCCGCCGCGCTGCGCAGGGCTTCGCCACCACCGCCACTAACTCCACCACTGCTAGCGCCCACACCGCTACCACTCACACTCACGCTCTCCGCGCTTGAGTCTGATAAACAATTATCAACATAGTTAACAGTCAAAATATCACACTATTTTTTTTTAATAATTTTCGATGAGATTAGCAGGTCGCTTGTCTGATGGTAAACGTCACGCCTGCCGATAAACAGAAGCAACACCATCAGAACTTCGAATTATGAAGTACTGCATGGCACTGAACTGCGCTCATCACCCTTAACACATAAGATGTGTTAAGTCTCATAATACCGAGTAATAAAACCGATTAATTTCACTGGCCTCAATGTCCTTCAAACCAAAACACAACAGTGTTTACACACTACTGTGTGTTTATTGTGTTAACAACAATAAACCAAGCAGTGATACCTACCCAGACGGCCTTTCGCATAGAAGGGGCCTATTACCTAGTAAATAACCTAATTTGAAATAATATTGTTGAAGCATGATAAATTATTTATTGCATAATAGTTGCTAATAATATCAAGAAAGCATAATACCTAAAATCAAAATATATGACAACCATTACATATTTTTTTTTTTTTTTTTTTTTTTTTTTTTTTTTTTTTTTTTATCTGCGATCAGTCAGAGACTATAAGCGGATGTTTTGGGCGCGATATGGCATGCTGAGCGTGTCCCCCATTGAAGACAACTGCTCATAACTCAGTATCTACATTTGGTCTAGGTTTAAGATAACACGTCGCTTCAACCGTGTTTCACGCTTGGCACTTATCAACTGTGCTACTAGGTCATTGGGATGATTGATAAGCTTCTTTTTGTAGGCCATACTAGAACTCCGAATCTCCTCCTTTATGGTGTTCATTTGTAAGTTTTTATGTATTTCAGTGTTTGTGACAAACCATGGTACGTCCGATATATTTCTAAGTATAATGCTTTGAAGCCGTTGTAAGATATTAATATTGGAATCACTGGCGCTTCCCCACAGCTGGATTCCGTACATCCAAGCTGGTTTCAGGATACTTTTGTATATTAGTAATTTATTGTCTATTGATAGTTTTGAATTTCGACCCATCAGCCAATGTATGTTTTTGTAACGGATATTTAGTTCATCTCTTTTAGTTTTAATGTGTGTTTTCCACGTCAAGCGTCGATCCAGGTGAAGCCCAAGGTATCTTACGCAGTCAGTATGTTGTAGTACGTTTTCACACAGGCTGACGGGGGGACAGTCACCGTGTCTCAATGTGAAGGTAACCTGTACAGATTTGGAGGCACTAGCTCTTATCCGCCATTTGTCCAACCAAACAGTTATCGCATCAAGGCCCGTCTGTAGCAGTGCTGAGGCAGTTGCAGGGTTCTTATTTGCAGCAAGGATAGCTGTGTCGTCAGCGTATGTGGCAGTCGTAACTCCTGGTATTTCCGGCAAGTCTGAGGTGTAAATCGTGTATAGTACGGGCCCAAGGATTGATCCTTGAGGTATACCAGCCTTAATCTCATAACATTCTGATGTCAGATTACCTTCCCTCACCTGAAAGAGTCTATTTGACAGGTATGATGATAGTAGTAAGTAATAGCTGTGTGATATTAGCGATTTAATCTTACAGAGTAATCCGACGTGCCAAACTTTATCAAAAGCTTGCTGGATATCCAGAAATGCTGACGAGCAGTATTCCTTTTCTTCGAATGCATTTCTAATGACATTACAAACTCTGTGAACTTGTTCTACAGTAGAGTGCTGTTGTCTAAACCCGAACTGATGTTCAGGAATTATGTTATTTTCTGAAAGTACTGGCATAATCCTACGCAATAAGATTTTTTCAAATACTTTCGACAGAGTTGGCAATAAGCTGATAGGTCGGTAGGATGTGACTTCATGACCCGGTTTTCCCAGTTTATGTATCATTATAATGTGAGATGTTTTCCATATTTGCGGATAGTACTGTACGCGTATGATCGCATTGATAAGGTATGTTATGAAAACTACGGCCTTTTTAGGAAGTTGTTTAAGCACTTCCTTTGTGATTAAATCAAGCCCCGGAGCTTTCTTGTCTTTCAAAGCCTTTATCACTCCCCATACTTCCTTAGTCGTTGCCGGTTTCGGCGGTAGGTCTAATTGTAGGTCTTGATTTAGAATACATTCCACGTTTCTTTCGAAATCCACATTACCTACATCATTCGGAGTGAACACTTTCGAAAGATGTTCTGCAAAGACATTTGCTTTTTCTTGTTTCGTTCTGGCCCAGCTATTCGCTGTCGATCTTATCGGAGGTTTTGCTTCCTGAGGTCGGTCTAAAGATTTTGTAAATTTCCAAAGCGAATAGTTTGTGGCAGCAGTAGCTGTTAATGATTCTAGCTTTGACTGAAGAGTGTTGTTATGTATATTAAATATCATAATCTTAAGCTCAGTAGCAGCTTTGTTTAGAGCAGTTTTATCCAATTGATGTCCACTTTGATGCCATACTCTTCTTAAACGTCTTTTTTCGAGTATTTTTTGTTTAACTTCTAGTGGTTGGTTTGTGGATACGTTTGTGCGCTTGCTTTTAGGAGTGTATAGCCTGCATGCTTCCTGAATAAGTCCTGTTATATGTGTAGTGGCATTTTCAATATCCTCTGGCGACTTAAGTGCTACTTTCAGTTCTAAGTTATTCTCCATATGCTCCCGAAATGCTTCCCAGTCCGTATACTTATTACAGAGCGTATCCGGTATCTCGTACTCTATGAGGGTTGTGCCAACAGTCAAAATAACTGGAGTATGGTCAGAGGAACCATCCAAGCAAGTCTCTGCTTTAAAGTAGTGCCTAGAGAGACCGCCTATAATAAAGAAATCCAGCAAATCAGGGACTTTATTTGGGTCTGTTGGCCAATAGGTTGGCTCCATAGTTGACATCACATGGAGATGATTACTGTCAATACTGCCTTTTAGTTGTCTGCCTCTAGTTGTAATTAGTCTGGACCCCCAGTGACTATGTTTGGCGTTCCAATCTCCGCCCGCAATAAAACGATGCCCAAGGGATGAGAAGAAGTTTGTAAACATTGATTGATCTATTTTATGTTTGGGTGGACAGTATATTGAAGACACAGTGAAGTAACCACATTTATCTTCCACAGTTATTGTAGTAGCTTGCAGATAGTTCGTTTTAAACTCAGGCATTTGATGGTGGTTTATAGTATCCCGGATAATTACAGCCGTTCCTGCATGACCGGTTCCATCTGGATGGTTTGTGAGGTATGTGTGGTATCCCTTGAATTTTATATTGCTCGAGCTTGTACAGTGTGTTTCCGAGACAAGGACTATATCTAGTTTGTGTTCATTAATTAATAGTTGAACATCATCTTTGTTGGGTGCAAGTCCGTTTGTGTTCCAAGTTGCTAGCCGAATTGCAGTCATTTGGTCATGTTATTGATGAGAGTTGTCAAGAGACCTATCATGGTGCTCATTTGTTGAAGGAGTAAATCTAGTTTTTCTGCCTGTTTTAGGAGTATTTTTTCTACAAGGTCAACACGTGAGTGATGGCTCTGTGTGTTGGCGTAAACCATTACATATGAATGACAAATAATGAAATTTGTTCATACACATTTAATATTGTAGGCTTATAATAAAAGCCATTAAAATATAAAAATAAATAAATAAACTATTATTTTTGCTATATGGTCCACTATTTACCTTCCTCCAAAGCGATCATGTCCATAAGAGCTGTAGGAGACAAAGGCCTGGTATTACGAGTCAACAGCTCCTCAAAAGCAGTCTCCAACTTGACCACTCCAGTATTGTACAGCTGATTCTATGCAATACAATAAAATAATTATAAACCTTGTCAACAAAAATGTTGAATGATGTGAAAATTATTTCAAGAAAAATAATTTTACATACATACGATACATCATATCACACCTGTACGCCATAGGGGTACATACAAACTTTACATACCACTTTCATTACATCTACATTAATTAATCCCATCATGCATACTGATTGATTTAAAGTACTCATAACCTGTCCATTATTTAATATGTTACCTATTTGATTGACATATAATTAACAATTTTACAGTAAATATTTTAAAAAAATAACACGGAGTAAGTAATACGCACAATATTCTCCAATTCAACACTTTGCGGATTGTTCTTGTTGAAGTATGTCTGTGCATCAGCCAGTTTGTCTAAAGCCTGAAAAAAAATATGAATGTACTTTGAATAAAGCATTTGTAACTGTTAAACTACTATTAGTTAGATACCAATAAAATAATGGCAAATACAAACCTCAAGGTAAATATTCAATGAATCCACAGTTGCAGTGTGTGGGCCAGCCTGGATAAGGTCAGCTAATTCTCTCGTCACCATGTAGTAGTTGATGACATGGTCCAGAGCCTTTACTGTACGTTCCATATCTACATAACACAATACCTACTTTATTATTATTCTGTATACTATTTATATAATTGTATACATTTCGGCCAAGTCAGCTAAACCAGGGTGCTATGATGATTTGTGATTTTATTTATTGAATCCATAAAATGTTATACATTATTTAGATTCTGTCAACATTCTACCGCTTTTTCGGAATGCTGTTTCGCTCGAGAAGAAAGAGCAAGAAACTCAAGCGTTGAACTCTAGTTACAACCACCCATTTGAAGCATATTGATACTGCTCTATCTTCAAATATCCTTATCCACTCACATTCTATTAACAGATAATATTGGTTGTAAGGGGACTGGTGGTAATAAAAGACTATCTTAACCTATAGGGAAACCGCTATTCTTTTGCTGTTTACTTGCCATTTTGGAAACGTTAGCCAGAAATCGTACCAAGGCTAAAGTCGGGGTCAATGATCCACACACATTACTGCACTTCAATAGTCAGTAGGCACATTGCGCTACACTGCTCAGCTGATCCCGAGTGTCAACTGTTTTCTTTATTGGGATTACATTATGTTATTAAGAAAACAATGATATAAGTTATTATTCAAATCAATTGTCATTGTATTTAATGGTCCATACCAGACGGTATAAAAATATGTCGACTTATTTTGCATTTTTTTCAAGGGTACAGTCTGTAATCAGGAGCACAACCACCTGTCTTCATTTCCAGAAATATTTCTCTTAAACCCGGTATAACATAATATGTAGTTATGGTAGGGCCTTTCTCATTTAATACCAATTTATTGCAAAGATAGTGGATATTGAACAAATTAACGTTCTTACTTTGGTGTATGTGTTGCAACCTAGCCGTATCTCCATACAGCGGTAAAACAGCAGCCTCCAACTGCTGCAATCTCTGTTCGCACGCGCCCAGCACGTTACACACATCATTGGCGAGCGAAGAACTTCGGTTTGCAGCTGCTTTCAACTCTTGTATGTTCGACATCTCCTACAAACGATGGGCGGATACTTCACAAAATATATTTACTGACAACTTATAGCTATATTACATGCTGTACAGCGAGAGGAACACCGATAAGTGTCTACAAAGTTGACAAACAATTAAAACGTTGATTAAAAGGTGCAAATAACACAATAAATCAAACCTTCCGTAGCTTCATTTCTATTTCAAATTTCTTCTCTATGGCATACATTATTGGAAATATTTTTGAATACCCCTGTACAAAATACTTAAATAATTATGGTAAGGATAAAATGAAGTCCATATTACGAACAATTACGTATTTTTAATGTTTTTAACAATATATAACTGTCAAAACTCAAAACTCAATTCTCAGAGTGTCATTTAGGGATGATCGATTATCGATATTCAACGATGTCATTCGATGTCTTACATTGATGCTAATAGTGATGATTAATATAGCGCATAACGCCATATTACAGCGAGCTATTTATTCCCAAAAAATCTATCGGCTGTAATCAATCTCCAATCAGCGCTAAAATAAGGTCAAAGACCATACTGCCAAGTACTATGTAAATTTGATCGTCATAAATCAACAGACAACTTACTTTTAAAAAAAATATTTTACGGGTCTAGATACTTGAAGAATGAGCCGCGTCTTAGATTTTTTTTTTGCTATTCCTTTTTATCAATGACGAAAGAAAATTACATGTATTCTTTGATCATTGCTTTTTACGAACGATGAACTATGGCTGTGCTATATTGTGCATAAGATCGATAACCGGTATCAGTACGATGCTTCTGAAAATTATGACTACTTTTTTGTCTTTTTCCAAGCGAATCATGCACATGAACACTTCTTCAATAAAAAATGTCGGTTAAAAATCACCATATATTCACTTTGTTTAGTAATTCCATACGCTTTTGAAATAAAAAATAAATTATGAAAGAAATTAACTCGTTTAATGATCATATATTTCATCATTTATATGTTGCCTATTCATAAACATATTATAAGAGAGATTTTGTGGCTGAATTTCTGAAAGGAAATAATTAGGTACCTAGGGGGAATACTAAACTTTGACTTTGACTAGCAAAGGGACAGTCCAAAGCGTTAATCCAAAGGTTTGTAAAAGAATACTGTATAACACGGGCGAATATCCGAACGCACCGCGCCGTTCTCGGCGGCGCCCGCGCCACATCGCCTCATATCACGCGATCCCACGCAGCCAATCAAGGCGCTCCGTGGACGCGGGGCGCGCGTTGCCAACCGACTCCGCCGCGAGTGCCGGTCGCGAACGACGGCCAGTCGGCCACCGGAACCCGTCGCGTGCGACCGCCACGCAACATAAAACTCCCCGCGCGTTTTACGGACTATGCCTACATCGACTCGGTTAATGTATAAGTTACAGTGTAATAACTTTGTGTTGATTAATATATATGTTGTATCAAGAAAGTGTATTATTCCACACACACACACACACCTGACTCGCTCAGAACCCTACGAACACATGAACCTAATAATCTACGTTAAATCTGGCTGCCCAACGAGCGGGCCAGTTAAGTATGTGTTTAAATTGTGTGTGTTGTGATCGGTAAACTCCAGAATGCCACGTACCGCAACGCGCAGTAAACGCCGGCAAACCGAATTCTTCGACATGGATCCAGAACAAGTCATGACTACGCCTACGTCAGCGGGACGCCACGCGCCCACAGCGGAAGGCTCGACGTGCATCACAGCGAGCGACATGGCCTCGCTCATAACATCATTGCAGCAAGCACAAGCCGAAAATTTCGAGCGACTTCTGACAAGAGTTTTCGAAGCACGACAGTCATCTTGTTCGCCCGCGCGTGTTTCAACCGCGCCGGCCACACCCACGTCATCGCCTGCTCAACCTGCGCCTGGCAACTTCGCCACGTGCAAGGCTCGTTTCAGCGGAGCGACAACGGAATCCTTGGACGGTTTCATTGATGCTGTAGAAGCATTCAAAGACTGCGCGAACGTCAGTGACGCCAACGCGTTACGCGGACTCTCGATGCTACTTACGCACGAAGCCGCTACATGGTGGCAAGGAGTCAAAGCAACTGTCACCACTTGGGACAGCGCACTTCATTACCTGCGCAGCGCTTTCGGAGATAGCCGCCCTCCACATCGTATATACGTGGAACTCTTCTCCAACCCACAAGGTCAGCAAGAGAAGACGGAACTATTCGTGGCCAAAGCGCGCGCCCAGCTAGCACATCTTCCGAGCGGGGATCTTAGTGAAAAAGTCCAGTTAGACATGATATATGGACTTCTCAGTTACAAAATACGTAAACGACTACGCAGAGAGGAATTCTCCAATTTCAATGACTTCCTTCAGAAGGTTCGAAGTATCGAGGAAGCCACATCAGAATCGCAAAACTCGCGCGCAGACTCTTCGAAGGGCGCCGCCGCTGGCACCCGCGCTCGATTGAAGTCGCCGACGAAAACGACGACAGCGCAGCCGTCAACGCAGCGAGCTACCTTTTGCCGACGGTCTTCAGCAACGGAGACTTCTTCGCGTCACCATGGGCCAAGCAGCGACTCCGACGCCACTCCTGCTAGGAAATCTACGTTTTGTGTATACTGCAAAAATTACGGACATACTCGTGAACAGTGCCGTAGACTAAAACAAACTGATAATGATAAGCCTAGTGCTAGTAAAGTGAGTAGTGTAATATCGTGTTACGGATGCGGCGAGAGCGGAGTGATGCGTTCGAATTGTTCGAAGTGTAACTCGAATTTTAGCTCATTTGATTTAATTCCTATATCGAAAAGGTCAATGACCCCACGAGCAATAGTTGCTGGTAAGGTGTCTGCACACGTAAGTAATTTTGTTCCTCCTAAGGCTTGTACTGGGGCTGTACCTGGCTTGTGTTCTTATAATTATTGTAGTGGGAATCTTATGTGCCCAAATTGTATAAAATTAAATACAGCGCATCCCGCTACAGAACACAGACATATATCACATAAAAATAGTGAAAGTTTACACCCCGAAAACAATGTTTCTAAACATAACAGGAATGTTTTTCGTAACCGTACATTAAAGCAGAAAAGTAGTAATTTTGCATATCCATATGATATGCCTACGGCATCCCATCCTATAATTGAGGGGGGCCCTTATAACCGCACACATGTAGCTAGTGAATTTGAGTCAGTGCCGCCTAGGGTACCTAGCGATAATCAGTGCGTCGTAAATAAGAATTTACAGAATTATTGTGTACCTTTTAAAATAAATAGTCAACGTAACGAGAGTTTTCAAAATCAACCTCGTCAGTGTCCATCACGAAGTAGGGTGTCCATGAATTTTTCGGGACAAATTTCGGAAATCGGCTTACCTGATGGGGTGACCATGAGTTTACCAGGACAAAGTCCGGGAACCAATTTTTCCAGTAGGCTGACCCCAATATCCGGAAATGAGGGATTCGTTACCTTTTCATCAATAAATTCTCACCAGGAGGATACACCGCGTCGACCTATATTAGGTATTGAGATTTTAGGAATCCAAGGAAGGGGATTAATCGATACCGCGGCCAAAGGAACGATCGCCGGATCCGCACTCTACGCGATACTAAAACAGCATAATCAACCTTTCAAGCAGAATTGTATGCGTGTTAAACTCGCCGATGGTTCAGCACCAACACGCCAGATGCTGTCAACGACACTCGAAGTTAATATGGCAGGCATATAAAGGCAGGAGTGTTCACGTAGATTTTTTTGTTTTTCCGGATGCCATAGACAATGACACATTACTTGGCATAGATTTTTTAACAGCAGCTGGATTGGAAATTAATTTTGCAACTTCCACATGGCACTTTCATGGTTCTGGAAAAGTATATCCCTTAGAGTATGAGTACGCCAGTAACATTGCGTCTTGTTCCGCTGCTGAGTTCCTGAGAGACGACGAAGGAACCATGCTCAACCCCCACGAACGTGAAAGGTTAGCTTCACTTCTACAGTGTAACGGAGACATCTTTGAACCAGGGGGAGCACCCGCTCCGTATGCTGAACATCATCAGGATCATAGAAAGCAACATGCTGACAAGACCCGACAGTCGGTACATTACCAAGTAGGTGACTTAGTTTTCGTCTCTACTCATTTACTCAGTAATGCTGCCAAGGGTAGGACCCGTAAATTCATGCCGAAACGTGATGGACCCTATTGTATTAGCAAAATTGTTAGTCCTACCACTTATGAAATTGCTGACTTACATTCAAAAACTTTAGGCAAGTTCCACGCTTCCGATCTGAAGCCGTACCATAGTCAGGCAGGTCAGGTCTCAGACCCAGTTCAGCCTCGGCGCCTTCGTGGTCGCCCGCGTCATTCTGTTTTTACCGAGCCACCAACGGGGCGTCATAGTGACTCGGAGGGGGAGGATATAACACGGGCGAATATCCGAACGCACCGCGCCGTTCTCGGCGGCGCCCGCGCCACATCGCCTCATATCACGCGATCCCACGCAGCCAATCAAGGCGCTCCGTGGACGCGGGGCGCGCGTTGCCAACCGACTCCGCCGCGAGTGCCGGTCGCGAACGACGGCCAGTCGGCCACCGGAACCCGTCGCGTGCGACCGCCACGCAACATAAAACTCCCCGCGCGTTTTACGGACTATGCCTACATCGACTCGGTTAATGTATAAGTTACAGTGTAATAACTTTGTGTTGATTAATATATATGTTGTATCAAGAAAGTGTATTATTCCACACACACACACACACCTGACTCGCTCAGAACCCTACGAACACATGAACCTAATAATCTACGTTAAAACTGAATAAATAAATATAAGTATAAAATATGTGGGTAGGCTATTGGTTTTTTGCTGATGTAATACTTTTATTTATATTTTTTTAAATTCAAATCAACAATTTAACAAAATCAATTATTGAATTGCTATGAAATGTGTATCCGAACGTGAAAGTGTGGTGAGAGCCGAGTGGTGACGTGACGGTAACTCAGAAACGTGGCTGACGTTTACATTGTTTTGTCATAAATTTACCTTCCCTCGTAGTGTTTCGTTGTAATATCGACTGGAAATATTGTAGTCGAACACTAAAACCAGAGCTGAATTTGTAGAATTTCTAACAAGGAGTATAGTAATTTAGACAGAAAACAGTAAGTTTAAACGTAAAAAGATTAAATAGTGTAAAATCAATACGGTGCATTCATTCAATCAACCAATTTAATAAAACTACCGTGTCCTAATTGCAGAAAATGGATCAAATTGCAAAGTTCGTCGAGCCAGGCAAGCAGTTCGCCAAGGACTCCATCAGATTAGTGAGGAGATGTACCAAACCAGACAGAAAAGGTACCTACATGTTTTGTATAATGTTCTGACTAAATTAGTTTATATTTCCAGAATAATATCGATGTTGGCATTTGTCCACCGATCATCGGGTCGGATTGAAAGTGATTTTTAATGTAAAAGTGAATGAATGTTCAAAATATTTGTGCATTTCCTATTTTGTCTATCTTCTAGTGTTTAAAATCTCATACCCTGCTCATTTTTGAGATTTGGCTAAATCAACCTTTACACTTATTAATGCCAGCAGTAAGGTACCTAAATTCTTTTAGGCCTACTATAACACTGGCACCCTTGATTTGGGAAAGCCATTTATTATGTTCTTCACTGAACACCTAAATGGCTGGAGTGATTTTGATGATTTTTTTGTATGTGCGTGGGTCCTGGAATAGTTTAGATTTACTATTAGACCCGGAAGGTGGCACTGCAATTGGGATCTAGGTGTTTTATGGCATATGGCAGACTTTGTCCTGCCCTAGAGGCCCACTAGATTATTATTACTATTTTTATGCCATACTTTTGTTTTTTCTTATTTGTTGTTTCAACTAATTTGCCTTGACTTCACTAAAGATGTTCTACACTAAGTGCAAAATAACTTACTCAACCTCAAGGTAGTCAAACCTCAAAATCAAGCCCAGATTTTAACCAATCAAACTAAGTATATGTGAAAGGTTGAAATGGTTCCATTAACGTGAGCCGATCACCCGTCTGTGCAACTCGCAGGCGTCCCCACCATAAATACAAAAAGTATATGTGTACTTCAAACTATTATTATTGGTTAATTTATGGGAACTATCTGGAGATTCAAACAAAGATTGTTTAAAGTCAGCCATCAGAGTCTTACCCTGTATTCATAAATGTTACTATGAGACCTCATGAGTGACGATTTCTCGTAAATGTCATTGGTTAGTTTTTGGCCCTAAATCGAAACAAACCAATCATGTACACAGAATTGGACACTTGGCAACGAGCTCACTTTAGTGTCGTTTGTGAAACCAGGTCTTAGTTAACTAGCCATAAAATTTCTGTTTATTTTTATAGCATAGACTGACAAAAGAGCAAATGGGTCACCTGGTGGTAAGTGATCTCTACTGCCCATGTACACCCACAATATCAAAAGAATCATGGGTGCATTGCCAACCTTAAAGAAAGGGATAATTAAGTGGGTGAGAGGGGGGTGGGGCTCCAGATATCCTCTATGTATTGTTTACTAACAACAGTGTTCCCTTTTTCCAGAATTCCAAAAGATCGCCATTGCCACAGCCATCGGATTCTGCATCATGGGCTTCATCGGTTTCTTTGTGAAGCTAATACATATCCCAATCAACAATATCATCGTAGGATCATAATCACTAGGATAGTTTAGATAATATGTACCTGTAAGCCCCCAGACATGTATAAGTTAAATTTTCTCATAACACTGCACATACATTTAAAACAAACCATTTAATAATAAATTATTATGTTCTTTCATACCCTTTTTATTTTATTTTGTATGCTGTTCTCAATAGAAGTTCATAGTATAGAATAAAATAACTTATTGTGGTGAGAAGTTTTCTTTTGCTTTAAAAACTAATATAGGTATATCATTATTTTTTCAATAACGGCACCTAGCAGATAGTGAAAGAATCTGATCTGATATTTATTATATTTTTTTTATATCCTAGCTCTGTAATCGAGCAAGTGGTTCACCTGATGGTAAGTGATCTCCACCGCCCTGTACGCCTAGAATACCAAAAGGATCATGGGCGCGTTGCCGACCTTAAAGAAAAGGGATAATTAAGTGCTTAAGAGGGGGGGGGGGGGGCTCCAGATATCCTCTATGTATTGTTTACTAACAACAGTGTTCCGTGACAGCCTCCGTGGCGCAGTGGGCGAGTAGCCGGCTGCGAAGCGAGAGGCCGTGGGTTCGATTCCCGCACCAAGACAAATGTTTGTGTGATCCACAAATATTTGTTTCGGGTCTGGGTGTGTGGGACCGCAAGTCCCTCTTGTTCCTGATACCCACGATACAGGTTTACCTAGTGTGGGGTCAGGACTATGTGTGTGACTATTGGGTGTATTTATTTATTTATTTAATTAAGGGATTGGGAAGAGGATGCGGATTTGGGCCTCGAGATATCTCTCACCGTACGAAATACAGCAGCAAGCTGCTACTTTACGCCGGTATTTTGTGAGACAGTGGTAACAACCCGGACAAGCTGGCCCATTCGTGCTGTAGACAAAACTGTCCTAAAAATCCCCACTAATAATTAAGACCAATATTAATAAAAATATTTGTATCAATAATAATTTTAATGTCAAAAATACATTGTACAAAAGGCTTAAAAATAATTTCTTAAAAATTATAAACAAATCTTTGTTGTATAAATTGTAGTCCCGCGTTCAAATGCGAAAATCTCCGTTTAGGAATGTCCTTAGAGATAAAAATAATGAATAATACAAGTATTCGAATTAATAAACTAGTTCTTGTATTATTTAATATTATACCCTAGGGTTAATGAACATGAATGAATAAGTAATATCCTGGATCCACGCCTAGGTGGTGTTATAATTTTAGAATTAATGTTTAGATACATCAAAATTTCTATACATACTCTAGGGAGCTTAGCATATGCAACACAACATACGACGAAACGGATAAAAGCGTCAACATTCGATAAAATTACATCATGTTAGGGTTCGTAGACAAAATACCACTGAGAAGCTGAAAATTCTATTTTCCCTACTTTATCTCTACTTTTGACATAACGTATCGATTCTATGCAACTATGTTACCTTCGATAAATACATAGAGATAAACAGATAAATCAGACAAAATAATATCGTGTTGCATATGCTAAGCCCTTTGGAAAGTCTGTTACGCTTTACGGTGGTTTATTTAAACCTAGGTAGGTCTAAAGTGACGTGTATTACCACTCAATTTTGAATCTTACTGCACAGAAAATAGAGTGGTCCAAGTGTTGATGGGCGCGTAATTTAATTGAGCTATACAGATTTTAATTCCTAGCCTTCTCCAAAACGTGGATGTAGAAGGCAGGCACAGGCACCTCTTCCAGAGGTTTGAAGTCTGCGTATATGTGGTGCTTCGCGCGGTGGTCGAACGCCTCGTCTAACATCGCTGTGAACTTCGCCAATTTGTGAGGGTAGTAGCACAATCGGAATTCGCTGGAAATCAAAAAGAAACTTTCGATAATATTATGATTAATAGCAAATATACTTTTGGTTGAAAATGTGGTAGCATAGACTAGGGATGGACAACTGGTCGATCGCGGCTGTTGGGACAGTCGATCGATACAAGTAGTATAACTAAAGATTGTCCAAAATGTTACATCACCATGCATGTAGTGATGTATTTTTCTTTTAATTTATTATATCACGCATTCAAAGCAGTAAATAATAGATCGCGAATTGTAATACATTCTATTGTTTTAACTTGTAAAATATAAGAAACAACAATAAATAGAAAAAAGCCTAATCACTTTTCTTACACACTTTGGTTACGGATTCATAATATAATAGTGGTAATTTCTATTAAAAATATTATTGCAACGACTTTGAACCTTCGGCAAAGGCATATTACTTATTTCCTACTAGGATTATTTCCGATGGCAAGCGACACTATCGCCATACCATGCCAAATGCCTACCAGATTATTACTAAAAGTAACATTGAAAACTGCATACCTCTTTTCAGTGATGTCTCCATCAGACATATCTATGCAATAATCCAAAGCAATGAGTTTAGCTTTACCACGAACCACTAACACCGATGTCTTTATATCGACTGGATATTTACACTGAAAACAAGTTGACATTATTTTATGGTCAAAGAACAATTAACATTTTGTCGTATTAGCTTAAGTGACGAAACGAGCAAGTCGCTCGCCTGATGGTAAGCGTCACGCCTGCCAATAAACACAAACAACAACACACAGAATTTGAATTAAAAACACTGCATATCATTGGACTGCGCTCGTCACTCGGAGACAACATGTTAATTGTCATAATGCCTAGTATTTTCACTGGCTTCAATGTCCTTCTAACCGGAACACAACAGTGTTAATACACTGCTGCTTGGCGGCAGAAATAGATAAAACGGTGGTACCTACCCAGACGGCCTCTCGCATACGAGGTATCTACCACCTGGTACAATCAAAATTATATATTATATACTTAAAATAATACTATAGATCGATCTGTTAGGTTAGTATTATTACATAGTTGTACATATTACATTAATTTCCCATAAAATCAATTATGTTAGTAACATCAGACTTATTATGAAATGTCATATCTCAATATCTGGCATAACATCTTTATCAGAGTAACACATTATAAAATAATATCTCGTTAGCAAGGAATTGAAATGTCGCTTCAATTTAAATAACAAGCGATAGTGTGTTAAGTTTAAAGATCACTGCATGTTTGAATACTGATATATTTAACTGGTTTGTGCTGGGTATTCGCACGGAACACGGATGACACGGCACATTTAGGTAGGTACCCGGATTTTAAAATAAGTATCTATAATACTTATACGTGGTTAGTCGGAAAGGGTGTACTAAGCCGTGACCAACTTAAGATATCGCTGATAAAGATTTCCACTAGGTATCTCAATCTCATCACATTAAAAAAAAAATGGTTTCTCAAGACACAGGCTCCGCTTAATTTGAGAACCCTGGCAATTTTTTTTTGTATAGTTGGTTCTTTATTTCAATAAAGATTTTTTCATATTCCCTGTCGCGCGATTTACCGTCGGAATCGAACCCGACCCGATTCGACCGCATCACGCGCTTTAAAAAACATGGAATGGATGGAAAAGAAAACATGAGTTTGTTAATTTTGAAGGTAGGTATATAGGTATAAGTATGTGTCGTCTACCTAGTAGGTACTTCCAATATTGTCGGGCTAAAGGCCTAAATCCTCTCAAAAGTAGAGAAGGCACTGGCCTTCTTCATTTTATAAATACCTATCAAAGGCGACAAAAACGGCAGTTGGCCCGGGTGGCAAAATCATAATATGTAAGTATGTACTTATAAATAAACTTAAGAGCTCCGATTTAAGAAACTTCAGGTGGTTCGTGTTAATAAAAAATGGCCGTCGACGGTACTTTCAATATATAGGCACCTACTTACTCTGAATAATAATATTATATAACTGCACCGTCATAAAATAAACCAAAAAGCTTACATTGTAATAAATAGAGTGTCCGGGAGTAGCGCCGCTGTCAATCATCGCATCATAATTCCTGTGGTCAATAAACAGCAATCCACCTGGCTTCAGGCACTTGGCGAAGTTCTTAAGACACATTTTCTGTATCCGTTGGTCTTCGTATTCATCAAGCAAGTGAGCGAAAGAGTTTCCTAAGCAGATGACGGCGTCGAACAACTTTCCTGGCATGAAAGAGTTCACATCACGTGGCAGCGTCTCCCAGTTTGCTTCTTCGATTACTGAAATAGGATGATTAGCCTATAGATATTGTAATATTATATTGATATTATTTTCAAAGTGTTATCTGTGCCATCAACGCCTAGCACATCCCTCAACATCGGGCACACAATTCATCTATCAGATAAGCAGCCATCGCTGTCGCCCCCACATCTGTAGCTCCTATAGACAATTTTGTCTACAGTAGGTACGAATGGGCCGGCTCGACCAATCGTTTTCACTGCCTCACAGAAAATTTACTTATAGTTGGCTTGAAAATGAAAATGAAAAAATCTTTATTTAAATAGAGAAAGATACAAAAACATTTGCCAGGGGTTCTCAAATTAGGCGGAGCCTGTCTTGAGAAACCAATTAAAATAATGAAAACATTTGTTAGCGTGAGTGAAGCCAAAGAGCGTGTGTGCGTTTATGCTTGAGTGTGTGTTTATGTGTATGTGTGTGTGTCTGGGGGTAATGTGAGAGTGTGTACGAGAGCGAGGGGTGTGTGAAAGTGTGGGTTTCTGTGAGTGTGGGTTTGTGTTTGAGCGTGGGATTTATGTGAAAGAGTATGGGTTTATGTGTGAGAGTGTGGGGTTGTGTGCGAGAGTGTGGGTTTATGTGTGAGAGTGTGGGATTATGTGTGAGAGTGTGGGTTTGTGTGTGAGATTATGTGTTTGTGTATGAGTAGAGTTTAAAAGTGAGTAAATGTGTGAGAGTGAGTTAGGATTTATGAGTGAGTGAGTACGATTTCTGTACTTTGCGCTGTGGGAGATGTTTTATTGCGGTAAATTGCGGGCAAATCATATTTTCAGACTCTTCATAGTCGAGGTTGAGGAGTAAAATCCTGATTTTATGCTTAGCTTCCTTAATTGTACGGTCTTTTATATCACAGAGTTTTATTATAGAGTTATAGACGACACGATGACTGATCCAAGGGAACCGTTTGGCAAACATTGATTTAGTACGGTGCACAGGTAATCGAAAAACGCGTTTTTTTATGTAAATCGGAAAATGAATCAGATTTTAAAACCACTTTATGTGTTTCTAAGCCTGCGGATAATATAAAGAGTTGGCGAACTCGTAGGACGTTAGCTTCCTTATACAATAAGTCTGTGGGAAATCTAAACGACTTATTTAACATTCTTTTAAGAAAAGCACGTTGAGCTATCTCTAAATGTAGTAGTGTGCTTTTACTGGAGCTACCCCAAATGCTTATACAGTAAGTGATTAAAGATTGGCAGATGGCAAAATAAACATGTTTTAAAGTATCAACACATGCACAGTTACGCAGTTTTCCTATCACACCGCATAGCTTACGCACTCTCTTGGAAAGCGTAATAATGTGAGGTTCGAAGGTTAAGCGTTCATCAAGTTGTACTCCGAGATATTTAATTACATCAGTACTTTGAATAGCATTACTACTACAAGAAGGTAGAGGCGAAGAACTAGTAGTTACGTACGGTAAGTAGATATCTGGAGATATGAGTTTTTTTTTGAGAATTAATAGCATCTTCGAGCAAGAATTGAACCGGCGACAATTTACATCACAGCAGTTGATGTCATAAAAAAATGATTGGGATTGATTTATTTTATTGCTGTGTAAGAGTGTAAGTGGGGCCCCAACAATGGTGGCCTAAAGCTAACCTCATCTGCAAGTGATAACTATCTACACTCTGATTGACGGACGAGGCAATGGCGAAACATGGTTACCGTTGCAGGTTGTGGGGGTCAGACGGCGGGTCGCTCTGTCCAAATCCACTGTCAAATCATGAAGGCTGACCTTGGCATTAAGCCGGGATAATAGCACACAGAAAAAAGAAAGATTGCTGTAGGTATAAGCTGTTGTAGCCAGAATGACATTCGAGGTCCTAATCACTTACCCCAATCATCGTACTTAGGATTCCTCCTCTTCTCCCACCTTGCTTTCAGCGCGTGCTTCAACATCTTGTCTGACGCATCCACCGACACCAGTTTAAACCCCTCATCCACTAACATCATAGAGTCTATCCTGAAATTATTTTTCCATACGTGCATACATAAAAAGTCGTTTAAAAAATATATCTACTTAAGTGCAAATAAATCGAAGAGTTCTTCATTTTTAAAGTCGGTTAAAAGCTAAGTTCGCAGGGCTATGTGTTTAAGTAATTTTCTGATAAGTAAGTAGATATACTATTACATCATTTGCTTGAGGTCAGCGCTATCTTGTGACATGGGTGGTAATATTATTGTTTGATAATATCGGAAACGTGCCGCAATAAAAGGAAACTGAAGTATGTTATGTAGAATGTGGTTGATTTACCGTAGTAGTAGAAAATCGGAAAGGTGATTAACAAATTAAAGTGGACGATATTTTATATGTTTTCGTTCTTTGCACTAAAATGCTATTATGTTAATGTTATATAGGTACTCTGATGTTTGGTTTGTTTACCGTGCCTTAGAATTTCGAAGCTTATCAGCTGAAAATAAAATTGTACATCGGAGGTTCTTTAGAAATCCTGGTACCTAATGAAAATCGGTTACTAGTCTTTAATATCCATAGTTACGGACATGCATTCGTTCTGCGGTCCAAATATTTTTCAGAAAATTTAGCATAGGAAGGTCCGCGGCCATTAGTGATATACACATTTATCTTGAATGATAAAGAAGGGGCACGTCGTCGCTTTAAACTAAATCATAAAGCAGAATAACGTGAGTGCGTATCGAGATTTCGATAATATTTGAACTTTGGTCTGTAAAGACCATCAAACTATTATCGGTTGAGACTGCGACATGCCAATAAATTTGATAAAACTTATCATACAATATAATATCGACGCCTGTTTGTGAGGAAAATCTCGGTATTACCTATATCTTTATGAGGCAATAGCTGCATACTTCTGCAATGGACACGGTAGGTAGGTACCTACCACAAGAATTGACCCATTTATTGGTCACAAAGTATAGTACCTACCTACGTTCTTGCCATGTTTGGGTCATGTAACTCTACAGCCACCCCCTGATGACGCTAAATCCTGACGTAACGTCGTGATATTTTAACTTTGATCTACACAAATAGTCTACTCGTATGTATGATAAAATATATTACTTATGGCCTATGTATTTTGCTGTAGGTACCTACTTACATCGTTTCTAAATGTATTTTTGTGTCCATCCATTACATTTTCTTTATTTTTAATTCAGTCCATCTAGAGGTTGTCTAGAAGAGATCGCAGATAGCGATAAGACCGCCGATTGTCCCTTTAGTTTTAAATTTATTTCACTGTATCTATTGTTGTACTTTTTGATGTAAGTACTATAAAGTGTTAATAAATAAACACTTAGAGAAAGTCTTTCGAAACTTACAAATCCGGTTGAAAATGCGAGTTTATTGAACCTTATTGGTGTGTATCATACTCATACTATAAAATCAATCAAAATATATTCAGCCGTGAATAAACTTAGTGCTAACTGGATTGAAAACTTTGCCGTAGTCAACGAGTTGCCGGCTGTGAAGGAAGGGACCGTGGCCGCCGCGCGGGTTCGATCTCCGCACGAGTTTCATATTCGTGAATTGATTCATGAATAATTTATATAATGAATAGGTTAAAATTTTATTGTTCCTGATTTAGGTACACGACACAAGATCTATCCTATCTTACGAGCACAGTCAGAAATATGTGCATGACTGTTTGGTGTACCTATTTATTTTCTTACATACGCACTCACGCCTGTAATCCCCGAAGGGGTAGGCAGAGGTGTAACCAGTACATCCACATTTCGCCGAGCGTATCTCCGTCCCACGATGTGATAGGGGCGAGCCTATCGCCACACCGGGCACAAATTCCAGACTCTGGGCTGATACTGAGTATTTCGTAATAGAAAAACCCAATACCACTTTACCCGACCCGGGGATCGAACCCGAGACCTCAGTGTTGGCCTCAATCGTAACGCGTACGCATTACAACTGCGCCACCGAGGCAGTCGTATTTATTTTCTTATGTAGGTATTACGTTCTTACCCTGTTCCACAAGCACCATCCAACACCGACTCACAGCCATGCTTCTTCAACAGACCAATGAGGAAGTCTTTATAGTTCTGGGTCCTCTGGTTGCTGTCTCCGATGAATTTGTTCCATGCTCGAGCTGCCTTGCCGTCTGCGTACTGGTCCTTCACTCCTTCTGAAGGAATACCCTCCGACCGGGAGTGGAATACTTGATCCGCTGACATTGGTTTCTGAAAATTTATGGAGTTAGTTACTAGATAGGTTACAGCATAAATAGGCTTGCTGGACATGGGTGGTATCTCTGTCTCAAAGAAAACCGATGTGCCGATTTGCTGTTGCGCTTCGTATGGTAGTTAGATAAAACTACCCTTCCCAGTCCGAAATTCTTAAAGAGCGGTGAAAATTTCTTAGGTAGGTCTCCTCTTCCACCTGCCGTTATTCTATTCCCAGTGAGGTCGGCGCAAAATGCTTTTTAACATATTAATGTATAGAAAGATTTGGCATAAAGTTTTTACGACTGGCCCGACCGCCTGCTTGATATCAACCCGTCTGGGGAGAGGAAGTAGGTAGGTATTATTTAATAATCTAAATGCTTCTTTGTTGCTCTCTGATATAAACAACTGGCAGGTAAACCAAGGTGGCACAGAAGTGGCAAAGAAAACCGACATGGATAAGTTTGCTATTGCCTTTGGTGAGATTGGTGCCAGTGACACAACAAACCTCAAAGATTGGTAACGCATCTACGATTCTTCGTGAATTGAGCGTGTTTACAGGGTAACAGTAAGTAGGTACAGTGAAGGTGGGTCAGTTATCACCAGGTAACTTACTTGTTCCTACGCAACATCTACTATAAAACTGTATAAAAATCGAAGAAAGGTTGACGTTAGGCTAGAGACCAATCAAAGAGCTCGAAAACTCAAATAAAAACGAATGTTGTCAACGGTAGAGACAACGGTCAATGAGAAATAACATAATATTCCTTCCGCCAAAGATTTACTTCGATGCTATTTGCTGAAAGATAATGGCTTGTGTTTCCTTTACTTATCGGTAGGTATTAACTGTACAAATAAACTCATTAAGTAATGAAATGACAATTAAGTAACTAGTCGTAATCACCTATTTCACACGCTAAATAGGTGTTGTTTTGTTGTATTTTTTTAAACCTACGTGTTGTTTTATTTTAATTTTTTACTAGGTATATTTTTTAAGTAATCTCTCCAGTCGTCGTCTAATTATCCATTTCACTTTTTTCATAAGTAGGAGTAGAGGGCGACAAACGAGCAAGTGGGTAAAATGATGGTAAGTGATCTCCACCGCCTCTGAGTCTGAACATCCACAATACCCGAAAAAATTATGGACGCCTTGCTGACCCTAAAGGAACGGGGTAAGTCAGGGATTGGGAAGGGGGATTTAGATCACCGGACATTTCAACGTAGCTCCACCACTTGGATGCGGGGCCAGCGCAAATATCTTTTTATATATAGGTATTATGTCGCAAAAAAACATCTAAGTACCTACTAATTTTTTTAGAACCAACCTGCCTAACATCAAACTCCATGAGAAATCGAATCTCGCACGCATTTAAAAAGAAAACGCCAAATCAAACCCACGATCTTCCAGATAACCAATCTTATACGTTGCCACTAAACCATGACGGGCGATACTTACCTAACTAATAGTGTGTACCTAATACCCTAAAAGCATATTACCTAAGATCTAATCAATTTGAATTATTGTTGTCATTTGCACATTCCAACTTTGACTAAAGGTACTTAGTTATATTTTAGAGTAAATATGGATGATGACATTTACTTCTACATTTACAAAAAAAAATCAGACATCAAACAAATCACAAAGTTTAGTCACAGAAAACATTTTTTTTATTAATCATAACATATGGACACTTCTCACACCACAAAAATATAGATCTTTATTCAATTAAAAAATTCCAACTTACAAGAAAATGATGCAATACTGTCACGGAATACCGTATAGTCGCACTACACACGTCTAACTGAACTTGCACTAGCCGCGAGTCGCGCCGCGCTGCGCAGTTGCCGCAGCAAGACGTTCCAATGTGTGTACGAATAGAAAGCATTTTTTACGACTCTTCACACCAATTTTGACATAACTCTTAATGACTAGGAAATTTATGGTTGGTATTTTACTAGGATTACTGACCGACATGGCGCCAGCGATTGTGTTGTTTATAAAATCTACTTTGTCCATTTTCGGTAAACTGCCTTGATTTCTGTGATGTCACAGTTAAAGCAGATTGCACGTTTCTTTACTAACCGATAGTTAATTGGTAATTTAACCACAGATTAAAGTAAGCCTTTGTAGTTAGATTGAATTGAATAAATATTAATAAATAGAGTACTTAGATAGGTACTTACTTCTTTCATTGTAGATGTTTGGCTTTAGGTAATGAAATAGAGCACCTTTATTGGTAGCTGCGTATTTTTATAGAATGTCTAAATAGTGCGCTGAAGAATATTTCATTAAATAAATTTGTGCGAATTATAAAATATTTCTAAAATTAATAACTTAATAGAATTTAGTATGTCACCCACCGAAGCTAACCAAGAGTTAACTGAGCGTTTCCACAGAATTATAAGTATAGTATTGTTTACAACATTGATAAAATCGCAAATGCTGCGGGATATTATCTGTTATCGTATAAAACAGTGGGCCACGTTCAGTGCCTACTGAGAAAAACACTATCGATTACGCAACATTGCTACCCAATTTGCACAACATGGTGCTTCCTGGTTTTGCGTATGCTCACGAGGCGGAGCTATATAATTATTAAATACTAGCTTTTACTCGCGGCTTCGCCCGCGTGGATAGCCTTTTCTGTGATAAAAAAAACCGCCTATGTCCTAATCTAGGTCATGGTCATCTGTGTGTTCATCCAAAACTATTTAGCCGTTAAGGCGTGGTTGACTAGCTAACATACAAAAAATTTCATATTTATAATTGTAGAAGGAAGTAGGATTCCCCGCGTATCGTACCTACAGTAGGTCAGTGGTTAAATGTGAGCGACGTCACGGCTAGATTATAGGGAGCTTTTTAACTGTCAAGGAGTTCCCAATCCCTTAATTATCCCTTTCCTTTAAGGTCGGCAACGCACTAATGATCCTTTTGGTATTGTGGGCGTACATGGGCGGTGGGGATCACTTAGCATCAGGTGACCCACTTCCTCGTTTGTCGGCCTATACATACTATAAAAAAAAACTTATCTTAATTAGCTAGCGAGCGGTAGTGGTGTATGACTTAAATTATTTTATCAATAAAATAACAATTAATGATAAGTATTTATTTTCAATAGTCAAGTTTACAATATCAGTCCCATACCATGGGATAATACAATAACACGATAATATACCATCACGCCATTCCAAAGGGTAGGCAGTAACAGGTGCAATCATATTTAATTAACAGTATACCCAACTCGGGGAAAATTTATTTCTGATGTTTGAAATACAATGAAACACAAGATATATGTTTGCCCCGGAAATCGAACAGTTGACCGCCTGGTACACAGCCCAAGTACATGGGTCAGTACCCAGTTGAGCCAGTGCTCAATAAGGCGAGAAAAATAACCCTAAGTAAATATTTTTGGCAAACATTTTGTACAAAGCGCAACACATTTGCCTAGGAGCTAGAAACAACAATTGATTATAACGAGTTCATACGGTTCGATTTTAGTTAAACAACTTCTAAATCACATGCGACTTGAACCGTCTGAACCGACTTTCAATTTTATTGGTCAACAAAAAAACCATACAGCTCTTGTTCATTCACCTTTTATTAGACTCGTCTGAACCTGTATTAAGGTTAGCCACTAAACCGGATGACAATTTAAATTCAAGCTTCCGCCTTAACCTATACGGCCGAAAAATAAAAGATACGAGTTTTTCAATGCCCGCGTATTTTTATGTTATACCAGCTTTATAATTAAAAATATACAGTTAGGTTAATTGTTATACATTCCATACTTCGTAGAAACTCCGACCATCTGCACAGACATTGAGTTAAGATTAGATACACAAGACCAAAGTATTTTTGAATAGTCTGAACGACGAAACGAGCAGGTCGCCTGCCTGATGGTAAGCGCCACACCTGCCCATAAACACAAACGTCACTATAATTATGTATTATCTAGTTGGATTTATTAATTAGATTATTTTTACTTTACAATAACGTCCCAATAAATTTTCCTATATTAACGATAATTATCTAGCTACCACTGAAATATAGTGTTACCATAGAAATCTATTCACATTATAATTTTTGAGTAGACAGTTAATGGAAACTAGTGTGGGTTGCACCAAACGTCAGTTAAAGCTAAACTTTGTAACAAACAGTGGTTGACATTTACAGATTTAGACATTTGGATAGTTATGAAAACAAATGATAACAACTTTTAAACAATAATCAATGCTGGTTATAATAATTTTAATCGTAAAACCTGAAGATCATGAACAAAATATATTATTTTATATTATATTTTCATTATTTTACTTTATAATGTTTATCATTGGCATAAACTGAGCTGCTCTAATTCAAAATATATTGTAATAATTTATTGCAAATACTGTAAATCAGTTTCGAAAAGAACGTTACTTTTTCGCCCATACTTTAAATAAACAGCATTCCGAACTGACAACAGTAGTTAAAATTTCACTGAATATAACTTATTATAACTTTAGCGATTCAATAAATATTTTGATTAGATTTAACTGACAGATGGTGCAACCCTATTATCGACATCAGACTTGTTTACTATAGCTCGATTCCAATAAACGATCTTTGTTTGAATTCCCAGATCGATCCCGAAATTTTACCAATTAAACTAAGTAAGTTGTACACGTGAACTACAAATCGTATTCTTATTGGCTCATTTATGGGATCGATCTCGAGATTTTATTTTATCTATTTCATTTTTAGGTTATGGTCCCATCGATTTTCGATGATTTCGGCAATGTCGAGTATTAAAATAGCAAAAACTAACAATAAAAAAACTGTATTCTTATTGGCTCATTTATGGGATCGATCTCGAGATTCTATTTTTTCTATTTCATTTTTAGATTATGGTCCCATCGATATTCGATGATTTCGCCAATGTCGAGTATTAAAAAACTAACAATAAAAACCAAAAAGTTGACGTCATGAATAAAACCAATCCGGATTAAATCTAAGAGAGTTTATTGAAATCGGCCGTTAATATAGTATCTTATTACTGCTTAATATTATGTATCTGTACGCACATGCCTATTTGAGACAGTAATCGCAGATTGCAGAGACGTTAACTGCGATAGGCCTCAAATACATTTGTAATTTCTGCTTACTGACGTATGGGGCTCATATATGTATATCCAAAACAGGAAGGACGAATTTCTACAACAAACATAAGTGTCCAACTTACACCTTACATAAATCAAATTTACAGTAAAACACTTTCGATGTTGTTTACATTCATAATGTTTTCATTAAGTCACTAGCATGAGTTACCGTTCCGGCCGGGTGGTTTACTGGTAATTCTATGGTAGAATTATCTAATCGTCAGTGTATTTTTATGGCATAATAGCTCTTATTAATAATACATAAGTCTCAAATTTGAAAGGCAGGTCGAGTGTCAATACGTTTGAATTCTGCTTGTCAAATCAGTTTACAGGTAAACTGCCGCGCCGGAATAGTGTTGCAAATGTAATTGAGGCCGCATATTATGTACTATATTAGAAATTGACATAGTAATGTTTTATAATAAAATCTTGACAACAATCATTTTGAACTGAGCTCCTAAGGCTGAAGGCTGAAGGCTGAAGGGACATAAATTGATTTTTCAATGTCCGAATTAACTTTCTGCCAGTTAATGATAACAGCCAATTTGTGACCCATCCCAATTTTCTGTCTATCAACAGATTTGCTTATTGGCAGTGAAATGTTGAATGGGAGATCTGTCAAAATACTATTGGTAGTTAGCAAATCTATCTTCAAATACATTATAGGCAACGGCCATTAGTAAGTACCATTGACATACGCTTCTTTGTGTGTATTGATAGCGTGGTAATTTTGTATTTTGCCGCCTTATATACAATGTGATAAAGTTTACTTGAAGATTGATAAATCGTCCCTAGTTAATATAACCCACTGACGTGAATGTAACGTGCGACTTGTTTATATTCATAATTATAATACTGATATCACATCCGCGGATAATCACCATTTTTTAAAATCTATAATTCACAAATCACATATTATTTCGGTTGACTGACCAGTCATAACCTAACTATGCTGCGTTAGATCAATGAGCGATGGTTAAAGGTTCATTATGAAACTGTATTCTTCCATTCATACTTGCGATGTCTATTATAAATGTTTAGTCTGTGGCTACTTTTTTTTAAGCCAAATGCCGGCAAACGAGCAAATAGGTCACCTGGCAAGTGTCGTCCACCGCCCATGAACATCCGCAACCAGTAACACGGATGCGTCGCCGACCATCATGGAAAGGGATGATTAAGGTAAGGGGAAAAGGAAGGAGATTTGGGTCTCCGGATATAATTGTTCTGATATTGTAGATGCACTTACCATCAAATGACTCACTAGTTTATTTGTTGATCCTGCTATAAAACAATACACATCCAAATGCACAAACTTTTACATTTATATTTGATTAATTCACAAGTCGCAGCTGATGTCAGCAGGTGCTCACTCCTAAATGCCAGCTCCGACATCCGAAGCATCAATACCGAGCATCGCCAGGTCGTCCAGCTCCTCTTTATTCTTAACAATCTCTTTGGCCGTGTTGGGTGGAATCTTTTTCTGATCTTTGAGGTTATCTTTCTGTCTGTTGTTCTTGTTCTGCATCCTGGGTTTGGGGCTGGACACTAGCGGTACATGCGCATCGTACAGCTGCGGTCTCGGTGGGAACAGTTGTTGGTTCATGTCGAAGCCGAACATCTGCGGCTGCATGAGGCCCAGTGGTTGGAACGGAGGCATGAGCGGGAACCCTGGAGGCATTGCGAACATCTCTTGACCGGGTAGTTCAGGATTCTTCACTTCACCAGTCGGGAAGATGATGTCCAGAGCGTCTTGGAAGTCTTTCGACAGGTTTGGTTGTGGCTGTTGAGGTGTTGACGTTCTGGAAATAAATTGTTATTCAGTTGTTAAATTTTTATGAAACTGCCTGATGCCTGATGACTGCCTCGGTGGCACAGTTGTAATACGTACGCGTTACGATTGAGGCTGACGCCGAGGTCACGGGTTCGATCCCCGGGTCGGGTACATTTGGTATTGGGGTTTTCTATTACGAGATGCTCAATATCAGCCCGGAGTTTGGAATTTGTGCCCGGTATGGCGATTGGCTCGCCCCCTATCACATCGTGAGACGGAGATACGCTCGGCGAAATTTGGGTGTACTGGTTACACCTCTGCCTACCCCTTTGAGGATTACAGGCGTGAGTGCGTATGTATTTGTATGAAAGTTTCAGATGAAATGGATTATGCATGAAAAGTATCTTGTCTTAAATAGTCTATAAAAAAATCCTATTCTGTTTGTACGGGCGCTTACATGGTTTATGTTGGCTAAATCTTCTAATATACATCAAGTAATTCATCATAAAATTGTATGTTTTAGAAAGATATACAAAAACATTCACGATGACACCTTCTGAGTTTACAACATAACCAAAATGATGTCGTAATATTAGTTGTAATAGTCAATTTGTTAAATGGGAAAGATTTAAAATGTGTAGATATTAGTTTAGATGGTTGTTATAGATGGACAAGTTCGTGCGCGACCGTCGTGCGGGGTACAACACGTTGGCGGGGACGAGATTGTTTCCCTTCCCCGCTGCACAAACTTGTCCATCTATAGTAGTGAGTACTGACGGCACGGTGGCGTGTGGTGGCGGCGGCAGCGTGAGCGGCGTGGGCAGCGTGGCGAGCGTGGGCGCCGAGCACAGCGGCGGCAGGAACTGCTGCGGCGGCATCACCATGGCCTGCGCCGCCTGCGCCGCTTGTGCCGCCTGCAGCTCCAGCTGCTGCTGCCGCTCCAGCTGCGCGCGAGCTATCTTCTGCTTGAACTCCGCCACCTGCATACATCATACATCATACATCCAAACTGATCATGTATATGTCGGCGCAGCGTTCGTCCTAGTGTAAAACAGCACGTGCATCGAGAACAAACTAGCAGCTGCATCCGCTCCGCCCCACTACTAAACTTGTTGTTGCTCGGGTATAAAAGCGGGCGGGCGAGAGCGGCGCAGGCACCGGCAGGTGACCGTCATTCCGTCCTCGCCGAAGAGGAGCTCGCCGCGCTCCCCGAAGCACCCCCGACCCTTCGACCGGCCCGCGTGCCGATGAAGTACGTTAAATTAGATTATAAGTAGAATATAAATTCCCCTAAACCACCAATCGCAAATGTCTTTGCCCTCCCCCAGTGGCCGTCCTGAGCCGAGGTCCGTATCCCCCATTAGGGGGGATGCCCTCAGCGAAGGTCACTTAAATTTTAGGGCTGGAGTGCCTACAAGCATTCGCCCGAAAGTCCGGTGTCGCTGACCAAAGCCGACCCATGTGTCAGGCTATCAGCAAGCGTCCATATATAAAAAAAAAAAAAGCGGCGCAGGCATTCTCACTGCGACTTCGGTCCGATGCACATGTTACAGTAGCGCTTTACGGTGGCTAATTATTGTGCGAGAATTAGTAATTCTAAATTGGTTTAACCATTCTTTGGGAAAATATAACTCATATCAAAATATCAAAACTACGTGCTATTTTACTGGTTATAAACTTACAGAGTCATTTGTTGGAACGAAGTTCCTTATCGCGCGTTGTGAAAGGGGGCTAGACGGAAAAAATTCTTACGAAAAGTTGTCACGACACTTTTTTCCATTTTTGAAATTATGTAGACAGTTTTAACGACTAAAGTTGGACATAATAGTGTTCGATTTTCAAAACTTTTTTGTGTTTAAGTGGCCAGTGTTGTCAATTTGTGAATCAAGTGAAAACTAGTTGGATGAGGTTGTTAATCGATACATCTTGGATTCAGCTTATCGCGCGTTGTGAAAGGGAGCTAGACGGAAAAAAATCTTACGAAAAGTTGTCACGACACTTTTTGCTATAGTAAGCTATTGTAAGCTGTGCGGCGACGCATGTTTCTCTGTCTGTCTCTCACTCTCTTATAGAAAGCAAGCCAGATATTTTCATTTCTATTTCGCATTGAACAGTGTTACAAATATAATATATAATAATAAATAATATTATTATTTATTATTAATAATAAATACAAAAATTAATAATTAATTATATATTAATTAATTTCCTACTTCAGTTACCACAAGCCAATTATTACAAAAATTGAGCCTACTGTTATATTTATATAACATTATATTTGTTAATAATAAAAAAAATATTATTATAACTTAAAAAAAATAAAATTTTATTACAATTCCTTCAGTAATTAATCGAAAGGAACTTCGTTCCATCCGGGTGTCCCTTGACACCTCTCATTAATTTTTTAGGTTTACGCGAATATTACACATTGAAATAAAACTAGTTTATACGGATTTTACCGCGGTTTAGTTTTATTTTTTATTTTACTTTCGTGGCCAGTCTCTTCCGTGACCACGAAGGCTGACAAACTTTTGAAACGTTGGGACTAAAATAAATAACAAAAATTAAATTGCGATAAAATCCGTATAAACTAGTTTTATTTCAATAAACTTAAGTACAGCTTTAATGAAACGACCAGGTCACTACACCTAACCATAATCAGAACTTCCAATTGTAAACTACTGCATACCAATAGACTGCTCTCGTTACCCCATGACATAACATGTTATCTCATAATACCCCGTCATTTTACCGGCTTCAATGTACTTCAAATCAGGCCATCAGGCGAGGAACCTGCTTGTTTCGTCATTCAAGCTAGCCGGCTCGTCCGGGTCGTTACCACTGGTCTCACAGAAAACCGACATATAGTAGCAGCCTGCTACTTCTTTTCGTATATTGGATGAGATATCCAGAGGCCCAAATACCCTCCCCTTCCTAATGCCTTAATTAGCCCTGTCCTTTAAGGTCGGCAACGCGCCCGTGATTCTTTTGGTACTGTAGACGTACTTAAGCGGTGAAGATCACTACCATCAGGTGACCGACTTGCTCGTTTGCCGGCCTATGCGATAAGAAAAAAAACTATCCTTGTTAACTAATTGCTGTACCATCTGTTGGTGGATAAAATGTTATAAATAAAAATAAACAAATACCAGAATCTCCTACTTGACTTAGAAAAACTAGGACTACTAATGGCCGTTCCCTATATTCTGTCTGTCTCTAGTTTTGCTATACCGGCGATAGAAAATTTTATCTAATTTCCGTTTTACCGTCCCAATAAACTTACTAATGATAGGTAATCCCTTTCTTCATTGCTGTCTACCGATGAGAGGACTGATAGCTGACTACAGATATACAACACTATGAAAATGACAGTTCAAGCGTCCCAATATTTTTTAAGTGCTATCTGTCGATAAAGTTATTTAGTTTTTTCTTTATCGGTAGATTTTGACCGATAAACAGATATCCTCGGCTGTAAAAAACGAAATAAATAACGCATTTTGAAGAAATAGCCATGAGTATACAAGGCTTACATGGCACTTGCACTGCAATACAAAAAACTAATAAAAATCTAAAAGAAAATATATTTTTTTTCTAAAATAAAAATAATGCACCGTTTTGATAAATTAAATTAAGTGCAAGAGACATATAAATATTTCTTAATGCAAACAAAATAATTCCCCACTTCAGTAAAATCCCCCAAATCGATTGGGATTTTCGTTCAAAGGACTTGTATTCAGAGCCGTAATGTATTTACAGTAAAACGTTTCGTTATTACATTGTGTTTTGCAACTTAATAAGTATTTCTCGTTATTAGTATTTCATTAACAGTGGTAAAAAATAAGAATTATAGATAAATGTTAAATTAAAACTTATATTTCTAATCTAAATGATATCTTCATATTTTTTTATATAAATTATACAATAGTTCTTTTTTCTCAGCTTGTATGAACATAACGCACAAGAGGGCCCAGATAGACTGCCTATCTATTGATAACATAGTATCCGACGTGCATATCTAAAAAATAGTTACGATTCCAAGCAGTAGATAGAAAAATACGGATGTTTGACGATAGCTATCTATCGTGAAATTGAAGATTAATATTGGGAACGGCCATAAGTTAATAATATATAATTAGGCAGCAGGTTAGCCGTGCCCCTGGCATACAGCCGCATCTGCCTTAACCGCTTCACCGCTTAACCGATCCAAATAAAAAGAACAATCACCTTCTTTTGTATTTCAACATCCATCTCCTGCTGTCGCTTCTGTGTCACTGCTGCATCTTCTTTCTTCTTCTGATCATCTTTTTTCTGTTCATCAGTCTTTGTATTTGGAGGTTTCACCATATTTTTGAACACTGGCATCTTTCCTATAATGGCGAGTATAGATTTATGTAAGCAATTTCTTTCTTGTCAATGAAATTGCTTTATTGGTAGACAATTTGCAACACTTTATTAAGTCAATGCTTAACTGTAATAAAATTGGCAGTAAGTAATACATAATCATTATAATTCAGTAGTAACTCAATACTTAATATTATTCAGAAGTAAACCAATGTTTAACAGTAATAATTTGGAGGTAAGAAAAACTGCGATAATTCGTTAGTAAGCTACTGCTTAAACAAAAGTTGTGTAACACAAGTTATCTACGCTGATCGTTAATAAGTAATCTCCTTACCGATAAACGGCATCTTCTTGACTTCCGGTTTCTTGATACCGACTGGCGGTCTCCCTTCCCTCCGTTCATCCCTTCTTTCCTCTCTGCGATCGTCCCTTCTCTCTTCCCTTCGTTCGTCCCTGCGTTCATCCCTCCTGTCGTCCCTCCGTTCATCCCGACGCCTCTCCTCATGCGGTCGTATGTCGCGCCGCTCGGTTTCTCTGCAACATATGATGTGACATTTAATCCAATATTATTGGTCTAGTGGCAGTGTTGACTGTTGTTGCAAATAAGTAACATCTTGGATTATATCCCCTTAGACCACCAAATATTTGTGCGAGTTTTTAAAAAAATATTTGCTCGGCATTAGCTCATCGTTGATAGGCTCATCATCCCCTATCTTATCATGATATGAAACCGTCAATTTATTTACAAGGTTTTTTCTGTATAAAATTGCTCTGGCTGATTAGTAATGGTTTATCTTCTTATATATAAAAATCAATGTTTGTTTGTTCGTATTTTTTACGCTGCCATACCGTTCATCCGATTGTGTTAAAAGTTTTTTTACTTATTGTTTGCGCTTGCGCGAAGGTAATAGGCATAGTACAAGTAACCTAAAGTAAGTGGCGCGCGTGTGGTGCCGGCAAATGTATTTGAAGGAGCATTAAAGTAATGAGATATTTGAATGTGACAGAAACAAACAGATCAGCGTTTTATTGCACAATTGAGAACATTAAATTTTTTCAACATACCTATATTATTATATTACATAAAAATAGATCCAAATTATAAACTCATATTTTCCCCTTTTTCGGAGATCGATTATTTTCAATAATTGAATCCCATTGAAATGACTGAAATTACTGGGTGTTATGAGACTAGACATCATATATCTCGGGGTGATGAGTGCAGTCCAGTGCCAAGGAGTGCTTTGTTATTCAAAGTTCTGTGTGGTGTGTCTATGGTTTATGACGTTTACCATCAGGCGAGCGACCTGCTCGTTTCGTCATCCAGGGTAATAATAGTAAAAAAAGGAAGTCCTGGCGATATCCATACGGCGACAGCGGGTTATAGCAGGCTGGGACAGGGAAGTAAGTATTATTGTGATCTACATCTATTCAGGCAAATTCTAAAGATAGAAATATAACCACGTGACTAACATCAATGCCATGGAACGACAACGGACAAGTATATTTGAATACAGAACAATACCATAGACGCTTGGTTATATCTTCATAAAACACTATTTTGTTATGTGCCTATTACAATGAATCTGTAACAGGTATTCAAAACATGGCGTTTTGGGCACGCACATATCAGATTGCTTTCTATACTTGTATTATTTAATTTTATTATTCTAATGGTAGAGGTCTATGGTCTACCCTCATTCCTCAATCGACTAATTTAGTTCTGAAGAATTTTAACCCCATGCCCGGATACTGGTTTGTACGGATTTATGCATGGTAGTGACAACTTACATCTGGTGACCCACTCGTACGTTAGTTGGTCTTATGCCATAAAAATTACATTTCAAATTGTAATTTCTCGATACTTACCATGCAACAGTGATTTACGAGTCATACGCCCGAATACTCTCATGCATTTAGATGCATATCGATGCGATCTTAGGATCGTGTTAACCATATTAAGTGCCTCCTATCCGTCAAAACTATATGAAAATAAGTAGCCATTAGACAGTCGGGTGTTGACTAGTTTCAGTATTCGGGCGTTAGCTTACAATAAATAAATACACCCAACAGTCACACACATAGTCCTGACCCCACACTAGGTTAACCTGTATCGTGGATATCAAGAACTACGAGGGACTTGCGATCCCACAACACCCAGACCCGAGACAAATATTTGTTGATCAGACAAACATTTGTCAAGGTGCAGGAATCGAACCCACGGCCTCACGCTTCGCAACCGGCTACTCGCCCGCTGCGCCACGGAGGCTGTCAATACACGCAATTATACTTGTCCGGCCTGTGTCTAGTACGGCTGTTGTTTTTTGACACTAACAGATGAAAGGAAGGGACTGCCTCACTTAAGGGCCGACAAATTAAATTGCGGGTATTTTATAACATTATTAAAGATAACTATCGAAGTTTAAAATCTATTCAGGTTAGTTCATAACTAATCAAATTATATACTTTTTATCAAACGTCAAACTTTAATATTTTGTGTGAATATGAACTATTTTTTTCTTTATTATTTCCTCTACAAATATAGTCAAATTAAAGCTGATTGTTCGACATAGTTCAAATTTAAAAATATTTTGTAATAGTCAATATAGAATATTCTTCTATTGAAATTAAATGTTCAAAGAAAAATATTTTTCTTATTACTGATGTGCAAACTGATAACATTATCAATTTGTAATTAAACATTTATTATGTCATAATAGTATTCATAATCCCGATCGAAGGACCATTTTGGAAATAGTGAAATAAAATACAACCATAATAGAAAGGACTTTATTTCATTTTTTCATGGAAGAGTAATAATATTTACAATATATTTTTTTTTGTTTTCGGATACATAAAGTAATGAATTCTAAATGTGCAGACAAACTTTGACGCTAAATACGGGCGAGGCTCCAATACGAAATATGAACGCACATAAAAATATGACAATATGCAATGAAACTTTCACGAACCATGATCAAGCTGTTGTATTTTTTTTATTTTCTTGTTTTCCAATACGAATATTTAAAAATTAACGGTCGTCTGCAGCGACTGCATAGTTCATAAACCTTAGCTATTTTTTTTTTATTTATAAATGTCTACCACTATGCTATAACTAATTTTATATAGAGCATTAATGAGCACGACCGGATTGGTTGCCTAGATTCGCAATCCCCATTCTTTAATTGAATGCCGACAATGCATTTAAGATTGTTCTAGTATCGTGGGTAATGGGTAGTGGATCCCTTGCCATCATCCATCACGCCCCACTTGTTCATTAGCCGACTTATAAAAAGAGACCATTTAGAGTAGTGTGTAACAGGCGGAGCCGCATTATACTGTAATTCGCGTGATATAGTTTATCTGCACGTTAAACGCTACAGCAACAATGTTTTGAAGCTAGTACTAGTAGGTATGTTTGACGTTTAATATAAAGTATATATTTATGGTTTAGTTGTTATGTACCGGTAGTGTAATCACCTCAGCCTCCGTTGCAGATCTGCGATGGATCTCTCCCTCTCTCTCTCGCGGCTGGCTCTACTTGGCGATCGACGCTTTTCTCTCTCTTCTTCTTCTAGCTTGTCTTTTTTTATTCTGAAATAAATATAAATGTTACCGAGACCCGAATTAAAACTTACGTAAAACATAATATATGCTTAAACTTATAATGCCGTTTACATTAGTTATTTATTCGTAGGACCCCACTTACGTAATCAACTGACGTGAGTAAAAATTATAAATGTAATCCAGGCTCAATGACAATATTATACAAAAGACACATGAAGTTGCCTGGGATTGGAATCGGTGACCGATACCGAGCGATGGGCTCACTAGTTATACAGCTTTATCTCTATCTAGAAATGTCAAAATTTAAAAAGTATCGATATCGATTTTGATATATCAGGAAATGAATATCGAGATATATGGCCATTTCTGTCATTATCAATTTTGACACGCCTATGATACATGGAAACAAAAATCTCGATATATCGGTATAAAATATTGATACATAAAAAAACAATATTATTTTTACATGTCTACTTAGCTCTAGCTATATATTTAAATTTACAAGCTAGAGGGTATGTATTAAGAAATAATTATTGATATTGTAGCCTTTTAAATAGTATAGAAGCATGATGTAACAAATTTTATCCAAAATGAATGAGCCATCTTTACCACGGTGATATTACTGTCTTATAGAAAACTGATGTGAAGTGCTTGCTGCATGTCATAGAGTGAAAGAGATTTCTGAGGCCCAAAAAATTCCCACCCACTTCCTGACGCCTCATTCTCATCCATAAAGACCAAAAGCACACCAATCAGACTTCTGGTGTGGGCGGTGGTGATCATGGGTAACCCACTTGCTCGTTTCGCTTTTGCTATAAATAAGTTACATAAGTATGTTACCTGTTCTTGATACTGTCGAGTAGTTTCCGATCGCTATCATTGAGCCGGTCAACTTGTATGTTGGACACCCACTCGGTGAGAGATTTATCGTCTGGTGTATGTTGGCCGTGTTTCTCTTTTTTACCTGAAATAGCATATAATATCCAAGAATCCACATAGGCATTTTTATAACCAACTTCAAAAACCAGAAGGCCAATTCTCTTAATTTTAAATGTTCAAAATATCATTCCGATCTAGTCTCAGCGTCAAGAAAGTTGCAAATGGCATTCTCTTAAACCTATAATCAACGTCAAATGCACCTAGCATTAGCAGTAGTATTATACCGTTTTGGCTTCAGTCAACTTTTATTCTACATTCAATCTCATTACGATCTATGTTCAATTCGGTGCGTAACTATAACCAACTGAAAATTGTGAGAAACTAAAATTATTAAGTCCTCTAATTAACCAATTTTCAAGTCGGTGATGTAATTTACCAACAAATAAAACAACAAACTGTTATATAAGGACCTAATTTCAGTTTTAGCTTTTCAGCTTTTTTGGGTAGGATTTATTTGAATCAGAGATTTTTTTGTTACTCATTGTTAACTGACAGCTCCATAGGTTCTAAGACTCTACTATAGTTATCAGCATTGTATTATTGTGACACTGCTTGGCACAAACCTTACATGTAACTTTTTATTTGTTGAGTAGATTGATTTAAAAACATTTGGGACAGTATAATACAGAGTTGTTTATTATTATTGATATAGGTACCTCTATTTCTCTTCTTCTTGGGCTCACTATCAGAACTGCTGGAACTGCTGGAGCTTACGCTACTACTCCTCTTTCTCTTGCTCTTCCGTTTCTTCTCCTTCGTCTTTTTCTTTTCTGGTGTTCGTGAAGGACTCTCATTTTTAGTATGAAACCCGTCCTTGTGGAATGTAATAGTGTGTGAAGTGTAAGCTTGCTTCTCTTCTGGACGCTCGACCTTCTTGCTAGTTCTTGACTTCTCTACCGCCTTCTGTCTATCTGACATCCAGTCTGTTTCCCAGTGCGGGTTTTGTTCTACGAAATTCTAGAAAATAGTTTTAAGTAAATTCGCTGGTAATAATTGTATTGTGTTGAATAGCCATCACTATATACTTGGTGAAAACTCGTTATTATAATGAGGCGTTTAGGGGTTTTGTTCTGGGGTACGGCAATTGGACCACTATAACCCTGGGTTGGTCAATATGTTTGGACTGTAGTTACAATCAGGTACAGTTTAAACATTGATGTTCCATGAAAAAAATAAAGCAAATTTAAATAAAATAAGAGTAAAATAAATAAATACTCACAGTATAATTCTTTGAATGTAATATTGATTTGAGATGAGCCGATGCGCAGTGCAGGTCTCCAATGAATTGATCGCACAACTTGCAATACCACGCGGTCGATGGCACGAAGAATTGTAAACCTGCATGTGAATATATTACAATGACAAAGTAAACATTGGATAACATTATAAAGAGTTTTTTTTATGGCACAGGCCGGCAAACGAGCAAGTGGGTCACCTGATGGTAAGTGATCCTCCACCGCCCATGTACGCCCACAACACCAAAAGAATCATGGGTGCGTTACCGAACTTAAAGGAAAAAGTAATTGGGAAGGGGAGGGGTTTGGGGCCTCCGGATATCTCACTTAGCGTACGAAACGCAGCAGCAAGCTGCTACTTTATCCGGTTTTCTGTGAGACAGTGGTAATGACCCGGACGAGCCGGCCCATACATGTTGTAGACAAGGCTCTAGCAGGCATGAAGCGTAGCCGTTGATGGTGTACCTCTGATGGGCGTGCGCTTGCTGGGTGCTGCGGGGTAGTTGGTGAAGCCCTCGTGGACGCCCGCCACGCTGTGCCACGGCGCCTCCATGTGCGCCGCCGCCATCCTTGAATATTTCCTTTTATCATTCATTATATTGTCACACATTACAACTTGTAAAACCTAATGCACTATTATACTTCTTTTATATTTGTTGATTTCTAAAATAACAGTTTACATATTATTACATCAAGCGACAGCCTCCGTGGCGCAGCGGGCGAGTAGCCGGCTGCGAAGCGAGAGACCGTGGTTTCTATTCTCGCACCGAAACAAATGTTTGTGATCCACAAATATTTGTCCCGGGTCTGGGTATTGTGGGTTGGCAAGTGCTTCGTAGTTCCTGATACCCACGATACAGGTTAACCTAGTGTGGGGTCAGGACTATGTGTGTGACTGTTGGGTGTTATTGTTATTATTTAATTAATCGACGTTTTTTCTGTTCGAAAACATAATTTTTGTGTCGAATATAGTAAAAGAAACTGCCGGTTATGGGTTACCCTTACCAGTGAGAGGAATTATTTAATCCACCACACTGACACACGTAACTTCAGAAAATCAAAGGTTATGTAGGGGTTAGGTCAGGTTAGGGTCCTAGGGGTTTGGATCGACCACGAGACCATGTCTCGGTAATTCGTTCCATTCCACACTAGGCTCGCTACTCACATTGGTCAAATAATATCACGTGACCGGTGACAGACAATCACAAGGCAGTTCAATGTTGCATGTAAAGAGTTGGTTATAAAGCGACAGAAGCAATATATGTACTCACTTATGATGGGCCGGTGAGTGTAGATGGTTCAGATAATCTTTAGCGGTGGGCGGGAATTCGTTACACACACGGCACCAATGCATCTCCGGGTCGTAGTACACGTAGTTGAACTTGTTGCCCGTCGGTGACCTGACATCATTACACGTTTAAACCATTTGTATATATCATGTAGGTAGTTTAATCTGCATGAACATAAATATGCCACGTTTTTACAGTAACGTCAAGAGCGCACGAAATCAAAATGGCTCAACATGTCATACGCGAAGGTACACATACGGTGTCTATTTAGATCTTTCGTCTGTGGTTAACATTTAAACGTAACGAGTAACAGAAAATGCCGATCTGAGTGCAAGAACCACGATTATTCACGACAGTGGACACGATATTCACTAGAGAACTGCTTTTATACATTTAAAATGTCATTAAATAACTGCTTTGAAGTAGAAGTAAGGGTAGTAATCAGAAAATAAAAACTATTAAGTAAAACTTGAAATATTGTAAAGTAAAAAAGCTACTTTTCTTGTTCGCTTCAAATCATATTTGCACATACTATTACTCTATTGAGTATTCTTGCGCTCAAGATACCGGATAATTATTAATAGATATAACACTTCTTGATTTCTTTTCCAATGTTGTTCCAATTCCAATGTCAATAATCACTTGCACAACCCCGAAACATAACAAATGTCAAGTAAATACAGTTTGTGCATTTCACAAAGCCGCACACTCACCAAAAGGGTCTACACTGGTATCGTATTGATCCTATAACTATGTAGGAACTTTGAAATAAAACTAGTTTATACGGATTTTATCGAGGATTAATTTTTATTTTAGGCCCGACGTTGACGACAGTCTCTCCCGTGACCACGAAGGCTAAAAAGCTTTCGAAACGTCGGGACTAAAATAAAAATTAAACCGCGATTAAATCCGTATAAACTAGTTTTATTTCAATGTGTTATATTCGGTGAACATAAGAAATCCGCTATGTAGGCACTTACTTGTTTCCGCGAGGATAAACGATTGATCGCCACCGCCCCACCAAGGGGGGTGGTGGGATGGTTATGTCGAACTCACCGGTGTTACGACTGTTACGAGCCTACAACATTCGCCCGGGAAAGATGACATCCGGACTACCGGGCTGCTATAGTACAATAGTAACTAGCCATTTACGGCCATTTTCAATAAAAGACCTTAGTTTGATTATCCGGATAGATCCCAAACATCAATAATACAAACTAAATAATTTGTTTAAAATTCTTTTGCTGTTAGAAAGCTACATTATCACTGAGTAACATAGGCTACTTTTATCACGGAAAGGCCGTTCACGCGGGGGGTTCCGCGAGCAAAGGCTAGTAGTTACTAATTCTATGACAGCTAATGGCTAGTCAGGCTATAAAAAAAACTTATATTTTCTATATTACAGTACCGCCGAACGGTGTGAACTTTTAACTGTATGTCTGGTTGGCTTATTTGTGCTATCTATTTATAGAATCAAAATAAAATTGTTTATTTAAAAAGAACCATTAGTACAGCAAAAGCCGGCAAGTAGAATAACGCTTGTAGTGCAGTCTGTATCAATAGAATTTTATTTAAAAAAATTGCGTAAGTTCTACATAAATGTCTAATCCGTAAATATTTGTTTCGGGTTTGGGTATTGTGGGACCGTAAGCCGTAGGTCCTGATACCCACGACACAAAATTATTCTATTTTACTGTGGGGTCAGGGACTATGTGTGTCACCATTGGGTGTTATTGATTTATAAACCGGAAAGTTTTGTAGAAATATAAAAAAAAGAAGTGTTAATATATTGTAGTACATATTAAAACAATTTTTGTCAGTTTTTAAATACTGCCAATAGGGTATATTTTGCAATTACAAAATGTTTTGAAAATGATATGAATAACTCATAGATAAAGGAACTATAGATAAACTCACTGTGGCCACATGAAATATAAGATGTTATACATAACTTGGTTTACATATATTACGAATGGAAGGTGTGAATGAATGTGATAATTTTTACGTATCACTATCACTTTTACAATGAAGTACACTACATCGCACCATTTTGTAAGATATATAGTAGTTATCCACACTTTAAACTATGAAATATCAAACATTGTTCAGCAAACTAGTTTGCTGACCTTGGAAAAACCGACATGCAATGAGGGACGTCAATAGCGTCACTCTATTTCTTTCTTTCATAAAGAATACCTCCATAGTATACCCCTTTCTTGTGGGACTGAATACGAGTTATTAACAGTCTATAGATGTCTCAGTCTATGGGATAACTGAAACATTTGCGACGAACATGAAAAACAAAACACATCACCACAGAACACATTTTAATTTACTAAAATATTATGAAAACATAATAAATACATATCACAGATACATCATAAAATTACACATATTTCTTATTATTATAAGTATTATAATTAAAAAATTTATAAAATACGTATATTTTTGTAAATCATATGCTACCACAACAGCGATTAATATAAGCTTACAATGTTTTACAATTTCTTTTACATACATTTCTGGCAGGCGTTATGTAAACAAAAAAGAAATGTTTTTCATCATCTGTTCTTCGCATCTTCAATATTATTATTCCGCCGGAATAGCTTCATAGTTTTTTTCTAAATGTCTTCTTTGCTAAAACGTTTTTTTACAAAACCTACATCATAACAAAATAAATACAGGCTGTACTATTATGATACACAAATAATAAATGAAACCACATGTTTTTTACTTTGCTAAACAATGTTAGCACAGTTCACAAAATGCACGATACTTTGCTATTTAGAACAAGTAATAGAGCACTGCCCATAACTCGTAATATGAATGCGCGTAAATAATAAATTCGATTACATGTGTTGACATGCGCTAGCGACGAGGGTGTAGATAAGGCACGACGATTTTACTAGTTTATAATAATATGCGAATTTTTGGACAACATCCGTGACACAGTGGGCGAGTAACCGGCTGTGAAGCGAGAGGGCGCGGGATCGATTCCCGCACCGAAACAAAAATTACTGTGTGATCCACAAATATTTGTTTCGGACTTGGGTTTGCTCCCCAGAGGGGATGACAAGCGGCCGGTCTTAAAAACTACAAGCCAAATCTTTCTGTAACTTGTGTTAACAATAATGTTGCGCCGACCCCACTGAGAGTGGGATAATGACAGGTGGTAGAAGAATATTACGCGAATAATTGTTTTTTTGATCAAATCGATGCTTAAGTATAGTGATTATCTACCAATGATAAGTATTCGAGTTCATCAATATTTTAGGAGCCGTAATAGTGACGATGACAATACTATTGTAAGTTGTCTCAAGTGGCATCATATGGTGTACTGTAGTATGGGTAGTCTATTTCGTTTCGTAAGTTTATTGGTTTATTGGGTAAAAAAATGTAAGTATTGCATATGGTTTCATTTATCTATATTATTTATGAGCGTGTTACATACACCCTGTATACTCAACTGATTGTAAAGCGGCATCAACATTAGTAACAAGGAAAAGTATTTTCATGTTTCACCATTTATACAATTTTTTGGTAATAATAAGAAAAATATAAAAGAAATTATAAAATTCACTTCTATATCTGTAAGCACTTAAATCTTGATTCACTTCATGATATAAACACTAGTATAATGTAACAAACCTGGACTTCCTCTTGGTGCGCTCCACTGGCTCGTCTGAATCAGAAATGACAACTTGCGCCTCCTCGCCGATTATTCCGTTTAACATGTCCACCACGTTCGTGATCGTCTTCAGTTTGTTCTGGATCTCCAACTGGACACAAAATACAATCAAGAGTAGGCTATATCTTTAATACATAATGTACACTTTATCGTACCTCATTTGACATCTGTCAAAACTGTAATATTAGCACTTGATTCCGAAGTCACTAAAGACATTTCAAATGAGAATAAATAAAGACAAAATTTCACTTCAAAGCATACATTAAATAAGATACAAGCAAATATGCTACAAATTTGCTATTTTAGCTCTATTTAAGAGCTACACATATCTGAAATATGTTATGCCAAACCTGCAGTTTGGTGTTCTCTTTCAGAAACCTCTTGGTGTCGGGACTGGGCGATCGCTTTGCGTCGCCTCGCAGCTCGTTGCGCTGACCCTTCAGCGTGTCTAATTCCTTTCTTAGTATTGCTGCCTTTTTTATATAGTCTTCCCTCTGCTTGGAGAGTGCAGCCTTTTGGTGGCGCATTTCTGACTCTATCGCCGCTGCGGAGAGATGAAAACAGTGTGGATATCTATGCTTTCATGTAATAAATGTAATGCAACATAACATAGTAATAAGAGTTAACGAATACCGATATTATATTGTTATATAGAAATGTGACCTCTTTTTATTCGGTAAACTGATAGTTATGTCACATTACATTTGTAATGCTAGCAAAATTTAAAACCAACATTATTTAGCTTAGCTGTAAAGTGATAATTTCACAAACTCTGTTAAACAGCAGAACAGCTGAAGCTTATTCCAATATAACATCCATAATGTAGAGATCAGGAATACATTAAATTGTATCATTTCTAAAAGTTATATGCAATAATGGCAGACACGTCTTGTAAGAGATTTATTGTGGTCGACTCTCTGAAAGGATTAGCAAAGGAATTGTCACTGCAATTTCAATATACACATATACCTGAAATAGAAAATAATCATTATGATTATGACAGCATGCTTTAATTATAACTATTTAACTTTTAACTAAAAATACTTTAGAGTAAATTAATTTAAATAATAAATCCAGCAAATCTAGCATAGTATGCTTCTTAAATATATACAGATTAATTATAATTACAAAACAATTTTATTCATGTTCACAGCTCCGTGGCGCAGCGGGCGAGTAGTCGGCCGCGAAGCGAGAGGCCGTGGGTTCGATTCCCACACCGAGACAAATGTTTGTGTGAACCACAAATATTGGTCTCGGGTCTGGGTGTTGTGGGACCGCAAGTCCCTCGTAGTTCCTGATACCCACGACACAGGTTTACCTAGTGTGGGGTCAGAGCTATGTGTGTGACTGTTGGGTGTATTATATATATATTATATATAAATAAATTCATTTACATAACAATTGGCTTACACTTCAGAGGTTATGACAAATGTATTGTGTATCAAAGTTATATAATTTTCCCAAAATATTATGACAAAACATCTTAACTGTTTTAACATAATATGTTATTTACAAAACCATATTTCACTCATTGTTTCAAAATAATGTTAACATCGAGAATTTACATAATATCATTGGACTAAATCAATACTTCATACAGACTTACCAGTATAGTAAAACTATAATACATAAATAAATAAACATACTAAACATGTTTTGTTTTTGGAAAATTTTATTTTACAACAAATACCTTAAATAAAAGAATTACATTCATAGTGGAGGCTGGTGCCCTGTAGTGGGGACAGTATAATAATACTGGGGTGATTATTATTATTATTCAACTAATTTCATGTTCCATTCTTCACAATTTTCTTAATCTGTAAATCAAAAATATAATTACAATAATTGAACCCACTTACCCTCTTTCTTAATCTGATCTTCGCTGTTGAGCACTGGAGCAGGGGGAGGCTGAGGTGGTGGAGGCAACGCCATCTGGTTCCACACAGACATATCAGGAGGAGGTGGTGCTGATGATATAGTGTTGAACTCGTCATAAATACCCGTGTACTGGTTTGGGTAGTTGGAATTGTATGCTGCGTTTGGTACAGCCTGGAAAGATTTTCATTCGTTAACAGTGTATTTAAAGGCATTTTTAGATAAACAACTTGGCTGTCCATGTTTTGTAGATTAATGAATAATCTTTGTTCAATATATCATCGTTGCGTGTGCAAAAGTCGCTGTTTTTTTTTCGGTTCTTTGTGCTGTTTTGATCATTCAATATGCACATACTGTAAAAACAGCTATGTGATAAATTCAATGTATGGATGTATTTATATATTGAAAACAATACATATACATATACAAAGAACCGAAAATATGACACGCAATGACAATATGCAATTGTAACATTATTGGGTAACAAAATGACAAATAGGTCACAATAGGGTAGTTTCCTATATTGAATTTTTTACATTATTTTATAATCAACAGAAAATGATATGCAAAAGAAACCCTTTTATTAAAACACAATCAAAATTGGTTCAGAAATGTGCCCGCAGTTATGACTTTAAATGTTGGTATGAGGAAAAGTGAGTGTGTAGTAGGGATATCTCACTATCTCGCTTGCACGCGTGCACTATAATGAACATTTTACACAGTGACGTCAAAGGTTGCATCGTCTGTCATTTGACAATTACCCCTTCTACAGGATTTGAATGGCTTCTATCTTATTTATTTTTGGTCCGATTTATAAAATTCTTTCTGCAATAGATTTTGAGTAACATAACTTATTGATTTAAATAATAAAAAAAATCTAGTCAACTATTGTGGTTAGAGGACGGAAAGGATTTTCATCAAGGGGATGAGAACTGGCAGTAGAGTTAAAATTTGTCTAAATCTAAATGATGGATTCAATAAATAATTTGAATTTGAAAAAGTTACTTCGTACATTGTTTTCTACAAGCTGCCAAAACAAAATCAGATATACAGCAGCATTATTATTACCACATCTTGTATGATACAGTTATGTTTCCAATTGTGTTGTTTGTATGACTATTACATTGTATACCTCTATTTGAATTGGAACATAGATCATGCTACCACTTAGTCAGCCAGTCTTTGTGTTATCAGAAAGTGTTTGTTGGCAAAGAATCAAATTTAACTTAGATCCATCAAGTATAAAATTACCATAAATAAATATTATAAATCAGGAACATTATTTCATTGTGTTAAATGATAATATAATATCTATTAATCTTGGCAAGCTTAATAGTTTTATCTGATTGTGTTCCATTAGATAGTTCTTTATTGCACATCACTTGTATGAATCTATAGAAGAAAATATTTTTTTTTTACAATAGATCTTATCTTGATAAAGTTATCTCAGCCATGAAACCTCTAGATGGATGCCAATTTAAAGGAAAAGTAAATAGTATTTTGTCTTACAATTGAATATATGGAAGAATATACATACATACACACTTACGTCTGTAATACCCAAAGGGGTAGGCAGAGGTGTAACCAGTACACCCACATTACGCCGAGCGTATCCATCCCATGATGTTATAGTGGGCAAGCTTATCGCCATACAGGGCACAAATTCCAGACTCCGGCTGATACTGAGCATTTCGTAATAGAAAAACTCAATAAAACTTTTACCTGACCCGGGGATCTAACTCGAGACCTCACCGGCAGCCTCAGTGGTAACGCGAACGCATTACAACTGCGCCACCGAGGCAGTCATTAAGTACGTAGTCAACAAAGGTAATTATGATTAGATTTAATAATATAATATTGGTTATAATATACTTTATTAAGTTGTTCTTGTAAACAGTATCGCATTTCATTTGAATATTTTCATAACGATCATGTAAAAAAACTCGAGACAATACGAGTGTTACGAACGACGATAGCAGTACGAAATCTAGAGTAAGATAATCAAGCATTTTAGATACGGCCCAAGAGTTATTTAAATATGTAAAGTAAAAAAAATGCTACCTACCTCAGTAGTGAACGTTGGCGGCGGCGGCGGCGCTGAGAAATTATTTTCATGAAACTGCGTATCCCACAGCTCGCTGGGTTCTGGTAGCTTGGATATCTCACTCAAAATATTCTCATCAATGATGTCCTTTTCGGATTTCCTTGGCGTCCGGCTGCGACGCTTGTCTAGGTTACTCCTGCTACGACTTCTACTACGCTTTCCAGACCGGTGATAGTCTCCGTGGTTCCAATCCCGATCCCGGTCTCTATCTCTGTTGTAATATCCTGGCCTGTGATCGCGTGACATTTTATTTCACGGTGGAAAAGTTTTTACAACACAAACACAATATTAGTATAGCGGCGAAATTGCGACAAAAAAAACAAGCGCTCTATTGTTTAATAAATGTGCTTGACGCCATTTTGTTTGGATGACATTTTGGATGACATGGTTAGTGATGTGAATCGGTTTTAGGAAAACCTCTAAAATCCTGTTTTTCTAAAAACCGTAATCTCCTTTTTTATTTAGAAATACCGATTACTTCTCAACAAATTACAAAATGCTCAAAATTTAAAGTCAATGCTAAAAATAGGTCTTCGAACATAATAGATATCCGAATTATAGAACCATACTACATCTATGATCCGAACTCACTTGTATTTCGTGTATCTGAACACCAATTCCGACCGAAGATAACACGAACGGTTAGCTTTGAACAGTTCGTATTATCTTCGGTCGGAGGATCACTGTTTTGTTAAATTTAGAAAATATAGAACCTCATGTAACTACTCCTAGCTATTTTAGGCTCTACGTTGTTATTACAGGTGGATATGAGTATGACACAGACAATAGAATCTATCGAAGATTTCAACTATCCATCATCTATGATAAGAAATGTTTTTATCTTATTTATTTTAGCCGATATCATTAGATTTACTAATAACAACTTTTATACACAAATAAATTGTTTAATAAATAGCGTCATTATGTATTCAAAATCCTTTGTATTAATTAACGGCTGTTTGTTCTATATTTCCTTGACCTTACTAGAGGTGCCTGCATTTTTCAAACTTGTGAAATTTTGGCGGGAGTGTTTTGGCGGGAATTCTGACAGTGCAGTGGCTCTGTTATTTTAATTATTTCTTAAACTAGTTTAAAGTTGTGATTGTTGTAGAAAAGTGGTGTAGATTTGTGCAATAAACATTGACATTGATGATATAGTGTGTATGCAAACATTGAAATAACTGAATTGAGATGATTTTTGACCAGGAGTATATATTATATGTCCTTTGATCCACTTAGAGAAAATCGTCTATGAAGCATCGTACTGTAAGAAATTAACATCAAACCTCCGGAAAGACTTTGAAATCAGCCACACCCGCGTTTCATTGTTCTTGGAAAATAAAAATAAATATTACGTATGACGAGGTTGTATGGGCTATAACCCTTTGCCTTCCCTAAAGAGAAATTTAAAAAAACAATTTGGCGGGAATATCGACATAGTGGTATGACATTATTATTTCCTTTAAACTTTCTATTTACTATAATGGCGTAACGAGGGAACATAGGATTCCCGTAAGGAAGGAGGAAATAAATAAATAAAATAAAAATAAAATAAGTAATAATAAATAATAAATAAATTAAACGGTAATATGTCATTTTAGTCTATACCTATAATATATTATTTATATAAAAGCGAAATACCACTCACTCGCTGATTAATCACGATTTCTCAAAAACGTTCAAAGGAAGGATCATGAATTTTGATCAGATGATAGTTTGTGTATGGTAGACGTCAGCTAAGAACGGATTTTTGGAAATTACATTTTAAGGGGGCTAAAGGGGGTTTGTACGTTGTATGCAACTTTTTTATGGAAGGTAATAGGTACTGCTTATTATAATGAAGTATACTATTTTCATTTTGAATGTGTTAATGTGAAGTTTGCATGTTTGTAAATCTATCACGCCGTAACGACTGAATGGATTTAGATAAAAATTTGCATACAGGTAGACATTAATTAGGCAACTATATTTATTTATTTCATCCCAGAAACAGACATTTACGAGGGCGGGGCCGCGGGTAAATGCTAGTAAGTTATTTAAACCTATCTAACCGGTGCATTACGTTTATTGAAGGAGCTTATTGTGTATGGATGTATCGCGCATGTCGCGATATGTGGGAAAAAGACAAAAGCGGATACCGAGAACATTAGGCATATGTATCGAAAGCTCGAGAAACGAAATATCTGGAAAATAGGATCAATAAAAAAAAGAATAACACAATCGTAATAAAACACAGGCGGCTTATAACAGACTGATTAAAAAATTATTAGACTTATCGATAACTGAAAACCAATGCTGAGGCCCATGACCTCGGTTTTACACTGAGAAAAAATGTTGGTCTTGACGGTGCACGACGCAAAACAATTATTTAATCCATATTTTGTGATTTAATTTATGTGTATAAATAAATAAATAAATACACCCAACAGACATAGTCCTGACCCCACACTAGGTAAACCTGTATCGTGGGTATCAGCAACTACGAGGGACTTGCGGTCCCACAACACCCAGACCCGATACAAATATTTGTGGATCACACAAACATTTGTCTCGGTGCGGGAATCGAACCCACGGCCTCTCGCTTCGCAGCCGGCTACTCCCCCGCTGCGCCACGGAGGCTGTCGTATATTGTTTGTGTTGTGTAAGTCAGAAAATAAATGTGTTTTTCTTTCTCTTTCTAGTAGAACTGTTTCCCGTGCGAGCTTTCATTGAGAACCTACGATCTCAGATTATGCATTAGTTACTACGTAACCTACCTACGCAGGTGGTGTTATTAGGAGCTATCGATTTATCTGTGCACATCGAAAATCGATCGATTTATCGTTATGTATGTATGTAGCGGGTATTAATTTTGCTCGGATGACAACAGAATAGCAACTATTATCAGTTTTGTGTAGCGACAGTAGAATGCTGCGTTAGCCCTACGGGAGTGGAACAGACTATAGATGATCTACATCTACATAATCTATCTATCTACAGATAGATGTTGTGGGTTCAGTCCCCATCCCCACGGCACATACCTTTGATTTTTCGAAGTGATGTGTATTCATTATTTACTCGCTTGCTTAACCGCGAAGGAAAACATCGTGAGAAAACCTGTATGTACGTATCTGAGAACTTCGAAGGTATGTACATGAAGTCTCCGAACCCATATTATGCCAGCGTGATGAACTATGCATAAACCCTGTTATTAGTTCATGAGACGCGTATTTTAAACAATTGGACACTGCTTAGCTCAGGGCAGGTACGAGTATTATCATATTCACAACTAGTTGAGTCTGAACGAAGTATACAAATTCCATGATTTAACATCATTTAAGTATTCTGAACCAGATATGTGATACCATGAAATGCTTTCCACCAAACCAAACCAACCAAAAAAACAGTTTATTTCACAAAATATCACACGTTTTATTCATCACATGAATATTTAATAATAGGTGCCTACCTACAGTGCGACAACTTGAAATTGTGATTGGTCGAGTTGAGTGCCAATTTTGTTAAACGCTCCTTGGCAATTTTCAGTTTTAACAGATTATTCTGTCTATTTTCAACGAAATACTTCTAAAATTTACCACCTACCAATGACTTCAATGCAATGGCACTCTATAAATTACATCAATGCACTCTACCCAAAACCTTTGCATTCTCGTCGTCGCTAGAATAGAGTTGATAGAAATTCAACTCGCTAGCCAACCAAAGACTATTTTAATAATCTTTGCAAATTAGTAGCTACTAGAGGTAGTTTCAACAGCAAAGATAGTGTAAAATTAATAAAGGATTTTTCACGGAAACATTACAAATTGAGACAAGTAAAAAAACAAACTCAATCATAATTACAAAAGTATTGAAACTAGCGCATCAACGCACTGAATCGAATCCTATATTTCAGCAACTTCACCTTTAGTTTACCTTCACCTTCATTTCTACATGGGATGTTCGATGCTGCTGGGCGCTAGCTTTCCGTCAAATACAATGGCGGGTCGTTGCACCGCAATGTCGGGGAAGCAAAACTGGCGCGCCGGTTCAACTGTAGCCATTGCCGCGCAGCACCACCGACGCACGCATGCGCGGCCCTTGCGGATTACGCGCCAGAACTTTACGTCGTTTTAAAAAGTTATTTAGAAAAATAAAGGAAAAATATTTATATTCTTAGTGTTGTGTGGTTAAAGCAAGCAAAATAATAAAAAATGAAATATAAGGTAAGTTTTTCAAACTACCTGCATTTTGTTACTGCGAAATGAATTATGACATAAACATATATTGCATTTTTACTATTAATTAGGTACTATTTCAAGGAAAAGACCTTGGATCATGATATTAAAAAAAATTAAGTATAAGTAACATGTCTAAGGATTTATGATTGCAATTAATTCAGCAAATTATAATAAGGTTAATCAGGCACGGAGATTAAGAAACTGATTATTAAGCATACCTACATGGTTATTTAAAACAGTTGTGTTTTTTTTTATTAGATAAATAACAAGTATAATGTCTTGGTAACCGTGTCCACACGTAAACCTATTTATTTAATTGTCAACGATGAGTATACTAGGTAGGTACCTAAGTAATTTTAAGTTCCTTACCTTGCAGTTACCTTGATTACAAGTTAACCAATTTTTATAATAAAAAAATATTTCCGAGGTTTTGAAAGTTATTGTTTACTAAATTGTTTTTTTTGTATTCAAAGACACTAAAATATGTTTACATCTAAAGAATTAATATTAATTTGCAATATCACAAATAACCACATAGCTAGTTATTTTTTTTTATTCAATATAAAATGAGAACACTTCGATTCGTAATAAATCGGATCTTGGAAGATATTAATTTAAAAAAAGTAGAGGTAATAAAGAAGACCTTTTTTCCTCATTTCTTAGAAGATTTTACCTAAATACTAAGATCATGTTAGGTCGTGGCTTTACTTGTGGATTAAAAACATAATATTACATTACTTTAATTGACAGCGAATCAAGATTTCACTTATTCGGTTTACACATCGTGACATTTATTGTATATAACTAAAATCACGTCTAGGCCTCTCCTAAAAACCAGGAATAGGTTTTGAAATCCTTGACAAATAATCTGAATCATCGGATCATCTATAGATCTACTTGTTGTTACTCTATTTATATGCTTTAACCTACAAAAAAATGGAGGAGGTTCTTAATTCGACTCATATTTGTAACTTTTTAGAGAGTACTTAGTTTTTCCAATTCAAAAGTGTATGTAAGGGTCAAAGTTGGTCCCATTTAAATTTCAAGAAGGAATTCCACTTCTCAAACCTCTACGTTTATGTATCGATTTTGATGGTTCTAAAAGTAGGTAGTAAACTAAAAACGTTTTTACCAAAATAAAATCGACTTCACAATAACTAAAATGAAAATTAAATAATTTATTTTTAGGTTCATAGTATTTTTTGAAACACTTAGTAAGTTCGAACGATCTAGAAGATAATATTGTGTACCTACAATTGCACAGTAACTGTAAGAAATAATTGATGTAGTTATACCCATCTGATTATTGTTGGAAAAAAAACCATTAAAGGTAATTAAATGCATTTAAATTGAAGAAAGAATTGTAAATTAATAATAATTGATAATTTATGTTTATCAAATGATTGGATAAAGCCTAGAATAAATTTGTGATGGTTCCATTGAGACAACTCTGAGTGGTGGCGCAGTTGTAATGCGTACACGTTACGATTGAGGCTAACGCTGAGGTCTCGGGTTCGATCCCCGGGTCGGGTAAAGTAGTATTGGGTTTTTCTATTACGTAATGCTCAGTATCAGCCCGGAGTCTGGAATTTGTGCCCGTTATGGCGATAGGCTCACCCCCTATGACATTGTGGGGCGGAGATATGCTCGGCGAAATGTGGGTGTACTGGTTACACCTCTGCCTACCCCTTCGGGGATTACAGGCGTGACTGCGTATGTACAACTCTGAGTCGTGCTGTCAACTGTGATGTGCTGTATGTCGTAGTTAAAATAGTTAGGCTAGCGGCTAGCCGTGCCCCTTGATTAGTGTGACGAACGTTAATTAGTTGATGCGCGAACCGTTTATGGGTAGGACGAAATTAACATACTTTTATGCTACCATGTAGGATGTGTATCCTAGGCTTTAGCTGCGAAGGAAGGTGAAGCGAAGCCGGCACTAGTTTACCTGAATTACTGTCTTAAAAAGTTTGATGTTACGAAAAGTTTATTTCACAAATTCGAAATTTCCTTTATTACCAAGACATTAAATCTGCACGGTTTCACCCTAAAAATGTACCTATTTCTTAAAACTATAAACATTTACTAGTAATTCTTACTCAAATATTGTGATGATTATGTTTATTTTTATTTTGCACATCGATTTTTATTGTGTAATCGTATTTAAATTTTGATTGTGAACGATTCCCAATTAACAATGGGGCCGATGCAATCGCGTGAACAATGACTTTTCCAAATATTTTTATATATTTTTTCTGTAAACATAAGGCCTTCCCGCCCGCGCTATTCCGTGTTGGTATCACGCAAGCATTTTCCCATTAACTTCCTTTGATACTCAAGACCTTTTATTTGTGAGATTGGGATCTTACTTAGAGTAGAATAAAACCTCCCTTAGCCTCTGGGGCATTATTCTAGTGGCAGTGAATTTAGGCTGCGAAACCGGTAAGCTTCTGGGTTCGTTCCTCGGGTCAGCTAGTCAAACTGAGTATTTTTTTTCGGAAGAAGCGTAGGTTGTTTGGTACGAGTATAAGGAATTTCCGGAAATCATGGGGTTTCTAAAAGACAGAAAAGGTATTTTTGTTGGCCAATAAATAAGGAAAGTCTATAAAACAGGAACGTCTGAAAACACTAGTTGCACCTCTGCCTTTCCTTTCTTACCTTTCCTGGATATAGACGTGACGGAATAGTCATCTTAATAATGGAATATTCTTCGGAGCGTCATGTGTAAAGTATTCTGTTAATGATCAATATTACTTCACACGTAATTTTGTTTTAACTACTATTTGTGATCGCTTAGAACGAAGCTTAATAATTATGCTTGACAAACAAACTACGTGCTGGACGATGTTTCGTAGAAGTTTATAAACTAATATATTTTTTGCAAGTGATGGTAAGTGATCTCCATCGCCATATACGCCCACAATACCAAAAGAATCACGGGCGCGTTGCTGACCTTAAAGGAAAGGGATAATTAAGAGACTAGGAAGGAAGGGGATTTGAACCTCCGGATATCTCACTCACCGTACGAAACGCAGCAGCAAGCTGCTAATTTACGTCGGTTTTCTGTGAGACAGTGGTAACGACCCGGACCATTTATACTGTAGATAAAACTGTCTACAGTTTGGCTCTACCACTCAAAAAAGATCTTATATATTTCCTTGACAAGTTTGCCCATATATGTACAACTCTAGAGAGATCTATCTCAGAGATAATGCTTGTCAAGTGAATAATATCAGTCCACTTCTAAAAGAAAGAGAAAGAGAAAGAAACTAAGTCATCCCGTTGTAAATAAAATTCAAATCTGTATTAGTGCTTGAACATTGCATCAAGTCCCATCAACGATGCTTCAAGCACGTTAATGATCGTCAAGCAATTTTGACCGTCTAGGGAACCCTTTACCCATGAGATAAATTATGAAGGTCCTTTTCTATCTGATTTAAATTGGGGTCAGAAAGGAATGACCTCAGTCACTGCACCGCTTGAGACGTGATTCAGATGATGCCAGTGTGATGACTTAAAGACTTGTTATATTTCATACTAGCTTTTGCTCGCGGCTCCGCCCGCGTGAACGGCCTATTCCGGGTAAAAAGTCTTATATAGCCTATAGCCTTCATCAATAAATGGGTTATCTAACACTGAAAGAATTTTTCAAATCGGACCAGTAGTTCCTGACATTAGCGCGTTCAACCAAACAAACAAACTTCAGCTTTATATTATATTAGTATAGATGTATTTTAAACTAAACCTTTACCGTAGCGTAGTGGACGAGTAGCCGGCTGTGAAGCGAGAGGCCGCGGTTTCGATCCTCGAGACGAATGTTTAAGTAATCCACAATTTTTAAATTATAGGGGGCCCTAAGTCCCTCGCAGTTCCTAATATTCTCGAATCACGATACAAGATACAAGTGATCCATAAGTGTATGACAGTTGGGTGTAACAATTTATTTATTTAAAATTCTTGTATTTTGTCGCTTCTTTATATGAGTGACAGCGTCATCTTATTTCGATGGTGACACATGGGTTATGACCCGGTAGATCTTGAGTTCGAATTCTGGGTCGCGCAACACAGGACTGATTGTTTAAAATCATTTGTAATTACAACAACGAACCGTAAGATAATTTCGATAATGCAGGCCAGTTAACATATTCAAAATAGATACAAAGTTTTTTTTATTCGGAACGTTCTTTGAAAATATAAAATTTGGTATTTCTTTATGCTTAAACAGGCTTCAAACAAAAAACCATATTGAAATTGTTTTGGTGTGGGGGGTAAAGATACCTGACAGCCAGAGCTTTAGGCTTATTTTTATCCATTTTATTTATTATTTTTATATTTACGACTATAACATACCCTTTTTTCGCGTCGAGTGTGTAAATGTTGCGCTTCATTGGAATGAGATATGGATGAGGATGATACTTCGTAGCGTTTATGAATCATCACATCTTTAGACTATTTCAAGAAGGAAGAAAATGTGAATGAAGTATCTTAATGGCTTAATACTAAGTTATTCCATCCAACATTTCACACAAGACCTCGTTTGATAATACAATAAAAATATTATCAGTCATTTTGGCGGCCGTGCATTGTGTTAATTACAATCGAATGTCATGAGATAAAAACATACTGTATGATCACGTGTGAAGCGCTTGTAATGGAGTTTCAGAATGTAAATCCAACGTGGTGGTAGAAAATCCCATTTAATTCTTACAACGTGATCACGCTACTCCTGATGGCAAATGCAGTACAATTTAAGAATAGTATTGACCAAGTAAACACCATGTGTCTGTCGTAGGTCACCAGAATTGTCCCTATATTTTATAGCATAGGCCGGCAAACGAGCAAGTGGGTCATCTGATGGTAAATTATCTTAAATTATTGGGAAGAGGATTTGGACCTCCGGATATCCCACTCACCGTACGAAACGCTGCAGCAAGCCGCTAGTCACAGGTTTGGAACCAGCTCTAAGACCTCTGGCTTTTCTAAGTTGTTGTTGTGTATATTAATTATCGCTTGCTTTAACGGTGAAGGCAATATCATGAGAAAACGCATGCATGAGAGGTTCTTCATAAGAATGTCGAAGTCTGCCAATCCGCATTAGATCAGCATGGTGGACTGAGGTCTATCCCTTCTCATTCATTAGAGAAGGCCTGTGCCCAGCAGTAGCCGTACCTATATAATACAGTGCTAGTATTAATATTTTTGTAAATCTATAATTACCTAGCAGTACCTAAGTAGTAGCTAAGTCAGCAGTTAAGTTAGTTAAGACGTCATAATATGACGCAATGTCACTGATAAGTTTCACATATATTACAAATTTCATTCTAAAATCAAGTTCCTTCATCATACAAATTGAGTAGAAGGCCCCTTATAGGCAATGTAGATGGAAATCAACGAATCAATCGTAAAACAACATAACTGTATTACGTATAACCATTGTTGTTTCTATCATCACCAAGACTCGGTCATCGAACCTCGCGACATTTCCTTACAATGAGTCTCATAACTGTGCATATGAACTTTATGTTCTTGACCGATATTTTTTGCGATCGCCTTTCGATGGTCATTTCCGATCGCATAAATTTGTGTAGATAATATAATGGGTTAGGTACTTTAATCTGTAGTGGAGTAGGTCATAAATTATTGTTTTCTATTTTAGAAACTCCTTAATGACTAAGCGTGGGTTGTAACTTGTACCACAAGCCTTTGTCAAACATTCAGCGAACAGAAAGCGTGGCGACGCGTTTATGTTTTGTAATGTACGGAATCGCCTCAATCTTGTCACATTACATTGTTTTCAAGTAGTAGAACCACGCTGCAGATAGTTTTATCCACAGCATGAATGAGCCGGCTGGACCGGTTTATTGCCACTGTCACACAGAAAACAGCTGTAAAGTAATAGCTGTTGCTTTCCGTACGGTCAGTGAAAAAACCGGAGCTCCAGAGCCCTCCTCACCTTCCTAATTCCAGAACTATCCCTTTTCTTTAAGATCAGCGACGCGTCCATGATCCTTTTGGCATTGTGAGCTTTTACGGGTGATGGATTCTGGAGATCACTTACTATAAGATGACCCACTTCCTCGTGTGCCGCCTGCTAAAGCACATAAAAATGCGAAAGCGAAGCGTATTGAATATAAAAAAATATCGCAGTAAAATCTTTTTAACAAAAAATTAACTCTGAAGAAACTAAAAACCTAAATTACTGTAGTTTAATAGTAACTCCTAATTGTTTATTTTATTTTAGCGTTTTAAGTTTTTTTTGTCGGTTTTATTTTTTAGTGTTTGGTTGATGAAAGACTTATCAAATTCGGTGCATAAAGATGTTTTGGTCATTCCCGATTTCACTCAATTAATATTGGAATTATTTCTTGAAATTATGCCTATCGATCCAAAAAGAATCGTTCATATCGATCTACATTTACCGAAGTTAAGTAAAAGTACATAAAAACATAAACCCAATACAGAATACAGTATACAGACCAATTGAGAACCTTAGCTTTTTATTGAGGCAGTTAAAAATTAAATAAAACTATGTTTTACCGCTCGTTCAGTCAAGTATTTTGATTGTTAATTAAACTGACATTTTTAAACCTGGCCGGGTTAAAACTTGTTAAATTAATAATGCTAAAGCACTTTTACGAAATATCAGAGATAAGCCAAAGCTGATTTCTTATGGGGGAATAAAACGCCGAAAGTCTTTTTCATTTTTTAATTTGTATGCATTTCGCTGCATGAGGTCGTTACCGTACACTGACCTGGAATCATGTTAACAATTTTGGGACTCAAATAAAATGAGACTAAATAAATGTCCAGTATTACTCTTTTGATTTTTTATTATCTCGCCACATTAAACCAAAACAGTTATGTTCTTATTTTTTTTATTAAAACTAATGACGAGACGAGCGGATCTCTCGCCTGATGGTAGGCGTCACGTCTGCCCATAAACAGAAGCAACATAAATCAGTAATAGAATTAAAAATGCATGGCACTGGACTGTGCTCATCACCCTGGGACATAAGATACTAAGTCTCATTATGCCCCAGTAAGTTCACTGACTAACCACACTGCTGCTTGGCGAATAGAAATATTTCTAACTATATCTTATAAAAATGAGTGCCGCAGGTTTAAATTTCTGTGGGGGAAACTCCTCTTCTTCTCCTTATCCCACTCGCAGTGGGGTCGACGCAACATGCTTATTAACACATATTACAGAAAGATTTGCCTTGTAGTTATTACGACCGGCCCGATCCGAAACAAATATTTGTGCATCACACATTTTTATCTCGGTGCGGGAATCGAACCCGCGGCCTCTCTCTTCACAGCCGACTACTTACCCACTACGCCATGGTGGCTGTCAACGATTAGGGCAACGATGTAGGTACCTAGTTAAAATACAGGTGATTAAGTAACTTCCGATGCCCCCGCCAAGCTTCAGTCATGCCGATGCTGAAATCGCCAGGGACACCGTGCATTAGTGACGCTACTGTCGAATGGTCTTTTTATAGCAGAGACTGGCAAACGAGCAAGTAGGTAGGTAGGTAGGTAGGAAAATTATATCCACCGCTAATTTGTCTACAACATGAATGGGCCGGCTCGTCCGGGTCGTTACCACTGTCTCACAGAAAACCGGCGTAAAGTAGCAGCTTGCTGCTGTGTTTCGTACGGTGAGTGAGATATCCGGAGGCCCAAATTCCCCTCCCCTTCCCAATTCATTACTTATCCCTTTCGTTTAAGGTCGGCAACGCGCCTATGATTATTTTAGTATTGTGGGCGTACCGTGGCGGTGGTGGTGGCTCGTTTGCCGGCCTATACTATAAAAAAAAGAACACCCACAGTATCAGAAGAATCTTTGCCGACATTCAAGGAAAGGAATAGGCTCGGGGGAAGGGGATATTATGAATTTGGACGGCACAGTGCACTGTAATACTTACCATCGAGTCAAGTCAGGATAAAAAAACTCCAACCCAAATTGTTTAAAATAAAATAATGGTTTTTTTTCCACAATAAACATCGTGATCGAGTAGGTACAAATAAATTATGTGCAGAATTAAAATAATCGTTCGTACATGCTATCCAGGAAGAGGATGCTTTGTGATGGATCTCCAATTATTCCATCAATCTACTATGTCTCGAGTTGTAATACGCATAAGGTAATACATAAAGTCATGCACATATTTCTTTATTTATTGAAGTGTCATCTTCATGTTAAAATATAAAAACTGGTAGGTAAACTATTTCTGGTATGAAAAATATAAGTATTGATAAAATTAGACTAAAGCAGCGACGCTGACCTACTTGGCCTGTGTAACAAATTATAAATAGTAGGATTATGAAAAGACAAAACTGAAAAAGTTGTAAGTATAGGTAACAGGAGTGAGAATTCAAAACAATTTTCCTAAAAAAGGCAGGGATAAAGCGATTATTTGTAAAATTACTATGCGCAACTTTTTATGTAAAAATATTGACAAAAAACAGCCTCCGTAGCATAGTGGACGAGTAGCCGGCTGAGAAACGACAGTCCACCGGTTCGATCCCCGCACCGAGATGTTTGCGTGATCTGCAAATACTCGTTTCGGTTCTAGGTGTCGTAAGAGCGAAGTCTCCCTAAGTTCCTGATACTAACGAGTCACGATACAAGACTAGTATGTTAGTGTAAGGTCAGGACTATATTGTGCGTGACTGTTGCGTATGTATGTTTAAATAAGACTAACAAAATAGTCTATTTTATTATTTATACCTATTTAATAATTAAAATTATAATCATCTATCCACCCGAGGACGGTGTTAGTTAGGTCTTCCTTATTTCTGATTATCCTGCGATGTAATAAACGCTGACATATCATAAATAATTGTGTACAATGCGTGAGAAAAGGGAGGAACGTGAACGTTGGGCAACTCCACGCGCCATGAGTCGTTGACGGATGCGCACGCGCAGCGTATCCGTGATGCAAGGACGATACTTAAGCTTTTGCCACGAGCCGCGCCTAAGCTTGGAGCACCGTGCACTTATCTATGAAATTGCGGCATGACATTTAGAAGATGACGTTATTTGATTAAGCAAACATATGCCTAGATTCCAGCACTGAAATAGTTTTAAAAGTCGATCTGTAATAATATGTTACCTCCGCAACGGGAACCAAGTTTCGCCAGTGCCTCGTCCGTTAATCAACAGAATGTAACACGTGCAGATTAGGTTGAATATTATGAATAAATATATTACCTTTTATTTTTAATATTAATAGCCACCAAAAACTTATCTATTGACACACGCTCACTCTAAACTTAATAATATTAAATAAAAAAAAAATAACTTTACTACTTAGTTGGTGTCGGGAGTTTTTGTATTTTATTAGGAGAATCCAGATAATTCTCGACCATCTGGCAACCCTACACGTAGTTCGACGTGATGATAAAGACCAAACGAATATGTATGTAATACAAAGAGCGCACAAATTGAAATCGTGCGCACATTTTCATCAGAGTTGCTGCTAGATTATCTCTCATATCTCATGTATATTATTATTTGGAAGTCTCCACGGCGCAGTGGGTGAGTAGCTGGTTGTGAAACGAGAAGCCGTGGGTTCGATATTCGTACCGTGATAAAAGTTTGTTTGGGGTCTGGGTATTGTGCGACCGTAAGTCCCTCCTAGTATTATTACCTGATACCCACGATATTATTAGGTTAAACCTAGTGTGGGACAAGGTGTGTGTGACTGTTGGGTGTATCCCATTAGTATTATAAATCTGACAGTTTGTGAATTTGTATGATAGTTAATCAATCCTGCCTTAACGTTAGAACGGTTTTGGATGAAAATTAGACCATGACCTGGATTAGAACATAGGCTACTTTTTATCCCGGAAAAGGCCGTTCACGCGGGCGGAGCCGCGAGCAAAAGCTAGTACCTAATTTATATAAATTTTGAACTAACCTAACCGTTAAAACTCCCGATATCAATACCATCTATAACTTTAAAATGTTTCCGATTTGCTTAAGCATACCTAAGAACTCTCATGATTAAACCAGCTTTGAAACAACAACAAAACAACACATTTAACTTGTTCCAGTCGTTTACACATTAACAAAGGGGTCAAATTATAACATCCCTCTTTTAGTCGGGTTAAAAAACTATCAAATAGTTTACTTAATGCAAATATCTAAAGAGAAATACAAAACAGTACGTCACCATAATTTCTCGCTGCTGCGGCGTCGAGATGTTATGTTGAATTATGCACTAAGTTCAATGTTTTATTCATATGTTTGCGATTTAATTGCTGATTATAAGAAACAGACGTCGTGCCTCGGGTGCTTTATTAAGTAAACAATTTACTCGGTATTTTAAGTTACTTCTTTTACTAAGTTAAAGTAGAACCATGATTGAGCAAGTTAAAAAAATATATATTTCCAACGCCTTCTTGTCTTTCTATTTGATTAATTTCGTTTAATTTGATGACTGCCTTTGTGTCGCAGTTGTAATGCGTACGCGGTACAACTGCTGTGCTTAGGCCTCGGGTTCGATCCCCAGGTCTTGTAAAATGATATTGGGTTTTTGTGTCATGCAATGCTTAGTATCAACCCGAAATCTGAAATTATGCCCGATATGGCGATGGGCTCGCCCCCTATCACATCATGGGACGGAAATAGCTCGGCGAAATGTGGGTGTACTAGTTACACCTCTGCCTTCCTCTTCTGGGGGAACAGGCGTGAGTGGGTATGTATGTATTAATTTCGTTGCGTGATAAACACAGCTTCGCATTCGCAGAGACTCGCCGAGCTTCATTTCTCGATGCGTGTCACTGTCGATCCTGTCTTACAGGAGTTACAGTGGCGGGTGTGTGTGCGGGATAGTCTCTAGTTTAGCAAGTTTTGATTTTAGCACGAATGGTGAATGGGCAGGCCGACCGACCGGGGTACCAATGTCTCAGAAAAACCATCCGACCAACCAACCATCAGCGTGGTACCTGTTCGTCGCATAATTTAGATGTATCAAAAAGTGGTGTGGTAGTAAAGTGGTATTTTGCGTTTCTTACAGTGAGTGGGAGTTGCGGAGGCACATTAACAATACACATTCTCCTGTGATTATCCTAGTTTTGATCACTTACCATTGGATGACCCAATTACTGGTTTCATAGCCTTACATCAACCATATACTTATATATTTTACTAGCTGTTGCCAGCGGCTCCGTCCGCGTGAATGCCTATTTCCAGGATTAAAGTAGCCTAGTCGCATCAAGCGAGTCCCGGTGAGAAACGCGCTTGACAAAAATACTAATATCGCTATTAAAAAATAGGGGTTGAGCGTAGACGGTTGAAAATTTAAGGTTGTATTTTTTTATGCTGTATCATAAACAAGTAAAATCAAAAAATGTTTTCTAAAAAATGAAAATAAAAATTTAGGGGCGGACCACCCTTATCATTTAGGGAGATGATAAATGGATGTTGACCGATTCTCAGACCTACCCGATATGCACACAAAATTTCATACAAATCGGTCCAGCCGTTTCGGAGGAGTATGGGAACGAACATTGTGACACGAGAATTTAATATATAAGATAATTTAAAAAATATATATTTTATATATAATTTAATCGTATGAAGTGTTTACCGTAGAAAATTGTGCACTTAGTTGTTAATATTGTAAGCTGAAATGTATGTTTTTTTGTGCCACAATTGTGGTAGACGAAATAAATAAAAAATAAAATAAAAAAATCAGGCTATAGGTATCAATAGGCATTGTTAACAATTCTCTGGAATCTTAAAAAAGTTTAAATTTATACGTACAACAACCTCTGAATATAAAAGCAACGGTAAAATTGAATTTCGCTGCAAGAGCGTTATTGAATATCTTTAAAGTTAATGCACTTTTGTGTTTCGAAGAAAATATAAATTTCTTTGGATAAATGTTAAAAAGAAACAATAAATTGTGATGCAAGAAAGGGTTGAGCTTTGTTTTTCGATACGCAATTGGAATATTTATATATTAGCAAGTACTGCGCAGATAAAATGTGAAAAACATGACAAAATATTTTTTTATTTATTAATTGTATAAAACATATGTTTTCTAGACTACCTCGGTGGCGCAGTTGTAATGCGTACGCGTTACGATTTGAGGTCAACGCTGATGTCTCGGGTTCGATCCCCGGGTCGGGTAAAGTGCTATTGGGTTTTTCTATTACGATATGCTCAGTATCAGCCCGGAGTCTGGAATTTGTGCCCGGTATGGCGATAGGCTCGCCCCCTATCACATAAGGGACGGAAATACGCTCGGCGAAATGTGGGTGTACTGGTTACACCTCTGCCTACCCCTTCGGGGATTACAGACATGAGTGTATATATATATGTTTTCTATAAGTTAATAACGCTAAGTGAGGTTTAAGTTCCCAATCTAAACTCTGATACACTGATATCGGATATAGTCCCTCATAGTTCCTCATACCCACGATACAGGTTAATTTAGTATGGGGTCAGGTATACATATATGTACTTGTATGTATATAATGTGTGTGACTATTAGGTTTACTTTGTTCTGTATTTTAGTTCACTTTCACTTCTATAAAGTCATGATGTATAGAAATAAAATGGTGTAGGTTTTGTTTGTCATTTTACATATATCTTCTCCGCATTATATCAGCGAAGACGGGTCAAACGCTCGTGTGCACTTTCCCTCCATAGATAAAGTTTCCATTGAGCATAGACTAATGCCTGTTGCGTCATAGTTCCGCTGTTATAACTGATTCGATTTCGGACAATACGTTTATTGTTTTATTACAGTTGAGTATAAAGTAGCTTGAATTAGAGCTAAGTATAACGGATATAGATTTCCTTAGCGATTGAACTGTTGTCTTATGGCCGTTCCCTATATTCTGTCTGTCTCTAGTTTTGCTATACCGGCGATAGAAAATTTTATCTATTTTCCGTTTTACCGTCCCAATAAACTTACTAATGATAGGTAATCCTATTCTTCATTGCTGTCTACCGATGAGAGGACTGATAGCTGACTACAGATATACAACACTATGAAAATGACAGTTCAAGCGTCCCAATATTTTTTATGTGCTATCTGTCGATAAAGTTATTTAATTTTTTCTTTATCGGTAGATTTTGACCGATAAACAGATATCCTCGGCTGTAAAAAAACGAAATAAATAACGCATTTTGAAGAAATAGCCATGAGTATACAAGGCTTACATGGCACTTGCACTGCAATACAAAAAACTAAATAAATTATGTAAGAATCTAAAAGAAAATAAAAAAAAAATCCCATAACTAAAAATAATGCAACGTTTTGATAATTAAATTTAGTGCAAGAGACATATAAATATTTGTTAATGCGAACAAAATAATTCCCCACTTCAGTAAAATCCCCCAAATACGCTTGGGATTTTTGTTCAAAGGACTTGTATTCAGAGCCGTAATGTATTGACAGTAAAACGTTTCGTTAATACATTGTGTTTTGCAACATAATAAGTATTTCTCGTTATTATTATTTCATTTACAGTGGTAAAAAATAAGAATTATAGATAAATGTTAAATTAAAACTTATATTTCTAATCTAAATCATATCTTCATATTTTCTAACATAAATTAAACAATAGTTCCTCTTTCTCAGCTTGTATGAACATAACGCACAAGAGGGCCCAGATAGACTGCCTATCTATTGCTATCATAGTATCCGACGTGCATATCTAAAAAATAGGGACGATTGCAAGCAGTAGATAGAACAATACGGATGTTTGACGATAGCTATCTATCGTGAAATTGAAGATTAATATTGGGAACGGCCATTAAAGTCTAATGTATAGGTACTACTAGACGGGCTGTTTAGAAACAGGTAATATTGCGTCACATAACGCGGGAGTTTGACAGCTCAGAAACAGGGAGCGCGATAGCGGTTCTAGTTGAGAGTAAGCGAGATGGTAATATTGATTTACGGTCAACTGACCGCAACTTAGTGGTACAATTTCTATGTACAGCGCAGCTTGCCTAGTAGTATACATTAAAGTATTTGTGTTGTATACATAATATGCGCGGTAGAGCTCTAAATGTGTTACCGTAAGCATCCAGGCACGCGGACAAGTCCGAAAACAGATCAGTTGCATTTATTAATTTAATCTCACGATTACACATCAATTACGTACTACATAATTACATATGCATCCGGAGTTTCCACCTCCACAGCTCGCGAATTTTGGTAGCGCACCGCTTCATAATTCTGCGAATAGCTATATGTATAACCCAAATATCAGGTTAAAGCAATTAAACTGGCTTGAAATCTACTTTTTGAATTAAAAACCTAGTAACCCCAGCTAAAGGGTACTTACTACAAAAAAAATAATGTATCGTAAAACCCGACTAAGTTTTTAAACAATCTATACACGGTACTATTTCACATGAATAATTATCTTCCCAATTAAAAAGCAAAAGTAGAGTTGCTTTTCCATATGCCTGATGAGTTTATGCTTTCATTGATAATTAGTGATGTTTTAAAGGCCATTTGAAATAAGAAGTCAAGTTTTATACGTAAAAAATATACGTGAGCGTGCGAAAACTTTTTGGTTCCATAATTTATTGTTGATATCAAGGAATCATAACAGAAGTAAATAACCAATCTAATTCTTAGACTTTTTGAAGTTATGCGTGCACTGTAAAAAATATTAGTATCAGTCCTGTATTATATCGTTTGAGTGCTGTGCACGGACCTCCTCCATTGAATGAGGGGGTTAGGCCCTGGTCTCCACCACGCTGGGCTAATACGGTTTGGCAGACTTCACATACCTTCAAACATTTTATACAGAACTGCTCAGTTATGCAGGTGATAATTAATAATTTAATACATACGAAACTTAGAAAAGTCAGAGATGCATGCCCTTAGAGCTGGATTCCTACCTACGATTTTTGTCACAGTGTGTAGTCTGTAACACTCCCCGCCTATCGCTGTTATACGAGCAAACACAAACCATTAACCCGTCACAGTAATCCTGCAAGCCAGTGCACTCATATTTTTATACCGAACAATAAACCTCATGACAGACTAGACTAGATAGACTATTGGCTCTCATCTTTTCCTTTAATCCAGTTCTTTCTGGACTCTGGATCCACTCTCTTTCTGGATCGAGGGATTTTACCCCTGTGACGATCTAGAATTGCCATTTGTGACAGACGTATTTCTGCAGTTTTTTTAACGTAGATCCTGGAGTTAATTTGCCACATAATATAAATATTTCATAATGTGCTTTGGGCTATCGGTCACAACATACAATCGTCGTAACAACTACCAAAGTAATTGGTGTGATTTTTCACCGCACGTAACGTGTTCTTTATACTGACAGTAGCAATGATCCTGCCACCACGTTTCTCAGTAGTCACCGAGCTACTAACTAATCTAGCTACAATAAAATGAATAAGGTTTATACGGAATGTGGTTTTAAGCATGATGTATTTAATGACATTGTTTACAAATTGCGAAAAAGTCTGGGGCCTTATTCTCTACGACCGCATAAAGAAGTAACGCGCATGGTTTACATTAACATCGTGAGAAACATCAAGGACTATAATGTATACTACTAGACAAGCTGTGCGGTACATAGAAATGATTACGGTCAATTGACCTCAACTCAATATTACCATCTCGCTTACTCTCAACTAGAACCTCTATCGCGTTACCTGCTTGTGAGCTGTCAAACTCCCGCGTTATTTGGCGCAAATTTACGTCTACACATCACGTCTAGTAGTATAGATTAAAGTCTTTGGGCGCCATAGTCCCTAAGACCATATGAACTCGTAAAGCAACCGCAGTGCCCCTGATATAGAAGAACAAGAAGTTAGAAGAAGCTAGAAGTTACCTCTATGAAAATTTAACTCAAATTGAAAGATTTCTCGCGAAGGAAATACAACAAGACACGTACAACCTAAATGCCGTGAACTTGAGGTTGTACAGACAGACCGCGTTTCTGTCGTGGTTTACAACATTGTTGATTTGAATGGCGACATTGATTTGGCGCGAAAATTAGGGAAATTACAGTTTCGCCACAAGATGGCAGGCGTGCGACAGGTGCAGTGCATGGCGCAACTTCGAAGTTCACGATCGAATGGACCGAGAACTTGTCGACTTGCTAAATTTTACAAGGTGGTAGGTCCCTCGTATGCGAGAGGCCGGCTGGGTTGGTACCACCGCTTTGTCTATTTCTGCCGCCAAGTAACAGTCTGTAAGCACTGTTGTGTTCCGGTGTGAAGGACATTGAAGCCAGTGTAATTACTGGGCATTATGAGACTTAACACCTTATGTCTCGGGGTGACAAGCGCAGTCCAGTGTCATGCAGTGCTTTGTTATTTAAAGTTCTGTGTGGCGTTGCTTCTGTTTATGAGCAGGCGTGGCGCTTACCATCAGGCGAGCGACCTGCTCGTCTCGTCATACAAGCTAATAAAAAAAAATGATGACTGGCCCTCTGGAACGGAGTGGTACCACCATCTCAGAACATCGACGTGAAATGGCTTGCTATATTACATTTCGTACGGTGAGTGAAAACTCCGGAAACACCCCCCAATTCCTTGCCAATCCCCAATACATTAGGTGACGCACCCATGATTCTTATTGTATTGTAGGTGTTCATGGGTAATGGAGATCTGGTCTGGGTGTTGTGGGACCGCAAGTCCCTCGTAGTTCCTGATACCCACGATACAGGTTTACCAAGTGGGATCAGGACTATGTGTGTGACTGTTGGGTGTATTTATTATTCATCACTTACTTTCAGGTGACCCACTAGCGCGTTTGCCAGCCTTATTATAAAAACACCTTCTTAGCTAAATGCTGAGGTATTAGATCCATTTAGACAGCGAATATGTGGTGAAAAAACAATATTAGTCGTAGCTTGGATATAATTGAATCACTTACGCGAAAATTTTGGAATCGATTAGGTATATCTGCCCACGTTATGCACATGTATGCAAACCTCTATATCTAATCTTACTTATATTTAAACATTCTGGGACCCTTGCCAGCGTTCACAACCTGATATTTTCGGCTATAAAATATTTATACATTGCATTTTTATAGGGTCATTGGCTACGTAATGACAGTGTCCTTAGCTGGCACTTGTCAAGTAACTCTTGCATAATAATAATAAAAGTTCGTATTTCGGTTTAAACACAACAAATGTTGATTCATTGTGGACAACAGTGAACTTTAAACGTGCATTCAATAATAATGTCTTTCTCTTCTTTTACTTTCATTTGTGTTTATTAACTTCTCGAAATACTGCTTATGCTGCTTCTCGAAAATATACTAGTTTTTGCTCGCAGCTCTGCCCACGTGTCTTTTACGGGATAAATGTAGCCTATGTACTAATCTAGGATCTATATCTGTGTCCCAAACAACTAAATCCATTCAGGCGTTAAGGCGTAATTGGCAAACATCAACACTTTTACATATAGGTATATTACTTAGGATTATATAGAATGTCTAGGTTACTTCATTCTATAAGTTCTAAAATATATTTTGTTAGCAACAAGTGTTAGATTCAGAGCAAATCTACTTAGCAGTAGCGACGGAAGCAGCCTCTAATGAACATATTACATATGTTATGTAACATTTTAAAAACGCTTTATAATGTTATTCAAATATAAAAAAACGCTCATGCACAACATTTATAATGCATTCAAATAAAAAAGATTTTAAATTGGGTTATTCAAATATATGACCTATAACAATTATAGATTTAATTGAAGAGATAACACGAGTCGACGTTTCTGACGTAGTGATTAATTGATTAGGTACTCGGAATGATATCATTGAACGTCCTAATAAATAAACAATGTCAAATAATGATGAGATAAACAATGTCAATTATATACAATTAATAGAACTAATTGTTTATTAATAAACTTTAATTCTTCGTCTTCCACCTGCCCTCATCCCCCTCACACATGCTTCAACACGTGTTACAGAAAGACTCAGCTTGTAGTTTTTACAACCTGCCGCCTGCCCGGCGTCAACCCCTCTGGGGAGAATAAACTTTAATTAATACATTAAAAGCAATAGAGACCGGTCACAGTAATCTCTCTATTCTAAAAAAAAGTAACTGGAGCCGCCGCCGCCGCTGCCAAAAGCTGTCACACTATCTCCTCCGAAACCGCTGGGGGTATGGGGTCGAGACCGATACCAATCGATGCAGAATAATGTGGGGAATAAAGTAAGTTATGTCTTATATTCGTCGGACTTTAAGTTTTTTTTTACTTTATGTTGTGTGGAATAACATGGGCAAAGCCCCTAGTACTCTAAGAAAATGTGAAGCCATTTATTTCCTACGCAACAATAGATGCGCAGCACATGACGCTCAACTTGTGTGACGATGTTGTTAGCGGATGAGGTTGTTAGATGACGTCATGCGAAACATAACGCGCGTCAGGTAAGTGACATTCATGACAGACATCGTGGCTAAACAAAAGTGGCACGGCTTTGACAATATGCTCGAGTATATGCATCGATGGGTATATGTATGTATAGGTTAAATTACGCTTCAATAGTTGTCTGGTTTATTAAACAATTAATTTCTTCAAGTGAACAGTCAAGGTCAGAAAATACCTTTGAATAACTTTTATGAGGCATATTGTCTAGTTAGATTTAGTTTTTTCCAGGGTTATTGAACAATAGAGAAAGAAAGCGTTAGCATTAAACCAGTCTAAATAAATTATCTAGATAAACTTACCTCGTGTTTTTAAAACAGATGCTAAACGAGCAAATGAGTCACCTGATAGTAAGGGATCACAACTGCTTACAATGCTATAAGAATGGGTGGAAAGAGAAGTGCGTTGCCGACTTCTGAGAAAAGGAATAGGTAAAAGAAATAGCAGGAACTTGTCGTGCCTCTGGTAATCTTACTGATCATATTAAACACAATAAAAAAATGGCTAATTTTTATGGAATAAGAGACTTTTTTGTAGATAGCATACTATTTTCCACCATTAAGCATATTCTTCACGAAAAAATCAGTCCGATTTTGTATGGATGATTTAATTATACTCGCATACGGTATAAAACCGCAAGGTCGTCGTGTCGAAGCCATACTTTTTGCTCTCATTATTTTTATAAGATGCCTGTTAGGTAAAGCAATTGTGGTTTCCTCTTAGACGCATCTAATTACAGTAAAAAAGCAGTTATTTACCTACGTGAAAAGTGTTTAAGTTTTTAATGAACTAGTTTTTGAATATTGTAGATGTATGAGCGATGAAGTTTTAGCAAAATTATGTAGCAATTCATATAATGGATTATTTCATTACAACTTAAGCAGATGCAATATCCAAACCTGAAAGTGAACGTTAGAATGCAAAAGAAAAACATAAAAAGGAACAATTGGGTAAGTAGCACAACACACTAGTGGCGCGGCCGCGGCCTGCGTGACATAATGCAGTTCGATAATAGATCGACATTGAACGCGCAGCACTGTTCCGTTGTACCGGTGTGGTATTGAGTCTTTGATGCTACCACATTTATAGAGAAAGTATGTAGGGCGCAATATATGAGAGCACATAAAGAAATATTGAATGCGTATTAATTATTTATATCATCATAATAGGTAACATAACAACTTTGGATGAGACGGTCTTTAAGACTTGTCTTTGGCAACATCTTCATTATTACCTACTATTTAAGAAAGATTCAGCCATGGGATTCAAAAATCTTCACTATAATTTCTTATGCTAAATTTGCTTTTATATTTCAATACGATCTTTTGTTACGTCGTTTTATATTAACAGTAATTTCACAGGTAATTTACGATTTGTTCTATGAAATGTGATTTGCATCCGAGACGGTTTTGGTCATGTGTAGTCTGGAAATAAAATTAATTATTAATTTTACTGCTACAAACGAATGAACGGGATCATCAAGAAGTCATTGTCAAAAGATATACTCTGGTTCCAATAATGCTAGATTTTAGGTAGGTACTGCTTCTAGTGTCGTGTACAAGGCAATTCATTGTATGATCGACACAACAAATTTCCGGAGAATTCTGGAGGCCTAATAACAAGGGGTCCTTGCCTGTGCCAATCCCTTTCCTTATAGGACGACGAATGACCCATCATTCTTATAGTTAATGGGCAGTAAAAGTTATTTATTTTATTATATAACAAAATCCACAGCCCTTAAAATTAACATCATACACAAGTTATATATACAAGTTATATCTAATGGCCAATAACGGAATTACATTATACAAACATACAATTTACACTCAAATGACCTACTTACAATGGACGTTTGCTGGTCTTCTGTTATAAAAAAAATATATTCCAATTTAAAGAAGCAATACCTATTGATTTCAATACTGATTTGCATAGATAATTTTGATCCTTGTGAAACCAGCGATGAATCGATTCAGCTATGACACAATTTGTTTGATTTTATCTAGGTTACAAATACGCGCGTTCGAGCGTACCTTCCAGTGTTTCCTCATATTTCGGAAATAATTCGTAAAGATACACCGGTGCTAAAGCGGATGAAAATGATGAATTTTGGAATCCAAAGTGGTAAACATTTTGCGACATCAGCTAGATTTCGATTAGCTATAGCCAACCTGACGTTTTTGAAGACATTCTCGATTCTTGGTGATTTGACAACAGCTCGTATCCGTTTACTGAAGGATGTAATGCTTAGAGGATTCCTTTACGGATATCTGTCTTCCAGCTTCCCCAATATATATTGTCATAATAGTTCTTGTTCTATGTCAATGATGGCCAAATAGCGTAAAGTGCTGTCCTGATAATTTTACTTGCGGTTCCAGTATGTCTACAGGATACAGTTTTACCCTAGAAAGTGATGTTTATAGATTGCCAAAAGTACATCATTCGCCTTGAGGTGTTTTACCGCCCTGTTCTCATTTTTTTCTATTCAGTATATTTAACGATCTATGTAACATTATCTTTCCAAATGAATAGCCTGATCACAACAGGTTATAAATAGCAATACGCAGAAATATACATTTTAATAAGCTTATACTTCCGACTTTGTACTATTTATACACACCGGAACAGTTTGTGCAGATAACGTGTTTCTAACAAAACACTGATTGCAGATAACAAGCTCCAACTCCTTATTATAAATTGCTTCATTGGCCTGGTGTCAATGTACCTCTGATATAAAACTCTGGGTTTCAACTCCTAGTCGAGCTATGTATTTGAGAGTTTTTCGATTCGACATGTTACATGTTAGTTGAAAACTCTGAGGGCCCTTTCTTAGTGCATGCTAGTAGTAGAAGGGTACGCTATGCATATTTGTACCCGACAGGAGAACGACTGCAGTACATTTATGGTGAAAAACCCGCTATAAGTAAAGGCTTGTTCCGGTGAGTCGAGTGCCCTGTTCAGTTGGTGTTCATCCATATTGATAGACCAGGATCAGCATATTTAACCACCGTCGAGAAATGCTACTTTTTCGTTAATTAAAATTATATTTCGACTACACTGTATATAACATTAAATGTAGTGAAGTCACTGCCGTATGAGAATTAAAAAGGACATAAATGTAATACTTCAATACCACTGTCAATCAATATCCAGTGTGACATTGAAAATCGTACTCTGTCATTCGGTTTCGTTATTTTGCAACTATTTAGTCGGGTCGATTTGATAACTTTTGCAATGTTGATTTCACTTTATTTTTATTACGATTGTTTTCTATATCAATTATGAATAATCATTTACGAATTATTGTGGAACTGCGTTTTAATGTTTATGGTCTATTATGGTCTGTTAAGTACCGGCAAAAAGCTTATATTTATGATTTTATATTTTATTACGATTTCATAAGAATAATTAAGATACTGTATAGTTAATTGTAATTATATATAATTCGCACCCTATCACATCGTGGGACAGAGATACGCTCGGCGAAATGTAGGTGTACTAGTTACAACTCTGCCTACCCCTTCCTAGGAAAGGGGAGGGGATTTTGGGCCTCCAGATATAACGCTGCCTTGGCATAACAACGAATCAATTCTAAGAAAATTTAAATCGATTTCCATGCATATTATACTTGCATAAAATCGACCCAGTTATATTGAAATTATTACTAAGGATTTTTTTTTAAATACAAATTGGTAGCTCCGTTTCTTTCTAGTACCCACATTTCGCCAAGTTTATTTCCGTCCTATACTGTGATAAGGAGCGAGTCTATCGCCATACCGGGCACAATTCCAGACTCCGGTCTGATATTGAGCATTTCGTGATAGAAAAACCCAATATTACTTTTACCCGACCCGGGGATTAAACCCGAGACCTAAGTACAGCAGTCGTACCGCGTACGCATTACAACTGCACTAGCGAGGCAGCTACTCCCCTTTCTACTAAGATATTACTTGTATCATCCATATTTCGCCGAGCTTATTCCGTTTCATAATGTGATATCAATACAAATAGGGTTTGGTTCCATATAGAATAATGTATAAATTTGACTATGTCTAATTTTATACATTATTCTATATGGAACCAACAAGAACACGAAAAAGAAATTGTTTTGCGAAAACAGAATTAAAATTGGGTAAAAAATGTGGACTCAGTTCATGTTTTAAATCTTAGTATCAGCAAAGGTGGGCGCGTAGTGGGAAAATCTCCCTATCTCCCTCGCACGCGTGCATCGTAATGGCATTACCTGTCTTGTGACGTCACACGACATGTCGTGCATCCTTTTTCCGTAATTTGACAACTACCCCTTCCAACAGATTTAAACGGTTTCTAACTTATTTATATATGATTGATTTGTAAAATTATTTCGATAATAGATTTTGGGGAATTTAACTTATTGATTATAATTATAAAAATAATCGAGTCAAATACCCTATTGTGATGTCCCGACCTAGCATACAAACCCTGGATACGGTTCTCGACTCAAGAAATCTGCCACTAAACCAACTAGACGATTTTGTTTTCATATTTCATAGCTATATTTTCCGCCGTAATAAAAACTTTGTGGATAACAAAAACATCACGTTTTACAATATTTAACTTATCTATCTTGTGCATACCCGCCTTTATCATCTTCGTTATGACTTGTACTGTATAATATGACATGCATACCATAGATAAACCTGCCATAGTATTATTTGTTTATAGTTTGAACCGATTGTTTTAAAAGCGATCTTTAAAATAATCGGTTTCGCTTTATTGAGTGGTAGAGCCACGCTATAGACAGTTTTGTCTACAGCACGAATGGGCCAGCTCGTTCGGGTCGCTTTTTTTTATAGTATAGGTCAGCAAACGAGCAAGTGGGTCACCTGATGGTAAGTGATCTCCACCGCCCATATACGCCCGCAATACTAAAATAATCATGGGCGCGTTGCCGACCTTAAAGGAAAGTGATAAGTGGGGGATTGGGAAGGGGAGGGGAATTTGGGCCACCACTGGCTCACAGAAAACCGAGGTAAAGTAGCGGCTTGCTGCTACGTTTCGTATGGTGAGTGAGATATCCAGAGGCCCAAATCACCCTTCTCAACCCCTTTCCTTTAAGATCGGCAATGCGCTCATTATTCTTCTGGTATAGAGGGTGGTGGAGGTTACTCACCATCAGGTGACCGACTTGCTTGTTTACCAGCCTGTGCTATTAAAAAACGAGTATAGGTGACAATGATGCCCAAATTCCCTTCCAAATCACTTCATCCCTTTCCTTTAAGGTTGGCAACGCGGTTATAATTCTTTTGGTATTGTGGGCGTATATGGGCGGTGGAGATTTACCATCAGGGTCACCAGTTGCCTATACTATAAAAACAAAAGTCAGGCATCATTTCGTTGCACACCGAGCACACCCATAGGTGATAAAGTATGTTCACAATGGGTAATTTTCATTAAACACCCTTTTATAAAACTACATAAAAAATGGTGTATAATAAAACAGCTCATAATATACACATAACTTAGAAAAGTCAGAGGTGTATGCACTTGGGGCTGGTTTCGAACCTGCGACTTTCGTCTCTATGGACTGTAGAGACGAAAGTCGCAGGTTCGAACTCCACTCCCCGCTGAGCTATCACTGCTATAAATAGATGCTAGAATTCAAATATGATATAAAGCAGGTACAAGCAACCCGGACGTTTTTTATTGTTTACGCGCTAACTGGCCACTGTTTAATCAAACTAGTTTAATGTGCCAACATGTTATCTTAAATAAAAGAATATAATTAAAGCTCAATTTAAAATGGCCTTCTATTGCATTTTTAAAGGATTTCATGTTTTTACATGACGTCATTATTGTGTATTAAATTATTTAATATTGTGATTGTACTACGTGGTAATGGCGAAACTTGGTTCCCGTTGCGGGTTATGGGGGTCAGACGACGGGTCACCCCACATAATACCAAATCCACCCTCAAATTATGATATAAAGGCAGACCCAGGCATTAATCCGGGAAAATGCCATGTAGACTATTGTACTACGTTTTATGTGGTAGAGCCACGCTGTAGTTTTGTCTATAGCATGAATAAAACCATTTAAACCATTTAAACCATTTATTTGCCACAATACATAAAAACATTTTACATAATACAGTAACTAATACAGTAGCTAACACAATATTGTATGCATGTGGCGAGGGACCAGCTCAGTGTATACACTGATTTTCAGCTGGTTCCTCCCAACTTAGTACAAAAACATATCATTCATGCGCGATAGTTTGAAACAAAAAAATAAGGAAATGTTATGAAATTTACAATTGTAATGAACACCAAAAACAAAGCTAAAGGAATAAGACAAAATTATAGTACCTAAATCAACCAATAATAAAGCAGTAAAAATATAATTAAAATATGAAATTAATAAAATATGGACCAATAATAAAGCAGTAGTAATAGCTACTCATACTACATAGTGAATGGGTGGGCTCGTCCGAGTCGCTACCACTGTCTCACAGAAAACAAACAAAGTAGCCACTTTACTACTGCCTTTTGTATGGTGAGTGAGGTATCAGGCCCAAATCCCCCTCCCCTTCCCAATTCCTCAATTATCCCTTTCCTTTAAAGTCGACATCGCGCCCACGATTCTTCTGGTATAATGGGTGTATATGGACGGTGGAGATAATTTATTATCAGGTGACTCGTTTGCCCGCCTATCCTATAAAAAAATGTATACACATACGTATACAGGTTAAAAAAGGAATATAAACCGGGACCGCAAGTCCCTCGTAGTTCTTGATACCCACGACACAGGCTTACCTAGTGTGGGGTCAGGAATATGTGTGTGACTGTTGGGTGTATTTATTATTATTATTATTATAAACATGAATTTACATTGAAACTCAGTATTATTATATCGATTATGATTCAAATCAGCGATCACTTCCTGTGTTGTGTGCCGTGACGGAAGTGTTCTGTGACCCGACTGTACTTCATTCATATATAACTGGATTTTATTAGTAAATAGCTTTTGCCCTCAGGTCCGCTTGTGAACACTTTGCGGAGAAACACATTATAATTACTTTATTTATCAATTGACTTAACTAAAATAGAAAATGTTAGTCTAAACTTGTCTTGATACATCTATGAAAGCCACATCCAAGTTAGTACAGCCATTGTCGAGATTAGCGTACACAAACTCCATCAAAGAAATATATAAGGTTTACATGGTATCTAACTTTTATATAATACGGTTTCCTGGGACCATAATATTAATGGGCCGGCTCGATCGGGTTATTACCACTGTCTTGCAGTAAAGTGACATAAGTAGCGGGATCGTTTCGTTTCTTATGGTGAGTGAGACATCAGGAGGCTGAAATCTCCCTCCCCAATACCTTCCAAATCCCTTCATTATCCCTTTCTTTTAAGGTAGGCAACGCGTCCATAATTTTCAGGTATTTGGGACGTTCATAGGCAGTTACTACTTACCATCAGTTGACACACAAGACTAAGATAACCGGTTACTCTTCCGTGAATATCGCATAATTGGGACAAAGTCGCTAAGTGGCGGTCACTTACAATTGAATGTAATGTTTTCCACTGCAACTATGTATCTATGAGTATAGAATGCTCATGCTTATCATTTTAACTCTTTTACAAACCTTGTGGTAGCATGCTAGCCATGTAAATTAGAAACGTTATACTTACAACGAGTTTATATTTACATAATTCATCCGTAAATAAACGTTTTGTATTTTGTAATTCACCTTTTTTTAAGTGGTAGAGCCTCGCTGTAGACTGTTTTGTCTACAGCGTGAAAGGGCCGGCTCGACCCTGTTATTAAAACTATGTGAAAAGCGACGTGGTGTAGCAGCTCGCTGTTGCGTCTGTACGGTGACTAAGATATCCGGAGTCCCAATTCCCCCTCCCCTTTCCCATGTCTTAATTATCATTTAAGGTCCATCAAATCGATTATTCTTCTGATATTGTGTGCGTGTATGTGCGTTGGAGATCACTTACTATCAGGATGACCCACTTAAACTCGTTTGCCGGCTTTCACAATAAAAGCGTCTCCTCCTTTTTTTAATCCGGTTAAAAAGAAAACATTTAATAATAATCAATGATGTTTACTATTCAGTTACCTTTAAAAACTGAAGTAGAAAGTACTGTAATAGTTTTTATATAGTTGAAAGTAAACATTTCCGTTAATTACAAGAGACGATAAAAATAAATAGTAAGGAATAAATCAATATAGTAATTGATTGGTTCAGATTAAAAAGTACATATAACTTCATAAGTTAATAGACGAGGGGGTAGACAGAAGTACATACAGACTTACGCACTCAGGCCTGTAATCCCCAAAAGGGTAGGCAGAGGTGTAACTAGTACACCCTCATTTCAACAGACTTATTTCAATTCCATGATTTTATAGTGGGTGAACCTATCGCCATATCGGGAACAGTTTCCGACTCCGGGCACTAACATTAGCATTTGGTAATAGAAAAACCTAATATTACTTTTACCCGACCCGGGGATCGAACCCGAGACGTCAGCACAGCAGTCGTACCGCGTGCGCAGTTCAACTGCGCCACCGAGGTAGACAGAAGTTTAGTATACTCATGGTCCGGCAGACCATTCGGCCCATGGTGTGGTAGGGTATCGCAATCTATGATTTACTTTCTAACCCCATGTAACAAGTATATTTTAAAATCGGAATCCCACAAATACTGATTGCACAATATTTGGATTCAACCCACGATCGGTGGGATCGTGTTCAGTTTCAGTTGTATCACAATCACGATTTCTCTGGTATTGCATTACCATTCACCATACCATTTCACCATTACCATCACACTTACCACCAGGTGACCCATTTACTCCCGGCCTTTGATATAAAAAATATATTTTATTCTATCACATTTTGCACTACCATGATGAATGATGGCGATGAATGATATTCGCGAGTCGCGGCCAGCTTAGCCATTCTGTTTGTGATTACGTTAGGTATCGGAGATGCGTGCCCATTGTTACACACTATAAGTACAACTCAATTATAATAGGTCTTTACCTATGAAATTGCCACAATTATGTATTTTGTGGTGTATGTGGCCTACCTCGGTGGCGCAGTTGTAATGCGTACGCGTTACGACTGAGGCTGACGCTGAAGTCTCGGGTTCGATCCCCGGGTCGGGTAAAAGTGATATTGGGTTTTTCTATTACGAAATGCTCAGTATCAGCACGGAGTCTGGTATTTGTGCCCGGTATGGCGATATACCTCTGCCTACCCCTTCGGGGATTACAAGCGTGAGTGCGTATGTATGTATGTATTTTGTATGTAATCGGGACAACTTTTTGGTGCGAAATAAATCAATACCCGAGATGCAGTACAAAACGCTTTAAAAGAGATTGTTGCCTCCCGTCCAGACGATTTCTTCAAGAATGGCATCAATAAATTGCTACTGCGCGGGCAAAGATGTATCTATATTGATGGGTGGTTACTTTGATAATAGACTTAAAAAAAATGGACCAGAAATACTTTTTTCGTAGAGAACGGCAATTTCATAAGTAAAGAGCTATTGTCATAATTGTTCCCTTGCAACGCTAATGTGTTTGGAATTAGTTCTTATCTCTACTAAAGGACTATTTATGTACAGTCTACACTAATATTATAAAGGTAAAGTTTGTAAGTCTATGACTTTGTTTGTTCGAGGTTATGATCCCCGTCTAATAATTATTTCAACAATACATGACTACATTATCCCTGAGTACACATAACCTACTTTAAATAACTTATATTGAAGAAAGTTAATATAAAAAAAGACTTTACACGTTTAAGTGTAAAAATATTATATTTTACTTATATGGTTCTATATAATTATATTACGGTACACCGTACATTTTGTTATATTATTGCGAAGTCTCGTAGCTTGTCTCTATTTTGATATATCGTAACTACCATAGTTAGAAATTCTTTAAAGTTATGAATAGGTTCATGAAAGCGGCTTTAAAACATCATATTTTTGGTACGGCAAAATGACTATCCTGTTGCAATTGAAACCAGTGAAATTACTGGGCATTATTCTTAACACCTTATGTCTCAGGGTTACCAGTGCAGTTCAGTGCCATGTAGATCTTCATAATTCGAAGTTCTGATTGATGATGCTACTGTTGGGAAGGCGAGACACTTACCATCAGGCGAGCGACCTGCTCGTCTCGTCATCTTTGTTTTTATTTTTTTATTGCGATAGACAAACGAGCGGGCGGCCCACCTGATGGTAAGAGGTTACCACCGCCCATGGACCTCAGAATGCCAGAGCATAGCCAAGCCGCTGCCTACCGTTGAAGGAAGACTCTTTTTAGAAAGAAAGATAGGTCATAACGCTCGGGAAACATCTAAAGCTAATTTAAAAAAAAAAACATTAAACCACATACAGTGCCAACCGTCGAGAGACATTGCATCTCTTGACGGTGACCAGAACTATGCCGTCCTGAAGTAACGAGATATACACTGGCTAGGCTCGGAATAGTAAATTCGCTGCACAACGGAACCACTATGTTTGGTTTTTCACCATTTGTAGGAGGTGGTTATACAGTCGGGTACATACTCGTATATGTCTCAACCATCCACCAATCAACTGAATCTATGACCATGTTGAACTGGTGAATTAGTCGTATATTCATTGAACGACGTCGTATTTGTATCGTTTACTATTATGTAACAAGTCTTTGCGACTATCGGTAAAAACACAATCTATATTTTTTAAATCTATTGTTGAAGAAGGTTTATAGAATAATAACAAAATATAAATAAAATCAATAAATAATAATAATACTAGCCCTGTATTATACTTACATATACACGTCCCACTGCTGGGCACGTTCCTCTACTAAATGAGAGGGGTTAGGGCTTAGTCCATCACGCTGGCTTAATGCGGGTTGGCAGATACACATACCTTCGAAATTCTTATGAAGAACTTCTCAGGTATGCAGGTTTCCTCACGATGTTTCCTTCACCGTTAAAACCAGTGATAATTAACATTTAACACACACGTAACTTAGAAAAGTCAGAGGTGCACGCTGTTGGGGCTGCCGACATCATTAAAAATAAAAAATATTTACAAAATTTTATATTTGCCAGCAAAAATGGTACAAATCCAATGAATGAGTGGTTGCGTGGAGTATGGCCGACGTGACGGCGCGGCGGGGTGATTACTGATTACAGTGAAACCGTGTTATTGATCGTTGCTCTCGTTTCAGGTGAAGGACGTGGACGCAGAGAGCCACCGCTCCGAGAAAATCGGTGACAACCACTTAGAGGAGAAACTGTGAGTTACTATTTTGTTATATACATATATACGCACTCACACCTGTAATCCCCGAAGGGGTAGGCAGAGGTGTAACTAGTACACCCACATTTCACCGAGCGTATCTCCGTCCCATGATGTGATAGGAGGTGAGTCTATCGCCATACCGGGCACAAATTCCAGACTCCGGGCTGATACTGAGCATTTCGTAATAGAAACCTCCAATACCACTTTACCCGACCCGGGGATCGAATCCGAGAGCTCAGCGTTAGCTTAATCGTAACGCTTACGCATTATAACTGCGCCACCAAAGCAGTATTTTGTTACTTGCTTAGAATGTATCGCACTACTGACAAAGGCCTCCCCTCTCCCACTGGGTCCGGTCTTCTGTCAGCTTCTCCTATTTTGCCTCGAAAGCATCCAACTCGTCTCTCCACCTCTTTTTGGGTCCGCGTTTTCTATAAACATCAGCTAGAGTGTTCGTAACCATCGTCTAAATTATACGTTTAATAATGTAACAGAAATAGGAGCACTGGATTCACTGCTGCGTATCCATTCGGGGTACAAGCGTGAATGTGTGTTGTTTTGAAATGCTCTAGCTTTTCTTTTCTAGGAAAAGTATTAGCGTCTTAGTAGTAGCGTACTTATTCTATGAAACCATTGAGATCCCGATTTCGTTTCCTAGGTTAGGCAATCAAAATGTGATGATGTGTTTATAGTTTTGGAATAAGCACGTGAGATGCCTCGTTTGGAATTTGTACCTGTTAGACGATAGTCAAAGTCAAAATATTCTTTATTTAAATAGCCTTTTCCAAGGTATTTTAAATCGTCAATTATATTTTAGGTATACTACTACCGCTAGATAAGCTAACAACCCTATGACATCAGAGGACGGAAATATGTACGGCGCAATCTTGTTACACTAGTAATTGTACCGGCTTACCCATTGGAGAATACACATGTAACACTATTAGAATGCATTACTTTTGTTCAGAGGATTTCTATAGCTAAATACGGCTTATTAACCGAAGAAAAAACGGAGGAGGTTTCGTATACGACGCGTATTTTTTTTCTATATACAGCTTAGCATAACGTTCCACAAATTGATCCAATATTGACGAATCTTTTCTTATTCGATAGGTATAGCTCAAAGTTATTCTCGTTTATATTTGAAGAAAAACTTCCAACTCGAAGGGGGTGAAATCGGCGATGAAAGAATAGTCTTTCATCGCCGAAACTCCTACATTTATGCTCTAGTTTTTGACTTTATTTCATTAATAAAAATAGTAAAATAAAAGTTTTAACAAAAAAAAATAGGTAACTGACAAAATGCATAAGATAAAAATTAAATTAACAATTAATTAACTTTTGGTTTAAAAGATTTTATCGAAGTAACGATTCCGTTTATTTTACATACGTAGCAACTACGTTTAAAATACATCTATGGTGCATTGTGCAATAAATTAAAGATTTCCCAGGCAACAAGCCCTTAGTTTGTTGAGAACAGATCTCAGATTAGATTTACCCACAGTAACAAATGTTTTCACGTGTCGCCAATCAAGCTTTGCGGGTAATGTAATCTTACTTTCCTAAGTATATTAAAACCTGCAAAGTTTAAGTGTGGAAATATTAGGAAAAGTTATCCTGCCACAACTGCATTGGACTTGATCTACACTAATATTATAAAGAGGAAAGATTTGTATTTTTGTATGTAACGAATAAACTTAAAAACTACTGGACCGACTCATTTATTAAACCAATTACGATAGGAATCAGTTTATTAATGAGCTATTACGTTCCGACACGTTTTATATCCAATCGCAAAATTATTTAATTATCTGTGTAGGTCAAATATGTTCTTCGCACGAGCATTATTTTTATACATTATGGCATGGCATGTGGCATTGCTTTATACATTGTGGCATGGCACGTGGCATTGCTTTATACATTGTGGCATGACATGTGGCATTGTTTTATACATTGTGGCATGGCATGTGGCATTGCTTTATACATTGTGGCATGGCACGTGGCATTGCTTTATACATTGTGGCATGGCATGTGGCATTGCTTTATACATTGTGGCATGGCACGTGGCATTGCGTTATACATTGTGGCATGGCACGTGGCATTGCTTTATACATTGTGGCATGGCATGTGGCATTGCTTTATACATTGTGGCATGGCATGTGGCATTGCTTTATACATTGTGGCATGGCACGTGGCATTGCTTTATACATTGTGGCATGGCATGTGGCATTGCTTTATACATTGTGGCATGGCATGTGGCATTGCTTTATACATTGTGGCATGGCATGTGGCATTGCTTTATACCTCAAAATTAAGTTAATCAAAATTAAAAACCGACTTTAAATAGAATAGACTTTAAACGATTTTAGAGTAAAAGTCTTTCTGGAGGCAGTACTGTTGCCAGTGACGTCATGAAATTATACTACCTCCAAAAATATATCTACTCTACTATCAGTCATGTAAGAAATTATTGTTGTTATTGCCTTTTTAGTATTAATTTTTGACGTCTGTTTTTAAGTTCCAATTATTATTATTTTACAATTTTAGTCTAAGTTACAAGCTATTGCATGAAAAATGCAACACAATGACCGAAATGTGATATGTGTGCTGGTATTCGTTGAGATGTTTCTTTTCTATTCTCTACTCCATCAGATCTTAACCAAATTTATATGGGGCCAAATGACAACTAAACTCTATTAAACAAAGAGAATTTCAGCAAATTCGGTCTAATTTTGATGGAGAAATGTATGTACATAAAAAAGCAAAAAGAATACGCACGGAATTGATAACATTCTCCTTTAAAGAATGTTAAAAATACTAAAGTAAGATATGCACGAGACCGTTTATTTATCAATGAATAAATTAAATATAATGAAAACTTTTACATTGGCAGTAAATCGCCGTAAGTGTTTTGCAAAAAATACCAATACAAATCACTTTACATGTATTTATTAATAATTTTTGCAATAGTGCTTCTTATGGCAGTTGAACCCTAGTGGAAAATCGCTGATAGTAAGTTTTCGTGTATGCGGTGACTCCGAAACTCTGCTTGTGGCTGAAGTCGAAATGCAGCAGTTTGTTACTGCAAAAGAGAAACCCGAAGGTTGCTTGAAAATATTGTCATTGTACTAGCCTCATATAGGCTCACATGTCAAGGGAAATAAGTACGTTGGATTACTGGTGGGGCTCATACTGGTAAATAAATAACCTAACCGAGTAGGTAAAACTCCCCGACTTCTTTTAAAAAAATTCTATATTTTATACATTAATAACAACCTTGAACTTCACGAAATTGAAAACTCGCCTCTAAAAAGCATACCGATAGCTAGCTTATTACAAATATTTAATAAAATAAAATAATAATATAATCATCGGTAATCCAATCATTTTTGTTTTAAGATCACACGTGAAACATTCAAAGTGAAGTTTTTTTACATAACCGTTAGGAAATAAATCCGTACATTATATAAGAAGAAACTGATAATTGTTACGGAACCTGAGCACGCAACAACACACGTTTAAAGCCAATATACTGCAAGACATTGCGTTTCCGATTGACATTATAGACACGCTAGAATCTTCCCAAAATGTGGTATAGGCAGGCGATATTTTCTTATATAAATACGGTGGCAGTAAATCGAGAGAAAATAGTTAATTCATTACAGAGGGTGAAATGTTAATCATTTGGTAGGATAAACATTTATTTACATTGTTAATTCTTACATAATATAATACGAGTAAATATCTGTATTCTGTACCAGATAGATACCGAGGTTTATTTTTCTTTCTACTAGTGTGCTGTTTTATATTACGAGATAGAACGCAAAAAATATATAGAAACTTATAAATCATAATTCATAACTTTATGTATATGAAGCAGCTGAATTTCTCCATTATTTTAGACCGCACTTAGCTGTTGTCATTGTGCTAATACAAAATAAAAAAGTCTGTATGTATCAACCAACTTTATATCCAATTGCAAAAATGTGTAATGTTTTTAACAGACTTCGTTATTATATTTTTTCTCAACTACCGTCCAATCACACTACTTTCATCTGTTAACAAAATAGTCGAAAGATTCATTTGTGAACAAATACACGAATATTATTATAAACATGGAATAATTTATAGAAATCAATTTGGCTTTCAAACTGGGAAAGGTACAAATGAGCTCTTACTAAACTTTACTGATGAAGTCAATCGACATCTAAACGAGAAAAAACAAGTGCTGGCTCTTTTCATTGACTTTTCTCGGGCATTCGATACTCTAAAACATAAATTGTTAATTAATAAACTTGATGATTGTGGTATACGCGGCCCTTTACTTGACTGGTGTAAAAGTTACCTACATAATCGGTCCTTCACTGTTAAGATCGACAATACTTACAGTAAGTCCCTAATTTCAACAGAGGGTACGGCTCAAGGGTCAGTGATCGGCCCATTGCACTATTTGTCATATGTGAACGACATGAGTAATGTAATTAAACACTGTGCGTGCTACCAGTTTGCAGACGATACCTGTTTAATAGCCGCTGATAATGATCCTCAAATAGCAGGTGCCTACCTACAATCAGATTTTACTTCCATTTTAAAATGGTGTCATGATGCTGGTCTCATTTTAAATTCTAATAAAACCAAGCTCATGATAATTACATCTCCCTATAACCGAAATGTTCATCCGACAAAGCTAATAGCCCACGAGCATTATTGTTTACATACCCGCAATACTAATGTATGTTATTGCCCTTGCATAGAAACTGTAGACAGCCAGTCTTATCTTGGATTGCTAATTGACAGCAAATTTAACTGGCGTAAACATGTCGAACACGTCTGTACTAAACTGAGACAGTTTCTAGCAAATATCGTAATTTTAAAAAATCGTTTACCTTATAAAATCAAATTGATGTTGTTTAATTCATTGGCGGAATCCTATGTACAATATGGACTCAGTAGCTACGGCCGTACTTATATAACGTACCTAAATCAAATTTACAACTTACAAATAAAAATCCTTAAAAACATAGTATCCTACAAAATTAGATGTCAATTCAAAGACGACGACAGCCAGTTATTCAAACACTGTCGTATCTTACCTGTCTATAGTAACGTTCAGTATGCTTTACTCGTTAAATATTTTTTTAATGACGAACTTAAAAAAGAAATTAGACATCCTGTATATACGCGGGCTGTTGCTCATAGCCGACTAGAAACGATACGTGCGAATAATATGTACGGCGAGCGGACTGCTACCTACCTCGTGCCGCGATTAATAAACAAACTACCCCCTGATTTACGCGATAGTCTGACGCTTAGTAATATTAAATTTAAACTTAAGTCGTACTTTCTAAATAATTTAAAAAATAAACAAGATTCATAGACAAAGCAATTATATCACACTCCTAATTTTATTATAAGCTAACAGTTGTAATACTTATCATAATTAACATCTTATTATTATTGCTGTTTGTTATTATGAAAATCAGAAATCTCATGTCAACTATAGATAGCATTAATACAAACCTTAGTGGTTTCTTAGATGCTATTACTGTACAATTATTTGTAATTCTTTGTAAACGGTAAATAAATGAAAAAAAAAAAAAAAAAAAAAAAAATATTGGATCCCATTCAAACTTACAAAACATTGTGATCAAATGTAATTGTCTTTCAGCATTAGCATATTGCTTTATCACGTGGAGGAGGGTCTATCTTAAATGTCATTTCATGTTGCTGACATTACTCGAGCAAAAAAATTTCTAGATGCAATATCAATACACAATGTGAGGTCGTTGACTCGATTAAATATTAAATAAGCCTGATAAGTCTCTATCCACAAAGAAGTACAGTTATGCAAAAATACTGGGTATTATCAGTATTGTTATACTACTAAATCTCTGGATGATGAACGCTGTGTAGACCATGCAGTATTTTAATAAAAAAATCTGAGTGGAGTTGCATTGCAACTGTTAAGCAGGCGGCAGCGCTTACTACCTGATATAATAAAACTTTATAACAAAAATAAAACCGACTCAATAAAAGATAAAAATAAATTTAAGCAGTTTTTATTCGTTGCTACTATAGTATATTGGTCAATTATTGATAGAACCGACTTAAAATAATCGGTATATTTATTTTTTAGCTTTATTGATTTTCTGAATAGGTTTTATTTTTGTTGAAATTTTCAAGGTAGTTTACAATTATCTCATAACACGTAACCAAACAATAAAGATGCAGTCACACAATAGTTTACGTAGTTACAATTATAAAGCTTGCTATTACTGCGGTGCACTAACCATGGTAATTGTAAATAGCTTTTTCTGTTTGTCACGATATTTATTGTGGGAGAAATAAACCATTTATTTATTTTACACGTAGTAAATAAGGCAATTGCAACTTAAATGTAAAATGCTAGAGTTTTTGTCTCTTCTTCTCCAGCGAAAATATCTTCCGAACTGGCAGAGTGAAAAAATTACGAAATCTAAAATTAAACAATGTGCTACCATGACTCATGCAACAGATAAAGGGGTAATTTTATAATGCCCCTGTTTTTATGGGGGTCAATTGGTATAATAAGGTATCAACAAAATAGAGTTAACATGAATACTGTATGTCTTTATTTAAGCAAAAAATAATTTGAATGTGATTTTTTTTATTTGTCCTAGAGTGCGAAAATCACAAAAATGAAAAGTTGATGTTCTATTTTCAAAGTTATTTTTTGGGGACGAATATACTGATGAAAAGAAAAGTATCAGCAACTTATACGTTGGCGGGAGCCTTATTCCGCAAGTAATTTGCATGGTAAACTCGGATAGTATCGACTTCATGTTATCTTTCACGTAATTAACAAATATAATGAGCTTTATGTACACAAAAGTGTTGTATGATGCATATGTTACGTGATTGATAAACTAACCCTTCATTAGATCCTATCTTTGTTTCTGACAAAGTATAGCATGCTCTATTTCGATAGCGTTGCTAGTTTTAGTTTTTTTTAATCATCTGATACTGATACAGCTTCCATGACATAGCGGGCGAGTAGTTTGGTGTGAGACGAGACGTGCCGTATTCGATATTCGTATCAAGACTACATACATACGCACTCACGCCTGTAATCCCCGAAGGGGTAGGCAGAGGTGTAGCCAGTACACCCACATTTCGCCGAGCGTATCTCCGTCCCACGATGTGATAGGGGGCGAGCCTATCGCCATACCGGGCACAAATTCCAGACTCCGGGCTGATACTGAGCATTTCGTAATAGAAAAACCCAATACCACTTTACCCGACCCGGGGATCGAACCCGAGACCTCAGCGTTAGCCTCAATCGTAACGCGTACGCATTACAACTGCGCCACCGAGCCAGTCTACTTATTGATATATCCAGAAATGAAACGATATAGGTAATACTAGTGTGGGGTTAGAAGTATGTGAATAACGGAGCTCACGCAGTTTATTTACGTACCATTATACTCGTATAATTTTTTAATTTTATAATTTTAGAGGGCGAGGCAATTGGCATACCAAGCACATATTCCATCCCGGAATTCAACTAATGTAATATGATTATCGAAAACTCAAACACAAATCGTGAATGACGTATTTTGAAAGACAGAAGAAGAAGACAGCATTAATGACTCTCGCGTCTGACGCTTGACGTAACCATCGGAAGTCTGGACTGAAACAATCATCATAAGCCTATATTTGTCCACTGCTGGACATAGGCCTCTGCTAATGCACACCATTGAGCTCGATCTTTGGCTCTTTGCATCCAGTCATTACCCGCCGCTTTCCGCAGGTCGTCGCTCCACCTTGCTGCAGGGCGTCCTACTCTACGTTTGCCTGAACGCGGTCTCCACTCAAGTACCCGTATACCCCAAATTCCCCGTATACTGAAAAAAACTGCTCGAATTACTCGATAATCAACTGCAGCGAATAACTGAGCAATTTCCGTGCGTGCTGCGATGCGTGCTTAGAACGCTTTGTCGCACAGATCTGTTACATGCGATTCAACTCATGCAGCAGGAAAGAGCCAATGTGTAACAAAACGATGGATTTATGCAAACATTTCATACTTCTATGAAATATCACCATTCAGATGCCTTATTTAGGCATGTAACAGTAAGACTTTACACTCATATATTTTATGCAATGTTGAAATACGTGAAGTCTACCAACCCTTATTAAGATCAATATGGACGTGGTCCTCAGCTCTCACATTAGTATGAGGAGCCGGTTCCTAGCATAAATGTATCAATACTATTTTTATTAACTCACCCTACGTCTAACTCAGTCACATTTATTAATTCAATGAAAACAAATTTTTCAATAATTGTTGTACTAGTAGAGTCATTGATAGCACGCATTGGTACGATGAACCCAGTTTGCAATGTTTTCGCTCTTGAATATTATTATAGAAAGGGATACAAATAAAAATATGTTCGCAGAAATTCCGTTTCACCGTTGTATTTGTTTCTTTGTACGGGTTTTTTCCATGCACTTTCTGCCACAGTAACATAGTAATTTATTTCACTTTTATAAACATAATGTTTTCAATAGATTTAAACTTAAACCATTACAAACAAACATCGAACATGCTTGTTATTCCTAAGGGGACGTTATTGAAAGGCATTTCGTTAGTATTTATCGGGAAATTCTGACACAAGAATGTTATGGGCGCGTTGATGTCTTTTGTATGGATTCAAAAATAAAATGTAAACCCACGAAATGTTTAAGATGCTTATAATCATTTTATTTATTACTACAATAACAATGCTGGATAAAAGTAATCCTAATATACTGATAACTATTTTCACCATCCTGTTCTTTGTCGATATTATCTGTGTAGTTAATTTGTCTATTTATTACAAATATTAAACCTATAATATATTATTTGACTCACTTTGCTTATACTATTTTACTTAAAGAAATTAAGTTTCCACAATCTGGATCACAATTTCACTTAATTTATTCTAATATATTTCAAAAATAATGTCGACCGTAAGCTTGATTTATAAGTAATGGCTTATTAATATGATAGAGGGTATCATTACAATATCATGTCATGCTAGACTAGTCCAGTAGAACCTTTGTAGACAAAAAACCTCCTTGAGTCAGAGGCCGCGACCCATCTCATTACCATTGTTTTTGCCACATTTGAGGTTTATTGAAAAGTATGCGGAAGACAGTACTGCTATCTGTTGGCTTATTTTTAGACGTAAAATACTTTATAATATTAGTATAAAAATAATAATTATAAGCTGAAGAGTTTGTTTGGTTGAACGCGCTAATCTCAGGAACTGCTGGTCCGATTTGAAAAATTATTTTAGTGTTAGATAGCCCATTTATTGAGGAAGGCTATAAGCTATATGAAATCACGCGCGGGCGGAGCCACGAGCAAAAGCTAGTAATTTATAATGGTGTGTAAGTTGGCCACCAACATCTTAACCCCAAGGCCAACCTCACATGCATATGATACATTCTGCTGATTAACGAACTAGGCAATGGTGAAACTTGGTTCTCGGGTTGTGGGTCATAAAGCAGACCGCCACGTATACCTAATATCCAATGCCGTAAAATCTTTGATACGTGAAGGCGGGCCCTAGCCGGAATAATGCCAGGCTGAAAGAAAGAAATAGGTATAGGTATATACATATATGTTATTTAAGTTTTTGTTTTCTTTTTTATTTGTTTTGTACATGCGTATGTTAAGTGTGTCGCTGTCTATGACAAATAAATTAGGTTTCTTTCTTTCTTATACAACGTGTTGCAGAAAGGTGTGGTCATATTTAAGAGCTGTTATATACATTTGATCAAAATCTAGGCATCTTAAAATATTCCGAATAATTAATAATTCTAAATCCTAAGTGGTGCTTAGTCTTTGTTTGAAGTTTAGTTATTATTAAAATTGTTAATATTTTTATGTTGTTTTTCTGACTACTAATTAATACGTATAAGAGAGGATACCTACAAGTTTAGTTTTCTCTTTCTAATGTTCAACCGAACTTAATTGATATGTAAGCCTAAAAAAATTGCTTAAATTTTGTTTAAACTGTAGTTTCATGATTCTTTTTTAATGTAAAAACATGTTTACAAATAATTTGCACTTTTTTCACTACAAACACCGCCAAGAAAACCTAAACCTAATGATTATATTTATTATTCTTTCGTCAGTTCAAGGGTAGTAGAAGTTTTTTTTGGCAATATTTTTTTTACCAAGAAATAGGTTTTCGCTTTTATCCCGGAATTCACACACGCATATATGGTAATCCTATCTATATTCCTATCTGTACGTACTATCATAGAATACGTTTCTAAAAACAATGCCGATACAATCATGTTTGTAACGACAGGTGGAAAGCCCGTACCTCATTTTCCTTCCTGTCCATAAAATTTACAATAATATTATAAATATGGCCCTTTTCCTAATAAAATGGAATGCCAATAACCTTACAATACCTAGTAAAAATAGGTGGTCTTTCCCATGTGAGAGGCCGTCTGGGTTGGTACCACTGCTTTGTCTGTTAATGCCGCCAAGCAGCAGTGTGTAAGCACTATAATGTTGCAGTTAAAAGGACATTTAAACTAGTGAAATTATTGGGCATTATAAGACTTAATATCTTTTATCTCGGGATGACGAAAATCGAAAAATGATCAATAGTAAAAATATTACCAAAAATATAGTTACGATTACAGTACGCTTCGACAATCTTCGTTTAATTAAAAAATACAAACAGGTCAATGATCTCATATAGAAATATTACAATGTTAGATTACATATTTATTTTTCTTCGGAGTAAATTATCAGGCGCGGAAGGTCGGACCTTAGTTGCATATTCGTACTAGGTAATTTGTAAAAATGAGGGATAACTGCAGCGCATCACTTTATTCGTAGTGCTGTATTATTGCCGATAAATCACCCATAATATATTCATAAGTACGCGGAAGGTGGCACCATGTTTTTTACTTTCTTGATAAACGTCTTCCAATTTGTCATGCGTACACTGTAATGATTCAGAGAGCTTTTGTACAGAGACAATACACCACGGTGAAACATCGATGAGTGAACACTTTCGGGAAATTTGTGACAATGATGTGGGTTTTCACTTCCGGAAAAATGTTTTAGAAGCTTATTCCTGTGGTCTTTGTATAGAAAATACTTTCAAAAGATTGAATTTATAATAAGAGCTGTTCAACGCTTTGGTTTACCAATGACAATATTCAGCTTGAATTTATTTATTTTAAAACAACTAAAACTTTGACTGTAATATTACTTAACATCTAAAGCTCTATATTCTCTGCTTATCCCTAAGCGATGCAGACGTGTGTATGTACACACACACTCACGTCTGGACTTCGAATGTGCTACGAGTACTACCATAAATAAATAAATAAATAACACCCAACAGTCACACACACATAGCCCTGACCGCACAATAAGATACGAGTCTTGTGTCGTATGCATCAGGAACTACGGGAGACTTACGGTCTCACAACACTCAGATCCGAAACAAATATTTGTGGATCAGTGAAAATATTTGTATCGGAGCGGTGATCAAACCTGCGGCCTCACATTTCCTATATACTTTACATCTAACATATTTGTCCTCATATTATGCGTAGCGTAAATTTCCCCAATATGTCTTAGTTTAGCCTTGTAAACGTATTGGAGATATCCGGGACGCCTTGTTTATTGTCATTTCAAAACGTCTAGGAAAAAGAAGTTTTTTTTTCAATGACTAGGGGCGTTGCCAATGTTTTTCCACAAAACATAAAATAAAAAATAACTTAAAGTCCGACGAATATGAGACATATCTTACTTTCTTCCCCACATTATTCTGCATCGATTGGTATCGGTCTCGACCCCACACCCCCAGCGGTTTCGGAGGAGATAGCGTGACAAGCTTTTGGCAGCGGCGGCGGCGCCAGTTACTTTTTTTTAGAATAGAGAGATACGCATATTACAGTATGTGTGTAAAAGATTTTAATTGTGAACGACGATAATGTTATAGTATATAATATTATCACTTTTTTGTCCTGCACACTATTTCATCAAAAGTTCGGGGAGTTTCAATGTATTTTTTCCGACTTCAGCAAATTCAGCGAAGGCAGTACTACATATAAGTAACAACCACGTATACACAATGGAAACAACGCGTTTCCTATAAATAAATATGTTTTGAACGCGTGAAGGTATTTCCAAAAATGTATTCAACGTGTGAGGGGAGTCGGAGACCATATCGTGAATGTTAATTAGTTCATACTGACGATAAATCTTCGATATAATCTTTTTAACAATAACTTTGTATGATACATGTTTAGATTTGACAAAATGTGATCCATATGTATTATCCTTGATCGATATATGAGTACTCAAAGACTTTAATACATAGACGGGCTGTTCAGTAGTAAAATTGTGTTGCATTCGCGGCCGGCGAGGCGGGAATGACGTCTAAGGCGTGGGAGCGAGAGAAGTTGACAGTAAGCGAGATGGCAATATTAAGACGGCTGTTTTGTTTGGTATTAGTTTTCATTCACCGTAAATGATTTTTGCGATCAAAACCAAGAAATAATATAGTTACTTCCGTTAAATAACTTCAAATTGAATGAATAATATATGCACGTAAATAATAACAATGTTTTATGGGTCACAATAAACAATTTCGTGTTAGTTTATCGAATTTAACGTTCGCAGCTATTCAAACAGCAACAACTGCTCTTGTCGCTCTTTCGCGGGCGACTAAGTGAGTTGCGGTCAATTGACCGTAACTAAGTGCGCAATTTTTTTGTACCACACAGCTTGTCTAGTAGTATATATGAAAGTCTTTGGTAATACTATACTAACCTTATCACGTTCAATACAAAATAGGACGATAAAAGAAAATGCTACTCTTAAAGAGGCAAAAGTATCTATTGCGATGGTTGCGTTGCAAGAATAATGCTGCCATCTCTTACTAAGATTAAACCACATCATAAAAGTGGGGATTTTATTATTGTAACCTGGTACATTAGAATTTTTATGTACTTTGTTTATTTCACGTTTAAAGTTGAAAGATATTTATTCTCAAAAAAGACTACAGTCACTTACATGAGAATACAATTTGCATAAATTGGACGTCGTTCGCACAAGGGTACACTTCTAACACATTCGCCATGTTGGTAACTTACTCGATAAGCACATCAGTATTTGTATAAAACATATTAAGCAAGTTTTACTTTATACTTATGTGTTAAAAGAGTTTACATATCTTATACTTGACGGTATTTTGTTATAAGTATGTGCACCTTCATAAGTAAACCTTTTTTTCCATAATATGTTCTTGTTTTGGGTATTACTTTGTTTATTTCTTTTCATTTTTCCGTTAAAATTATTAGAAATCACATTAATAATTTTTCACATAAGCTTTTCATTATCTGCGTGATCTACTTATTAATAATTTATATTTTTTTTATTTATTGTAATAGCTAATGTATACCTAACAATTGTACTCTTTACACGTTCCCGAACTTCGTTTTTTCGTATCGACTTACAGCATAACCTTCTAGGAATCACACGACATCCTCAACTGAGCTACGAGACACATTTTTCACAACAGAAAACCCCTGACCTGACTCATAAAGACACAAAGAAAGCCGCACATAACTTATACATGCATGAGTGATTAATTTCTCATGCATTATTATTTCGCTTGATCATTATCGCGACAAAGGAACATTTCCTGATACGGTGCGTTGAATGATGCATGCTTTATCTTCGGGTTGTCGTTTATTGTTAATTAATGTTTGTGTTTTTATAATACAACTTATATCGTGTTATTATCAAGAGATTTATGCTATAAATCAGGTATTTTCGTAGCATCTATAGTTTGTTTTCTTTCTTGTTTAAGTAATTAATTCCTTTACCGACAAAAGTAATCGTTTTATTAAATCACTATTTTCTCACTTGTGACATTCTTTCCTTTGATAATTTGATATTCTTATGATAATTCGATAGTAGAAGAGACAGAACACAGGGTGCTAGGTTTTTCGTATGCGAGAGAACGGCTGGGTTGGTACCATTGTTTTGTCTATTTCTGCTACCGGTGTTATCCGGTTTGAAGGACATAGAATTAGTGAAATTACTGGGCATTATGAGACTTAACAACTTATGTCTCAGGGTGAAGAGCGATGTCCAACGTCATGCAATGTCTGTAGTTCAAAGTTCTCTATAGCGTTGCTTCTGTTTATGGGCAGGCGCGGCGCTTACGATCAGGCGAGCGGCCTGCTCGTCTCATCATTCCAGCTAATAAAACAAAAGTAATAATAAATGCACAACAAAATAACTAGTAATCAAAGTTTTTCAATTAAAAAACACTAGTGTGTTCTCCGGCATTGGGATCTGTACCCACTCAATGTAGTGATGAGTATTCTTTTTATCAAAATATAATATGACGAAAATAAGCTCGACAAAGGTTAAGTCGATCTCTACCTACCCCTTCACGGATATATGAGTTCATGTCATGTTCTGATTACTGCTCACAATATTAAATGCTCATCCGTTTGAATTAGATCATAGACAATTAGGGTTGTCAAATTTAATATATTTATTGTAATTGCCTGGTGTATTTGACGATGCTATGTATGTTATGTATACATTAGTTGATATGATTTTTATACATAAGTTTGTTTATTTTGTACTGACTTGTCATAATCGCTATTTTAATTGCCTACATGATTAATAAAACTATTTCATTTCATTTCATTAAAAGAAACACTGCCCATGCTTAGAAACAATAATATTTTTTTGCTTCAGTGTTTCATTAGGTTTTGATAGTTTCGTGTTTCTATTATTTTTAGTTGTTTAGTTTTTTTATGTAATTTTCCTTATATACATTAATCATTCTCAAATAATAAAAAATGTAAAATAAATGTGTAATAAAATTGAGTAAGTGTTATGGCCATTAACCGACCAACCAATGTCAATTTTTAGTAGAAAGCACTGATTCAAAATTGATTAAGTTTTAGTCTTTCATGTCCGGTTTAAACCCCTCAGGGTTGTATTTAAATAAATAAAAACAATTCTATGTCGAATTCAAAAAAATAATTATCCAAATTGGTCCCCATTTGGCAGAATTATGTGTAGTTTATACATAAAAATAAATAATCCGCGTCAAATTGAGATCTTTCTTCGTTATTTCGTTGGTTTACATTTCGTTTCATCTCACAGACACGCCTCACGGTTGCTGTATAAAAGGTCAGAAGTGGAGACGCACTTTAGCAAAATTGACAGCCCTACAGATATTATGCACATCTCATTGTTCGCATCTAGTTTACCCAGATGTGATTCAACGTAACAAAGCTATCAAATCCAGTCGACTGCGTCTGAGCACGCTGGTGTCAGATATGCGATAACCACACACGAAATGTTGTAAAAAAATTATAAATCCACGCATGGTACGCTTTTAGAATATGTGATTTCGGGAATTGTACGAGTATACTAAAGTCGGTATTACTATAGTTCTATTTATACTTTGGCCCTTCGTTTAAGTTATGCTTCTAATGGTCTAAAAATATATATCCAGTTACTTCTAGTTCCAGTAACTTTTCTCGACTGTAGTCATTATATTTGGAATACGTTGTGCTTACCATCAGGTACAGTGTAGTCACTGCCGTGTAAGGTTAAAAATTATACATAATATCCTTCTACCACCTGACCTTATCCCACTCGCAGTGGGGTCAGCGCTACATGCTGTTAACACATGTTACAGAAAGATTGGGTTTGTAATTTTTACGACCAACCGCTTGCCTGACGACAAGCCAACCCCTCTGGGAAGAAAAATATCAATATAAGCTAATTATAGTCTATCATAACACTATAGATGGACAAGTTCGTGCGCGACCGTCCTGCGGGGTACAAGACGTTGAGGGGGGGCGAGGTTCTCTAGATGTTAGCGGGGGCGCCGCAACAAATGCAACCGCCGCAATGTTTCCCTTCCCCGCTGCACAAACCGCCCCCGCTAAATGCGTAGCACCTAGATTGACATTGATAAGCGCAAGTACAAGGAAAACTAGATAATGAAATGCAAATGGTCTATAATGCACCTGTGACCTAATATGATATTACATAAACACCGCTTACATTATAGAAAGTTCATCACTTGGGACGGTACAGTTGTATCGAGGGAAAGTGACGTGTATGCGAAGTCCCTATTGGGAGCGATTACACCGGGGATAGCGCGTAGTCGGATACGAGGCGCGTGCGCAGTTACGCACCCGTTAGAGAGCAGTCTAAGTTATAAGAACAAAGATGACATTTAAATTTAAAAGACTTCTTTAAGTTCATTAGATAACAATGGAGTTCTGCAAAGATCTGACAACACATCGATTTACCTATAAATCGTGTGGATCCTGCCGATTTTGATTTTGTTTGGATGCTATTTTTTATTCAACATAAACAGGTTGCTCACCTGCTTGTTATCGCCACGCCTGCCCATAAACAGTACCATCATTACTCAGACTTTGACGTATGTACAATTTACTGCATATTCCCACAATGCGCCTATCACCACGAGACCTAATATGTTAAGTATCATAATGACCAGTAATTGCACTGGTTTAATATCCTATCACCCGAAACACAACATTACTACTACTACACACTGCTGTTTGAGGACAGACAGTGGTTGTACTAATTACCCAGACAGTCTCTTCCTTTACGTCTACAAGGGACCTAATGACATCGGGTGTTGAATACATGTCCCTGCTTCATTGAAATCTCGTTTCGGCATAGCAATAATGTTGTGTATTATTATGACGGATATCCTAACAATTAATAAACACACGAAAAGTAAAAATATACACTTAATTATTATAGTACGGAACCCTCGGTGCACGAGTCTGACTCCTACTTGGCTGGTATTTTTGATCTTAGAGTCGAGTCAAAAAAAGATTCACACGCTACCTCCTATGCCTTAACACCATTCATTAATGGAAAGCTGGTCACAGTGGACGTGCCCCGCGTTAATAACTCTATGGCAATGAACCTGGCTCGACTGGCTCGTGCGCATGCGCCAGGAAGCAGGCACGTGTTGCACTATGATTAGCACCGCCCGCGCCAGTGGTTCTGGTAATGCGCAACATATATTGCACGTAAGGATTACGTGGTGAGTTATTATGTGAGTTAGGGTATCCATGGTTTGCGTTATCGGTTCATGATTATTGTATTAGAATTTTGTAAGTGTAAGTTTTTAAGATTGGTTTCTTTAAGCAGAATAGTGACATTTCAAACATAATTTATAATTGTTCAGCCATTAAATAGTATGCTTTCAAAAATTATTTCCTTACAAAAAGAAATACGTTGAATATTTTTATTTCTTGGTCACATTTAATAATTACTCTAAAATAAATTTAAAGCCAAGCAAAACCAGGATCGTTCATTAATATTAAATCAATCAAATTTCATTTTATCGTAGGTATATTTTCAGAGTAGACCAGATTCCGACTTACTGAACCAGCAGTTGTAGGATACTGAGGCTATGAACTCGCTTATCGTTTTCATAACCTATTACTATCTGTTCTAACCTGAGTTCAATCTCCAGGTAGGGCAACCAAAATTTGTTAAGATTTAAAATTTCACATTAGCTATTTTGTCGTTTTCCTTGATTCTATAATACGTCACTTTGTATAACTAGTCAGTTTCTTTAATTCATCGTCTCATTCCTAAGTCCCAAAAAAAATGCATTTGTTACAAATTTCCAGGTTCACACAGAAATAAATAAGTTTACCCGAAATTTTAAAACCGACTATGTTTGTTTTGTTTTAGAGAAAATATTATATAGGACAATAAAAAAATGTATTTAGCTGTAAATTATCATCGAAATACATCTTGTTTCGGTGTAATCGCTTCCTACATTTTGCAGTGTACATTTAGACAATCCATTATCCAGTTCGGTGACGCTGCGAAGGCCACTTATAATGCAGCCAGGAAGACAAACGTCTTCCTGCATACAAACCATGGTTTTATGTCACACTATATGAGTTTTTGTCGTAAAAATATGCCATGAGTAAGTACAAGTTAATGGACCCAACATTATATCTTATCTGTATAACAAAGGTGTAAATTTGTACAATGAATTAGCAAGTACTTACTCTTGAAAGATAATATTAATTGGAAAATATATACGGAATGTAATAATAATAATAAACAAACATATATAAAATTCTCGTGTCACAATGTTAGTTACCATACTCCTCCGAAACAGCTGGACCGATTTGTATGAAATTTTGTTTGCATATCGGATAGGTCTAAGAATCGGCCAACATCTATTTTTCATAACCCTAAATGATAAGGGTGACCCATCCCTATTTTTTTTTTTTTTTTTGGCAATTTTATTATTTTTATTATATTATGATGTGGCATTAAAAAAATACATACAACCCTAAATTTTCACCCTTCTACCATCAATCCCTATTTTTTAATAGCGATATTAGTATTTTTGTTAAGCGCGTTTCTCACACCGATGACGGGACTCGCTTGATGCCGCGCCCACCGTTGTCGCCCACTAGGCTACTTTAATCCTGGAAATAGGCATTCACGCTGGCGGAGCCGCGGGCAACAGCTAGTAATGATATAAACATTTTATAAGTAAAGGATGAGTGAAGATGATGTTTTAAGTTATACCTAATATGCAACAATCTACAGAAATATCGTAATTTATTTTTTCTCCGTATGGGTTATGAGACGTTCCATGCTCATAAGCGTTATGCTAAGGAGATCCACGACGCGAAAATTAAAATGCTCCGGTGGATTTGTAACGTTACAGAATCGTACCTAGATGTAACGATTACATCCGTGGCAGCCTAGTGTCTGCGACATGGCAGATAAACTCTAGGAATATTGCTTAAGTTGGTTTGATCCGGTTTTGAGGAAGCCGTAATACATCGCTCGCAAATGCCCCTGCTAGATCGAAGCTGGGAACAAATGACTATGCAGCGGCCGGTGCTGGCTTGACATATTAATAAGAGGTAGACAAGAAAGTCAATGGTCTTTTTTTATTGCATAGGCCGGCAAACGAGCCAGTGGGTCACCAGATGGTAAGTGATCTCCACCGCTCATGTACGCCCATAATACCAAAAGAATTATGGGTGCGTTGCTGACCTTAAAGGATTGGGAAGGGGACGGGGTTTAGGCCTCCAGATATCTCACTCACCGTACGAAACACAGCAGTAAGCTGCTACTTTACGCCGGTTCTTACTGCGGACGATGCACAAGGCCGGGCAATGTGAAAGCGTCTAAGTAGAAATGCGAACAATAGCACTAGCTGGCGTAATACCAAGCAGGACGAAAGATTTTCCTTCCTTACTAGAGATTTTAGACCAGGTCATCGTCCGATTAGGCAATGCATGAAGTTTCTGGTTTAATGATCACTGTTTAACATACATTTTTGTGTGTGGTAGAGCCACGAGAGTGACATAGACTATAGAGTGCTACATACCGTCTCACGCCTGTAATGCCCGAAGGGGGAGGCAGATGTAAAAAAAATAAAAAAATACCGGGCACAAATTCCAGACTCCGGGCTGATACTGAGCTTTTCGTAATAGAAAAAGCCAATATCACCTTTACCGGGGATCGAACCCGAGACCTCAGCGTCAGCCTCGTAACGCGTACGCATTACAACTGCGCCACCGAGGCAGTTTTGTCTACAGCATAAATGGGCTGGCTCGTCCGGGTCGTTACCACTGCCTAACAGAAAACCGGTGTAAAGTAGCAGCTTGCTGCTGCGTTTCGTTCGGTGAGTGACATATTCGGAGGCCCAAACCCCCTCCCCTTCCCAATCCCTAAAATATCCCTTTCCTTTAAGGTCGGCAACGCACCCATGATTCTTGCGGTGGAGATCACTAACCATCAGGTGACCCACTAGCTCGTTTGCCGGCCTATACCATAAAAATAATTACCAAAATCCTGAAAAGCGAAAATTAGGAACAATAGAACCATAATAACAGCTACTTACTTACGACGGTAAACTTTCAGAATAATACGCAAACAGTTGTTGAGAAAGTGGTCCGTACAGCTTCCATTGTACAACTGTATTGCACTGTTATAACTATAACACGCATGATGAACAAACGCTATAGAAACTAGATATCTTGGTCGGCCCCAATGTAAAGCCTTAGAATATTTCTCAATAGATCTTTTAGACAATGTAACCATTGCTCTAGATTTGCAGATTCATCTGTGTACTTAAAATTTACGACATTTTTGATGCAGGTAGGTAGGTACTAACACAATCCATGACGAAAACATGAGTATTTTTTTTAATAAATAAACCTACAGTCACACACATAGTCCTGACCCCACACTAGGTAAACCTCTATCGTGGGTATCAGGAACTACGAGGCACTTGCGGTCACACCTGAAACACCCAAACCCGAAACAAATATTCGTGGATCACACAAACATTTGTCTCGGTGTGGGAATCGAACCCACGACCTCATGCTTTGCAACCGGCTACTTGCCCACTGCGCCACGGAGGCTGTCGAATGTTTGTATACATTCTCTGCAAGTTCTATTGATAATTGCATTTCAGTGATCATTGTGAAAAGTGTATAATGTGGTAGAGCAATGGTGTCGACAACTGCTTCAGGATGAATGGGACGGTTCGACCGGGTTGTTACCACTGTCTCACAAAAAACAGATGTGGAATAACAGCTTCCCGTCCCTTTCTCAATCCGTTAATTATCCTTTTCCTCTAAGATCTGCAACACTTCTATGATTCTTCTAGTATTGTGGGTGTTCTTGGACGATGGAGACCAGTGAAATAAAACTAGTTTATACGGATTTTATCGAGGTTTAATTTTTGTTTAGTCCCGACGTTTCGAAAGCTTTTCAGCCTTCATGGTCATGGGAGAGACTGAGGTGTAGGTCTTCTTGAAAAGTTAATGTGCCTACCTTCATTTTAGAACTATACATTTATTTTTAAATTATTTAATAAGTTAGTTGACACCAGTCTGATCTATGCAGAAAGAGTTCACAGTGTCTTGAGGTCTGGCAGTTGGTTAAACTAGGTTTATTTCAATGTGTAATATTCGCGTTAACATAAGAAATCACAATGGAGATCACTTACTACCAGGTGACTCACTCGCTCGGCTATTGGCCTACACTATAAAAAACATTGATTTCCATAGTCTCTTATGTTACACTGCAATGACCTCCCTTTTCTTAGAAGGAAGAGCTATGAACCAATAATGCGTTACCCTCGTCCAGTGCGGTGCGGGAAAAACCTTTGCAAGGTTATTAATTTACAAGAAATGGTTGTAAATAATATGCCATCAGCAATTTAATACTTATTATGCATAATATTACGAGTTGTTATTTATAAAATATTTAAATAAGCGCATCTTTAAACTAGTATTAAAGAAGTAAATAGTTACAAAATGGTAATATCGCAGAAAAAACAAGCTAGTTTCGATTACGCAGAAAAAAATCCTTAATTATTTACATCCCAGCATTTGTTAACGTATTTGAAATATCCCTGTTATTACATGCATATTATATGTAAGGCATATTATGTTAAGAAATAAGTTTTTTATTTGTTGTATATTTCAAAGTATTGATAAATCCGATATGTTTAACATTTTGATCACGGTTTTTGATTTTAATTCGTTCTGACTTAATATTTAACTTCGTTTAACGCACTGTGAAATTTCGCTGCACCGAGAACATAAACACACGTGACAACTTCCATTACACTGCTCACTCATAATGCCTAGTAATTTCACTGATTTCAATGTTTGCGGTAGAAATAGATATAGCTTTAGGAACAGAAGCGATGGTTCCTTCCTAGAAGGCCTGTCTCACAAGAGAGACCTTTAATATCTCGACATTAATGATTTTGATATCCCGGTATTCAATTATACGATCAGATTTTATTATGAATATGTATAATCCACAGTTACGACGTAATTGGGTATTAAACTATCCTATTCTCAACCGGTGATCATCGCTCCTCAAATCTTAAAAAACAACACATACCTATAAACATATTGTTGAGTTACTTAGCATCCGAAGCACGTATGAAGTTGTGTACTGAATACCTGATGCAGGATAATACGGTACACTATAGTGATGGGAATCGAGACATTTTTAACCGACGAACAACACGGAGGAGGTTCGCAATTTGTTTGTTTACATTTTTTATGTATTTTTACACATAACTCCGCTAAACGTGGACCGATTTGGATGCTTAGTGTTTATTTTTATTCGATATAGTTTACTTCGGCGGTGGTCCAATTTAAATTCGAATAAAAAAGATGAATATAAGCTCGACAATTCATGGATCCACTTATGGTTGCACCTCTGCCTACGACTTCGGAAATACATATGTGAGTATATATTTATATACATACATACGCTTTCACGACTGCCTCAGTGGCGCAGTTGTAATGCGTACACGTTACGACTGAGACTGAAGCTGAGGTCTCGGGTTCGACCCGGGGTCGGGTAAAAGTGATATTGGGTTTTTCTATTACGAATTGCTCAGTATTAGCCCAGAGTCTGGAATTGTGCACGGTATGGCGATAGGCTCGCTCCCTATCACATCATGGGACGGAAATACGCTCGGTGAAATGTGGGTTACCTCTTAGGGGATTATATATATATGAATGTAAAAAAATCATTCGGAACGAAAGGGAAGGGTTTTTTTACACGTGGAGAGTTATTCGTCTGGTCAAGTAAAAGCGACTTATTGATATGAACTGTATTCCGATAATTAGATAAAATCCTGAATTTTGACACAATTTCACTCGAGTGTCTGGTAAACTCGATTACATGGCAATTCGGTTTGCGTAGATTTTTTCGCATCACTATGTAAGTACACTCACCGTTAACGCGTCGATACTATCTGTTTTGAGAATTTTTACCTACACAATAGACTTTAGGTTAGGTCTAATAGATGCTTATTATTTAAATTCATGCCGCGTTTACGCATCACTTTTGGTAAAAATTGTGTTGGTGTATTTTTTCTGTTTTAACAATGTATGTTGATTTAAATCCTTAGTTTGTTTTTAAGTAGAGTATTTTTGTGTGACTTATTTAGTAGGTTAAAACATGTTAAACTTCATATTGTGGTAAAGTAATGGATCTGTTTGCGTTTGAGTTTGCCCAGGGCTATAAAGATCAGGTGGCACGATTGGTGAGGGTTGTAAAATTAGTCTGCAAATCATAATCAAATAAATAGGTCACCAAGGGCACTTTTACACATTATAAGAATCTGTCGGTGCTTCGGAAATACTCACTGAGAGGCTAGCACGAACAACTTGCGAAAACGTATTCGAATCGAAATGTCAAAAATTTGTTTGAAAATTCATACAAATGCTAACGTTCCTAGCACGAAGCTCGCCCCTCTGGTCTGAGATGTAGCACCAAGAAACTCAGCCTATTCAAAAGAATATTTTTGTCTTTTGCTATACTCATTTTCAGAAAATGACAAAAACAAGATTGATGCTTTACATTTTATTATGTCTAATAAAGATAAAAAATGGGTTCACTTCCGAATTTGTATCCTGTATGAGGATAGGCTCGTCGACTATATTAGGGGACGAGAATATTATAATTGTTGGTGACACTAGTCATGGAGTCCCTCGTAGTTCCTGATACCCACGATACAGGTTTACCTAGTGTGGGGTCAGGACTATGTGTGTGACTGTTGAGTGTATTTATGAAGTAAAAACTTCTTTAGCCGTGTTGGGCACTTTTAGGTAGGGGAAAATCTTATGGGTTCGCATCACCGACACGCTCATGACGCGCAGCGGCCGTGTTTTGTTTGATTATTATTTGAATCGTTTAATTGTAGAATCATTGTGCAGTACAATAGTGAATACTAAAAAATCATATAAACATGCATATAATTATTGCTCGGAGTGTCAATAGATGTGAAAACCAGATTGATGTTGATAATTTTAATTTAAACATTATTAAATTTCAAATTTTTATCCTAAAAGTTCTAAGTTTTCACTTCTATCGGCAGTCTCTACAACAGCCAATTTTTTTTATGCGTGGCTATGGGTAATAGTTATTTATCCATAGACTATCCTATTCGGCAAAACATCTGCAATGGTATTTACGATTCTTTACGTGTTTGTGTTTTCTATAATTCCGACAAACAGTTTCGATGTAAACTAATTTGTAAGTATGATTTTGTTTATCATGTTGCACGGGATATGAAGAAAAATGTAACTATATTATGGGTCTATTTCATAATATTCGAGTGATTTAACTACCAAATTAACAATTAAGGCTCACTTGCACGACGATCATAAATCGAGATTTACCACTAAACTTATTTACTTAAATAAGTAATTTTTCATTCGATTTGACGTTTCTTAAACAGGTTTAGTGGATTAAACTCGATTTAGTATCGTCGTACAAGTCGGCCTAAGACAGCTATTTTTGAAAGTACATATTTCTTTCGATATTTAAGGGTGTCACATTTTTAACCATCTCAAAAAAACAAAGGTTCTCAGTTTTTGTTCACCTCTTGGGGCTGGTTTCAAACCTGCGACTTTCGTCTCGACAGTCCGTACCACTCCCCGCTGAGCTGTCACTTATAAACGAATAATTAAAATGCACTTTATGTATAAACATCGTATATAATGTTTGTGAATCATTCTGATGTAACTAAATAGCATAATTACACCATAGAGTAAATGCTAATAAGTGAATACTTAAGGACAATGTTTATAGAGGAACACGTGCTGTCAAGATGTCATCAGGAATATTATGTTAATAAATCCGAGGTAATAAATTAGTGAAAGCAGATAATTTATTAGCTAAATGGGCGACTGCAGTCAATTTAACCGACTTAAAAAAGGAGGGTTTGAGTTACTTATATAAAATCCACCAACTTAATAGTTATTCGGATCCTAAGGAAATTATTATGAATAATTATAATATACCTTGGGTAGACTGGTACAGCATACCTTTGGTATTAAGTCCACGTTTAAATTAATATAAGTGTAAAAAGTATAATAAAATAAAAATGAATCTGCTGCTTGGCGGCAGCAATAGATAAAGTACAAAACTGCCCTACCACGTAGTGATGGGGGGGGGGGGTATCGTAGAGCTAAAAGCTCTTCAGTTTTTGATACCAGGGGATCTTAACATTGGCTAAATATATGTGGGTTGTTGATGTATTTATTTATTTAAGTCTACGTTGCTTGTACATAAATATTTAATGTTTTAGTATGCGATGTATCAGCTTGGCGTGCACCACGCCACCACGCCTCAGACCCAAATACTTTCGAGGGGAAAACTGCCGGATCTCAATCACAGAAAGGAGAGAGCTCCTTTCTTTGCAAATCACTATCGAAATAACTTTGATTTTGAACTTACCCTATTTAGTAGAAAATGTAATATTGTGTAGTACGCCCTCAGCATGATCCCTCAGAAATAGATTTCTGTCCACATTTTGTAAGTGGTAGAGTCATGAGACAGTTTTGTCTACAGTGTGAATGAGCCAGCTCAACTGTGATTGTACCAATATCTCAAAAACCGACGTAAATTGACAGTCTTAACTTTTCCTAAGCGAACGTTTCTTATGGCTCGAACAACCCTCTTTTCCTTACCCTTCTAAATATCCTTGGAAATACTGGAATTGGAATATCCACTTATGATCGACGAAAACGAAAGTTTATTAATCACAAGTGTATTACAATATTTTATTTCACCCAAATGATGGAGATTTTTGACAGTTTTGTCCGGCGATATTAATTTCAATGATGGTAGTCTACCATAGGTCTATAATAGCCCTATATTGACAAAATTATGTTGGCACTAAAACAAAAGCGGCTTGTCATTTCACCGCTCAACAACCCATGCGAATTTTATTTCAATGCACGTCATCTCTCTTAGTATACAATTTTATAGAAAGTGAAATTGTTCCGGCCGCGCGAATATTGTTATTTGCGATTTCCGCCGCTAGAGGGCGTCGCGGAAGCACGCGGTTCAGCCTTCGATTCCTACTTACTGTATATAATTTCTTTATAACTGTTATTTGAATGTAATTTGTTTTGTATGTGTATTTACTTATATAATAACGTAACCTAAGAGTTAAACTACCCCGTAAATAAACATCATACATACATACATACATACGCACTCACGCCTGTAATCTCCGAAGCATACACCTCTACCTAGGTGTAACCAGTACACCCACATTTCGCTGAGCGTATTTCCGTCCCACGATGTGATAGGGAGCGAGCCTACCGGGCCGATACCGGGCACAAATTCCAGACTCCGGGCTGATACTGTGCATTTCGTAATAGAAAAACCCAGTACCACTTTACCCGACACGGGGATTGAACCCGATACCTCAGCGTTAGCCTCAATCGTAATGTGTACGCATTACAACTGAGCCATCGAGGCAGTACGGTAAATAAACATCTCCTTTAAATAGTCCCGGTCCATTCGTGCTATTCACATAATTTCCTCTTCATTGTTATTATAATTTGAGTTAGACCACTCTGGACCTCGCGGCAAATAATGGTTTGATTTCGCATTTTATATCCGATCTGAAACCGCTATAGATGCGATTTAGGATAATGTATATTGCACACCATTATTATAATGGTTTACATTCAAAACGCGCATTCAGAAAGTGAAATTGTACGCGTACGTTACAAAATTACGGTAAACGTTGGTGTGTGATAGATGGATGCGTGGTTTCTATTTTTTTACCGACGATAAAATCTGAGGTTCTAAGGTCCATATTATAGAATAACACTCAAGTTTCTAAGTGTCGATTTTAGTACACGTGATTGGTCTATTTTTGGCGCCAAAATTATTATTATAATTATTAATTATTTGTTCAATTCTGTTACTAACAAGTATAATAAAATTTTAGACTTAACATTATGTAACCAAATGGCTACTGTGATGGAATGCTTAGATCCTTTAACCCCAATCGATGCATACCATCCAGCACTTCTCATATTAATAAACTTTGTTGAGATATCCATTCTTAAATCGGCACCCCGTACACGATATATTTACGATAAAGGGGATTTTCTGTCGATCAACAATGAGCTAGCTAACTTAGACTGGTACTCAGCGTTCTCGCAACGGTCAATGGAGGAATCTATTAATTTCTTTTATAATATACTGTCTAACCTGCAGAATAAATTTATACCAACCAAGAAATCCCCTAACAATGCCTTCCCAGTATGGTACAGTTCACCCCTTAGGAAAGCTATTAAAGAAAAATTTAAATATTTTCGCAAGTTTAAGACGTACGGTAATCAATCGGATCTAACTTCTTTTAAATTACTTCGTGATAGAGTTAAAACTTTAGAATCCACTTGCTACAAAAATTATTTATCTACGACCGAAAAATGCATTGTCAATAATCCTAAGCTATTTTGGACATTTGTTAAAAATAGATCTAAATCCAATGCCACACCCAGCACTCTAAATTATAACGGAAACAAACTCAGTACTGGTGAATCAATCTGTGATGCATTCTCTTCGTATTTTCAGTCGACATTTCTCAGTCCGAAAACTACTCCAGCTTCGCCAATACACCCTTGTTATATTAATTCTGTCCACAACACACTTAATCAAAATCCATTTGGCATTTCTCGGATTGAGGTCAACCCGAAGGATATATCTTTACTTCTTCAAAATCTAGATTGCGCCAAATCCGCTGGGCCTGATAATATATCTCCAAAATTTCTAGTAAACACTGCCAAATACATTACTATCCCTATCACACTATTATTCCGAAAATCGCTCTCTACATGTACAGTGCCTGCCGTATGGAAGTCTGCATTTATTACACCAGTTCATAAGAAAGGCTCTAAATCAGACGTCACTAATTATAGGCCAATATCTAAACTGTGCCTCATAGCTAAAGTATTTGAACGCCTAGTATACAACCAAGTATATTCTTCACTTAAAAATATTTTTAGTCCTGTACAACATGGCTTTCTTAAGGGACGCTCCACAGCTACCAACCTTATACTACTTAATGACTTCATTACGAATACCATGGCAGAGGGTCGACAGGTTGACATTATTTATACGGACTATAGCAAGGCCTTTGACCGTATTGATCACAACATCTTGACGTTAAAGCTCAATAATGTGGGTATTCATGGTGATCTTCTAAGGTGGTTCACTTCGTATATTGAGAACAGATCGCAAGCAGTAGTCCTTAATAATTACATATCTTCATGGGTCCCGGTGCCAAGTGGTGTTCCGCAGGGTTCTTTAATAGGACCATTACTGTTTATTATTTATGTAAATGATATAGATTCATGTTTTCATTCATCTTCTCTTTTGTGTTTTGCGGACGACATGAAGATATTTGCCTCAATCTCATCAAATAATGATAGAATAGCCCTTCAGGCTGATCTGTACCGCCTTGAAGATTACTGTACTATTAACAAATTGGACCTTAATCCTTCGAAGTGTTCAGTAGTAACTTACACGCGTAAGCACTTAACAGTGCCTACGTCTTATACTTTGAATGGTGAATTACTTCCGAAAGAAAATAAAATACGTGATCTTGGTATCGTACATGATTCCAAACTTGTATTTGATGCGCACGTTGACCAAATCGTGACCAAAGCACTTAAATCACTTGGATTCGTTACGCGACTTTCTACATGTTTTTCTGATATCAAAACCCTCAAGATCCTATATTGTACTTTTGTTAGGAGCCATCTGGAATATGCTTCGCAGGTATGGAACCCCCGGTACGAGAAGTACATAGACCGTATCGAAAATATCCAAAAGAAATTCGTTAGATATCTTTGCTATCGCACGAATATACCGTACAAAACTGACAATTATTTTAATTTATGTAGGAAATTTCATCTTCTGCCTCTGGCCAAGCGACGAGAAATAGCTGACATTACTTTCCTTTTAAAAATATTTTCTGATATTGATTGTGCTGAACTCTTACAAAAGTTTTCCCTACATGTCCCTTTTAAAGCTACAAGACATATTCAAACAATTTCTACACCCAATGCCCTTTCTAATTATAGACAGAATAGCTTTATTGTGCGAGCAGGCAGGAAGTTTAATAGTTTAAGTAAGCGGTTTGATCTGGACCTATTCTTTACGAGTGTCAGTTCGGCTAGAAGACAGCTAAGCCTTGACTTTTTCTAATTGTTTTAAATCAAGTGGAGTAGTCGTAGATGTATTCCTTAATACTAGTGACATCCACACTGTTGCAATTTTTGTGATTTTTTGAGTTGTGTGTTTTTAGCATCTTAGTGAATAACTTACAATTCCCTAAATTTTTTACTGATCATTTCCTACGTTTGTTTACGTGTGATGCTTCTTATTCAATCAAATAGTCGTGGAGATCTGTAAATGGCTTAATCTTTTGTACTACTCTGTTATTTACGTTGTAATTTATAATGTAAAAATAAAATAAAATAAAATAAAAATAAAATAAAAACGTTGAGTGTTGTTCTAGAATATGGGCCTTGGTCATATGTTTTTTGATCTTTTTTTATGTATGGTCTGCAACACCCACCCCTGAATATTTCAATTCATTCTTTCACGTGTTGCTATGTTGTGCGTGATTTGTTTATATAGACACTATAACTGCACTGTGCCTGTCTGATAAGTAGACGGCTGCACGTCATTGTCACACAAAAGAAATAACATAATTTTTTTCTTCAAATATATATGGGACCCTATTGTATTGACCACTATTAGTATTTGAAAAATAACTTGGCCGGCCTGAAGTTTTACACGAGTGGAGCGGTAGCCACTATTATGTTCAGAAGCCGTCGATGAGAGGCATAAAGTGACTTAAGTTCATCCCAGGCAAATTATTTTGCACGTATTGTAATTACATCAAAGGCGTCGTAAAATAAAATGAACTATGTTGAACAATGAACATCAAACGCTATAATTTTCTACACATTATAATTTACTGATTGAAGATAGATCAGAATATAATATTTGATTACTTACTCCGTTAGCTGTAGAAAGCGAGAATTAGATTAAACTATATTATATCTACTAATAATAAATAAAATAAATAAATAAATAAATACACCCAACAGTCACACACATAGTTCTGACCCCACACTAGGTTAAACCTGTATCGTGGGTACCAGGAACTACGAGGGACTTGCGGTCCCACAACACCCAGACCCGAGACAAATATTTGTGGATTAGACAAACATTTGTCTCGGTGTGGGAATCGAACCCACGGCCTCACGCTTCGCAGCCGGCTACTCGCCCACTGCGCCACGGAGGCTGTCAAATAATATCTAGACAACAATTAAACACGATATGTGGTACCAATTAAGTGGCAAAAATTTATATGAGTATAAAATTCATGGTAGGTAATTTGCGACTTAAGCGTAATAATATTATATTAAGGGCTAATCCTCACTCATTCGTATAGGAGGCGTGTGCCCAGTAGTAGGACCTGTATAAATACAGGGCTGATATTAAATTCGAATTTAATCCCAGCCCAGTAATATACTATCTCACTGCGTGGCACGTGCATCTTCTACAAATGACAGGGATTACGCCTAGTGTTAGAGATTAGGGTAAACGTAATAACATTTTTTTGATTACCTTGAATGACGAAACGAGCAGGTCGCTCGCCTGATGGTAAGCGTCACGCCTGCCCATAAACAAAAGCAACACCACAGAGAAATTTTAATTACAAAGCACTGCATGGCATGGCTGCGCTCGTCACCCCGAGACATAAGATATTAAGTCTCATAATCATAATGCCCAGTAATTTCACTGGCTACAATGTCCTTCAAACCGGAACACAACAGTGCTTACACACTTTTGTTTGGCGGCAGAAATAGACAATGCGGTGGTACCAATGTAGACGGCTTTTCGCATATGAGGGTCCTGCCACATTTTAAAAGAAATACTTTTCTGAAAGAAATCTCATTAATCAAGACAACAAAACCTCGGAATATCATGTTCTGAGCATCAAGCTGTTTGACCATTTGACAACTTACACCCACCTACGCGCCACCTTGCTCATAATGGAAAAACACACCTGTACATAATAACAAGAATATCTAATTTCCAAACTTTCCATTATTGTAGTAACACAACCCTGTTTTGTTCCAGAGAACGCACAGTGCGATGCTCGTCGGTGCTGATCGGCGCGCTAGGGCTGTCGCTGATAGCTCTGGCTGTGTACACGACTGTTCTGGTGCTCACCGAGTATAAGACCTTACGGCCTTGCCTCAGCGAAGAATGTGTTGGCACGGGTAAGTTCTTGAAGTAAAGATAGGAAAACAAAATCAAACATATTTGATACACATTATTTATGTTATGTATGACATTAGGCTATCGAGAGATGCCATTAGTAGAGAAAGCCTGTGCCCAGCAGTGGGACGTATTCAATACATGGCGGGTATTTTGACAGCCTTCATGGCGCAGCGAGCGAGTAGCCGGATGCGAAGCGTGAGGCCGTGGGTTCGATTCCCGCACCGAGACAAATGGTTGTCTGATTCACAAATATTTGTTTCGGGTCTGGGTGTTGTGGGTCCGCAAGTCCCTCGTAGTTCTTGATACCCACGATACAGGTTTACCTAGTGTGGGGTCAGGACTATGTGTGTGACTGTTGGGTGTATTTATCTTTATTACAATGACCATTTTTCTAGTCTGCGTTTCATTTTAGTATATATGTTATAAATAATCTATACCTATGATATAGAACTATTATAAAACTTAGCAATCTTGCGTCAGTGACGTATTACAACTTTTTATAATATAATTGGTTCTCGACTGAAATTAAATACCATCACATCGCGTCATATAAATGTCGAAGTATTTAAATGGTTCTAGATGATAAGCAAGATATTTCTTGCATTTGAAGCTATTTTAATTATGCAACGATGATGGCAATTGCTAATTATGATAAGTATTTTACATACGCAACTTCGAATGACTGGCATAATATAGTACTTCAGCGTGGGAATAATCTACGACCGTTATTTTATTTAAGTTGTACGATATATTGTCAGAATTGTACGTAGAAATCAATGCGCCCGCACACACCCGGTCACTGTAACTCCTATAACCCAAGATCAACAGTGGCACTCATTTTGATAATTCTGAGCAAAGAAGATCCGCAGGTCTCCGGAAAAACTAATATGCCTAATCCACAATCAAGATAAAAACGGGCCGAATCGAGAACCTCATCCTTTTTTAAGTCGGTAAAAAAGTGCAATAAATTGGAATAATCGGCACATTTTCTAAGACAAGTATATTCGCCCCCTATCACATAAGGGACGGAAATACGCTCGGCGAAATGTGGGTGTACTGGTTACACCTCTGCCTACCCCTTCAGGGATTGTGGTGACAGTGGTAACGAGTCGGTTGATGTTGTAAACAAAACTATTTTCCGCGTGGCTCTAACACTCAAAAAAAAGAACCGTAATCAATCCAAAGAAGCCATAGAGGGCGTGCCTACCGCAATAGTCACAAATCGAAGTCGGAATAATTATTTTCTCCATATAGAGAAACCCTTGATGGACTTAAGTAACTGTTTTTGAAATTCGAATATTTCACATGATTTACGCCGAATAGGAATTCAATGAAAATGAGAACGTCAGATATCACATCATGGGTCGAAAATAACTCGGTGAACCGAGGGTGCACTTGTACATTGATGTAGGTGTGAGCTTGTGTTGCATTTATTATAGTACATAATGGTAGTGTAACCTACATTCCAAGTGTTCTCTATGTACTGCGCCGTTTTCGAAGGAAAATCGTTATAAATGTATTAAATAATTTGACGCACACGCTATTATTTTAAAGCGCAGTATATTTTTATTAGCACTGCGCAACTTGTTCCCTACATGTGGCATAGGAGATTAGTAAACATACGAACCAAATGATTTGTATATAGATAAAGTTTATAAACAAACAGCTCTATTGTAAGGAGTCAGTCTAGCACCATGGCTGTTCCAACGGAATTTGTTTACAAAAGTTACTTTATTTTTCTTATAATTTTTGTTGTGTTTGGTTCGCCAGTTCTGGATCCTTATGAAGTTTGTAAGTACTTGAAAGTGCTCAAAAAATATTTTTTATTGGGATTACGTTCCTCTGTCAAAAGTGTTGAATATGGTTAAGGGCTATCAGAAATTTACTATGTTACAAATAAGTAAAAAAAAACGAACTAAAATAAAATAGAATACTATTTTATAAATTAGAATGTTTTCTAGGTAGTTTATATATTTGTAAATTCTGCGTACATTCATGAATATTCTGCCACCACTTTTGATTTTTAATTTTTTGTACGTGTTTTGAATTCCAATTATTACGGATATTGATGATATCACAAAGACCGAACTTCAAATACGAATCAATCTTGATTAAAGACAAATTAATAAAGTGTATTATCGTAATCTTAACTGTTCATTACTTATTCAGTTCGTGCAATTTTTTTCACCCAACAATCGCACACTTAGTCCTGACCACACACTAGGTCAACGTGGGTATCAACAACTACGAGGAACACGCGGTTCCACAACACTCAGACTGGGAACAAATATTTGCGGATTACAAACATTTGTTTCGGTGCGAGAATCGAACCCACGACTTCTCGTATCGCAGACGGCTACTTGCCCACTGCGCAACGGATGCTGTCATGATCATAATGTTCGTGTCTTGTTTTTACGCCACCCCGCAGTGCTATGCAGTAGTTTCTAAGTCGCAGTTATGTGTGGTGTTGCTTCTGTTTAGGGACAGGCGAGCGACCTGCTTGCTCATTTCGTCATTCGAGATAATAAAAATATATATTTTATGGGCAAAGGATCGATTTCCCCATGTCCTTATTCTCTGATAGGCATGAACTGAACTCTTCTTCTACTTCCACTTATCCTGGTCGGTGGTTTTTTTTTAACACATGTTACAGAAACATTTGGCTTGTAGTTTTTACGACCTCTAGGGAGTACTTAGACAAGAACCAACAATCAACCAAAATTCGTTCTTCTACAGCTTCAAGAATCCTGCTAGCCATGAACAAGGACGTGGACCCGTGCCAGGATTTCTACGAGTTTGCATGCGGCGGATGGATCAAGAGGAATCCTGTCCCAGAGTGGTCGACTTCCTGGGATCAACTAGCCAAGTTGAGGGAGCAACTGGTCATCGACTTGAGGGAGTTGTTGGAGGACGCTAACGATGATGGTCTACCTAAGGCTGTTTTAAAGGCTAAAGCATTGTACAGGACTTGTATTAATACCGGTAAGACACTGATTTAAAACACGATGATTTATCCTCCAGCGCCAAAAGAGGGGTGTTGTAAGTTTAAAGCTTTTGTTTGTATTTGTTATCTTGGTCCCAAACGCGTGGACAGTTTTCATTTGACAGCCGGTTTAAACGAGATAGCTTTTTGTTATATTTGTAAAAAAATCTGGTCAGTCTGTTAGAAAATATATATTACTCTATTATAAACCATACTCGTATTACTGAATCATACCTTCTAAGGAAGTATGTCTTTTTCTATATAAAATACCTTGTAGTAAATATCTAGATATTTTCCTACTTGTATCTGAAGAAATCTGAGATCATCGCCGAAAACGAATTTATAGGCTTATTCAAAAGGAGCTACTGCAACCTATAGGGCCAAACAAAGTACTGATTCGAATAATTTGAAGCTTTATTTGTTAAGTGCAATATTTATCAAAGACTTAAGGGTTTTACTGGTCTGCTTTAGAGCTCTAGAAAATACACAATTATATTATACCTTTTAGCATAAGCCTAGCAAACGAGTCACTGAGTCAGATTATCATAAATTATCATAAATTATCTCCACGAACATCACCACACGATCATAGTCCACGAACATATTACCAGAAGAATTTTAGGTGCGATGTCAATCTTTAAGGATAAGAGGGAAGAAGATCACGAAAGGTAGAAAGATTTTTAGGGTCTTTGGAAATATCACTCTCCATACCAAACATTTACAGATAAACTAGAAGAAGACGGTATCAAACCAATCGAGAAGATCTTGCAGAAGCTTGGTCTACCTCCCCGTCCTCCCGTGCAGGCGAGCGAGAACTTCACGTGGGAGGTGACCGCAGGACGCGGCCGACGCATGCTCGGACTTAATGTGCTGCTCAGCGTACAAGTCGCTGAGGATGTCAGGAACACCAGCAGGAACCGAGTCGTGGTACGTAGCAGTTCTAAGATTGTATCTATGGGACACAGGCCTCTCATTTATTTAGCATGGAGTAATTTCAGAGAATCTTAATGAACTTAGTTTGCCTTACTACTAGACAGACACTTTACCCATAGTAATGGGGTTTGGGAGAGGTGTTGACCATGATTCTACCACACTGGTCTAATTCTGGTTTATAAATTGTCATTTGTGTGTTGGACGGCAGGAGTTATTTAGGAGGGTTTAAGGGTTTGGCTAAGATTCTAAAATATGTTCCCTTCCACACACCGCTTTCATTTTTAGACATGCTCTCTGAAAGCCTGGTTGATCTAACCTTAAAATTTACTATAAACCATGAAATTCTATCTGATAACCAGGTAAGACAATTCTTGGAAAACTATGATTTTATTTGTTTGGAGTCATCAATTCATGCTCTTGTTGCAACTCTACCTACCTCTTCGGGATTACGTGACGGTATGTTATGTTATCACTGATAACAATCAAAAACCGTTATTGCGTGATGAAGTTAATATGGTAACTTTGTATAATGATCATATAATTTTGATTTAACTGGTTACTACCAACTGCCACTGCAGTACACCCATATTGCATCGATAAAGTGCTAAACGGTTCCGAGAGATCGTTCGACCTTTTTGGTCTAATACGCACGAAATATCTAGCACTGACTTTATGAGGGAAGAAAGCTAAATTGGTTGTTTCTAAGAGTTTGCTTCAGGGGCTGCGTCTATTACTTTTTAAAATGTATTTTGAGTGGTAGAGCTACGCTCTAGACAGTTTTGTCTACAGCATGAATGGGCAGGCTCGTCCGGGTCATTACCACTGTCTCACAGAAAAACGACGTAAAGTAGCAGCTTGCTGCTGCGTTTCGTACGGTGAGTGAGATATCCGGAGGCCAAATCCCCTTCCCCTTTCCTTTAAGGTCGGCAACGCGCCCATGATTCTTTTGGTATCGTGGGCGTACATGGGCAGTAAAGATCACTTATCATTATGTGACCCACTTGCTCGTTTGCCGGCCTATGCTATAAAACACCGCCAATCTATTACCTACTTTGTTTAACTAATTTTATTATAATTTACTAACACCCAAACTACACAAATAATTTTCTTCTCAGATCGAGCAAGTATCCCCAGGATTCAGCGAGCGCTACCTACTCCAGCCATCGCAGTTTGCTCACGAGCTCGAGCAGTACCACAAGTATATTAAGGCCATGATCGCGACAGCTGACCCAGACACTGATGCGCAGAAATTCGCTGATGATATTGTGGAGTTCAGCAAGAGTCTTGCCAAGGTGAGTTGTGAATGTATGGAGATAAATGAGTTTTATGTCTGCGAGCAGATGGCATTAATACATTTTCCTTAAATTATTCTTCTTTATTCATTATCTTTATCTGTGAGAGCATAGAATTGTGATAGTAATTTTTTTTGAATTGTATTCGGTTCGGACGAACGGCTAGTTAGAATTATAAATCCGTGATATTATGTTCATATGAATTTTATACTTAGCCATATATCAATGACATTTAAGAGTTTTACTAGCTGTCTCGTCCAAACTTTCATTAATTGATTAGATACTTACCAACATCACGCTTATTGTTTGCAGATAATGACCCCAGTGGAGGTGAGACGCAGCGGCACTCACTTGTTCCATGAAGTGAGCGTCGATCAGCTGATCCAGGGGTCAGGGGGAGGACCAGCACAGTGGAAGGAGGTACATAACATACATAGTATCATTAAAATACACTGGGCAACTATAAATTTTACATTATTTTTATTATGGAATAGTCCAGAATTGTTAAGTATTATTATAATTTTTTCTTCTTATTTATAGGTCGATATGGACCATCGGCATTTTATATGTTTATTTATATTGGTTTGTGTTTCAGCACGACTGGGAGCAGTACTTGAAGCTGGTGTTCGCTAACACGAGCGTGACGTTACATCCGCAGCAGGATCGAGTCATTGTCATGGACCTGCCTTACTTGCAGAAACTGGCCGTGCTGCTCACAGAAACTGAACCTGTTGTTATTGGTGAGAATCTTTAATAACATCTATTAGTATAGGATCCCGTCATACAAGTGACGAAGACGAGTGGTAGAGCCACGCTGTAGACAATTTTGTCTACAGCATGAATGGGCCGGCTCGTCCGGGTCGTTACCACTGTCTCACAGAAAACCGACGTAAAGTAGCAGCTTGCTGCTGCGTTTCGTACGGTGAGTGAGATATCCGGAGGCCCAAATTCCCCTCCCCTTCCCAATCCCTTAATTATCCCTTTCCTTTAAGGTCGGCAACGCGCCCATGATTATTTTAGTATTATGGGCGTACATGGGCGGTGGAGATCACTTACCATCAGGTGAATTCGGGACTGATTTTTCGCAGGCAACCCTACACCACCGTGTTCATAATGAAATAATCTTTATTTTCATCTAATTTTTATTCAATAATCAGACCATTGCAAAATGCTAGTATGCCATATGCAATATAGTTATTGAAATATTAAATTAAATATAAAATACGTTTCTTGACTGCCTTGGTGGCGCAGTTGTAATGCGTACGCGTTACGATTGAGGTCAACGCCGAGGTCTCGGGTTCGATCCCCGGGTTGGGTAAAGTGGTATTGGGTTTTTCTATTACGATATACTCAGTATCAGCCCGGAGTCTGGAATTTGTGCCCGGTATGGCGATAGGCTCGCCCCCATCACATAAGGGACGGAAATACATTCGGCGAAATGTGGGTGTACTGGTTACACCTCTGCCTACCCCTTCGGGGATTACAGGCGTGAGTGCGTATGTATGTAAAATACGTTTCATCAAATAAACATCTCGGTGAAGGTCGTTGTATGACGGGATCTTACACTATATACGGACAGCCTCTGCACACGTTACAATACAAACTCACAAATGCTGCGACATTGACGTGACCATTGGTTTGCATTACAAGATGGTAGGTCCCTCGTTTGCGAGAGGCCGGCTGGGTTGGTACCACCGCTTTGTCTATATCTGCCGCCAAACAACAGTGTGTTCCTGTTTGAAGGACATTGAAACTAGGGAAATCACTGGGCATTATGAGACTTAACACCTTATGTCTCGGGGTGACGAGCGCAGTCCAGTGTCATGCAGTGCTTTGTCATTTAAAGTTCTGTGTAGTGTTGCTTCTGTTTATGAGCAGGCGTGGCGCTTACCATCAGGCGAGCGAAGTGCTCGTCTCGTCGTTCAAGCTATAAAAATATTTTAAAAAATCAGGACACGCAGAACATACAAATACTGAATTGTATAGCACTACCGCATGATTATGATTGATAATCCTCTTTATCTTCACTTTAGATAATTTAAAACAAAATATTACTAACTAGCTTTTGCTCGCGGCTCCGCCCGCGTGAATTGACTTTTCCGAAATAAAACGTAGCCTATAACCGTCTCCAGGGTCCCATCTATCTTTACATCAAAATTTATCAAAATCGGTTCAGTGATTTAGGCGTGAAAGCATAACAAACAAATAGTTTTTTTAATAAAATGTATCCTATGTTACTTCTTATACCTCCAAGAATATGTGTACAAAGTTTCATGATGATCGGTTAAGTAGTTTTCGCGTGAAAGCGTAACAAACAAACTTACATTCACATTTATAATATTAGTATGATTATTTTAGTCTATACATTCAACAGAACCAAGCAAATACAAACTTCACTTACATGAGTATTTAATCCTTTCCAGAACGCTTCATATGGTGGAGCGTGTTCTCAACAGTGAGTCCGATGACCCTGAAGGCGTTTAGGGAACTTGGCTTCGAGTTCTCAAAGGCAGTGTTTGGATTACAACAGCGGACCCCACGCTGGAAGAGTTGTACTGCCAATGTGAATGCTAACTTCGGAGTGGCGCTCAGTTATTTGTATGTGAAGAGACATTTCGACCAGGACTCCAGGCAGAAGGTATGAATATATAGGCACAGTCTTTGGAACACTTTATGAGTGCTAGAGCCACGCTGTAGACACTTTTGTCTACAGCATGAATGGACCGGCTCGTCCGGGTCGTTACCACTGTCTCACAGAAAACCGGCTTGAAGTAGCAACTTGCTGCTGCGTTTACGGTGAGTGAGATATCCGGAGGCCCAAATCCCCCTCCCCTTCCCAATCCCTTAATTATCCTTATCCTTTAAGGGTGGCAACGCGCCCATAATTCTTTTGGTATTGTGAGCGTGCATGGGCGTTAGTGATCACTTACCATCAGGTGACCCTCTTGCTCGTTTGTCGGCCTATGCAAAAAAAACACTATAAACGAATGTGGGTTATAATAACGTACTAACGCCCGGTTTCTGAAAGGCTGATCAATGTTAAATTAACTAATCAACTGTCAATTCTCATGTCAAGTCAAAATTGAGTTGCTAGAAGCGTGATCAACGCCTTTGATTTGAAACACATGTTAGCTTACATAACTTTCAAATTAATATGAAAAATCGTATGTCAAACGGCACTAAAGAGAGACCAAATATTATAACTTGTTTCATTAAATAACGTTTCAGCAACTCGTATTGATTTGACAGCGGTGTCAAAATCAAAGTTCTGTTAGTTGAATGTAGATTTGATCAACCTTTCAGAAACCGGGCGTTAGACTAGTTATAGCAACTGCTGTAGCCAATACGTTACTACTAGTAGTTATTAGTAGTAGTACTAGAAGTAACAGTTTATTTAATGTACCTTTATAATAACGCCAAAGTAGCTGTCAGATCTATATTTGCGCACTCTCAAATCTATTTACTTTAATGTCGTTTTCTTCTTCATCTACTGTATTGATATTAATGCGTCTGTTTTTGCCAGGCGTTGCGACGAGCGATTTGCTCGTTTCATCATTCATGCTATCAAAATACTACAAAATCTCTTGATACTGTTTTGATATTTGACAGGCAATAGAAATGATAGAAGACGTGCGAGAGGCATTCGCAGAAACAGTTCAGCAGCTCGAGTGGATGGACTCCACCACCAGGACCAAGACCCTCAACAAACTGAAGGCAATCAGAAACTTCGTCGGCTTCCCTGCGTGGCTACTTACTAATGAAAAACTTGACAAACATTACAAGCATGTGAGTGCCACTCATATAATTTAACTAGCTTCGCCCGCGTGATCTGCCTTTTCCGGGATAAAAAGTAGCCTATGTCATAATCCAGGTCATGATTTGCCTGTATGCCAAATTTCATCCAAAACCGTTGAGCTGTTAAAGCGTGATTGAATAACATCCAAATTGGAAAGGACTGGAGGAGTATACATTGGATCTCAAAATGTTTTACCTTACGAAACTCAACAGCAGGCTGTATCTATCACTTCATTGTGATATTCTGTGAAACAGTGGTACCACACCAGTCGAGTTATTTATGTCTGCTTTACTACATTTTATTGCTTGTTTCTAGTTCTATTGAATGTCTTTCTGCCAGCTCTGCTCTTTGGGGTGAATGTTTATTTCAACTTACAGGCGGAAGTGGCAGAGGGTAGTTTGTTCGAGACATATTTGAAGCTGACGTGGGCTGCTGTCAAGAAATCTCTGGAATCTCTGAGGGAAAAGCCAAATAGAGACAGGTGAAGTAGCATATTCCTTTTACTAAGAACTGCTTACAAAGACTTCATTTGAGATTTTATACATATAAAAGTCATGCCGTTTTTTTAATACGTACCTAATCAGTGTTCAATTAGATTCTTCAGTTATCCAAAATGTCTTATGGTAGTAGTTGCTTGCGGCCCCGCTCGCGTGAATGTCTCTATTCAAGATAAAAAGTAGATTGTCTTAATTCAGATCATGATCTATCTCTGTACCAAATTTTATCCAAATCCGTTCAGCCGATAAGACCTGACTGATTAATGAACATAAAAACTTTCACAAGAATTATAAAGAAGAACCATTAAATAACGAGACAAGTAGATGAGGTGCCCTCACCCCGAAACATAAAACATTAAGATTTAAATGGCCAGTGACGTCACTGGCTTTAATGACCATTACACCAGGACACAACAGTGCTTACATAATGCACTGTGTAAACAACGGAATGAATAAATACGCAAGTCCACACATCGAAAATAATTGTATTGCTTGCGATGAAAAAGATTGCGTGCTGGCTCTTGCAAAGATTCCGAGTTGACAACCTAGTTTTTACAATATTCTAGAAAACGACACTTCACATAGCCCAAAAAGGTTAGAAGGCACATAAAACTAAGTCAAATAGAAATAGATGGCGCTACCCATTAACGGAGCAAACACTAAAAATACAATTAAATTATATTATGAAGTACAAAACTAAGTGTGTCGCCAACAAACTGTGTTATTATAACTACTACTTATATTCATCTTTTGTTTTATGTCGTACTGCAGCATGTAGCTGAATGAGGGGCCCATGTTATTGTAACATATTAGTTCTTGTTTAATTTTTGTTTGGTTTTTCAACTCTGTAATTATTGCTTCAATAATAAGCTTCTTAGTTTCTTTCATTGTTTCTTCTGCTTGGCGTTATCCAGGCCTTTTCCCAGGGTTTGTCTTTCTACTTATCTTCACCTTATATTCGCCTTAAATTGAACATCCTCTGTAATACTATTGGCTTTCGTATCTTCTTCTAACAATTCAAGCCAGTGCTTGTTGAGGCGACCGCAGGAACATATCTAAAGAGGATTACTGTTATCGGCTTCCTAGTACGATCTGTTATTTGCGACCAACTTACTCCCATGGTTTCCTCCAAACGTGATCAAACTACTTTAAGCGACATTCCTAGAGTTTATCTAGTACGTGAAACAGCGTGTAAGCACTGTTGTGTTCCGGTTTGAAGGTCATTGAAGCCAGTGAAATTACTGGGCATTATGGGACTTAATACCTTATGTCTCGGGGTGACTAGCGCAGTCCAGTGTCATGCAGTGCTTTGTTATTTAAAGTTCCGTTTGGCGTTGCTTCTGTATATGAGCAGGCGTGGCGCTTACCATCAGGCGAGCGACATGCTCGTCTCGTTATTCAAGCTAATAAAAAACAAAAATTAAAACGTGATGGACAATTGGCCTGCCGTGGATGTACTTGTTACGTACAATACGCAGATGTAACGTTACATATGCGTATGTAGTAACGACTTATGATTAAAGTAAACATTTTCATTGTAGATGGGTAGCGACTCCGACAACAGTGAACGCTTTTTACTCAGCAACACTCAATTCAGTCAGTGAGTATACTTTCTGTTCTACCTTGTAAATTGGATTGCTAGAATTTGATGTGGGAACCCTGATTTATATACGGGTAAAAGTCCTAGATAAAGACTGAAATATTTTGTACCAAATGAACAAATGGATCACCTGATAATGATATCGTCGCCGCAATACCAAAAATAGTTGAGGAATAGTGGAGGCGTTGCTGACATTTGAAAAAATGAAAATATCTATATTTAAATAAAGAAAGATACAAAAACATTTGCCAGGGGTTCTCAAATTAGGCGGAGCCTTTCTTGAGAAACCAATTAAAATAATGAAAAAAAATTGTTAGCGTGTGTGAAGTCAATGAGCGTGTGTGTGTTTATGCTTGTGTGGTGTGTTTATGTTTGCGTGTGTGTTTGTTTATGTTTGTGTGTGTGTGTGTGTGTGTGTGTTTATGTTTGTGTGTGTGTGAGGGGGGGGGGGGGGTAATGGGGGTATAATTTGGTGCAACAACTATATGGTTAAGGGGAGAGGGGGTTGAGAGGGAGTTAATAAGTGTCATTGTCGGCTTCCAATTGTCATGTCGATCCAATTATTGCATTAAATTAACATTCATATATTTTTTCAGCGTTCCCCGCTGGTATACTTCAGCCGCCTTTCTATGGAAATGGAATTGAGTAAGTAAATACTTTTGTGATAATATTAGCATGAAATAGTAGTTATAGTAATTTGTGGTAGTTACTCCACAACTCTTTGAACAAACAATAGCTCATTATTAACCGTGTTCAAAAATAAAAGAGGTCCATAATTTGGTCCGTTTTTTAAATATATTATTTTATCTTTACTTTCAATAGATTTGCCGTTTCATGTGCTAGTTACATCTTAACTAATAACATAGCTCACATACATACGCCTGTACTGTAGGGGTAGGCAGAATTGTAACTAATACATACACATTTCGCTTCATATATTTCCATACCATGAAGTGATAGAGGGCGAGCCTATCATCATCCACTTACATAATATAACTTTTAAATAAATAATTATTATTTACAGAGCGATAAACTATGGTTCCATCGGTGCTATAATGGGACACGAAGTTACACATGGTTTCGACGATCAAGGTAATAATAATAATAATACTAGCCCTGTATTAGATACGTCCCACTGCTGGGCACGGGCCTCCTCTACTGAATGAGAGGGGTTAGGCCTTAATCCACCACCCTGGCCTAATGCGGGTTGGAAGACTTCACATACCTTCGAAATTCTTATGCAGAACTTCTCAGGTATGCAGGTTTCCTCACGATGTTTCCTTCACCCTTAAAGCAAGTGATAATTAACAATTAATACACACGTAACTTAGAAAAGTCAGAGGTGTATGCTCTCGGAGCTGGTTTCGAACCTGCGACTTTCGTCTCGACAGTCCCTACCACTCCTCACTGAGCTATCACTGCTTATAAGATCAAGGTAATCAAGTAATATAACACTCTTCTCTATTTAACTTGAAAATGTGTTTCCGTAACTACCCTACGTCAGGGAATGAAGGGAGATCTTCATTATGACAGATGCCGGCAAACGAGGAAGTGGTCAAGGAAGTCTCCTGATGGTAATCTCTACCCCCTATAAACACCCACTATGTCAGAACAAAGGAAAGCAGTTCAGGAAAGTTGAGGATTTAGAAGGAGATGATTTGAAAGAAATATTTTTTTGGGCACCCAAAACCTCACTGTGATATAGTAGTACTACTCTAAGGTAGAGCCGACAGGATGACCTATGAGCTGGATCTCTAATACAATTTTCCTAAACCGGCACAGAACCTTGTGACACTCTACATTCCACATTTAACTCTTACCGTAGATAATACTGTTGGTCTTCACCAGGTCGTAGATATGACGAGGAGGGTAACCTAAAGCAGTGGTGGTCTGCAGCCACACTGGAACATTACCACGGCAAGGTGCAGTGCATCATCGATCAGTACAGCAAGTACCACATGACGCAACTGCCTAACTACACGGTAAGTACTTACACTTAGAAGACATTGTCATTACGTCACAAACCGCCATTGACAGCATACAAAATTGAGTGGTGTGAGGATTGATGGGGCAGGATATTAAGGATCAGAAGATTTATACTGACTGCCTCGGTGGCGCAGAGTCGTCCAACGCTGAGGTCCCGGGTCGGGTAAAGTGGTATTGGGTTTTTCTATTACGAAATGCTCAGTATCAGCCCGGAGTCTGGAATTTGTGCCCGATATGGCGATAGGTTCGCACCCTATTACATCATGGGACGGAGATACGCTCGGCGAAATGTGGGTATACTGGTTACACCTGTGCCTACTCCTTCGGGGATTACAGGCGTGAGTGCGTATGTGCGTATGTAAACTTTAAAACGCTGTTGAAATCATCCATCGGTTTATTACTTGCAGGTGCACGGGTTCAACACCCAGGGTGAGAACATCGCCGACAATGGCGGTCTTCGTGCTGCGTTACGTGCTTATCGACGGTATCTGATACGAACACCACAAGCGGCGAGAGATGTACTACCAGCCTTACCCACATATACACCAGAACAGCTGTTCTTCTTAGGGTTCGCACAGGTAAATAACCACAACAGACAATTGTCAGCTGTAGACAGTTTTGTCTGCAGCATGAATAGACACTTGACGGAGGTGGTACCATTGTATCACAGAAAATAGCCGTGAGGTGGCAAATTGCTATAGTGTTTCCTACGGTGAGCGACAATTTCGGAAAGTCAATCAGTCACTTCTCAATCCTTATTCCTTTCTTTCAAGGTCTGCAGGGCATCCATGATTGTTCTGATATTGTGTCCTAATGCCTTTACGTAAAATTTGGAACGCAGCTACGATTCTTCTGATCTTGTGAATATTCATGGGTGGTAGATTACTTACCATCAGTTAACCCACATGTTTGTTCGCCGGTCATTTGCAATTAAAAAAGTAACGAAGATTAACAAAAGTCTTGTGTCGACAGTATCAACTACGAATAAGTTGGTTCCACAACATCCAAACCCTAATTCAATATATGCGATCATAAAAATTTCAACTAATGATCACTTTTTAATTCTAATAATATATGTTTAGTGACTGCAGGCGCCTTCAGATATTGAAGGTCTTCAGTCTTAAAATTAAATGAAAAACAAAACACATCCTCATTATCCGGTACTAGCTTCAATTTCTTGTACCTTACAATCACAAATCTGTCAGGATCTGTCAGGAACGGGTGCCTAGTTTTTTCGGACACATTATGCGGTCTCCCAGATATAACTTGGAAAGAGTCTTAATATTGGGCCAAATAGAAGGAAAACGCCCCCGGGGAAGAGCGCCAGCTAGATGGTCAGATGCCGTGAAAAGGGCTGTTGGGGGCAGCATATACCAAGCGGTCCAGACATCTTATGACCGCTTAGCTTGGAGGCACATAATATGTGGTCGCGATCCTCAGCACTGAGGGACCGACGAAGAAGAAGACGATCACAAATTATATGACATCATTTCTAATTTTAAGTTTTCTTTACAGATATGGTGCGGCAACTCAACAGTGGGTGCATTGAAATCCAAAATCGTTGAAGGCGTCCACAGTCCGAATAAAGTCCGGGTCATCGGCACTCTGAGCAACTTGGACGAGTTCGCACAAGCATGGAAATGTTCCAAGGGCTCACCCATGAACCCTGAACATAAATGTGTGTTGTGGTGATGTGTTGTACGACACTTAATACATTGTTGTTCTAAATGTTGTCTGTTGGTTTTGACTTGTTGACGACGATGCTTGGAGTAACGTTATAGTGCATCCATTCTTCTTCATCCTGGTGTAATGCTAGCTTATTGGATCAGGATCCGCCTTTCTACTTACAAGCTTCCATTTCGCCGGATCTTGAGGATCCTCTGTAATTAGGGTTACCAGACGTTAAGATTTGTCCTGACATGTTAGGATTTTTAGCTCTGACGATTCTGGCTGGATTTTGAAGATGACAGTTTTTTTAATAATCAACGCGAATAATGAATGTATAATATGTATTTAAAAGAATTACGCTCTCCTTTGAGAAAAAATCAACGTATTGAATACGTGTTATAGAAACGAGCGCGCGTTTGTGGTAATTCAGGACTGTTTTTTCAGAGATTAGGTTTTTCCTGGACTTTAATATGTTTCATGTCGTAACCCTAATAATCCCATTTACATAAGTGTCCCTTTGCTTAAAAAAACATGTAAAGGTTTAAAACACTTGCATTATTTGATTTGATGCATTTTGTCGTGATCCTTATAAGTAACACTAATGGGACAATCAATATTACGGTTGAAACACTTGTTAGAAGGATGGACGATTGTATGGATGCACCATTATGTTAAGTCCTTGGAAGTTATTTTAATTAATGCATTTGAATCACACAAAACGTTAATTCATTTGAATCATACAAAACGTTAATGCAGTTGAATCATACAAAACGTTAATGCATTTGGTATAAAAGCATTAAGTAGTCAGACCCCAAAACCAACTGGCAATCCATACAAAAGTATTGACAAGTGTGAAATGTGCAACGTCATATGTTTCTGGTGCGTAGACTCAAGCAAATGTGATGTTAGATTTAAGTTAACCAAAGACAATCTATATTACCCGTAATGTTACCGCCTTAATTTTAATGTACAAGTATGTTTTATCATTTTTGTATCACGAAATTGTTAAGATGTGTGAATTTAGAAATATGACAACTTAGAATAATTACTTATGGAAAGTAGATGTCCAAACAACGCATCCTCACAATCCTGCCTCGACCTGCCTGATCGACTGCCTCGGTGGCGCAGTTGTAATGTGTACGCGTTACGAATGTTGCTGACGCTAAGGTCTCGGGTTCGATCCCCGGGTCGGGTAAAAGTGATATTGGACTTTTCTGTTACGAAATGCTCAGTACCAACCCAGAGTCTGGAATTTGTGCCCGGTAGGCTTGCCCCCTATCACAGACTTCGGCCTGATACTGAACATTCCGTAATAGAAAACCCCAAAACTCGTACCACTTTACCCGACCCGGGGATCGAACCTGAGACCTCAGCATCAGTCTCAGTCGTAACGCGTACGCATTACAACTGCGCCACAGAGGCAGTCAATGGCAGGCAATGTGTTTCATACATTGATTTATAAACATAATATGGTAAGTAGTTATTAGTTTTATCGAATGGATTTGTGTTGTTAGCTTATATTGCTTTTACAGCTTCACCTGATAATAAAGCCGGTGGTTATGGCGCTCTAGATATATGTATAGTGTATTTAGTAGCGATTAAGCACAGAGGCACCTTTTATAAGGCTCAGACCTCAGCTTGAGCAATCGCTGGGGAGTATAGTTTAGGGCCGCCTCTGCATATCATTATGCCGAGGGCCAGTTGTGAGAGTTGTTCGGACTCGCAGGCGTGTCCTATGTCGGGGTCGCGTATTATTATTGCGATTCGGATTGGGCAGGGAAAGTGCTGCGTGGATAGCGACTGTGATAGAGTTAATGGGATATGCCAAAACATGTTTGGGACGACGACAGAGGAATGTTATTTGTATGGTGATCATAGTTTGGAGCCACATTACACATATGGCTCCAATTGAACGGCTTACATTTCGTGCGTGTACTTAGTTGTTATACTTAAGTAATTATTCTAAGGACATCAATCATAGTGAATTTGGAATGTACAAAATATTTCTTTAGTATTTGACGTGGTGTTTATACAGATACATCAGCACATTTGTGCACGCCTTGCTGTGTGTATGGATTATTTTAAGCAGTACTACGATTAAAATTAAACGGTTCGGTAATCTTCGAAAAAGAAATATGTGAGAATGATGATCTAATACAATCCAGTTACAATATGAATAATAATACTAGCTCTGTATTATATCTCTCTACTGAATGAGAGGGGTTAGGCCTTAGTCCACCATAGTATTCTAATGCGAGTTGGCAGACTTCACATACCTTCGAAATTCTTATGGAAAACTTTTTTTTTTTATAGTATAGGCCGGCAAACGAGCAAGTGGGTCACCTGATGGTAAGTGATCTCCACCGCCCATATACGCCCACAATACTAAAATAATCATGGGCGCATTGCCGACCTTAAAGGATACGGATAAGTAAGGGATTGGGAAGGGGAGGGGAATTCGGGCTTCCGGATATCTCACTCACCGCACGAAACGCAGCAGCAAGCTGCTACTTTACGCCGGTTTTTTGTGAGATAGTGGTAACGAACCGGACGAGCCGGCCCATTCATGCTGTAGACGAAACTGTCTACAGCGTAGCTCTACCACTCAAACTGCTCAGTATGTAGGTTTCCTCACGATGTTTCCTTCACCGTTGAAACAAGTGATCATCACACCCCATTATGTGATAGGGGGCGAACCTATCGCCATACCGTGCACAATTCCAGAACGGGCTGGTACTGAGCATTTCGTAATAGAATCCCAATATTACTTTTACCAGAGACCTCAGTGTCAGCCTCAGTGGTAACTGTTTAAACGATGTTTTAACTAATCAGTGCTTAAAAAGTTTATAAGTAAGGTCTATGTGTTTACAAACAAGTTACACACACATAGCAATGTGCGCACAAATTACTTGATCTATTTTATGTGATTATTTTATTTCCCAACTACTTGTCAAGCTAATTTCGATATATTTACTGAATATTAATCGCACATTTTCAAACATAACTTATGACCAGACCGACATTGCGTCCAATTGTTAAGGAACGGTTGGTGAAAATGGCCCTTAATTAATAGCAATGTTCTTTATTATAAATTAAGAACACCGAAAATATTGCATTTTAATTTGACAAGTGTTGTATTACGTAAAACGATTTTGCAACTGGAATATAAATGTTATTATTTAGGTATATAATACTAATGAATTGTTTAGATTATTTTTGTAAAATACTTAACCAGTTGACAACAATTATTGCCTTAATTTACGAGAATTCACAGAACTACTATAAAATTGACTGATATACCTACTTTGAATATTGATTTTTGTGACGTCTCTCCATTTTCATTATAGACAAATAATCAAGGAAAAACTATTTATTATTAAATAAAGATTTATTACTTACCTTGTTTTTTTCTATTATATTGGAAGTGTTAAATGGTCGATGAGTCTTTGATGTCCTGATGAAGGCGCTCCGGCAATCTCGTTGAATCACGGAAAATAGTTCGGTAGATTATTTTATGTAAAAGATGCAAAAGAGGTGTGTTTAGACAGTGGCGGACTAAGTCTGTAGGGGTCCGGGGCGGCAAGTGTAATTGGGGGTGTGTTTTTTTTAGGTTTTCCAGTAATTTTAGTATGCATAGGCTTGACATTGTGTAAGATTTCGAGGGTTTCACTAGCCCCGGATCTACGATTTTTTCGAACCGGGCCGAAACTTTATAGCATCCCTCTCTCCAGCGTTTGAGATAAATTACTACCAAAAAAGAAAAAAAATGATGCACAAAGGGTCTGTGTGGCGCCTTTTTCTTACAAGTCGACGGTGAGCCAACTAGGCTTCTGTATGCTAGGAACTTTGTGGAGCAAGTTTTTTATGTTTAATCATATTATAGGATTTTGGCGCCCGGGGCCCTGGTTTCCACTAAGACCAAAGGTCGGGGCGGTGCCCCTCCCCGCAACTGTGTCTAGATCGAACGATTGATCCGAATTGATCCATCGGTTGTGGCACTCGATAGTTTCTGCCTAGCTCCATGGTACTCATGCGTGAGTGGGTGTGTATGTATTTTTAATAATAAATAATACTTAAAATCGGAGAAATGTGGCTGAACTAGTTACACCTCTGTCTTCTCCTTCGGGGAGTACAAGCGTAAGTGCGTATGTATATGTAAATAATGTTCCATTTGTGCGCGCTGTTCTATGTGTAGGTACCATTAGGTACGCATATATAAGCATATATAATGATTGTTACCAGCTTTTTTCAATAGCAATGATTGGCAAACGAGCAAGTGAGCAACTTGATGGTAGGTAATCTCCACGGCCCATGAACGCCCGCAATACCAAAAGAACCATAGACTCGTTGCCGACCTTAAAAGAAAGGGATAATTAAGGAATTCGGAAGGGGAGGGTATTTAGGCCTTCGGATATCTCACACACCGTACGAAACGCAGTAGCAAGCTACTACTTATACACCGGTTTTCTGTGAGGCAGTTGTAACGAACCTATGAAGCCGGCCCATTCTTGTAGTCAAAGCTTTCTACAGCGTGGCTCTACTAATCAAAGACTCTTGCTTATATTCTATTAAAAAATAACGGATTGAGCGCGGAACACGAATCCGTGGGTTATTTTATAACAGAAGACAAGTGGTTCACCTGGTAGGTTGTCTCTGCGGTCCAAAAAACCCACAAGTCGAATTATGGATTCGTTGCTGACGAAGGAGGAATATGGTAAGTAAAAAATTGATAAGGCGTATAACTCACATAAATTGCTTTAATTTCTTTAAATATCATAATTATATTATAAATGTGAATGTAAGTTTGTTTGTTACGTTTTCACGCGAAAACTACTTAACCGATCATCATGAAACTTTGTACACATATTCTTGGAGGTATAAGAAGTAGCATAGAATACTTTTTATGAAAAAACGCTTTCACGCCTAAATCAATAATCAACCGATTTTGATGAATTTTGATGTAGAGATAGATGGGACCCTGGAGACGGTTATAGGCTACTTTTTATTTCGGAAAAGTCTATTCACGCGGGCGGAGCCGCGAGCAAAAGCTAGTAATAAATAAATACACTCAACAGACACACACATAGTTACAATTACCGTAAATTTTAGGATGTCTAGACTTTGATAAGATCCAGTACATAAACACGCCGCACCGTCATGTTTATTTAACGAGCCTTAAATATGATCACACCTTTCTGTAACACGTATAAACATTGTAATCAACATCATAATAAGCCCAACAGACAAAACATAACGGCAAGATGTCGTACGTCACATCACCACAACACACACTTGTGTTCAGGGTTCATGGGCGAGCCCTTTGGACAACGCCATGCTTGTGCGAACTCCTCAGTATTGCTCAGTGTACCGATCACACGGATTTTCTTCGGACTGTGGAGGCTTTCAACAAGAAGAGTTTTCAATGCTCCTAATGTTGAGTTTCCGCACCATATCTGTTGAGAAAAGTTAATGTCAAACTTGCAAAGACTTTCACAATTTGAGCCGCGAGCCGTTGCCACGGGACTTGACAGCTCAAGCAAAATTCGACCTTGGTTGAATTTCAATAAGTCAAGTTACCCTGGCAACGGCCCCCAGCCTGATAGGAATGTACACTACTAGACAAGCTGTGCGGTTTACCATCTCCCTTAATCTCAACTAGAACCCCTATCGCGCTCTCTGTTTGTGAGCTGTCAAACTCCCGCGTTTTGTGACGCAATTTTACTTCTAAACAGCCCGTCTAGTAGTATAGTCATTAGTTTTCATAACAGGCTCGAGTTATTTTGTGAGTAAAAAGATAATGTGGAATTAAGTGATTGTCAAAAAACATTTGACAAGAATACACCTGATTTTAAGTGATTTCACCGCTCATGAGCATTCAGAATTCCAGAAGAATCTGTAGTAGAAATATCTAGAAGTATGCCATTAAACGTATTCTTACCTGCGCGAATCCCAAGAAGAACAACTGTTCTTGTGTGTAGTTAGTAAACGCGGGTAGTAAATCTCTCGCCGCTTGTGGTGTTCGTATCAGATACCGTCGATAAGCACGTAACGCAGCACGAAGACCACCATTGTCGGCGATGTTCTCACCCTGGGTGTTAAGCCCGTCGATCTAAAAAGAATAGATATTCATATTATAGATATTATTGTAATAGATAGAACCCCTCCAACCACTAAGACACTTTAAAAAGGTAGATTCCAACAGGGTATCCACTAGGATCTCCTGCATGAATACTCTAATCCACTTTTTCTTTTTTTAAAGTCTTCAAGCCATAGTAGACGGACAGGTTCTGGGGGTTTTATTTGTTATTTTGGTAACACTGATTAAGCCGTAAGTATGTACTTACCGTGCGGTTGGGCAGTTCTGGCATGTGGTACTTGCTGTACTGATCGATGATGCACTGCACCTTGTCTCGATAATGTTCCAGTGTGGCTGTAGACCACCACTGCTTCAAATTCCCATCCTCGCCAAATTGGCGACCTGCTCAAAAACCATTAGTTTTGCTGGTTCTTGGTACATATTTGTACCCGATTGGATAACATAAGCCAGCAAACGATCAAGTGGGTCACCCGATGGTAAGTGATCTCCACCGCCCATGTACACCCATAATACCAAAAGAATTATGGGTGCGTTGCCGACTCTAAGGGAAAGGGATAATTAAGGGATTGGGAAGGGGAGGGGGTTTGAGCCTCCAGATATCTCACTCACCGTACGAAACGCAGCAGCAAGCTGCTACTTTACGCCGGTTTTCTGTGAGACAGTATTAACGACCCGGACGAGATGGCCCATTCATGCTGTAGACAAAGGTATCTACAGCGTGGCGCTACCACTCAAAAAATGTTATGGCTTGTTTCAAAGAATTTCGTAGTCAGCCAGAATATATCCAGCTACTTCAGGCCGGCATGAATATGTCTGCATGTGACCCTCGATGCTCGACATTATATTACACTGTATTATACTCCATCAGGTGAATTGTAGTACTTTGACATGCCAGAATCTTCTCTTCCATATGCCCTTAACCCACTCATAGTGGAGTCGGCGCAACGTAATTTTTATCTTGTTCAGAAATATTTGGCAAATGTACTTTTTACGACCGGTCGACTGTCTAACGTCAATCCCTCTGGGGAGAAAACACTCAGATCCGAAATATATTGTAGGATTCAGTGGGTTCAATGTTTACTATTGATCGAATTCGAATGCATCGGTTCTGAGCCCTAAAAGCTGGGTCATTGTATGCTGAGTTTCCACAGAATATCAAACCATAGCATGTAATCTCCCTTATAACGTAACTGCTACATCACAGTACTGGAGTGAATGGGAAAACCGACGGAGATACTTAAGGAAATAAGGAAATAATATATTGTGAATTCAAATAAGGAAATTGGAATATTTTGAAGTATAAACTCCTTCAACTAATCATTCAAGGGAAAATAAAGGGCTGGAGGAGGCCCAGTCGTAGGAGGATATCGTTGCTTAAACATCTTCGCCAATGGTTCAACATGAGCAAAATATCATTGTCCGAGCAGCAGCTTCCAAAATTAAGATAGCCTGCGTGATCACCAACCTCCGATAGGAGATGGCACTTAAAGAAGAAGATGACGTAACTGTCGCCCCACCAGGTGTACACCTGGGTTGTCTACTCTACCATGAATACTTATTTGCACGGCTAATTAATTACATATTAACAATTAACAACTGATAAATAGGGAGTAATCCAACATTATAATTCAACATATCTTTATATATATAATTCTACTGTACGTGTGTATGTGACTGAACTCCTCCTAAACGGCTGGACCGATTTGAATGATTTTTTTGTATGCGTTTGGGTGGCGCCCTGGATGGTTTAGATTCACAATTGGACCCGTTAGGTGGAGTTGCTGTAGTTGCGGGAGAAACCGCGCGGGACAGCTAGTTTATTATAATATAGAAACAAGTCAATGCGTGTCAGGCGCTGCTTTTGAACTAGTAGGTACTTAATGTGTATAAATATAGGCAACGGCTTGAAAAATTACGGTATTCTACCACAATACCCTCTGGCTACATTGTGATTTACCACTTAAAAGCAATTTCCTTACCTTCATCGTCGAAACCATGAGTAATTTCGTGTCCCATTAACGCACCGATTGAGCCGTAGTTTATCGCTCTGGAAAGATTTTAGAAAAGCAAATTTGGTGAAAATGTTATCTTGGTATTAAGGCAATGACCGCGGCTAATCCCTTTGTTCGGCAGTTCAACTTGTTTTTTTTTATAGCATAGGCTGGACCGGCAAACTAGCAAGTGGGTCACCTGATGGTAAGTGATCTCCACCGCCCATGTACGCCCACAATACCAATTAAATGGGCGCCAATTAAATGAGTTATGGGCGCGTTGTCGACCTAAAACGAAAGGGATAATTAAGGGATTGGGAAGGGCCTCCCCTTCACAATCCCTTTTGGGCCTCTGAATATCTCGATTACCGTACGAAACGCAGCAGCAAGTTGCTACTTTACGTTGGTTTTCTGTGAGACAGTGGTAACGACCCGGACAAGCCGGCCTATTCATGCTGTAGACAAAAGTGTGCAGCGTGGCTCTACCACCAATATTCTGTATGGACCATACCTACAGAAATTGATTACTTAACCAGTTCTTTGTCTGTTCCAATCTCAAATCATTTGACGGAAATACTACCTTCGTAGGTAGCATTGAGCTTCAGAATTCAGACATCTGACACAAGTGTCAATATCATTCTGAAGATTTGGCTGACGTCACTGACGTCGTGCGTTAATGGCGCTACAGACGAATAGTGGTATTATTTACTAAATAATCCATAAAAAAATAACATTTACGAAGTTTTATATATACCTTGTCACATGGTGTATCTATCTTCTATATATATAGGAAAGTCAAAGAAAGAAAGTCCCTCATAGTGTTTGATACCCACGACACAAGATTTGTATCTTACGGTAGGGTCAGTACTATGTGTGTAACTGTTAGGTAGTATTTATTTATAGTTAATACTATATGTATTCATTGTTAATTATCGCTTGCTTTAACGGTGAAGGAAACATCGTGATGAAACCTGTATACCTGAGAAGCTCTCCATAGGAATTTCAATGGTATGTGAAGTCTGCCAACCCGCATTAGGCTATTGTGGTGGACTAAGGTCTCTCCCATTCAGTAGAAGATACCCGTGCCCAGCATTGGGACGTGTATAATACAAGCGAAATACCACTCACTGAATTTGGCATGCAGTTAAACTTCTATTACTGAATACTTTCCATCCGGGTGATACGCTCCTGTGGAATCTATTTAAAAACAGTAATGTATCTCGTATAAATGGTCTATATACTTACTCTATTCCATTATCAAAGAAAGGTGGCTGAAGTATACCAGCAGGAAAGACTGAAAACAAATCGGATTTTTTAGAAACTGAATAACGAAACGAGCAAGTCGCTTGCCTGATAGTAAGCACTACACCTGCCCACAAACAGAAGCAACATAACACAAAACCTTGAATTATACAGCTCAGTATGACATTGGACTGTGCTTTATAATAAAAAAAATACAAATATTTAGTATGAAAAAAACAGTTTTAACAATAAATAAGTAGTACCTACTGGTAGGGCCTATTTTAGGTAAAAATATACCTGTGCTAAAATACCCCAAAGTCCTTCAATCCGAAACACAACAGTGCTTATACATTGTTACTTAGCGGCAGGAATAGACGGCGTGGTAGTACCAACCCAGACGGCCTCTCAAACGAGATAACTACCACCTAGTAAGTACCCTATGACCATAGTAGTCGTAAATTCCAGTCCCGGTAACTATTCGCTGATTTTTCGAATATAAAAACTCAAATACATCATAGGTTATATTGTAGTTTGCCGACCTAGGTTTTGAACTCAGGACCTCACCTGTTTCGCAATCTAAATACACTGCCATTAGACCAATAAGGCGAATAGTAACCAGCGCTTACTAACAGGCGAGCGATATGCTCGATTAGTCATTCAGCTTAATAAAAAAAACCTATAAAATCATAGGACGGAAATAAGCTCGTTGAATCGTAAGTGTATTAGTTGCACCTCTGCCTACACTTCTAGGTATACATACATGAGCTTATGTTATGGTAAATACTTAATTTATACTTTATAAAATAATCCCATTAGGGTAACCATCATCAACTACGCTAGAAGTCCAAGTTACAATACAATATATACTCACTTATTGAATATAATATATACTCACTTATTGAATATACTCACTTATTGAATTCAGGGTAGCCGAATAAAAGGCATTTACTGCTATCGCTGTTGTTGGCCACCTGGAATTTAAAGACTTTCATAATAAATAGTAACTATCATAGTAAAAACAGTCATTCTTCTTGTTGGACTCTCGAACGAAAGTCGCAGGTTCGAAACCAGCCCCAAGTGCATACACCTCTGACTTTTCTAAGTTATGTGTGTATTAATTGTTAATTATCACTTGCTATAACGATGAGGAAACATCGTGAGGAAACTTGCATACCTGAGAAGTTCTTCATAAGAATTTCGAAGGTATGTGAAGTCTGCCAACCCGCATTAGGCCAGCGTGGTGGACTAAAGCCTAACCCCTCTCATTCAATAGAGGAGGCCCGTGCCCAGCAGTGGGGCGTATATAATACAGGGCGGGTATTATTATAGTAAAAACAACTAGTTTCAAAATAAATAATAAGATTCAAAGTAAAAATTACTAGTTTCAAAATAAATAGTAACTATTATAGTAAAATAAACTAGTATCAGAATAAATAGTAACTTTCATAGTAAAAACAACTAGTTTCAAATTCAATAGTAACTATCATAATAAAACTAACTAGTTTCAAATTAAATAGTAACTATATAAAGAATTCAAGCAGTTACCACGGTTTCATGGTAACCTAGCATGGCTCATACGAATTTCACTTTTAACTAGCCCATCTCATCCTATTGCTTGACTTCATTCTTCCACCGATGATGGTCTTCAGCAGAATACCAGCAGTGTTCGAAGAAGACATTCAGATGAACACTCCACATCTTCTATGTCCTGTTAGTTGTCACACTCGCGCTGTCAGTCCAGGAGCATCCATCGCTTACTTAACTTATCACCACCTTATAAACCTCTATGAAAGGTCTTTAGTGTACCTCACCGGTAAACCATGGTGATGACTGGAAATGTATGTGATCATCGCTTCAAGCGAACACCGTGACTATCTGTTAGTCTTCTTTTCCACCTGACCTTATCCCACTTGCAGTGGGGTCACCCCAACATGCTTCTAACACATGTTACAGAAATATATGGCTTGTAATTTTTACGACCGGCCGCTTGCTTGACGTCAAATTCTCTAGGGAGAATATCCAGATCCGGAACGAATATTTGTGAATCACACAAACATTTATCTCGGTGCGGGAATTGAACCCGTGGCCTTTCACTTCGCAACCAGTTACTCGCCCATACACTACGTACGTGTTACTACTACGCATTATATAGGAGATCATTCAGCAGTGCCATTGGTCCCGTCAAGTATGGCGTCAATAGCGTTAGACTTACTTGTTCCTATCTGGTGTTTCTCTCAGTGATTCTAGGGATTTCTTGACAATAGCCGAAGTCAGGTTCAAAGTCGTTTCATACAAACTCCCTTCGTTTACTTCCACCTGAACAGAAATTAGATAAATTTTATCAGAATTCAACAAACGAGCTAATATTAAGTGATCTCCACCCATGGGCGGTGGAGATACAACTACAAAGCCAGAACAATAATGGATGCGTTGCCGAGCTAAAAGTAAAGGATTGAGGATTGAGAAGAGCCCCTGCTCTTTGGTTTGGGCCTCCAGATATCTCGAAACTTGATTCCCTCTGCGGGTCGCTCCATAAAATACCACATACGGTACAAGAAGGCGGACTCTGGTATTAAACCGGGATAACGTCAGGGCGAAAGAAATACTGCAGGTGAGATGAGTATCAGTTCCGCGCGGAATATCACTCACATGTTGATAATGTTGGTCAAGTTGTTGAGGTGTAAGTATCCAGGCGGGGAACCCGACGAAGTTTCGGATTGCCTTCAGTTTGTTGAGCGCATGTTTCTTAGTGATGGAGTCCATCCACTCGAGCTGATGAACTGACTCCGCGAATGCTTCACGCACGTCTTCTATCATCTCTAATGCCTGTAGAAATAAAAGAGTCCTTTGTAGATCCGCATTCCAAGAACTTATTTAGAAGACAGCGGGCGAGTAGTCGGCTGCGAAGCGGGAGGCCGTGAGTTCGATTCCCGCACTGAGACAAAAGTTTGTGTGATCTGCAAAAATTTGTTTCAAGTCTGGGTGTTGTGGGACCGCAAGTCCCTCGCAGATCCTGATACCCACGATACAGGTTTACCTAGTGTGGGGTCAGCACTATGTGTGTGACTGTTGGGTATATTTATTTATTTTATTTATTAGATTATTTTACACTCAAAGCCAGTTCATGTTTTATGGTCGGCAACGCGTCTATGATTCTTCAGGTATTGTGAATGTTTATGGTCGGTGAAGGTCACTTACCATCAGCTGACCCACTTGCTCGTTTGCAGGCCTTTATTATAAAGAAAACCTGCAAGTTCTCGAAAAAAAATCGATCGTATGTAAATTCTGCCAACACGCATTAGTCCAGCGTGAACTAAAACCCCTCTAATTTGTTTAGGAGACCAGTGTCCAGCAATGGGATAGTGTATAATACAGAGATGTTGTTTCTGAACCCATCTGGGGGGGCGAGCACGAACAAATTTCGAATAAGTATTCGAATCGAGAACGCTAGCATTAGTGTGAATTTTCAAAGATATTTTTGACATTTCGATACGAATACGTTTTCTAAAGTTGTTCTTCTGCTTCTCAGAGGGGCTAGCACGAAAAACTATCGAAATCGTAATGTAAAGGTATCGAGGGCTCGATAGATAATTCCTTAAATATCATTGGTCTATATTCCATATAAATTAGTTTCTTTTACGTACGATAGAGGCGCTGTACTAAAATTTCATAGAAATTGTTGTCGACGACAGCTCGAATAACTTTTCGCAAGTTTCCGAGCTAGCCCCTCTGTTGTAAACGATTACCTTCTGCCTCGAGTTCTTGTCGAAATGTCTCTTCACATACAGATAGCTCAGCGCATCTCCGAAGTTAGCGTTAACGTCTTTGGTGCAAGTTTTCCATTGTGGGACACCTTTTTTATTTCCGTATTCTACCTTTGACGATAAGTAGTGAAGCTCTCTGTACATGCTCCACCATAGGAATCGTTCTGAAAATATATCACAAGCTCACGCCTGTATCTCTGAAGGGGTAGGCAGTGGTGCAACTAGTACCAAGGTTCGCCGAGCATATTTCCGTACCATGTTGCCAGGAAGTGGCAAGCCTGTCGGCATACATTGATCGATCCTCGAATCGAGACAAATGTTTGTGTGATCCACAAATATAAGATCAAAAAAAAAACTCGTAGTTCCTGATACTCACGGCACAAGACTCCTATCATACTGAGGGTCAGGACTATGTGTGTGACTGTTGGGTGAATTTGTTTATTTATTATTTATACCGGACACAAATTTCAATCCTGTGTAACTTATGCGTGGTTTTTCAAATAGAAATCTCAAAGAAATTGCCCGACCTGAATTTTAACCCAGAACCTGACGGTAATAGTCGGACTGAATCAGCATGGACAGCCTCCGTGGCATAGTGAGTGAGTAGCACAGTAGCTGTGAAGCGAGAGGCCGCGGGTTCGATTCCCACACCGAGATAAAATATTTGTGTGATTCACAAATATTGGGTTGACGTCAGGTAGTCGGAATCTTTCTGTAACATGTGTTAAAAAGTATGTTACGCCGACCCCACTGCGAGTGGGATAAGGGAAAGAAAAGAACCTGACGGTAATAAACAAGATCTCACCAATAAGAACAGGTTCAGTTTCTGTGAGCACCACAGCCAGTTTCTGCAAGTACGGCAGTTCCACGACAATGACTCGATCTTGATCTTGTAGTGTTACTTTAGTGTTCGCGAACACTTCATTCAGATACAGCTGCCAATTGTGCTATAACAAATTATTAACTGGAAAACACTTATTTTACTGGCTCGTTTGCCAGACTATGCCATAAAAAAATAAAATAACAAAAAAATAGCTCGAATGACGGCACGAGGAGGTTGCTCGCCTGATGGTAGGCGCCACACCTGCTCATATACAGAAACAAAACTTTGAATAACTAAGACGTGACTCTGTAATGCGCTCGTTACCCCGAGACATAAGATGTCAAGTCTCATAATGTCTTGTAATTACATTGGCTTTAATGACCTTCAAACTGAAACTCAACAGTGCTTACACACTACTCCTTGGCGGCAGAAATATACAAACTGGTGGTACTAACCAAGACTGCCTTTTTCTTACGAGGGACCTACCAACTTTTAAACTACCTCCTTCTACCTACTAATAACTACACACAACTACTTACAAGTGGGTCATCTGATATTATCTAATCTCCACCGCCCATAAAAATCTACGAAACGAAAATAAGCGGTCGTTGCCAACCTTAAAGGAAGGGAATAGGTATTGGGAAGGGAGATTTGGGCCTCCGAAAATCTCAATTTGCTTACAAATAATTGTAAGTTACATTGTATTGTTAGAAATTAAATGTTTTTTTTTTGTAACTTTGGTGTGGGTAGGCTCTTGCTACCTATAAAAGGCAGTGCAGGAGCCGTTCACACTCAGTACAATTCGAGTCTCGGTCGCAAGCAGAAGTTCTGTCGGTTTGAGTCGGCGTGATTTGTAAGTCTGTTATATTTTGATTTTGATTTGTTCCTTGGGTTTAAATTAATTCAATGTATAAAATTGTAATTAGGAAATATTGATACGAATAAATAAATTTAATAATTTGTTAAATTAAAAGGAATTCCCCTTAAGGGGATGATTGTTACTTTTTTAATTAATATTCCTCTTCGGACCTACAAGTATAGTATATGCATTTCACGAGGACGCACACATCCTGCACTCCACTCTGCTAACATTAAAATAAATTTAAATTTTTTGCTAGCGTGTTTTTTGAAGTGAAAACTTCTTTAGCCGCGTTGGGCACTTTTTGGTAGGGGAAAATGCTATGGCTTCGCGCCACCGACATGCTCATCGCGCGCATCGGCCGTGTGCTGTGCGCGTTAGACACTTTGTTGGATGGGTAAAATAACGTGAGTTCGCGTCACCGACATGCTTATAGCAGTATATCTGTAACTATACAGCTGACGTATTGTGCAACATTAGTGCTGTGTATAGCATACAAGTGAAATTGAATGGATTTAGTGAAAAGTTCAATGTGCATTGATATACTGTGCATTGTTGAAATTGTGTTTTTGTTTGATTATTATTATTTGAATCGTCTAATATTGAGCAGTACAATAGTGAGTACTAAAAAACCATATAATTGTTGCTCGGAGTGTCAATAGAAGTGAAAACCAGATTGATGTTGATAATTTTTATTCAAACATGAAATTTCAAATTTTAATACTAAAATTTCTAAGTTTTCACTTCTATCGGCAGTCTCTACAACTGCCAATTTTTTTTTATTCGCATGATGTGACTAGCAGGCTGCTTATCTGATGATAAGCACCACGCCGCCCCATAAACCAAATCCCATAAACCGCTATGCAGATTTTCGTAAAACAGGCAGACCATATGACCATGAATGGTTACCTTTTTCCACTGTACTGGAGGGTTATTGAACCCTTGGATCAGCTGTTTGACGCTCATTTCGAAGTACAAGTGTTTTTGGTTGCGACGCTCCTCCACTGAGCTCATCACCTGGTAATATGTTAAGGAATATTGGAAAAAGATGACTTTTATAACCACCGCCCCTGAAAACCCACAATAATGGAAAAATCATGGGTGTATTATAAAAAAACTTTTTATAATAATAATACTAGCCAGGCTGTGTTACACACGTCCCACCGTACTGCTGGGCACGGGCCTCCACTATGAATGAGGGGTTAGGCCTTAGTCCACCACGCTAGCCTAATGCGGGTTGGTAGACTTTACATACATACCTTCGAAATTCTTATGAAGAATTTTTAGGTATGCAGGTTTGCTCACAATTTTTCCTTCACCGTTAAATCACGCCATAATATTACCAATGAATACACACATCATTTATAAGAGTCAGGTGCTCTTGGGGCTGATTTCGAACCAGCATCTTGGATCTCGGCGATTCGTACTACTACCCGCTGAGCTGGGTCATACACAAATAGAAAAGCTGGGTGCACGCATCATCATGCAACCAATCCATATGCGTCCACCCCAAGACATAAGATATCAAGTCTCATAATGCCTAGTAATTTCACTGGCTTTAATGTCCTTCAAATCAAAACATAACAGTACTAACACACTGCTACTTGATGGCAGAAATAGACAAGGCGTTGGCACCTACCCAGACGGACTTTAATACGAGGGTCCTACTTAGTCAACAACCAAGATCTCTATGACATTCCATACCTACCTTCATATCGTACTCACCTTAGCAAGCCTGTTGCTGACTTCCACGACATCGTCAGCGAAGGTCTGCGCGTCCGTCTGAGGGTCGGCTTCAATGATCATATCCTTCACAAACTTGTGATACAATTTCAGTTCATGTGCGTATTTTGTCGGTTCCATGAAATACCGCTCGTTGAATCCAGGGGATATTTGATCAATCTGGACATTAGATAGTTGGTTTTTAGTTGAAATAAAACTAGTTAACTACCCGTCGGTCTCTCCCGTGACCACGAAGGCTGAAAAGCTTTCGAAACGTCTGGACTAAAATAAAATTAAACCATGATAAAATCCGTATAAACTAGTTTTATTTCAATGTGTAATCTTCGCGTAAACATAAGAAATTACTATGGTTTTTAGTTGATAATCGTGCCATAAAACTCGCATGTAATACAGGTGGGATAGAAAGAGATGCATTTTGAGCTAATACGGTTAGACAAACAGCTTCCATCCCTGGATTGCTAAGAGGAGAGTATCACTAATTGCCATTATCAAAGATTTTAATTTAATTATTATAAAATGTTTCTTATGGCTAAGGCCTGCTAACGAGCTAGTGGCTCACCCGATGGTAAGTGATCTCCACCGCCCATGAACGCTCACAATATCCGAGTTTGGAATTTTGGAAACTTTGCCGACCTTAAAGGAAAGTTATAATTAAGGGATTGGGAAGGGGAACTTAGCGAAATAGTCTTCCGAGCTTACTTTAGTTGGTAAGTTGGCGGGATCTATACGCACTATCAAATTTATATCATGCATTGACAGTGGCCGTAAATGATAGCACTATTTTGAAGACAATATTGGTAAAGATTATGTCTGCATTAAAGTTATTACCTTGCGGCATACAAGTATTGTTTTCAAGATACTAAAGGGTGAAGGAGCCGTTGAGAGGGAAGGGAGTAACTTCAAAACATGTGTTTTTCGAGTGGTAGAGCCACGCTGTAGACAATTTTGTCTTTTTTTTTCTAGTATAGACCGGCAAACGAGCAAATGGGTCACCTGATGGTAAGTGATCTCCACCGCCCATGTACGCCCACAATACTAAAATAATCATGTGCGCGTTGCCGACCTTAAAGGAAAGGGATACTTTAGGGATTGGGAAGGGGTAGGGGATTTGGGCCTCCGGATATCTCACTCAACGTACGAAACGAAGCAGCAAGCTGTTACTTTACGTCGGTTTTCTGTGAGACAGTGGTAACGTGGACGAGCCGGCCCATTCACGCTGTAGACAGACATTTTGAGTGGTAGAGCCACGTTGTAGACAGTTCTGTTCACAGCATTAATTATCCCTTTCCTTTAAGGTCGGCAACGCGCTCATGACTCTTTTTATTTTTGGTATTGTGGGCGTACATGGGTGGTGGTGATCACTTACCATCAGGTGACCCACTTGCTCGTTTGTCGGCCTAGGCAATAAAGAATATAAAAAAATGTGTTCCAGTTATGGCCAGTATGGCGATAGGCTCTCGCCACCATCACATCATGAGACGGAAATAAGCTTAGCGAAATGTGGCTGAACGAGTTGAATCGCTGTCTGTCCCCACCTGCCTACTACCCTATATATGTACCGTGAGCCGGTTCCTGGTGATGTTCTTGTTATCCTTAGCGACTTGTAAGCTGAGCAGCACATTAAGTCCGAGCATGCGTCGGCCGCGTCCCGCCGTCACCTCCCACGTGAAGTTCTCGCTCGGCTTCACCGGAGGACGGGGAGGTAGACCCAGCTGATCCAGCATCTTCTCGATCGGTTTTATACCTTCTACCTTAGTATCTGAATTCCAATCACGTGTTGATGCAATCGTTTCTTGCAAACATAGATTTTTCAATGTCAAAATACTCGTCTTTTTTCAGATTTATCTACATAATGAACAGTACCTATCACTATAGCGCTTATAGATCTAAAAATTTACATCTGTTAATTAATATCACTGCAGAGGCAAAAAGTTGTAATTACTTTGCCAAGAAAAAAAGACAATCAGGTGCCTTTTTGTCCTAGGTTTCTACTAAAAAATCAAATGATGGTTGTGTAGTTTTTTTATTTTCCTGTAAGATTTTAGGCGGACAGGTCGCTCGCCTGCTAGTAACGCCTGCCCATAAACAATAGCAACACCTTCCACAACTTTTTTATTACAAAATATCGCATTGTACTGATAGACTCACGTTTATTATAGAACTAGTATACTTTACCATTCCTCATACAAATTCTGTACAATGCCTTCGCTTTCAAAACACTTTCAGGCAATCTGTCATTATTATTTTCTTCTAGAAGTTCCCTCAGGTCGGTGGCCAGTTGCTCTCTCAACTTAGTCAACTGATGCCAAATCGGGGTCCAATTCGGGACGGGGTTCCTCTTGATCCAGCCCCCACATGCGAACTCATAGAAATCCTCGCACGGGTCCACGTCTCTGTTCATTGATAGAAGGATTCTTGAAGCTGTGGAAAGGATTTCTATAAATAACTAGCTGTCCCGCGCGGTTTTACCCGCAGCATACAATTGCAGCGCCACCTACCGGGTCCAATTGTGAATCTAAACCATCCAGGGCGCCACCCAAACGCATACAAAAAAAACTCATTCAAATCGGTTCAGCCGTTTAGGAGGAGTTCAGTGACATACACACGTACAGTGGAATTATATATATATAATAAAGATATAACGCTGGATACCCAAACAATTGTGTATTTTACCGTCCGTATCACAGTGAATGCTCTAAAGATACTTTGACCTAATTCCATCTTCGGTTTTCCTTAACAGAACCCGGGAGTGCTGGCTTGCGAAACCACAGCTTCTTGGTCTCCTCTATCTCGACTTTTTTTATTAACTTGTTTGACGAGACGAGCAGGTCGCTCGCGTGATGGTAAGCGCCACACCTGCCCATAAACAGAAGCAACGCCACTGGACTGCGCTCGTCACCCCGAGACATAATTTGTTAAGTCTCATAATACTCAGTAACTTCACTGGCTTCAATGTCCTTCAAGCCGGAACACAACAGTGCTTGCACACTGTTGCTCGGTGACAGAAATAGACAAAGCGGTGATACCAACCCAGGCGGCATCTCGCATACCGACCTACCACTTTAATTAAGAAGTTCGCAATGTCATACTTTTGCTAGACCATGAATCTATGGAGCAGCTTGCAAGAACACAATCCCTCCGTCCTGATGAGTACTTTAAGCGGAATGTGAAGAAGCATATAGACAGACCGGAATAATTCTGGCAACCAACAGTAAACACACGGTCTATCTTTGGCCGACGCTATTATTGGGTTGCACTGCACTTACCATCAGATGTAGCGTAATCACATTCGCGAATAAAATAAAATAAAAATAGAATAAAAAACCGCCGGTCAGCAACGTATCCCTAATTCGTCTGGCGTTGTATGTGTACATGGAAAGTAGTGCTCAGTTAGTTATAGAATAAAACACTAAAGACTTACCTGTGCCAACACATTCTTCGCTGAGACATGGATGTGGTGAATTGTACTCGGCGAGCAACAGAACAGTCGTGTATATAGCTAGGGCTATCAGCGAGAGCCCTAGCGCGCCGATCAGCACCGACGAGCATCGCACTGTGCATTCTCTGGAACAAAACAGGGATTACAGCAGAGGGCGGCAAAGAAGCAAGTGGCTCACGTGATGGTAAGTGATCTCTACTGCCCGTGAACGCCCACAATACCAGAAGAATCATGAACGTGTTGCCAACCTTAAAGGAGAGATTAGGAAGGCGAGGGGAATCTGGTCCTCTGGAAAACTCAGTCGCCGTACGAAACCTGTACGTTCGTTTGCTTTACAGCAGTGGTGTAACAATTCGGTCGAGCATTTCGATTCTTAGCCAATATTGTCTACAGTGTGGCTCTACCACTTGACTAATTCCACTGTATATTGTTTTTTGTTATTGTAATATGCATATCTATAGAGATAATATACTAATTATAGAATTAGTTTACAATAAGAGTGTTTACGTACTGCATCCGATCGAAACTAAGATTATAATTCGAATTGGAGATAATTACAACTTTGGAAAACGGAATTCGGGTTTAGTGTGCAACTCTTCATTCAATTAGTACCCAATACGGCTACTCCCAACAGACATTTCTGTGATTTTAGATCGGATGCAGTGTATAAACACTCTAATAACAAACCAAAGATGAAGCAAAAAAAGCATGGATTATGCATACAAAGGACATCAACGCGTCCGTAACATTCTCATTTATCTATTATGTTGTTGATTATTGTGCAATGCCATTTATTATTATTATTTTTAAGATTATGGTCCTTAGGACAATTCCGCCAACATCAAGTGAGGCAAATACATGATATAAACTGAAAAGATTAACCACTCAGACGCGAGATGTCCGGTTGATGCAGTTCATATATCTAAAACAAAGATTAAAATGGTACAAACAATTACAGATACACAATTATTTAATGTAGCAGTTATAGTTCAGTGGCGACTGGCGAGTGGTACGGACTGTCGAGACTAAAGTCGCAGGTTCGAAACCAGACTCAAGAGCATACACCTCTGACTTTTCTAAGTTATGTGTGTATTCATTGTTAATTATCACTTGCTTTAACGGTGAAGGTAACACCGTGAGGAAACCTGCATACCTGAGGAGTTCTTCATTAGAATTTCGAAGGTACGTGAAATCTGCCAACCCGCATTAGGCCAGCGTGGTGGACTAATGCCTAACCCCTCTCATTCAGTAGAGGAGGCCCGTGCCCAGCAGAGTGGGTCATGTATAATACAGGGCTAGTATTATTAATTATTATATTATTTATTAATTATTCCATTCTATTAAATGCACAATGCTAACTAAATGCCAATCTCTAACTAGTTTAGTGTACCACATCTACAGTATGAATGAGGCGTATTAACAGGTGAGGTACCGAAAGATGAATGAAAGTAACTATTCTTTTTGTTTCCAGAAAAGTCAATCAGCAAGATTTGGTACTGAAGGTGGTCATGTGTAACATTAAAAACGTATAAAAAATGTTTTTTTGCAGAAGGGTGACAAACGTGTAAATGGGTCGTCTGATAGTAAGTTGTCCATGAACACCAATGCCATTAGAAATCTTAAGAGCATTATCTGAGTGTTACAGTTCTGTCTACAGCATGAATGGGCCGGCTCGTCCGGGTCGTTACCACTGTCTCACAGAAAACCAGCGTAAAGTAGCAGCTTGTTGCTGCGTTTCGTACGGTGAGTGAGATATCCGGAGGCCCAAATTCCCCTCCCCTTCTCAATCCCTTACTTATCCCTTTCCATTAAAGTCGGCAACGCTCATGATTATTTTAGTATTGTGGGCGTACATGGGCGGTGGAGATCACTTACCATCAGGTGACCCACTTGCTCGTTTGCCGGCCTATACTATATAAAAATTACAACCTGAAAGAATGTAGACTTAGTATTTACTCACAGTTTGTCACCGACCTTCTGCATGCGATGGACTTCTGCGTCCGCGTCCTTTACCTGTAACCAGCATTTTGAGGGTGATTTTTGCATTATAAAGATAAATAAACTCAACTCAATGTGTTGTAGGACGAACTAAGAGATTTTTAGTTTCACATCACCCACACCGAAACAAATATTTTTGAATCACCCAAAAAATTGTCTCGGTGCGGGGATCAAATCCAAGGTCTTTCGTTTCATAACTGGCTACTAGATAATTTATAGAAACGCATAGACTTCGGAATGCTTCCAAACATCAAGTGGCAGACGTATTAGTTAGTAACGCGCAATTCTATCAACTGCATATTCGTACTGCGTGTCACTTGCGTTTTTAGTAAGGAGTTCACAGAAGTGCACGTTAATCTTTGAAGACATGTGAATTAAATTTGAAGAAATTAGTAATTAGGTATTGAACATAATAAACCATTTACGATACGAGCAAAAAAATTGCCCGTCCTGCAGTTAATCGTGTCAACGTCGCGCTTCTATTGTTTTCAGAAACGGGTGACGAGAGACTTATCGTGTAGAGGGCGGGTAAAATTTCTAAGTTTACCCCGGCCAAGTATTTGCGCCAAGTCTTTATTGGGCGATCTATGGAATATATGAATAAATGCATCGCTCAATGCCCTGCCTTAAATAATTATCCCAATAAATAGCCTTGTGTAAATAGGCCATCATGATATTGGGCGCGCTTCAGCCGCTTGGCCCGATGATTGAAAGTTCGCCATTAGACTGTCTGCATGTACTATTCTACTTCCCACTATCCCACTCCTATACCTAATATTATAAATGTGGATGTTTGGATGTTAGTCTTTGTGAATTAATTATTTATTTAATTTGGTTGTTTAGTTAATCACGCCTTAATGGCTGAACGGATTTGGATAAAATGTGGCACACATGTCCTGAAATACAACATAGGGTACTTATATCTCGGAAAAGGCTGTTTAAATGGGCGAAGCCGCAAGAAAAACATAGTTTAAAAACACTGTATCACAGACTCCCTACAAAAATAATGAGTGAAACATATTGACACCAAACGCGAATGTCATCCGTAGCTACATAACAATTAGTAGACTGTATTTTTAACATTCGTTATTATTTTCACAGCTGTTTTGAAGTAACCGCTTCATCAGATACTCGTATCACAAAAAATGCATAACATTTTATTTTTGTCTTTATTATATACCCCAGCTGAAATTTTGGTTATGGTGGGAGCTACAGCATAGATGAGATGACCCAGATGATGATACCACTGTCTCACAGAAAATTCACGTGAAGTGGTAGATACCTTTACTGTTATGATTCGTGCGCCTTGAATTGTTGAACAATTTTAGTTATTGTACTAAGCGAAACACCAAATCTGCCATTTCACTTCGGCTTCACAAAAAAACCACAATGTCCAATCTAACTAGACTTTCCCGATTCCATAAACTTACGTGCGTTATTTTATTCGGGATTGGAATTAACTTGGCAAAGGAGATTCACTAATTGCGTAACTTTTTTTATCCTGGCCCGACAAAGTGTTCTAACATGATATCGACCGTCAAAAATATTGCGTTCCTCGATGATCTGCAGAATTATGCCGACCTGTAGTTACTGGATAGCTGGATATACATTGGCTGACTCCGGAACGCGAGTCGCCTGAACGCCCACTATAGCGGTATACAAAAATGCTTAGGTAACCTCAGCAGCCTCCCATTATGTTTATGGTGAGGAAAATGTAGATGCAATGTTGATTTAAGCTTCATATAATTTGAATTTGGTTGCATTGAAGATTCTTGTCACTTGTGTCGCTAAATTGGCCTCAAGGTTTTTTTTTATATCAAAGATTGATATCACCATTGTTACTTAAATTTACACCTGTTTAAATACTTGCAGTTTTTCATCCAGTATTTAATGTAAATAACATTGGAATAATTTAGCACTTGTTTTCTATACATCAAGCCGCTTTCTTTATTAGGTAGGTACCAACACAAATACAATATATATAAAATATATTTAAATTCTTCTTCCACCTGACCTTATGCCACTCGTGGAGTCGGCTTGCTATTTTTTACACTTTTCACATGTTACAGAAAGATTTGGCTTGTAGTTTTTAAGACCAGCCGCCTGTCTGACTCAACCCCTCTGGGGAGAAAACACCGAGACCCGAAACAAATATTTGTGGATCACACAAACATTTGTCTCGGAAATTGAACCCGCGGACTCTCGCTTCACAGCCGGCTACTCGCCCACCGGCCACGGAGGCTGTCAATAAAATAAATAAAATATATTTCAAATAATAATAGAAACGCAGGTTTTATTTCAGGCCCCGCAGAGCACTTTTGACTTTTCAAAGTTTCGTGTGTATATCTATCTACCTTGTATTATTATGTGCTGGGCACGGGCCTCCTCTACAAATGAAAGGGGTGAGTCCTAAAGGACTTAATCCATCACACTGGCCTAACGCGGGTTGCCAAACTTCACTCACATTCATAGGGGAATTTTTTCAAGTATACCTATGCTAGTTTCCTCACGATGTGTTCTTCACCGAAAAAGCAAGCGATAATAATCTTAGAGCTGGTTTTGAACCTAGTCGGCATTCGGCAATCCGTACCATTCCCCGCTGAACTATCGCAAATAACTACGTTACGTGTACATTCTATGTTTCAATGAAAATATCGTGAGGAAACCTACATATAGACCTGAGAATTCTCTAAAAGAATTTCAAAGATATTTATATACTAATAAATATACTAATCCACACTGCCTCAGTGGCGCAGTTGTAATGCGTACCTACGCGTTACGATTATGCTAACGCTGAGGTCTCGGGTTCGATCCCCGGGTCGGGTAAAGTGGTATTGAGTTTTTCTATTACGAAATGCTCAGTATCATCCCGGAGTCTGGAATTTGTGCCCGGTATGGCGATAGGCTCGCCCCCTATCACATTGTGGGACGGAGATACGCTCGGCGAAATGTGGATGTACTAGTTACACCTCTGCCTACCCCTTCGGGAATTACAGGCGTGAGTGCGTATGTATGTACTAATCCTCATTAGGCCGCGCGCCGTGGAAAGACGCCATGTCTGTTGATGTATGGACTGCATTGTATTTACCAACAGACAACAGGTGCGGTGTAGTCATTTTACCGTGCCAGAATAAAAAAAATACCAATTAACTAAATCATAAGTCTTCGGCATAAGTATTAGAGACGGCAGAGGACGGCATTGGGTTCTCGAGGCGAGTAGCTCCTCTGTGCTTGCCGCGGTCGTCTTGTCGTGTCATCTACCGAAGACGCCTTCGATGTCTATAGTTTATGGCAGCGACGAGACCGACTACTTGTGCTATGGTAAAAATTTAGAAGACGCGCTACAACAGACCAGCTGCGTGCCTCGTCAACCTCACTAGAACAACTCAGAAAGTGGTGCCCGACCTGGCCATCGAATCAAAGAGTACCTACCTACGAGTACCTATACCAAAAAGTTGATTGAATGAAAAACCTACCTCATATTTCATTTTTTATTCAATTTCCTTCTTTTGACCACACAACACTACGAGTTTAAATTATTTATATACGACGTAAAGTTATGCGCGTAAACCGCACGAGCAGCGCATGCGTGCGTCGGTGGAGCTGCGCGGCAATGGCTACTTGTGAACCGGCGCGCCAGTTTTATGTAAGTATTTGACTATATTTAAATGCCTCGTAAATGAATATAATATTGTTAATAAATAACATCACGTCACCTTCTCCTACTTTTGACACTAAATGCGAACATCAGGAGTCTGCCAATATCACCAGCAGTTATATGTTTACCATCATCCAGAAGATTGACCTGGAGTTATCCATTAACCCACTGTAACAACTTCTGCTTTTTAATGCTTTTAAGTTTGTCCGCAATTTCTAGAATTGTAATAATAAACCCCGGATCAATCATGGCAATTCACAAACACAACCTCCTCAGCCAGTAGCCGGTTGTAAAGCGATCGGCTGCCGGTTCGATTCCTGCACCGATACGAAATGTTTGTATGATCCACAAATATTTGTTTCGGGTCTGGGTGTGTTCTCGCCATTTGGTTTGACGGCAGGCAGGCGGCCGGTCATGAAAATTACAAGCCAATTATCGTTTTACGCCATTCCTTTTTATGTTTAGCCAATACGAGTATACGCAAAGTGACAACTACAAACTTTTTCCGGTCATCGACCCATCAAGATAGCAGTCTGCCACGTCTACGTTGACCATCACGTGGCGACCATTCTGTCAATGACTTACTCCATCTGACATCGTCGCGTCTTGTCATATGGCCTGCCCAACGCCATTTGAGTTTCCCTACCTATATGGCGTAGACTGCTATATGGGATCCAATGTCTTCCACCTCGGTCATTTATTCGTTGAATGTCCACATTTCGAACTTAGCCGCTCAGCTTAATATCTAACATGGTGCGCTTCATAGCGCGTTGTGCAACCTGCATCTGTTGTAATGTTCCTTTTATTTTATTTATTTTTTATTTAAGCTTTATATACAAAACATGTATAAAGGCGGACTTAATGCCAGGGGCATTCTCTAACAGTCTACCTACGGGTGATACAGAGACGAGACAATGTATATAAGTTAAAAAGAAAGGCAAATAAAAAACAACTATAGGTATATCAGATACTAATATATAAATCTACTTATTAAAAAACTATGATAGGATATCCTTTTGTTGGCTCCATGTTTCGGCATCGTACGTCATTGTGGGCTGGGCACATGGTTGTATAGGTGGGTTTTAAGCACTATCAGTCTTGCATTGACATTTCTGATTTAGAATAAATCATTACGCACACACAATCTTCCGAGCTAAGTGGCGAGTGGTACGGACTGTTGAGACAAGTCACAGGTTCGAAACCAGCCTCAAGAGCATTCACCTCTCACTTTTCGGAGTTATGTGGGTATTAACTGTTAATTATCGCTTGCTTTAACGGTGAAGGAAACATCGTGAGGAAACCTACATAACTGAGAAGGTTTCCATAAGAACCTCGAAGGTATGTGAAGCCTGCCAACCCGCATCGTGCAGCGTATATCGTGTATACTAAGGCCAAACCCCTCTCATTCAGTAGAGGCCTGTTCCCAGCCGTGGGACGTGTACAATACAGGGCTAGTAATTATAATATTGCTTCTAACTTTATTGATTTCCTTTTTGTAATCCAAAACAATAATGATTACTAGATGAATAAATGATTATGACGAGCCGGTCGCTCGCCTGATGGTAAGCGCCACGCCTCCCCTTAAACAGTAGTAATCTGCAATACAATTTAAGAGCTACCTCACAAATAAATCAGCATAACTCTCAAATATAGCTAGGTATATGTCATGCTTAATAAAATACTTTTATTATTGATATTAAATATTTTTATTGCTTAAATGCTATCTTTTCCTATTATATTGGAACTCGTAGATAGGTGCCGAATCCTTGGTACCTCTCCTAACTTTCTTAGGTTTCATAACTTTGACGTCTTGTAGGTGTCGTTTGAGTTCCATCTTCTGCTGGACCACTGTCAAGTCCTTTTCTCTTTCTATCCTCTTTGCTATTTCTTTGTAAATCTTTACCTTTTTCTTTTTCATCTGCTCTACAGTCTGCAAAAGTAGATAATTTGTATGTGAATAAAAACCAACAAGAAATTTCTATTATTTTTATGTATGAACCTCCTAATACCGCAAATATCACTATTATATTGCGAATTCAGCTGTTTCTACTTTTGATTTTAAATTTTTAAAGACAGATAAAATACCTGTTATAAATAAAGAGAGAGAAATGCTGCAACGACCTTAAGAGAATTGATCGGGATAGAAGAACAATGAAATGAAATGGAAGTGTTATATTGATCATGTAGGCCAGACTTTTTCCAACTTTTTTCAAGGGCAGACCCCTAGCAGCAGCATCATTTTATAGTTTTCGCGAAGTATTTACCCTTATGGAATCAGCTATCACCTACGGTATTTCCTGACTGATACAATTTAAGAATCTTCAAGATAAGAGCCTAATCTTTCCTCAATGTCGGCAACGCACCAACAATTCCTCTGGTATTGGCGGTGTCCATGGGCGGCGGTGATCACTCACCATCAGGTGACCAGTTTGCATTGTTGACCCTTCTTTCAAAAAAAAAATTCTCATTTGCCAACCCGACATAAAAAAAAAGCTAAGTATCTAGCAGAAATCATATCAACTTATGTATACATTACATAGCACCATCAAACATACACAAAAAATATTGGTAATTACAGTTAAATCAGTTTCAATCAATCATCAGGGAGGGAATCCATCATGGAGGTCAATATAGACCCATGGGCATTACTGAAACATCACTTGTTTTAAAACTACTACATGATCCAAGACGACCCAGCCTGAAAGGATCTGGTGAAATAAACTCAGTGGGCTTACCTTAACACTGTATTCAACACAGTGTGACCCAACCCTGAGAAGATCCAGCTAGTCAAACTCAGTAGGCATGATTTGATTTAATTCAAAGACAGTGATTTCCTACATACATACATACACACTCTCGCCTATGTCCCATGGGGGTAGGCAGAGACTATAGAGTACCACAAGCTACGATCCTGACACACCTCTTTCGCCTCTTCCACATTCATACATCTTCTTACATTTTCGTCGGTTGTGGGTACTCGTGACGTGCCTATTTCCTACATAGTTGTAAAAATAATATTTTACACGCATGAAATATCAATTAATGAATGCAAACCTCATCATCAATATCCGGTAATGTTATCTTGTTCAAATCAGACAGTTTGGGTCGGTTTGACTTCCTGCTGAGCAGTGCAGGGTGTGTGTCCAATCTCTTAGCCAGGTCAAAGTCTTTCTCCTCACCCTCATCCACAAAAAATGTGTGTGTGTTTGGTGTGGAGTCTGCCACATCCGTCATGTGGAGTTGTGCCTGGGAAATATAAAGTAAAATATTTTATTAACATTCAATTGTAACATGCAGAAGCTTTTTTGCAGTTGTTATTCTATTGACATCTGTTATTCATTTCCTTAGTCAGTAAGCTTTCTGTAAAATTATTTAAATAAATTCTATGTATAGCACTTCGACTTAAGTTACACACTTCAGCAATTGTCTGTTAACTTGAAATACAAAGGATAACGATGATCCAAAAAAGGGGCAGTTATAACAAGGCCAAACATTGCTTGCATATTCATAATCTTAAAAACGAAGATTGTCAAATTGCATAACTTCGAGAAATACCTAGTTGTTGAGAAAATAAAAAAAAAAACTTATAAATACAAGTTCTCTAAACTCTTCGACATGTGTATCTTACCCATCCTCACCTATGGAGCTCAAACATGGTCTTTGACCGAGCTTCAGAAGTCCAGGCTCAAGGTTTGCCAAAGATCTATGGAGCGCAGCATCCTTGGCGTGAAACGTACGGACAAAATACCCAATACCACCTTGCGCGCCATAACTACAATAAAGGACGTAGGGCATAAATCAGCCCTGTTAAAATGGGATTGGGCAGGTCACGTGAGCCGGATGCATCCGGAAAGGTGGGCCAGGACTGTCACTCAATGGGTGCCCGAAGATCGTAGACGGCGACGAGGCAGACCCCGAAAGAGGTGGCGCGACGATCTTGACCACTTTGACAAAGATTGGCCGATAACAGCCTTGGATAGGGAACGTTGGAGGGAGTTGAGGGAGACCTTTGCCCAGCAGTAGGACAGTATAGGTTAAAAAAATAAATAAGTTAAGCATTTCATAAGGCAGAGGTGTAACCAGTACACCCACATTTCGCCAAGCGTATCTCCGTCCCATGATGTGATAGGGGGCGAACCTATCTCCATACCGGCCATTCCAGACTCCGTGCTGATACTGAGCATTTCATAATAGAAAAACCCAATATCACTTTTACCTGACCCGATCGAACCCGAGACCTCAGTATCAGCCTCAGTCATAACGCATACGCATTACAACTGCACCACCGAGGCAGTTTGTTGCATAATGCTTTTAATATTACCTGCAACCTGTTAATTCTTCTACTCTCAATAGTCCTTTTCATGTTAATGTACTTGATATCTTGAGTTTGCATCAGCTTCACCTGCTCCGATGAATGCTCTTCATCTTTTTCTAATTCATGATGCATCTGACATCAGAAATAAAATAAGTACTACAAACTTTTTTTTAGCAGCGCAACTGTTTTTGCATAAGTACTATAACAGTATTATATTTATATGTATAAAAGATTTAGAGGTTATGATTACAAAATATTAAAAAAAGTTTCATATTTTAATACTACTTTATTAAATAATTAATTAATAAAAACTTTAGTATATTACTTAAATTTATCTTTTCAAGACAATAGTGTAAAAGCTTACCCCATCTTTCACTCTGGAATTTATCATGTGATAGTAGAATTCATCGGGATTTTTATCCAACGTACGTTTGCGTAGTAGTTTTAACGTTTTCCCCTTCTTATGATAGTCATCAGCTCGTTTCTTGTAATCTTTCTTTTTTTCCAATAGTCCAAGATGTTTTCGGGTCTCGGGCTGATGTCTTTCCCGATGGGTTTTTTGGTTTGCCTTCGCGGCTTTCTTCCACGACGACATTTTTTAATTTTATTTCAACTACTTGTTTAATTAGTGATTAGTAATGAGTACAGATTTACCAACTTTTATTAGAAAATACAATAATTATTAAATAAAAACGTGTGAAAACGTAGATAAACGAACTGTGAAAATCACTTGATCACTGACAATCATGACCACAGATTAACTATTAGTTACTACGTATCATGACTGACTTACTAGTGATGTAACCGGCACAGAGTACTTTATATATACGGACAGTAACCGGTTTTAGTAAAACCGGTTTTTATATAAAACTATAATCTCCGGGTTTTAAATTTATTTAGCAAAACCGATTACTTTTCAACAAACTTGTAGGTTTTAGTAATGATCATAGTGATACAAAGTTTAATAAATATTTTACATTTTATTCGTTTAAATTACATAGATTTATTCAGACCCAGGGGCCAGAGCTTACATTTTCGATAAATGATACAATAAAGAATTTTATTATAAAAATAATGAAAAAACTCTACAAACGTTTATGTACGGCTTTACGTACGTGATATCAAAGTATGATGATTGAGATGGATCTCGCTCCCGAGACCCGCTATTCGCTTTACATCTATCGATCAATGGAATAGTGCGGGAGATATAATTATTTGAAATGAAGGAAACCTGTATGTATTATATATGGTTGTATTCTCTTTGGTGACGAGGCTGTACGGTCTGGAACCCTTTGCCTTCCCAATAAAAGGGAAAATTGTGGGAAAAAAAACTCTTTGGTGATTTCCACAGACTACATATAAAGAACATGCGTAGCATCCACGGGCGTTAATCTTCATACAAATATTTGCAAGTGTTTATTATCTGTGCTCCACTATAGAACATGACAGTTTCCTACCCCTCCCTTCATACTTCTTCCTTTTTTCGCCAATCGCTTGGGTCGCCATTTTTGAGTTGTCAATTGTCATTATTGTCAAAATATAATCAATATATGTATTAAAATAAGTTGGCTCGTGCCTCGTCCAAGTTTTTGGAGTTTTGCGTTGATTCAATTTCATATATTGCCTTCCTAATTTCTGTAAACTGTGTTAGCAGACAAAAGGACATTATTTTAAAGATTTCTAAACAGTGAAAAGTGTGCCAACATTGGTTGAGTTGATTAATTCGGATCTTTGCGAACCCTGAGCATCTAGGATCTTCATAAGAAAAGAACAGAAACATCAAGAATGTAAGGAACCAGTAGTGACATCCTTTGTAGATGCAGTTAAACAAAACTATATTATGCCGGTAGTTAAAAATTCCGAACCAACAAAGGAGTGTGGGGCCACGAAAATTACTAGCGAAATGGCGAATTTAAATGTATGTAATAAGACGTTAATCACTGAAAGCAATAGGGACAAACATTCTTCGGTTGGGGTTAGAGATAGAGATGCTAAACAAAGAAAGGAAATGAAGACACTGGAGGATAAGAAAAATGATGACAATTGGACAATAGTAAAAAAGAAAAAAAGTAGATATCCTAATAGTGAAGTTAAAAAAGGTGGTAGTAAAAGCACATTTGAAGTTCAAGGGACAGAACGCAAAAAATATTTGCATGTTTGGCGGTTACAGAAGCAAACAACTGAAGAAGATTTGGAAAAACATGTCAAAATAATATGTGGCCAAGAAGTACCAGTAAAAGTTGAAAAGATAAAACATAAGACAGAAAGGGATTATGCATCTTTTATAATCGGGGTACCAGAAGATAAATATAATATATTGTGTGACCCAGAAAACTGGGCAGTTAAAATATAAACATTTAAAAAATAAACATAAAACAGACCTGCGAAATAAATATTTTTTGGCAGCATCTGCTCAAGACCTTTGCCAGTGTAATTAAAAATAAAAATTGGCTGAATCTATATGTGGCATTTCTCAGTCTCATTGAAATTTAAAAAAAAAACAACTGTTAAATTCTATATGTGAGCTTACTGGCGTGCTCTATGGGAGTGCCCTGTCTGATGCGTAGTATCTCTAATCTGTAATCTCTATAGTAGTCTGTGCAAAGAATATTATACTCTCGAGTCTGTGGAAAGAACTGTGATTCCCAATCCAATCCGTTTTTATTATGGTTTTTATCGTTTTTATCAATTTTTATATTGTGGCTCAATTATTTTTATTTGTATACGATGTCTTACTCAAACAAGGAATATTTTAATATGTTAATGTGTCTCGGGAAGTGTGATTGCAATTATGCAGCTGCACGGAGACTTTACGAGGAGCGTTTTGTTTCCGGGAAAAACATAGTGTTACCGTCGGTGAGGGCGTTTCAACGTCTGCACGTTCGTATGTTCGATACTGGTAGTGTGCACGGTCATGAACAACATCGTGCTAATGCAGGAAGGCCGAGGGTGCGTGACGATAACTGCGAAGAGCAAATACTTGACATGATTAGGGAAGATCCTACGAAAAGCACGCGATCTGTGGGTCGTGAACTCGGCGTAAATCACATGCGTGTTTGGAAAATTCTTAAAGAAAATGGCCAGACCCCATTAACTCGAGACTCTCCTGTTCAATGCCTACTTCCAAGCAATAACGAACCTAGAATGGTTTACAGCAGGTGGATAATCAACAAGGTTGAAGAAGATAGTGAGTTTCTTAGCCGCATACTATTTACTGATACATGCTCATTTACAGAAACAGGTGTATTCAATGCTCACAATGAGCAGGTGTGGTCAACCATCGATCCTCAGGCAGCTAAACCAACTAACTTTAAACACCAATGGCGGGTCAATGTGTGGGCAGGAATTATTGGGGATACAATTATTGGTCCGCATTTTCTAGACTCAACAATGAGTGGTGAAAATTATTTATACTTTCTGCGGGAACAGCTGAGTGAAGACCTTGATGATTTTAACCTCGATCTCGTGAGTAATATGTGGTTCCAATACGATGGCGCGCCACGGCACCGCACTCGGGACGTGAGAAACTATTTAGATACCGTATATGGTGGAAGGTGGATTGGCAGAGGTGGACCAGTCAATTGGCCTTTGCGATCACCTGACCTAACACCAGTGAATTTTTATCTCTGGAGAACTATTAAAGAATTTGTATTCCAAAAAACGTGTAATTCTGAGGAGGAATTACGTTCACAAATAATTGCAGCCTTTGAAAAAATCAAATTGGAAACATCGTCTCTACAAGGCATACGGTCAAACATTGTAAGCCGGTGTCGCAGATGCCTAGAGCTACAAGGTGGTAGTGTTGAGTAGGACATACAAGAGGCATTCAATTTGTCCCGGACATGACATAATAATGTAATAGCAACTCAAATATTTTTCATGAATTACTTAAAATTGTATGTTGTGATACTCTGTTGCTATTCCCATGACACGGGCTGTGTGGGTGAAAGAGCGAGAACGAGCGAGTGAGCTGCAAGACACCTGGCCTCATTTGAAGTTGGAACTTCTACTGGTTCAGTACAGAAAAGTGGCTACTCTTACAAATTCATTTAAAAGTGGTGTAAGGTTTAAGCACGCAACAGTACAAGGTGGGCATTTTGAACAACATCTCCAGGGTCATCATCATCAAATAGACATCATTGTTAATTAGTGTTAATGGTGCAGATTCTGTTGTACACTTCTCTAAATTTGACATCACTAAAATTCTATTATTTTAGTTTAAAGAGACAGCACATTTACTCTGACATTACTAAATTGAATTGGGGCAGTGGTACCAGTATTAGAATTATTTAAAATGAACACATGAATTTTAATGAATGAACAAAAAAACATTCATTAAAGAATATTTTTGGGCTTATAAAATGTGTGTAAATATTTGTTTACACATAGCAGAGCATAAACGGTAAGCAAAATTTTATTTTCTCTATATATATAGTAAATACTGCAAAATTGTGGCTTTTAGATAATTTAGCTCCACCATTTGGTCCCTCTGTTGATTGTTTCATTGATAGTAACATTCAGCCAGACATTTGCGTAAGACTGTGGTTCTTTAAGTTTGGTAATGCCAACAAGAGGGTAACCTTTACTATTATTCGGTTATGTTTAGGGGAACAAATATGCCCTGTTTTTCTTGCCACAATTAGGGTCAGGTGTGCCAACTCTTTATGTGAATGTGGTTTGGATGACAGGTCTACTGATCATATTTTTTTAATTGTCCTAATCTAGCTTTCTCTTTGTATGATATCATCCCTCCTTTTAATTCCCACCCCTCCAACTTTAACTGTCTACTTAAACTATATCAAAGATACAGCTGTAACTTTTTTATTCACTATCTGTAATATTCGTTCACCAGCTTTTTTTTTTTCCTGGTTTGATTTAATTTTGTTTCAGAATAACTTGTAATTATTTATAATAGAATTGAATAATTGAGTATATGTAATTGTTTTGTTTGAAGCATTTTCATCTTTGTTTAAGATATATCAACTGCATCAATTGGGCATGTTTTAAATTGTTATCATGTATTTGCCTCAGTTGACGCTGGCGGAATTATTTAAAGGGACAGAGCCATAATCTTAATAATAATAACAGTTGCAATTAATTTATTTTATGATTGTGGAAAATATAAAAAGAAAAGGGTTAACAAGAGACAAGAGCCAATAAGAATGGTGAGAGGTAAAAATTCATTCAAATGTTTCTAATTTTTTATGAACAATAATTAATAATAATTCTTGAGTGGTAGAGCCACTTTAGACACACACACTGTAGACACTTGTGTCTATAGCACGAAACAGCCGGCTCTTCCGGGCCGTTACCACTGTCTCACGGAAAACCGGCGTAAAGTATCAGCTGGCTGCTACGTTTCGTACGGTGAGTGAGATATCTGTAGGCCCAAACTACCTCCCCTTCCCAATCCCTCAATTATCCCTTTCCTTTAAGGTTAGCAACGCATTTGTACACACAAATACACAAGGTTAGCAACGCACCCATAATTCTTTTGGTATTGTGGGCGTATATGGGCGGTGGAGATCACTTACGATCAGATGACTCACTGTACCCACTTCCTCATGTGCCGGCTTATGCTATAAAAAAATATAAATTTTTAATTGTATCTTCACAACAATTCTCATTTCATCATCATCAATTTTATTATTGCCTCCGTGGCACGGTGGCCGAGTAGCTTGCTGTGAAACGATAGGACATGAGTTCGATCCCCGCACCGAGATAAATGTGTGTTTGATCCACAACCCAAAAATAAATGATTCGGGTGTGCATGTTTACGGGTTCGCAAGTCCCTCGTAGCTCCTTATAGCCACAATACAGATTAACTTAGGATGCGGTCAGGACTATGTGTGACTGTGGAGTGTATTGATTTATCATTAATTATTCCAGGAAATCATGCAGATCAAATGGTCAATGCTATTTTGACCGCACTGTCAACTAATTCTAAAACTTGGACTGTAACAGAACCAAATAGCAGTGGCAACATATAAAAGCAGATCGCACTAATGCGGATATCAATATGTTGATATCTTTATTCGTTAAAGATTTTAAATTTATTGTGTGTAAATATTGGTTCGGTGAGTGCAGGAAGGAAAATACTTTAATTATAATAAATATATTAATGTAAGGTTAAACTAAAATGTGTTTCAATTAATTCTTCTGGCTTCTGAGAAGAAATTCACGTTTTCGTTCTCGAAAATTAAATCCTTATGATTTACAACATGATCATAATCATCTTGAGCACAAGATTACATGCAAAACACAGGTTATAGTTTGTCTAGAAATAAAAAAGAAAACACGTCAAAATAATACCATTTATAACTTATTGTATCTAAAATTAGTCTAGTTTAGAGAATTTTGTGACACCAGAAACGGCACCAAGTGTTTGTAAGTTGTACACCATTAGACGTAATCTGACGAAGCAAAATCGATTTCTAAAGTGATGAACAGCTGACTGGTGTGATGTATTCCCGAACGGGGTGCGTTTGATGTACGCGGGTTCTCCGTGTCAACGCTCTTGCAGAGGTATCAATCAAAATACGCTTTACAAAACAATAAATTAATTAAAGTTTAATAAATAATTACGATTTTTTATAGCACAATTTAGTATGCGAGTTACTTGATTACGATTCGCATATTATAGTTAAAACGCCCAGTTTTATTACATGTTGTCTATAGGCTAAAAATAAAATCACAAGCATTTGAACTCGAGCTCGTTATTTTGACAGCATCCGCCAGCCGTGGATCAGCCTGTCATCCGCCGTACTCACCAGACCTTGCGCCGTTGCCTACAGACTTCTACTTTTTCTATAATTCGGACAACTGTTTGGCGGCTTTTCAAAGTGACCCATATGCTCGTTTATCAGCCTATGTAATTGAAAAAAAATTAATTTCCATATATTTCTGAAGGTTAACCAGCCAGAAAAGGCAATTAAATAATTTGTGAATATTTACTAAATTTGGATTTAATAATGTCACACATACGTAAAGAGTGTGTGTAGTTATCTAGTACTTACTTTACTAGAAAAATAGGTAGGTATAGTAGTATAGGTAATAGGTAGTTTCATAACATTAATATATTATACATGAACGATTATGTTTTTTAAAGCTACATTTTATTATCGTGTAAAGGAGATATTTCTGAGGAGCGTCGTATTGCCATCGGGAACTTCACGAACATAAGCGTCAATAATTCCAAAGCACTGAACAATCCGACTCCTAGAAACATATTGAAGACTCCGCCAAGTGACGCTGTAACAATATTATAGACAATGAGATGCATTTTTTAACTCAATTAGAGGTGTAAGGGGTTTAACAAATACATTTCAGACTCTAAGCCAATACCTACTATATACCTCCCATTATAATGGAGTAAATTGGCCCACAGGGAGACAGTACGACTGATTAAGAATAAAAGTATGCATAATGCCAGGGACCGCCTTCTCGTACCACAGATTTGACGGTATGGTCCGACCTTCACAACCTGCAGGTTGCAACGTGAACCAAGTTTTACCATTGCCTTGACCGTTAATCATCAGAGTGTACCACGTGCAGTAGGCTTAGTACGAGTTACAAATACGTTCACAATTTTCGAATTCGTATAAAATTACTTCCGTCGAAGTGTCAATGTGCATTACAACTGAGCCACCGAGGCAGTCTATAAATATTGTAGAGCCATATAATCGCAAATTACTTACAAAGTAGAGTGAGCCACGTTTCTGTAGGAGTCAGTATGAATGTTGTGGACAATTGAATGTTGACTCGAAAATACATCACAATTGAAGAAGTTACATTCAATCCCCTACTGCAAACATAAAGGTAATTAAACTAAACTGTAGTTGTAGAACAGTAAAACTACGAGAGCCTCGTCTTAAGGAGTCCCGTCCCTGTCGCGTCGTAAAGTCAGAAAGGTAGAGTCATGTAGAAAGTTTTGTCTACAGAATGAATGAATAGGCCGCATTGACTGGGTTGTTACAACTGTCTCACAGAAAACCTACGTAAAGTAGCAGCTTGCTGTTACATTTCGCACGGTGAGTGAAGCCGGAGGCCGAAATCCCCTTCCCCTTTCTAATCACTTAATCATTCGTTTCATGGGCGGTGGAAATCAGTCAATTTAGTGACCCATTTGCTCCGAAATCACACCATTCAGAGACCTACTTTGTAAATACAAAGACTGTCAATTTTACTGTCAAATTGCCTAGTTAACTGGTATTTATACGTACTATATCGGATCAATGACGTGGTCCACAAATTTTAGGGGACTGGATTCCAGTGTCATGTATGTGGTAATCTTCTTGCAAGTCGGTAAGCAGTTGCACGTACCATTGTCTAAAACCAGTAGAATTTTAATAAAGATTGTCTCTTTCAAATCGATGAATGTATCAATTGAAATGATTTTTTACCCACTCATTTACCCGGAGTGAAAATCATTACTGTTATCACAATGAAAGGATAGTGTAGCTCTTAAGAATTTTCAGAATCTAATTATAATTTCGAAAAGATAGGTACTTTCTACGAAAAAAACTAACAATATCTATACGATCACGATCACCATCGAATGAACCCATGAACTCTTAATGCCACAGAAATCGTAAATGCTTAATAAGTGGTGGCCAAGACCGTGAGCTGTCCGGTGTGGCGCGGCCGCAACATGTATCAACGAGATTGTTCAAATCGCGGGTCCAACTTGGATGCAGAGAGACACCTATACCTAACCAATAGTTGGATCTTACATACTGTAAATAATGAGTGAGTGAGCTGAGTGGTAGACAATTCTGTCTACAGCATGAATGGGCCGGCTCTTTCGGGTCGTTACCTACCACTGTCTCACAGAATACCGGCGTAAAGTAGCAGCTTGCTGCTGTGTTTCGTTCGGTGAGTGAGATATCCGGAGGCCCAAATTCCCCTCCCCTTCCCAATCCCTTACTTATCCCTTTCCTTTAAGTTCGGCAACGCTCCCATGATTACTTTAGTATTGTGGGCGTACATGGGTAGTGGAGATCACTTACCATCAGGTGACCCACTTGCTAGTTTGCCGGCCTATACTATAAAAAAAATGAGGTGCATACTATACAATCCATTTGTTTGGAGGCAAGCCAGACGAGCGAAAGGACACGGAGGTAGATATGTAGAGTTATCTACGAGGTCACGTAACGGATTTGCGCAACCGCAAATATTTTCAGCACATTCATTCTGTAACACATGCCATGATCATACCTACAACCATTTGTTCTTATTTATTTATACTATCGGAGATTTAGATCTCTGAAGAGAGTAGAGAATTAAATGGAGGCTCACACATCTAGTAGCTGAAAATATTTTGATCATCTCTTTACTATCACACCAGACGTCACCGAATAGTCGTTCATCTCTTTTCCCTGGAGCCACGTATCTCCTGTACAGCGCGTTTCCAGAAGTCATTTCTCCCACCTACGTGCACAATCTGAAATGAACTTTCCTCCACGGTGCTACTTCAGCTCGTCTATGACACGGTCTTCAAACGACGAAAATGTATATCGCGGTATCGGCTTGGCTGTGCTTCTGATATGCTGAAGTCCATATGTCAAGGTAACCACTTACCATCCGGTGAGTCATAGCTCACTTATCTTCGAAGGTCAATAAAAAAAGAGATCAGTTCATTGCCAAATAACAGCTTGGTCCGTTTTAAGAATACGAGCATAAGCAGACTCAGCGAAATACTTACTGGATCTGCGACAGGTACCTAAGTCAAGATTAATGAATATCTTTACCAGGCAATCGTTGATAGAGTACCCCTCTTTGGCGATACAAGACTCTTCCACGAATTTTTCTGTGGTCGTACTCTCGGGTATGGAAATAAATCTTAGTTGAGCTATATAATTGGACCCTGGGTTCAGCCATTCGGGGTCCACCCAAACTTCACCGTCGTACTTTGTGAAGAACTGGAATTCAGGTGTTTTTTATGTTTTGGATTCAGTGAAGCATTTACCAGGCGGGCTAACATGAGCCGACGAGATATCTCGGTCGCGATTGAAAAAACAAGCGACGACAAAAATATCTCAAAATGTCAACATCCTATAAAAGTACGTCGTCATGTTAGGGTTCGTAGACAAAATACCATAGAGAAGTAAAAGATAACGTTTGGTCTATTTTTATCTCTTCATTTTACGTTAAAAGTCTAGTCTAGACTAGCCAAGTCTTATGTGCAACCATGTAAACTTCGAAAGGCTTATTGAGATATGCAGTTATAATTGGTCATTCACAACAAAACGAGTCGACAATATTGTCTTGATGTGCTTATGTTAGCCCGCAGAAGCGAATTAAAAAGAGTAATAGAAAGAAACGTTTAAGCCCGCACAAGAAATTCTTTTAAAAATTTATGATTATGGGTTTTATAAAGGAACTTACTTCACATCCATATAGCGTAGAACCATTTGAACACTGTAGCGCTAATTCGATCTTTTGGCCCACTTCTAGACTGGCTAATAATTTAGCTTTCTTACTGCTGCTAATCAATCTACAATAATAATTATATATTGTAAACAATTGTAGTTAATAGTGTGCTGTGTCGTTGAGCCGTTTAGTGTCAGATTAGTGATGTAGTGTCTGTGTAGATCTAGAATATCAGTCGTCATCCTCGTTGGCATGTCCCGTTAATTAGAAACGGAGATGCAACAAGTCACCTCACCAAGATACCTCACCTCCTACCTATACATACCTATACATACCTATGTGAAATATATTAGAATAATAGGTGCAGAACAGAAGAACAGAACAGGTGCCTGTAGGTACAGGCACTTCCTCATTTACCTTTTTCTCTCTTGCTACCCGCTAACTCGCGATCCGCAACTAAGTATAATCACTTCACCCTGCGAATCATCGGTACGATCTCACCGTCATTGTCACGTATCAACTGGCGCATTGCCTGTGGAAGATCTTCGCAGCGTCGGCAGTGAGGTGTCGCTTCCTTTGGGAGCTGCAGGTTGGTGGGCCTATTTTACGCAGACCTTTACCTTTATCGAGCTCGTTTTGGAAGGACAGATTTACGGTGGTTTACTCAACTGAGGCCGTTGGATATGAAGAGTAGGTAACAACTTACTTCATATTAGACCGCATCACGCAACAAACCCTGCCGTTAGTGAACTTCTTCATGAACAAATTCTCGCAGGGGATGTTCATCCTTTGCCACCTGCATTTCTGCACCACCTCACAACATGGTGGCAAGTGGGCATGCATAATTTTGTGTAAGGTTACGTTGTTGTCGGCTAGCAGTTGGTCCAACAGGCGTAGATGGTCTTTTTTTGATGGTTTGCCGTTGAGAGCGCGTGCCAATATATTTGGTAGTTGTTTCTTTAATGTTTCGTTAGAGGTTCTGTGAGAAATAAATAACTATAATGGTACCCAGTGCAACGTTAGTTACAATTAGAACCTCTGTGTACTAATTATAATAATAATGAATCGGAAACAACACGAGCGAATTACCTACCGTAGCGACTTTCATTGAACTTTTTTTGTAGGTCTTCAGGGATATAATGGTAACCTCAGTGCAGGTACATCGCGTACTGACCTACAAAGAAAGCTGCTTCCAGCTGCCGTTATCCCACTCGCAGTGGGGTCGGCGTAACACGAATTTTAACACATTAAAAAATAATTGATTTGTTGTTTTTACGACCGATCGTCGTCAACTCCTCTGGGAAGAAAACACCCAGACGCAAAATAAATATTTATGGATCGCACACCCACTGCGCCACGGAGGTTGTCAAAGTTTGACTTCGCTTCACACGTTTCATATTCAGACCAGTCATACCTCTAGCAACTGCTAAATTATTAACTCAATATAATATTGTACATGCGGATACAAAATTCTAGTAAGTATGTACGATTTACATTATGCACTTCGGTAATCTTCGCCTATTCCGGAAATAGAAAAAAATATATAATACAGACATGTTACTGATTTCTATTCTTATTTTTCTCCTGCGTGCCATTTTAGGCGTGACATTTGACTATTCAGGCGCGGATGATTAGACATTTCTTGTATATTCTTAAAAACACGAAGATTTCCGAAACACATAGTACTGTATACTGTAGATACTGACAATTTGCCAATAAACAACTCAGCTACAGCCTCAACTGCAGGACACACGGCCAGCATGGGCAGGTTGTAGAGCGGCGAGTCGTGTTTCTGAGCGTCGTGCAGCGCTAGCAATGCCGGTACCTTCAGGAACCGAGCCCACAGGACTCCGCACAGCACGGCTGCACAGCACGCACTTGCGCAACAGCATAGTAGCCAGATGAAGCTACAAATGATAATCACAAATCCGTATTTTAACTGTACATTTCTGGATTTAATATTTTTATCTGATAGAGGACTAATTGTTGTGTAAAACTCCAAATTTTTGGCGTGGCGAGCCTCATCCCATTTATTCGGTAAGTAGGTATCCTGAGACAAAAGTTTTTGCCAAGGTGGTAGAGTAATGCCTTACCCCTCTTATTTAACGAGGAGGCCCATGCCCAAGAGTGCGACGTCGCGTCGTTGGTAACACAGGGCTGATAAAGAAGTTTCCAAAAGTAAGCTGGTAGAGATCGTATTATGGATCCTGGTAACTGACACTCACCGATCCACGAAGTACTCCGAGGTCAAATATTTGAATCCGTGAAGAGTTGTTGTTTTGAGAAACTTTTTTATTGCTTCGCTTACAGTTTTGCGCTTCGCCATTGCTCTTAGTAAAAAAGATTCTAATACAAATATTAATATAATGGGACTTCTCTCGATACTTATTGTATTGTTTTTTTACTCTAACACTCAATACTGCTACAGTTTGATCAAGCGCGTATATTAATGAAGACAATTATAAAGTATTTTTCCCGCGCAATTAACCCGTCCATCAATCACTAAGTAGTTAACATTCTCAGATGGGTATCTGTGTAATTGCATGAAAACGTCGATTAGACTTGACTGGCTACGATTAACTAGGTACCTACAACATTCTACACTAATTATTATTTGTCAATAAGAACTATGAACTAATAAATAATGATAGCACTTGCTTACAATCTGCTTTTAAGATCAATGTTACGGCCTTAGCACAACTACTTAAAGAAACTAAGTACACGCACGAAATGTAAGCCGTTCAATTGGAGCCATATGTGTAATGTGGCTCCAAACTATGATCACCATACAAATAACTACTCACCATATTATGTTTGTGATCCTCACCTATAAATTAATGTATGAAACACATTTTGCCAATCTACAAATTACCTGCAAAGCATACTAATATTATAAATGTGAATGTAAGTTTGTTTGTTACAATTTCACGCGAAAACTACTTAACCGATCATCATGACTTTGTACACATATTCTTGGAGGTATAAGAAGTAACATAGGATACTTTTTATGAAAAAAAAACTATTTGTTACGCTTTCATGCCTAAATCACTGAACCGATTTTGATAAATTTTGATGTAGAGATAGATGGGACCCTGGAGACGGTTATAGGCTACGTTTTATTTCGGAAAGTCTATTCACGCGAGCGGAGCCGCGAGCAAAAGCTAGTTTTTTATAAATTAATTATACCATTTTAGCTAACATTTCTTTTTAATTTGTGTGCGTGACGTTGCAAGTAAACAACATCACTCTTAGCGAATTTTCAGCTTACGATTGTGAGTATGCGTTGTTTTTGAAATCTACCTTCTGTAAGTAGTTATTTTAAACGGCAAGTGAAACAATTACTAAGCGTGTTGACATGATCACATAAGCAATAGTTGCAACCGTCGAAAGATTGCAGTCGTGTGTCATCACTAACTGTGTTCAGTATTTATAACTATAAAATATTTTATCATAATGTCTTGTATTAGCATACTAGTGTCAATTTGATGTCATCTACTAACTAAAGTAAGTAATTTTAATTTAGTACATTTTTCAATGTTAAATAATCTATTGTGTCAGTCCTGTAAAACTAAAATAATCCGGTTAAATAAAAAAACCTGTCATTTTAGTTAATTACCACTCAAATTTGACAGGAGTAGACTAAAATATATATAGTTAATTAAGTTTATCTAGTGACAACAGAATTCACACTATTATGTATATGATTATATAATGAAAGACAATAATTATTCCGTATAAACATTTATATATTAGTTTTGCCTATGATATTAGATTATTATCCTATACATCGAGTTCATTTCTACAGCTAAAATTTATAAAACAATTACAAAATATACAAAAAAAATATACATCATATTTATAATTTTACCTAATAAAAGCCACTCGAATTGTCAATATTATATTATTCAAATTAGATTTTCGCCATAGAAAAAAAATAAGTTTAACTACATAAAGGCCCCTTTCCAAAGGTGATTTTCTCGCAGCGATTACCTCACTTAATGATTCATGAAGTCATTGGGCGACAAAATTAAAATGAAAACAAAATAATGCGGCATCAGAGGATCGTGTTGTCATTTAGAACAATTCCACTTAAGTTGTGTTCGAATTATAAATTCATTTCTTGAGAGCATTAGAATTTATCGCCAACAGCTTTTTAATTACGACGAACTCTACGGTGGCCAAATTCGTCGTTAATTTGAGGTTTAGGCGAGCAAAATCATCGCGTGAATCTCGCTCATGGAGCTGGCATCTAAGGGCGGGTACACATTCGACATATTTGTGACGATTATTTTGTCACTCGTCGTATTTAGATTTGAGTTTATATAAGTTTACACGCCCATTTCGCTTGAACGAAGTTGATGATCTACGCGCATTGTAACGTGGATGGAAAGGAGTATAAAAACATGTGGTATAAATACACCAAGTGTGTACAAAGAGTATATGTACAAAGCAGCTTATCATATAAATGCATCATATTATCACATCTCATACAAATCCCATTCAATGTTCATTGTCCCATCACTTTATCCCCTGTTTGCATAGACTACAAATACAATTATAAACACTTACGAGTAACGTTTACATTTCATTAACCATTAAAACATCATTTACCGTCTAAAACAGTAAAAATATTAACGTAGTATTAAAACAAAATAGAAAATTAAGTTTTTCCACCAAAAAATGTCTATTACTTTAGTTTCGTCAATTTCGTAAATGGTCCTTCGAACCGGATCAATATAGAGTAACGATTCGGCCTTTTTGGTTGCATCAATAGAATGCTTAGATGTTGTACTAAATAAGAGAAACCCATACAATTTTAGATTATGACTTAAATTCTAGATAACAATCTAATCATAAACGATTATCGTCAAGACAATATCGGCCTTATAAAACTTACAATTACATAAAACTGGGTCGGTTCATATGGGTCACTAGAGTAACTAATCGATATAAACCTAGGTTAAAATTCATTTATGTTTCATAATAAGTCTGAATATGTCTATTATCATAAGATTACAAATCTGAATAAAATATGGAGAATAACATGATAAATTATGTAAAAAAAAAACTCAAGAAATAACTGTAAAAAACGTAATATTATACACAGAATATATATAACGTACGTAAATACTATTATACACATTTAATTATGAGCAACTCATTTATCTGAGATTCTATTCATCATGTGATCATATTATTTTTATTTACGTTATTTAGTATATTATAAGTTAATTAGTATACTATATTAAACTATATTGAACTAGTTTCTGCCAGGGCAGTAGTCGATAAACTTATAAATCATAGGAGTCGGATATCATTGCAATTTTCAATAAATGAAATTTCTCATGGAATCAAAACTTGACACTCCTATTTATACGGGATATCTCTATCCGAAGGCGTAAATAGCCTTGTAATTGTGGGTGTTCATGTACAATGGAGATCACTTCCCATCAGGTGTTCCTCTTGCATAAAACCCCTATTATTAGCGCACAAACGATTTTTTTATTTTTATTAATACACCCAACAGTCACACTCATAGTCCTGACCCCACACTAGATTAACCTGTATCGTGAGTATCAGGAACTACGAAGGACTTGAGGTCCCACAACACCCAACCCCGAAACAAATATTTGTGGATCGCACAATTTGTCTTAGTGCGGGAATCGAACCCACGGCCTTTTGCTTCGCAGCCGGCTACTCGCCCGCTGCGCCACGGAGGCTGTTTACCGAGTTTATTATATTTAATAATATTAAGTATATTTTATAGAGAGTTAGTTCGTACTAATACAACATCAATTTTTAATAATGTTTATAGTGTAGGTTACAATTATTTCCGGGTACGCAAACAAAACACTAAGAAACAATATAAAATTGTTGACCTTAAAGATCGAGCTACAAGTACAATAAAATCTAATCCAAATGGTTTCTATACAGATTGACGTATAGTATGTTAATTTTACTACAATATCCTCGATCTGTGGTCAAAACTATGGAATTGAACGAAAAGTTGTAGGATAGACAGACAGACAGACGGCACAGTCTCTGTAATAGGATTCTGTTGGTACACAGATTGTTTTAATACAGATTGTAGTTATGTTGTCGATTTAGATCCATGTATCGACAGTCCTTACATATAGTTCCATATGTGGTAGAAAACCCTTTTACTGTCCGTCAAAAAGTGTAGTCAATATTTTAACATAAAATTTAACTACGAGACGTAGCTTTGAAACTGGTAAACATTTTGAAAACTAATATATAGCTATCTCTTTTACTCTATTCCAAATGCGACGCTAACATAATGATTTAAAGAGATAGCAAATAATTTTGAATTGCACAATTTTGTGTTCCATACTCCAAGTGAGTTTTCCCCAATTGAATTTAAATATACAGTGTGTAACAAAATCCCTGTTGGCCCTTTCTAGGTCGTGAATATAGACATATAGACAGCTTAATAAAAATGGTTAAATAAAAAAAAACGGAAGCGAGATATTATCCTTACACAGGTAGCTTAGAAAAATGAACATATTTAAAAAATATTATTTTCAGCTGATAACTGAGGTCAGCTGGCTACGTATTGACGAAACCGGATGCACACGTGGCGCGGCGCGTTTGATGAACGTAGACGCCGCAACTTGCTATCTCGCTCTGGCTCCGAGACAGCGCTCTTGCATAGGTAATCAATCGAAATACGGTTTACTAACAATAAAACAATGAAAGTATAAAAAATAAATATGAATATTTTTGTAGTCTTATTTTCGTATGCGAGTTATTTCATTACGTTTCAATATCGATTCTGATATCGCGGTTAAAACGGCCGACACGGTTTTTGTTACATATTGTATAATATTAATGACGTAACCCGGTTTTGCTTGGGTACTAATTTATGGTATTAGTTCGTGTGGTGTAGTGGTGTAGTGGTTAACGCAGGCGGCGATACCCTGCGACGACGAGCACCAGCACGGGTCAGGGTCGCGGCTGCGGTTGTGACGGACGGGACGTGAGTCTCGCGGGACTCACGTCCAACAGACAGAAGCGAGCGCGACACACGGGACATGTGCAGCGCCCCGCCAGCCACTGCGCCGGCCCCCCCGCCGCGCGCGCCGCCCACCACCGCCCCATGCACGCGCAGCACCACAGCACCCTGACACCACACTCCACACTCATAACCATACTACATGCTACACGCTACACGCTACACGCTACACGCTACACGCTACACTACATGCCATATAATGCCTCATCACACAATCATTTGTAACATCTTCAAATTAAAATACAAAATAAATAAATACACCCAACAGTCACACACGTAGTCCTGAACCCACACTAGGTAAACCTGTATCGTGGATATCAGGAACTACGAGGAACTTGCCAACCACAACACCCAGACCCAAGACAAATATTTGTGAATCAGATAAATATTTATCTAGGTGCGGGAATCGAACCCACGACCTCACGCTTCGCAATTTTTATGAGTGGTAGAGCCACGCTGTAGACACTTGTCTACACCATGTATGGGCCGGCTCGTCCAGGTCATTACCACTGTCTCACAGAAAACCATCGTAAAGTAGCAGCTTGCTGCTGCGTTTCGTACGGTGAATAAGATATCCGGAGGCCCAAACCGCCTCCCCTTACCAATCCCTTAATTATCCCTTTCCTTTAAGGTCGGCAACGCACCCATGATTCTTTTGATATTGTGGGCGTACATGGGCGTTGGAGATCACTTACCATCTGGTGACACATATGCTCGTTCGCTGGCCTATACCATAAAAAAACAAGCTATAGAGGTCTGCGAGTCAATGATTTGTAAAGGTGTAAATAATGTACCTGCAATTGCACTGCTGACACTCCGGCGGTCCTCCCTCGAGATGCGGCGGTGGTGCGAGACAACGTCGGCTCAGCTTCACGTCGGCCCGCGCCACCATACATCCGATGCACAACTCTGGCTCCTAAACACATACAAATAATTATGTCAGGTGCAAATATGCTTCAAGTGCCGTATTAGCATAAACATATCTATAATCACAAAATACTATGTGGTTAGTACTAAGTGGTTTACTATTTTTTTTTAACATCGTTGCGTACTTGCAGGCTAAAATGACCATAATCGCTACGAGCTAAGAATAAAAAGCTTGGGGGCGCCGACGCTACACACGATTGGTTTGTTCATTGAATCGAAGGTCGTCGGTTATTGTACTCTCAATTGTCATTCGACTACTATACCGGTCGTAGGAGTCCACTTCCGAAGACAAAACAGTAATAAAAAACCACTTTAAAATAAACGGAAAACGCTATTATTTTGCTGTTTACTTGCCAGTATAGAAACGTAAACCCGCAATGTAAAACATACTATATATTAAATGACCAATGACCCGAGTGTATAACCGCGCTACCATACTCAGTAGGTACATCGCGCCGTGCGCCGCGCTGTACATCTGACTCCGAGCGTCAACTAGTTTTTTATTACGTTACTAAGAAAAATACGATTATTATTTGAATGAAACGTCATTGTACATATTGATCTAAACAAGACTGCGTGAAAAATAAAAATAAATATGTCGTATGTAATTTTTTTGTATCGTGTTTGTAATCACTAACACTAGCACCTGTTTTCGTTTTCGGTAGCGTTTCCTTTACACCCACTGTAATACACTGCCCCCCACTACTGTCCATTTGTGCTCACAACTTGTGTTGGCTATTGTAAGTTATACTAGAACATACGAAAATTTCCCTCTTCGTAAATCTAACCAAAATTATCTTTCGCCATTCTCACTGAAATCAGACATTCACATACTCACCTCATCAAGATAATGAACAGGATTCTGATCCACATACTGCTTGAAGACCGTCACAAATCTCTCAATAAGCGTTGGCATGAGGGAGATATGGTCCGGCACTTGCACTGGCCGCGCCAGACGAGGCTGAAGCTCCCGCAGTGCCGCTGTAGACGCGCGGAATGTAAACCGAGGGATGTCTTCACGTGATGGGATCGCTTCTATGTTTATGTATTGTACCTCATCCTCTCCAGATGGAGTTAGGTTGTGGCTGTCGGTCTGTGGAATTAAGTGTTATTTTCCACTTCTGTTTAATTCACATATCCCAGAATTGAATGTCAGACAGCCTAAAAACTAGTTTTCATAAACATGTATATAAATAAATTGAAGTAATTGATACCAAGTGTTTTTTTTATTATTTTTTATTGCCTAGATAGGCAGACGAGCAGACGGCTCACCTGATGGTAAGTGGTTACCGCCGCCCATGGACCTCAGCAATGCCAGAGCATAGCCCAGCCGCTGCCTACCGTTAAAAGTGTGCTAACTTGTTCAGTGTTTATCAAAATCATAGAAGAGAATGAAGACCAAAAATTCGGTATGACACTTACTGCAGTAGCCACAAGAGCGCAGTCCGCCTGTTTGACAACATTCATGGCGTATTGAGACACCTTGATGAGCCATGTCTCTGTTGCCACAAACTTGCTAGTCGCTGTCAGTGGAATGGACACCTTGTCCACACTATAGACAAGAAGACACTTGCTTAAGTATTTATTTTATGCAATATGTATACCATTGGTCGTCAAACTACTGCCTGGATCATAGATTTGTGTGGTACATAACCAAACTCTTTAGTAGGGACCGTCCATTGATCGCGTGAGGCTTGAGGGTGGGGGGGGGGCTAGGCGTATTAGCAAAAATCAAGAAATATTACAAGGGGAGGGAGTAAGATATCACGATTGGTACGGGCTTAAGCTTTTAACCCTATACTTGGCAGGACATTTTTTTTTTTAAATTTCGATTTTTCTTTTGTAGAATTGTAAAATTTGAAGAAGGAACTCATCCTTAGGGCAGAAAAATAATTTAAAAAAATATTGTATTTTCTATCTATATATTTTTTAATGTATCTTTATGTGCACACTGCCAGGTGTACAATAATCAGCTCAAAAATTTAAGTGTATCTTAAAAGACACACTGGCAAGAGTAAAGAGTAGTTAAACATAAACAAAAAATAGCTTTCTTCTTATAAATAATACTAAAATCTATGCCTCTTTTGCACTATACTTCAAAATATTTACTAATTAATATTTTATTGATATAATTTACACTGCAATGTCACATTTAAATTATAATTGAACAAAAATCATGCAAACATCTTTGCCTCATTTGCAGTATAAGTCAAAATATATACTTAGTAATTATTGTTTTTAATGTAATTTGCATTGCAATGAATCATCTAAACATAATATGTTGTTTTATAATTATCGAACTATTAAAATTACTTTTCTATAAACAACTAGCTGATACCTATAATCCCAATATATATTATCTTAACTGACTCTATTGTCACAAGCATAAACAAATTATATTAAAAAACTTATACACTCGCCAAATATTATTGAGGTAAATAAAAAAATAACAAAATTGAAATCAATCACGGGTATTTATGAATCAATTGATATATATTTAAAATATTGTTATCTACGACTTAGTGATAAGCTAGAAAAGTGTTTTGTGTAGAGTTTAGGAAAAAACATTAGCAGGAAACACAGCATGAACAAAACACTGTTTCGCTACACAATTATGCTGAAAAAACTTTTGTTTTGTGTAGATGGAAACAATATTCTTGCTTTCCATGCCTGATGGAAAATATTGGCACAATAACTGTCAAAAGCGTCGCATCTAATTCAATCATCTAATATAAATCCCTGGGCAGGAGACGTGTGTATATAAAGCTGGGTCTCTTGCACATGTTTATCCCTACTCGCTATACAAAAAACCATCTACACAAAACAAATATTTCATTTCATTGATACATCTTTATGTCGAAGGAATAAGCTGCATATTTCAAAAACTAAAAAATATAATTTCGCGACCAACGATAATTAAAGTGTGTTAGAAAAGTACATACGCACTCACGCCTGCAATCCCCGAAGGGGTAGGCAGAGGTGTAACCAGTACACCCACATTTCGCCGTAGGTATTTGCGTCCCTTATGTGATAGGGGGCGAGCCTATCGCCATACCGGGCACAAATTCCAGACTCAGGGCTGATACTAAACATTTCATAATTGAAAAACCCAATACCACTTTACCCGACCCGGGGATCGAACTCGAGACCTCAGCGTTGACCTCAATCGTAACGCGTACGCATTACAACTGCGCCAACGAGGCAGCCATTTGTGAGAAAAGTATTCATTTAAAAAAAAGTATCTAGAAATGATGTATTTTGTAACCAGTATCTCAAATACTATTTCCAAAAGCATCTTGTATCTGTTATCTCAACTACATTAGTTACCAGTATCTTGTATTCCAGATACTTTTATGAGGCATAGATCTCTGTTGAAAACTGAGTAGTGCCTAAAATTAAAAATGTAGATATTATAACCACCTGAAAATTCTCAATTTGCTATATTTTAATCTTGAAATATTATAAAACAATAATATAAACAATAGATACATAGCTGGCAATGTATCAATATAGATACATAGCAAATTTAATTTTGTACCTTATGAATCGAGCTGTGTGCATTTAAAGATACATACGTAAAACTGGTTGAATAAAACTCATCGTAAAGCATAACAATGTCCAAAAATATTAATTATGAACAGGAAATATTATCATTAGTTAAATACTAATTAGCAGTTAGTTATTAGAATAAACTCTAAATATCTTATTACATTTTTTTTTTTTTATAAGCGATGTGTAGATGCCTGGGTTCGGTTCGATATATTGTGGTCTACTGCCAATACCATGTTGCCAAGAACATCAGTTTTTTTTTTTTCAATTAGTATAATATTTATCAAAGTAAGAACATATAAATTAACTTGCGTAATAATTAGTTTACTCTCTAGATTTTCATAGAGATACGTGCATAACAATGCTAACTGCCAAGAAAAGGGTTAAAAAATAAATAAATTTTATTATTCTAATAAAACCACCCACCTTCTAAACTCTATATTAAGATTAGCAGCAGTGACGCGCCAATCCGTGCCCGGCATCACATACGCCAGCAATGTCTTCACGATGGGGTGCTTCGTCATATCGTGCTCCCACCAGCAGAGTAGCTTATAGCACATCAACAGCGGAATTAGGGCAGTCGCTGCGGCGCTCGCCAACATCCATGACCCGCGCTCGCCACCGCACCACAAGCAGAAAACATACCCAAGAGGCAATGAAGAATGTATCAGCGCCGTAATAGTCATCCTCTTCATGTGATAACCGATAAAATTCACATTTTCCGATCCCAGATAATTTTCAAACACCTGAGCGATCGTAAAACCAGCAGATACGAACTCTGTTGGGGGATATATTATGCAGATTGAGAATAAGAGGTAAAAGAGCGTTATTAGTACGTCCATTATGATGTTTTAGTAGTAAAACAATTTTTTTATTGTAATTTATTTCATTTTATGTTGCCAAAATATAATTTATCGATTAGAATTTAGAGTTAGACGAGGGATGTCGGATGATCGATACACAGAACAATTTTAATCGACTTTACACGGATCGATATATCGATATTCATCGATGGTACAAACATTGATGTTTGATGAGAAAACATGTGAAAATGTTATTCATTTTAACTACTAAGGTACATAAGTATACAACGTTTTAACGGAGTTTTATTATTACGTATCGTTCGTAATGAAAACAAGTCCTGAAATATCGACTTTTGTCAGAAGAAAACAGCAAATTATTAGGCATGATCGTTTTATTCACCCAGGAAACTAAAGAAATATTACTAATGTCTGTATGCGTTTGAACGCCTCTGAAGGACTTTTATGATGTATCAGATGTATCCACCACAAGAGAATTTTACTCTGGTATCCAATAACCATGGACTTCCATCCACCAGAGATATGAACCGATTACAAATGATTACTTTGAAAAAAGACGGGTTTTTAAATTTATTCTAAAATATGAATAAAACATAATTTTACTTAAACCAAAAATTCCTTTCGACTTGCAATCTTTGGATGAGTCCTTTTAAATGAACCAACATATTCCACAGTTCCTCCCTGTATTTTTTTTTACATATCTTGCACTTGGAAATTGCATTTTGTAACCTGTTGATAAGTAATGGATTTTTCTAAATAAAAACCGGAGATTATCGGTTTTATAAAAACCACCTGGCTCGGTGGTTACGATTGAGGCTAACGCTGAGGTCTCGGGTTCGATCCCCGTGTCGGGTAAAGTGGTATTGGGTTTTTCTATTACGTAAGGCTCAGTATCAGCCCGGAGTCCGCCCCCTATCACATCGTGGGTCGGAAATACGCTCGGCGAAATGTGGGTGTACTGGTTACACCTCTGCCTACCCCTTCGGGGATTACAGGCGTAATCGCGTGAGTGCGTATGTATGTATAAAAACTGGTTCACATCACTACCATCCACATTTAAAAAATTACGTCAAAGTGATGGATGTGGTGACGGATGACGTCTATGGTTTTGGCGGGAATTCTTATAGTGCGGTGGCTCTCTTGTTTTAATTATTTCCTAAACTGGTTTAAAGTTGTGTTTGTTGTATAGAAGTGGTGTGGTTTTGTGTAATAATCATTAACGATGATGAATAGTGTATGGAAACATTGAAATAAGTGGATTTAGGTGATTTTTGATCAAGGGTATTGTCGACCTTGTGCTTTCGATTCGCTTGAAGAAAGTCGTCTAAGAAGCATTGAACTGAAAGGAATTATCACCAAAACTCCAGCAAGACCTTGAAATCGGCCACACCCCTGTTTCATCGTTCTTTGAATATAAGAAAAGATATAACTAATGACTTGGCAGCATGGTCTCTGATCTTAGCTGGTTCTTTACGGAACAAATAAATTTGGAGTTTTGGCGGGAATTCTCACAGTGCGGTGGCTCTCTTGTTTAATTATTTCCTAAACTGGTTTAAAGTTGTGTTTGTTGTATAAAAGTGGTGTGGTTTTGTGCAATAATCATTAACGCTGATGAATAGTGTATGGAAACATTGAAATAAGTGAATTTAGGTGATTTTTGATCAAGGGTATTGTCGACCTTGTGCTTTCGATTCGCTTGAAGAAAGTCGTCTAAGAAGCATTGAACTGAAAGGAATTAACACCAAAACTCCAACAAGACCTTGAAATCGGCCACACCCCTGTTTCATCGTTCTTGGAATATAAGAAACGATATAACTAATGACTTGGCAGCACGGTCTCTGATCTTAGCCGGTTCCTTATGGAACAAAAAAAAAAAAAAGGGATGACGTCTATTTGTTGAATGTGGACACGTATTAAATGTTTTTTATTGTAAAATATAGCTTATTCTACGTAAATTATATTATATATTGGTTATTTACTTCAACAATAGTATAATTTCCATTGTTTTTAAATCAAGAAAGTGTTGTTACGGACCTCAGTCAGGTTAGTTCAGCGCTTACATGTAGTCACCCTGCCGAACGTCTGAACTCAATATCTAGTAATCCTGTAATTAAATAGTGTACGATCTTTTGAGTAATTAATTTATTGAGAAGGTGCGTTGTTTGTTGTATATTTACTTTTAGCCATTATCTTAGGAAATATAATATTTAAAGGAGTAGCTATAAAATTCATCCAGTAGGTACTTTTGATATAATTTGATCTTTGGGTCTAGGACTCAAATCAATAAATTCTAGCTTAGATAATCTAAACTAGCAATGTGTTACACATCTTATTCCTATTATTGATAATAATCACAGATCGTACATATGATAGAAATATAACATATAGGACTTTGATCAATATAGAAACCTAACATGCCAATTTTTTCAATGTAAAGTAACGTTGGCATCATGGTGCGCATAGCTTATATAGTACACACTGACAGGTTGCCCTAAATTGTGCACTGAAATGTGGCACATGAAGGAAGTACATATACAAAGCCTGCTATACATATTATCAGTAGTTTGTGACAGTAACAATAAAGCAGTATTTAATATTAGGATTTAGGTGGACAACATCACATTCTTAAAATTTCTCCCTGACTATATCACATTCTCATAATGACATGTTCTAATAATGATACATTCACTAGGTGGTAGGTCCCTCGTATGCGAGAGGCCGTCTGGATGGGTACCACTGCTGTCTATTTCTGCTGCCAAGCAGCCGTGTGTAAGCACTGTTGTGTTTTGGTTTGAAGGCAATTGAAGCCAGTGAAGCATTATGAGAGTTTTGTGTTGTGTTGCTTCTGTTTATGGGCAGGCATCACACTTACCATCAGGCGAGTATCCTGCTCGTCTTGTCATTAAAGCTAATAAACACCTTACCATTTTCCTGTATATCTAACAGCCAAAATCAGTAGTCAATTCTAAATATCACAGCCTACTGAGGATAGTGGGTAGCTGGCTTTGAAGTGAGAGGTGGTAGGTTTGACTCCTGCAGTGAGACAAATTCAGGTCTGGGTATTGTGTAATACTAACTTCCTCATAATTTGTGATACCCTCAATACAGGTTTAACAGACTCTGTGGTCAGGAGTATGTGTGATTGGTGTGTTTAATTTACTAAGATTCTGTGCTGTGATTGTCAATATGAAATGTATTTTTTTTGTCTGTAGCATGGCCGGTGTGGAACAGCCGTGCTACACTCTGATCAACTTCCCGACAGACTCCGAGCCTCACAATGAGATGCAGCTTAAGCTTGATTTGGGTACTATTTTACATCCATACATAGAATATAGAATTAGGTACTTAAAAAGAAATATTTTAGGACAACTTACAACAGACGAGGCTGATTCCATCAGACTCCTATATGATTGTGAACATGTACAGGTTTATATAACTATGTAGTATAAATATAATCAACTTGGAAATCTCAATATTAGTCATAATAATTATATTGATGAGCCACAATATAAGATTTGTAGGTTGTATAGAAATCTTCAGCTTCATATTTCTCAGCTGTATTATGGTTGTATCATCATCATCATCATCATCATCATCAGCCAACACTTGTCCACTGCTGGACATAGGCCTCTCCTAATGTAAACCATTGAGTTCAATGGTGTATGGTTGTATATCATGCATCAAATGTCTTTGTCCAGTTTCTTTTGATCAAAGAAATAGAATTATTTCATCATATTTGATTAAATATTTGATACAATATAAGCATCAAACAGATAAAAATCAAACATAGGGCAAAGATATTTGATGAATGTCAAACCAACATTAGCTGCAGTATCCCCCAATCAAGAATATTAAATTTTTTTTTGCAGAAAAGGGTGACATCAAAAAGAAAATAGAAGCACTAAAGAAGACAATCAGCATCATACTGTCTGGTGAGAAGATTCCTGGGCTACTGATGATAATCATCAGATTTGTGCTCCCTCTCCAGGATCATACCATCAAGAAGCTGCTCCTCATCTTCTGGGAGATTGTGCCGAAGACCACACCTGATGGCAAATTGATGCAGGAGATGATCCTTGTCTGTGATGCCTACAGGAAGGTGAGTTAGCGATGACTACAAAAAGGGGTTAAATTGTAGTCAGTAAGATGTAAAGTGTAGATATATATTTTACAAGCGTTTATTTAAAAGTTCTTCTGTTTAGTATGTATGGGTCAAATCTTACAACTGAGTTTTAAACCAATTCCACACAAATAATTGAGCTGAGATTTTGGTGCTGGCAACATTACAATGTAATGAAATTTGTCTGGTAAACATGCCATAAATAATATTTGTAATCACATTGCCCCACAAAATAATAATAATTTATGTTTAAAAATTGTTACACATAAAATTTCACTTTATTCTCAGAAATAAAAAGAAAATAGGTTTGTTTTTCTTTCTACTTATGCTTATTACTTCTATTATCATTATAATATATTCTTGTGAATTGTTGTTTGTAATTAATTAGGTAGTTTATAACTAATAATTATTATTATTGTAGGCTGGATTAGTGAGTGCACTAGTTACATCTCTGCCTACATAATATAATTTATGTTTTTGCTTTTTTTTATCATCATCAGGACCTCCAACACCCCAACGAGTACATTCGCGGTTCGACTCTGCGCTTCCTGTGCAAGCTGAAGGAGCCAGAACTGTTGGAACCACTAATGCCCGCGATACGCGCCTGTCTTGAACACAGACACTCGTACGTCAGGAGGAATGCCGTGCTCGCCATATTCACCATATATCGGTAAGTTATTGTTGGGATAATAGATTTATTTTACCCAATGATCACACATAGTTTTGCCAGCCTCCGTGGCGCAGTTCGATTCCCGCACCGATACAAATATTTGTGTGATCCGTGATGTTTCGGGTCTGGGTGTTGTGGGACCACAAGTCCCTCGTAGTTCCTGATACCCACGATACAGGATAACATATTTAACTGTTGGGTGTATTTGTATTCTATTTTGTATTTGATCCCACTACAGTAATGTTGACTTCCCATGGCGCGTGTTATGTCAAATCTCGCCGAGTGGTGGCTTGTTCAGACGTCGCGTCTGGGGTCAGACAGTATATTTTGTCATGCAGAATAAATAAAAACAGAGTTAAACCATTTTGTACAAGCTCACTCGTACCTACGTCGACTGTACAACTGCGTTGCCGACAGATAACAGTAGGCCTAGTACAAGTTTTAATTGTTTTCATAACGATGAAAGTTTTCCTTTTCTCTCCATACGTAAAATATTAGTAGCCACTAGTGGGAACTATGACGAATTAAAATTAATAATATGGTTCATTTTATTTCATATTAGTCGAATAAGAAATTTATTTTCAACCAATTCTTTCCTTTATTAACATATTAATTACTAGTTTGACACTTCGACGGTGGTAATTTTATACGAATTCGAAAACTGTGAACGTATTTGTAACTCGTACTAGGCCTACAGGCATTCACAACATGCGACACGCCACACAACACACAACACAATATATAATGCAACACACTGTCACGTGTCGGCACGAGTGCGCTCACTATGCCGCACGGCCCCGACCGACACATGCGTAGGCGTCAGTGAGTGTTGGGGTTCTTTTTCCTTTGAATGATATCAAGATTCTTCTTGTTACTTGAAACACACATTTAGAGTTTAGAGGTAAAACAACTGCTAGATCAGGTTCATACTTCCATTTAGGTTCAGGAATTTCTTTTCCTTTTCATAAATATTTTTTACAGTAAACATTGATCAAATTGTCATAGTGGCGGTAGTTCCAATTATCTGCACAGAAAATAATTGTTTTAGTAACTTTGAGTTCCTGATCCCGGATGCACCGGAGTTGGTGGCAAACTTCCTGGAGACTGAACAGGACATGTCGTGCAAACGCAATGCGTTCCTGATGTTGTTACATGTGGACCAGGAACGCGCTCTTACCTACCTCTCATCACGGCTTGATAATGTGCACTCTTTCGGTGATATCCTACAGCTGGTCATTGTGGAGCTCATTTATAAGGTTAGTGCTTTATTTGGGAATTATTTTTAATACTTTGTACAAAAAGAAGGGTTGGGTACTTTATCGTATTATTGAATAATAGCCCGTGAATGTATGTATGGATTTCAATGTAATTATTTGAAAGTTGGTTTAATTGAGATGGTTTATAGAAATATTTAAAGAAAATCTGAGCTATTTAGGAATTACAGACATTTTTCTAATTGATTATTAGGTTTTAATTTTGGCAAATAAATTAATATAGAGCTTAACATATTTTTACACTATATGTTTTTAAATTAATTTGGTGAAGGAAAATAATTGTTTATGTGATTTGTTAACTGTTAGGTGTGTCATGCGAACCCGTCGGAGCGTTCTCGGTTCATCCGCACGGTGTACGGGTTGTTGAACGCGGGCAGCGCGGCGGTGCGCTACGAGGCGGCCGGCACGCTCGTCACTCTCTCTAGTGCACCCGCTGCTATCAAGGTACATCACTAGTGTTTATAAAAAAATATCTAATAAATGACAAATTTCATATCAGGCATCACCTGCTGTGTTTCATTGTAACGAAATCGAAAAAATGCCTTGTGTCTATAGAAAAATCTGTTTTAATCACAATTACACTAATACTTTTAAATAGCAAATTTTGATCTGGCTTGAAGGACCAAAAATATGTACACAGTATGCCAAATTGTAATGTCACGTTTTGAGTAAATCGAACCAACGTTTCTTGGTCTAGGAGTTGTATTTGTGATTCTAGAATGTTTTTAACAATAAAATATTGGTTGTGTAGGCAGCCGCCGCGTGCTACATAGACCTGATAGTAAAAGAGAGCGACAACAACGTGAAGCTGATCGTGGTAGGACGTCTAGCGGCACTTCGTGAGGAGGCTCCCGAGGCGGCGGCACGAGCACTACCAGACCTCGCCATGGACGTGTTGCGAGTGCTCGCCTCCTCAGACCTCGACGTGAGGAAGCACACGTTGCAGCTAGGTAAGTAGATGACGACGTGATGCCACGTGTAGCTGCACAGCGTGAGGAGGCTCCCGAGGCGGCGGCACGAGCTCTAGTGTAGTTTAATTGTACCGTACACGTGATGTTTATGATGTTTTGTCCACAGCGCTGGAGCTGGTGAGTTCTCGTCACGCGGAGGAGCTGGTGCAGGTGCTGCGTAAGGAAGCGGCGCGTGCGCAGGCTGCTGACCACGACGACGCAGCCAAGTACCGGCAGCTACTCGTCAGGGCCATGCACCGCGCCGCGCTCAAGGTATTTTTGTTTATTTTACAATGTCATGAAATGTTTTTATTTTATTTTGCTTCAGATAAAACAGATAAAACTGGCCGAATGTACTTATGTACACTTGTGATTTCGATTGTGAACTCTGTTGTCAACCATGGTTGCTTGGTGTTCAGTTCCCGGAGGTGGCAGGCGTGGTGGCGCCGGCGCTGTTGGAGCTGGTGGGTGAGGGTTCGGAGCCGGCCGCACAGGACGTCATGCTGTTCCTGCGCTCTGCACTGCACTCTTTTACTCATCTGAGGCACCAGATCTACGAGGTACGTGTCTGATGTATTTAACTCTTGGAGCTGGAGGCAGAGGGTTCGGAGCCGGCCGTACATGACGTCATATTGTGAATGGTGATGGTTCTCCTCATCATCTGAATATGCATTGAGTAACAGGAATAATGATGATGAATATGATGATAACAACAATGTTGCTGGAGACGTTATTGGTATTACAGTTGGTGATAATGTTGATACCAACATTATTGCTATTACAGTTGGTGATAGTGATGTTGTTGTTGATAATTATGTTGATAGTGCTTTTGTGCATAATAACGGTACTGTTGATGACGTTAAGAATAATGATGTCTTGTAAACTTCTGGAGAATGTAACTTAATAATAACCTGAATAATATCATCATCCTTCTGTCCTGTTCCCAATTCTATTTGGGGTCGGCGCAGCATGCTTTCTTCTTCCATACACTCAGCCGTTGTGTCGTCATTCACCTCTGTTTCGTTAATTTCTTCCCTCACACACTCCATCCACCTTTTCTTTGGCCTTCCTCTACCTTTCCATCCATCAACATTAATATTCACCACTTTCTTATCAACATATGTTTTCCCTCTTCTCATAACATGCCCATACTAAGACAGGTGGTTTCCTTTCATCTTATCCACCATAGGTGATACATTCCTGACTCTGTCCATCCTTGTTACACCACACATCCATCTTAACATTCTCATTTCTGCTGCATGCAATAGTTTCTCATCCATTTTCTTAGTAGTCTAGCAATCCGATCCATACAATACGACAGGTCTTATGTTGGACTTGTAAATTTTGCCCTTCGATTTAAGGAGCATCCTAGCGACGCATATTGTGTCCGAGACCTGACGCCATTTCATCCTACCTAAGTTGATCCTCTGACTAATGATAACGTGAATAATAATTGTATAGAAACTCCTGGAGACGGTGCCTCACATCCGCGTGGGTAAGATCGCCCGCTCTGCGTTGTGGTTGCTGGCGCAGTTTGCGGACACGCCTGAACGAGCCCTCGCTGCGTTAAATGTACTCGCTGACGTCATACCATCGCCCAGCAACAACGACGAAGATAACAAGGTACACACTCAATATTATAACAATGAACACTCTTTTAGGTTCAATCTATCAATTTCAATAAATAAATGTTTGGTGTCTAGTCTAGTAGTTAAACAGTCAACAAACATAAAAAACTTAAAAAAAAATGTTTAACATATAATCATGCAAAGTTGGGATAGTCCGTAATTAATAACTGCACTACCAATATCTAATACTCGCCAACAGGATGAGAAAGATGCGGAAAAGACCAAGGTTGATACTTCAGCTCCACGTCAGCTGGTCACCAGCGATGGCACCTACGCTTCGCAGTCTGCATTCAACTTGCCAGCGTAAGTATTTAAAAAATAAATACCTTTTCTTTCTTTCAAATTATTCGGTTTTTGTTGTATTAGTTATATACATGGTTGTAATGTCACTGGTTTTATATAATGACAGGCGTTTGGTAGTTTTATTTGAATTTGGTCCTTCGAGACAGATTTAAGTATTACACGCAATTTGTAGCACAAGTATTTCTTGCAGTCATGACTTGATTTACGATTTCTGACATACATAAACGTGATTACACATTATTAGGATCGTTCGAGCCATTTAAATTGGCAGTTTATAAGAATTGAACAATCAAAGACAGGTATAGTGGTGTTTATGTAATTTTGAAGGTTAATAAGGTGAGTGAATGATATCGATAATAGTGTTATTGTGTGGGGTTAGTGCGGGTGGCAGTGGGTCGCCGGGCGGGCTGTGGGCTCTGCTGCGCGAGCGCGAGGGCTTCACGGCGGCGTGCGCGTGCGGCGCGCTGGCCCGCCTCGCGCTCAAGCTGCCGCGCCGCGCGCACGCACACCGCGCGCTGCACTGCGCCGCCGCACTGCTCGCCTACCACAAACTACACGCACCAGGTACATCATACATCATACATCACTACTCGACTCTAATACGAACCAAATATTACGACAACTTACTTCCTGAAATGTTGCATTGCCTTTTTTATTTATGCGGTGAAAACAACTTATCGCTAATGCCCAGGGAATCCCCAAGGAAAGATGAGATGATAATGATAACCAGTGGCTTGGCTGTGCCCTTGGCATTTCCAATGTCTATGAGCGACGTGACCGCTTACAATCAGGCGGGTCGCATGCATGGTATGATGGGGCTTATGGGGCTTACAACGTAATATTAATCTGTCCGAGAGAAATGGAAACTTCCGCGTGACCACTGGCTCGAGTCCCACTAATATCCCACATCGGCATATTAACTAAAACTTCCAGTGACCCTCTGCGATACGTTATAAAAGGGGTCAAAATTCTTAAAGCCAAAAGCGTCCTAATTTTTGTCCGAACTATCCCTGCGCGGTGCGTGTGTGCCCTCTATATTATTATATTGTTCAAAAGCGCCTGTATACCAAACTACATCCAAGGTTGCAACGGAACCAATAACCTTTAGAAACGCATGATGAAAATAACGTATTGTGATTTCTGGTACATACGAAGGTCGTTACAATAAAACTTCGCTGCTCGCCTGCACATAATAAGAAGGATTTTCCACTATGTGTAATGTGTAATGTGTAATGTGTATAGCCCCCGGTTGTGCGAGCCCGGGTGTGACGTGCGACGACGCGGAGCAGGCGGCGGCTCGCCTGCGCGCAGCCGCGGCGCACTCGGCGCTGCCCGCGGCGCTGCGCCACGCGCTACTGGACGAGCCGGGCCGCGCGCTCGCCGCGCTGCTGGCGCTGCCTGACGCCGCGCACGTCTTCAACCCGCTGCAACAGGTATGTAACACCAACCTCACTAATTTCATCATAATTCAAATATACCTTATGCCATTTTACATAAGGTCGATGTTAGTGTAACTTTTTATTAGTCTTAATGAAATATTATATTATATATAAATAAAAAAATATTGTAAACTTTATAGTTGCCCAGTGTATTTTGACGATGCTATGTATGTTATGTATATATTAGCTGATATGATTTCTGTAATTACATAAGTTTCTTTATTTTGTACTGACTTGTCATAAGCGCTATTTTAATTGCCTACATGATGAATAAAACTATTTCATTTCATTTCATTTCATTTCAATGACAAGGCTTGCAAGTCGTTCATTTGATAGTAAGCGCCACGCCTACTCATTAACAGTTTCAACATTATTCAGAATTATTTAGAATCACGAAGTACCACATGGCAATCATCGTGATATCTAATAATGGCCAGTAATTTCTTTGGCTTCAATGTCTTTCATACCGAAACAATAGTGCTTACACATTGTCATAGAAATTAATTCTATTATATGTTATTTTCTAATTGTATGCTGTTGTAAGTTAAGCTAGATATGAATGTTGTGGTCATCTATAATATGTAACGTTATTTAGCTTTGGAATGATGAAAACCTTAACATTACATTCAAATAATGTACGTTACGTTGATGATCCTATCAAATGAATAAATAAATAAACAAACAAAGCAGTAGTATATTACCCCGACGATATTAAGTCGAATTTAGTGTATAAGTGATGGTGGTTCGTTTGTGCAGGAGCGTGCCAGCAAGAAGGAGCAGTCAGTGGAGGTGGAGCGCGGCATAGTGTTCGGGCAGCTGGCGGGGGCGGGGGCCGGGGCAGGCGGGGCAGGGGGGGCAGGCGCTCACCACGACATGTTCGAACTGGCGCTGCACAACGCCGTGCAAGGTATGCTACTATATGTAACAAAACCCCCGTTGGCCGTTTTAACTGTCATATCAGAATCGATATTCAAACGTAATGAAATAACGAAGCGTACGAAAATTGGACTTTAATATTTTCTGAGTGGTAGAGCCACGCTGTAGACAATTTTGTCTACAGTATGAATGGGCCGGCTCGTCCGGGTCGCTACCACTGTCTCACAGAAAACCGGTGTAAAGTAGCGGCTTGCTGCTGCGTTTCGTACGGTGAGTGAGATATCCGGAGGCCCAAATTCCCCTCCTCTTCCCAATCCCCTACTTATCCCTTTCCTTTAAGGTCGGCAACGCGCCCATGATTATTTTAGTATTGTGGGCGTACATGGGTGGTGGAGATCACTTACCATCAAGTGACCCATTTGCTCGTTTGTCGGCCTATACCATAAAAAAGAACATTTATTTTTTAAACCTTAATTAAAATATTGTTTGTAAATCGTATTTCGGTTACCTCTGCAAGAACGATGACTCGAAGATTGTTGCAACTTCGTCAAACGTCGACAACGTTTCGACAGAGCAATCGTGCAGGTGGGTGTGAGGTGAGACGCGGATGGTGCGAGCTCGAGCTGCATATTCCAGCTCTCTATGTAGGCCAGGCTCGCACCCCCCCCCCCCCCCCTTCCCGTCACGTCTCATCCCCGCAACCAGCACGATTGCTCCGTCGAAACGTCGACGTTGGACGACTGTATGGATTCCTAGGATGTGATGTAACCGTGCGTTGTCACCACCCACAGTTCGAAATAGCTGCATTGACGAGTCATAAGGATAGTTTCTGATGATCCTACTTCGGCCATATCATAAACAAAACTGGTTACGTTAAGTTTTTACCATAAATCTATAATATAGTGAGTGTTATCTGTCGCAGGTCGTACAGGTTCCGGCGGCGAGGAGCGCGGCAAGTTGTCGAAGGTGACGCAGCTGACCGGCTTCTCTGATCCTGTATACGCGGAGGCAATCGTCGCAGTCAACCAGTATGATATCGTACTCGACGTGCTTGTCGTCAATCAGACCGGTGAGTCATTATTGGTTATATTACAATGTATGTTAACAAAAAAATCTAATATAGCACGATAAGGCTACCATTATTTATTTTCTTTGCCAGAAAAAATATGTTTTAAGTTCTGTATTAAGTTTCCTTAGATTAAATTAAAGGTAGGTTTTGTGTAATTACCATAAAAAACGTTGGTGGTTCGTATTTTGAATAAATAATTAAAAATATGGGGTCTAGGTATCGTTTTTTCCCAAGTATGCAAACACATTGTACGGAAACTAACAAATACCCACTGTGTAGTATTGAGTTAATACAGTAGTACGAAACAATATTAGCCTGACTTAGTTATTTCGAAGGTTGCAAAATTATCGATATTCGTAACATGTATCGATTATGAGTGCAATCTATCAAGAGAATATTATTTATTATTATTTGATATTTCGACGACCTTTTGTATTTTTATGCGTCCTACAAAAAAATCGATATGTTTAAATCGTTAAACAATATCGATATATATGTATGTGAATATTTGTTCCGCGTGCCTAGCTTTACTAACGTGGTGAGTGGGATTGTGTGATGTGGTCAGACGACACGCTGCAGAACTGCACGGTGGAGCTGGCGACGCTGGGCGACCTGCGCCTGGTGGAGCGGCCGGCCGCGCTGGTGCTGGCGCCGCGGGACTACGCCACCATCAAGGCGCATGTCAAGGTCGCCTCCACTGAGAACGGCATCATATTCGGCAACATCGGTATGTTATTATACACTTCTACACTCTCACATCGTATCTGCCGTTTGTGATGACGACGATATTGGTTATGTCGATAATGAAGGTGATGATATTGACGACAGCTATAATGATAAGGAGGACCATCATCGGATGGTCACAATGGCGCTGATGACAGTAATGACATCGATAATGGCGACGGTGACGGTAATTCTGGTCTTAACCGTAACGGCGATCCTCTTGTTAACTACGAGTATCATAATTTATTCATTGTTACAGTATACGAAGTGTCAGGCGCTTCGATGGATCGTGGAGTAGTCGTACTAAACGATATCCATATTGACATAGTGGATTACATTCAGCCTGCTGTGTGCAGTGATGCTGACTTCAGACAGATGTGGGCTGAGTTTGAGTGGGAGAACAAGGTCAGTCACGACTCACGAGCAGTTATTGTTTTTAGGAGACTAAACGGCAGGAGGTGTGGAGGCTGGACGAAGTGACTAACTTCGGGGCGGAGAAATATTGACGAAACCTCTAGCACTAGTAGATAACAATATAGGCAGGATATAGCAATATAAGGTTCTAAAAATGAGAGGATGTGGGTGAATCGTATATAATGGAGAAATGTTGGTGTGACTTGTTCTGGGTCTTTTTCGATCCTGATATCTACAGTAAGTTTTATATCGTTGGATATATGACTAGGAGAGAGATTTTTTAATGCTTCTAGTCCTTTAGTCTATGCCGAACTGTCCACTAAAATTACTGGGTATTAACGTTTGCAACTCAAAATCTAATATCTTTGGGTGGTGAGTGGCGTGCAGTACTTTGTAATTTTAATTTTTTTGGTAATGTTGCTAGTGTTTATGAGCAGGCGTAGCATTTACCATTAACTGAGTCATTTGCACGTTTCTTCATGTAGACAAATAGACAATTTAAAAAACATACTATGACTTCAAATGTTCTGCAACATCACTGTATAGTGAAAAATACACTGTGTACTAATTAAGATTTTTTTCTAGGTGTCCGTGAATACTAATATAACTGACCTTCACGAGTATCTTCAGCATCTACTTGCCTCCACCAACATGAAATGCCTCACACCAGAAAAGGTAATTTATATTATTACCTTCACAGCGGCATTGTAGCCAGAGTATAAAAGCATAGTATAGGCAATAAATTATTATCGATATATTTAAAGGTATTAATATAGAGAAAAACATATCGATATATTAGATGAACATTCGGAAGGCCTTTTTATGATATCTTTTCTAAAAAATATCATCTGCGATATGATTTCGACAGGTACGTACTTGATTAAAATATTGACATCTCGAATTAAAATATATTGTCAAAAATATCGATAAATATTTTGTGTAAGAATTTTGCTTAATTTCAATTATCTCTTGTTGTGGTGACGTAATGTGAAGGAATGGCGACTTTGTCGTTTTTGTATAAGGCGTGTTTTGCGTGGTCACAGGCGCTGTCCGGGCAGTGCGGGTTCATGGCCGCGAACCTGTACGCGCGCTCGATATTCGGCGAGGACGCGCTCGCTAACCTCAGCATCGAGCTCCCGCTGCATCGCGCCGGCGCTCCCGTGCACGGACACGTGCGGATACGAGCCAAGAGCCAGGTATATACTAACAATACTATACAGTATACGCCTCCTCTACTCAATGACAGGGGTCAGGCCGCGCGTCCACCACGCGAACCTAATGCGGCTTGGCAGACTTCACATACCTACGAAATGCTTATGAAGAACTTCTCAGGGATGCAGGCTTCCTCACGATGTTCCTTCACCGTTCAAGCAAGTGATAATTAACATTTAATACACACATAACTTAGAAAAGTCAGAGCTGAACCAGTACACCCACATTTCGCCGAGCATATCTCCGTCCCTTATGTGATAGGGGGTGAGCCTATCGCCATACCAGGCACAAATTCCAGACTCCGGACTGATACTGAGCATTTCGTAATAGAAAAACCCAATACCACTTTACCCGACCTGGGGATCGAACCCGAGACCTCAACGTTAGCCTCAATCGTAACGCGTACGCATTACAACTGCGCCACCGGGGCACCGAGTATATTAGTATAGCATATTTTCATTGCAGGGTATGGCTCTGAGTTTGGGCGACAAGATCAATATGATGCAGAAGGCGCCGCAACACAAACCACCCGCCGACCCCACGCCCGCCGCCTGATACCAATACTAACTAATGTAGGTTTATATTATTGTATTACAATATATTCCTTATTTACTTACAATTATTGCGTTGTTTTTATTTAGAAGGTCCAGGTACAGGACCCAGGGTCGTTATTGATCCGTTGGGACCGTATTAATTGAATTTAAATAATTTAATAAATGTAGGAATAGGTCATTAAAAGCTTTTATAATATAAAACTTTATTTTTCAATTAGTATTAAAAAGTTCGTTTGATTTATGTGACATCAAAATTATTATTTACTTTATCTGGTTATGTATAAATAAATATATAAATGAGAATTAGTTATTATTATTTGCTATTGGAAAACGTGTAACGTTAAAATATTGAATGTATGTAATAGATCTAAAGGTAATCACTTTCCCGCTCTCTACGCTTTCCTTCGCCCTTTAATCGCTATAAGCATAGCTGCGACGTCGCTTGCAATTAACTTCAAATCGGCCATCTTAAATTGGGCGTATCGACAAGGTTGAATGTTTCATAGTTAATATTACCAGAGTAAATAAGAGTAATAAATTAACCAGTATAATGGCGTAAAACAAAAAAGACTGCATCCATAATTGGCTCGAAATAATTTCATACATTCACTATGACATTCAAGGGTCTCACTACAATTGTAAGTGTATAATCGTATGGATCTTACTAAGGAGGATCAGCAGGACCATGCTAGGTGGAAGAGTCTGAGCAGGAAGCAGACCTGGTACCTGGTGCCTGCCAGGTTAATGCCAGACAGAAAGAAAGAACTATGATCATCAAGAAAATTTATTTCCCTTTGTAGCAGATATTAAAAATGATCGTTTAATACATTTTAATGAGAGCCACTTATCAATGAAGGTTAGCAAGTTATACTGCACTTCGTGATATCAAGCTTGTATCAGTCTTATTAAGCAAATTCTCAAAAAAACCCCGTTTTCTTACAATCTTTAAAAGTCGGCAACGCACCCATGATTCTGATATTTTGTCGACCTCCTTGCTCACTTGCCTGACCTTAAAAATACAATAGGGCTTTTGGCATGGTCTGGAATTTCGTCTAAAAGTTAAAGGACTAAGAATTAAATACGCATACATTTAATTTGAGTGGCAGGGACGCGTCAGTAGTCGTCTTATACCTATCAATACGCACACTGTCATTGTCTACAATACTTCACACCATAGTACCGCGCGTACAAAGGACTATCAGGAGCGGTACCGGTTAATTCGCCGAACTTCGGATTTATGCAAATCGTTGTTCGATTAAAGAGCCAATGATTCTGTCGTACCGCCGAACTACCTTTAATGGCCAACATGATGAACATCGACTTATGACGTCACATGAACTTCATTAAAACCTATTTAATTAAATTCATCTGAATGGATTTGAACGCCGGCAGAGGCGATGAAGTTCGGCGAATTAGCCGGTACCGCCCCTAGACCACTAAATATCCAAAATATCGGGATTGTAATAAATAAGTCGATTGAAATAAATTAGTTTAATGTATTGTCATGGTGTCAGCGACGTTGCGAATGATTTTGACAGTATAAATAATAAAAATAACTTTAATAGAAATAAGTTAATGGTTACAAAACAGTGCGGTCCGACGCGTGTCGTGTCGGCGGGTCTGGCTTCACTTGTAGAGGGCGCTTTACATCTGGAAACAACATACAGACACCACTTTACTACAACTTATTACAATATATTATGAAACATACATACATACATATACGCACTCACGCCTGTAATCCCCGAGGGGGTAGGCAGAGGTGTAACCAGTACACCCACATTTCGCCGAGCGTATCTCCGTCTCTTATGTGATAGGAGGCGAGCCTATCGCCATACCGGGCACAAATCCCAGACTCCGGGCTGATACTGAGCATTTCGTAATAGAAAAACCCAATACTACTTTACCCGACCCGGGGATCGAACTCGTTGACCTCAATCGTAACGCGTACACATTACAACTGCGCCACCGAGGCAGTCAGTCATTCATGGCGGCTTTTCACTGTCTGTTACATGTACATGATATATACTCACTTATTCCTCTTCCTCTTCTTCCTCCTCCTCTTCCTCTTCTTCTTCCTCCTCCTCTTCCTCCTCAACCTCTTCGACGATTTCCTCCTCTTCCTCCTCGGCTTCGGGTTCGTACTGAGGCTCGTCGTCCTCGGGCTCGGCCTTCACATCCTCCTCACCCTCGGGCGAGTCTGTCTCACCCTTCTTCTTGCCGGGCCTCTCGCCGAACCACTTGGGCAGTCTCGCTGGTGTGGAAATTTAAAATGAGTACCACAAATTACCGGAAAATCTCGGAATCTGTTCCAAAAATGACCCAAGCCATTTTCAAATCTGTTCCAATATTGTTGACCTTTTGTAACGTCAATACAAATGTATAAAAGTTCTTCTAAATTAATAAACCATTTCAAGTGGTCCATATTACATTAACTGCAAAAAATTATGTGGTCGATAAATTTAAAACAGACAATTAGCTATAGTTTACTAATAGTTATTTTCCAATAACCATAAATCTAAATGTAAATATTTTTTCAATAGTTTATTTACTATCTAAATCAATCATCTTTATCTAAGTGTGACGTTATATTTCTGTGCTATAAAAAACGGGATGTTGAAAGTACATGAACATTTAATTGAAGTGCAAGAAATCAATATCAACGTGCTTGAATAAATTTCAACCCAAGATGCAAGTGTGGTTGTAAGTGAACTACTAACTAATGAAAAGGATTAGGATCTTATTCTACTGGTTTATCTATACTTTGTATTGTTTTCTATTGATAAAGATTACCATTCGGTATTCAACACAATTTATGTTTGCTGTTAGCGTTGAAACTTAAGGACAAAGTCCTATTTTGGCGGTCAAGGAACTAAAGTCATGTTTGTTTAGCAACGTTGCCACCCAACATGATGCGCGTCATGATTTATATGATCTGGTAATCTCACGCGCTGACAGCAGTGTTGCCAAACTATTAAACTATGCTTCTATTTTTGCCTATTATGACAGACCATAACAAATGACAAGACCCGTGACAAATAAATTTTTTGATCTTATTTTAATATATTTAAAAAAAGCGCTGTCCTTAAAACTTGTTTGTTCAGGTCTAGGTATTCTCAAATGTACAAGACCACATTCTTGGCACGCACATCGCAGGAAATAGCAGATCCGTTTTCTTTATTTTAATGCCAATTCACAGAGAATTGTTTAGATTTAACAAATACTTCCACAGTACGCGTGAGGCGATATCATACTTGAATTAAAGCCAAATTCACTTGAACTGTGTAAATAACTAGTAAATATCTGGCGGAATACCAGCCAGACGATGCCAATGTGGGTTTAAATGGTGTAGACGATGTATGATGTAATAAATAATATTAATTGACTCATGTAGCTCAGATTGCTAGCAACGCCTGTATTTATAATGATCCCTTTAATCTAGTACTTGAATTAGAAGGTGGAATAATTTCAGATAGGACAAGTGTAGGCCACCGCATAACTATAAAATTGTTGCAAGTTCTCATTTCTTTATAAAACTCATACCAACTTCTTTATAATATAATAAATACATCGAATAGTTACACACATAATCTTGGGTGCTTAGCATAAGCAACACGAGATGAGTTTTGTCGTGAAAAACCAGTATTATCTGGTTATCTCTATATGTCTATCGAAGCTAACGTGGTTGCATAGAATACTCGACTCGTTATGTCAAAAGTAAACATAGAGTTGAGAAAATAGTACTTTCAACCTTCGCTGTGGTGTTTAGTCTACGTCCCCTACCATGGCGATATACTTTTATGGAATATATATATACGCACTCACACCTGTAATCCCCGTAGGGGTAGGCAGAGGTGTAACTAGTACACCAACATTTCGCCGAGCGTATCTCTGTCCCACGATGTGATAGGGGGCGAGCCTATCGCCATACCGGGCACAAATTCCAGACTCCGGGCTGATTCTGAGCATTTCGTAATAGAAAATCTCAATACCACTTTACCCGACCCGGGGATCGAACCCGAGACCTCAGCGTTAGCTTAATTGTAACGCATACGCATTACAACTGCGTCACCGAGGCAGTCTTTCACTTTTATGGAATGTTGAGACTTTTACCGAGATATTTATCATCGATAGCTATCTATCTCGCGCGCGAGATATGTCGTGTTGCGTATCCTAAGCCCGCTGAGTCCTGACCCCACAAGAAATTCTTGTATCATGGGTATCAGGCATTATGTAAATTCCAATACAATAACACAATCGCGACGAGTGTACTTTTGTCCGTTGAGGAGTTTTATTTTTTTTCTCCGCACCCGTCATCAGATCTTAACCAAATTTATATATGGGACCACATCGCAGCTAAACTCTCGAGTGAAATTTTTTCCTACAAAATCGGTCCACAATTGGCGGAGAAATCGATGTACATAAAAAAGCCATAAAAGAACCTAAAACTTACTCTCTACTACTGGTAAAGCAGTAATCCTTTAAATTAGGATCTACAACTAACATACACAAGTAAATATAACTTCTGAACAAAAAATTGTGTTGAATGTCGAACGAATCAATATCCTGGAGTCCTACCTTGATAGGTCTATACTTACTCTTTTGCCTGCCGCCGAATTGATCGGCTCTCTCTTGCCACACCTTCTCGAGGAAGTCCTTGTTCAGTTTTTCTAAGTCCTAGAGGGGAATGTTAACACAAGGTTCATTTGTGGTTACGTTACATATGCATACGAAGGGTATGTGCTATTGGAACACTGTCAAATCCATTTGGAAAGATTGCTCATGACTAATTAATGAACAAGTTCTGTAATGAATCGTAACAGAGTAATGGACCCAAAGTCTTTAGATAAAACTCAGAACTCATAAATAATGTAAAATTCACTAATGCTAGTGAGAGTACTTTTGAAATGGGTCAACAAAATGACCTAGTTACGCACCATGGTAAGGTCAATGCCATCGATAAAACATTGATATTGTCTTATGCCGAAGTTAAATTTGACAATTTAATTGCACTTAATTTAAGAATACTGGAATCCCTTCTCAAATGCAATTCGACAGTGTATACAGATGGTTGTCGGAGTAGGAACATAGATGCGATCATGCCGTGTCGACATGCATCGTTCTCAAGGGGCAAACTCCGTTTAAACGAACTCGACCGCTCCTTACTTCTGGTGCGATTCATAAATTCCTCCATCTTTTCTTTCCACATTTTATCCATAACTTCCGCAGATTGTGCATCCAAACCCTGCGTTTAAAATACTCATTCAGTATTATTTGTGTGAGTTTGTTTAGAGGATTTTGTGCCCAGTGTTTTGATGTTTACTTCTAGTTAAATCTTGTGTATTTATTTCATGAAGTAACTAATTAGCTTTTACTCGCAGTTCGTAGACGTTCCGTCTTCTTCTGATAAGATGTGCTTACATTATATTAGCGTGACAATTGAGCACTTATAAATGTAATAGATTTCTATACATCTCTTCTTGTGTCAAGTTAATAATCTGATAAATATATTTTTTGTTGGTATTACCACCTTCAGTGATAATATTACTAACTACAGACTTTCCATATTTTATAGTATTGATATTGTCTAAACTTACACCCTCGAATAGCTTCTTTTTGTCGTCGTAGGACCTTGTGTCGACGCGCCTCTCGTACTTGGACGCTACCTGGATTTTGGGCTGTAAAGATTTGCGATTGTTAATCATCTTATTGTATTTAATACATTGAGTGGTAGTACAATCGTACTATAATTATCATACATAAATTGTATTCTTTAAATTTTTACTAAATTAATATGAAGCGATGATAAGATATTGTTTACAAATCATATAACACATAATATAGTTAGTGCAAATTATTTCTATAATTCTATTTGTAGAACAAATAAGCTGCCTTACCGGGTGTTTGCCTGTAAGTGCCTCGGGGTCGAGACCCTTCTTGAGAGCTTTGTGCCTCAGCTGCTGCTTCTGTCTTTCTTTGAGCTCTTTTAACTGTACACAAAAATGAATTTGAAGAAAAACCCTATATTGAACATTTCTAATTAGTCATTGAACCTACTACCAGCACTAAACTTCACCTAATATTAGAGAAGAGGATTTGGACAATATCTCAAAGCATTCGATTCAAAGCTGACGGCTAAATATGCTCAGCACGGCGTGTAGACTTGAAATGATATCCCTTCTACTCGTCAGTCGTTTCTTTCTCTATTTCAACATTGAATAGACTTCCATTATCAATCTTTATAAAACTTAAAACGTATACTCACGTCGTAGTCCTGTCTCTTTTGCCTCTCTTCGAGATCGTACTTCTCTGTCTCGAGCTTGATGATGCACTCCCAGAGCTCGGTGGCCTTCTGTCGCAGCTTGTCTACGGAGAGACCCTCGATGTTCAGCGGCTTGATGCGGATGGACAGCGAGATTTTCTTTTCCTCCTCTAACTGTTCTTTGGTCTTGTTGCGCTCCAGTTGGGCGCTGCTGAGGCCGAACTGTGGAAAGAATAATTTTATTATTGATATTGGTCTATTGTTGTTTACAATAGGCTATTTTAAAAGCAAGCTTTTTACTACTACAACAAACGAACTATGATTAAGTTGTAATACTGAATTATTAGGAAATTATCTATTTCCTTCGGATGAACAAAACAAAATATGAACATAATCATGATGAGCAGATTTGCTTTGTTATTAATTATGTCATCAAATCAGTTATTAAATATAACAAATTCATTTTTTCAATCCAGTTATTTTATTGCGTAGGTGATTAAATTACAACAAAACAAACTAGAAGTTAACCCTTACGTTGTCGCTCTTCTTCTGGATGGTGAAGTTGGGTCCGGTCTTGCTTGATTCCTTCATCGCCTGGAGCATAGCCTGGCGTTTCTTTTCAGCCTCCTCGAGCCGCTGCCTCTTCTCTTCGATGTCGCGCTGTTTCTTCTCCTCAATTTCCCGCACTCTCCTCTCTTCCTCCTCCTTCTTCTTTTGGGCAAGGCGCTTCTCTTCTTCAGCGCGGGACACCTGTTAGAAGTAAGATATTATAATAATAGCTTCAACAATTTGTAAATTTTGTCGTGTTAGGACAGATTATTTAAAATAAGATAACTTGAGATAAATAAACTTTTTGAGATATTTCTGTGGGATAATAGCCACGATCTCATGTAAGAAGTTGATTTAAAATATTATATTGTATAGATATATATATTACTTTAGTAATGTATCATGTACGTAGCTAGTTATAGTCAAAAAACCACACACAAGCCTTGAGGTTGTGGCAGTGCTTGAGTAACAGATTTTTTTAGGGTATATTCCTGTATGTATTTAATAACTTTATTTGTCATCGTCAATTGTCAGTGTTTGTTTACCTTGCGCTTAGCCTGCTTCTCTTTGAGGCGTTTGAGTTCATCCTCCTCCTTGGCCCGTTGTTTGCGCCATTCGTTGATGTACTCCTTCAACTGCTCGTCCAAGTCCGACCGCTTCTGGTCTTGACGCTGTTATAAACAACACAATAGATATTCAATGGAGTTTTTTAAAAAGTTGTATGTTCGCAATATTGTTTTAGACTCAAATAAGTATCATATTTGAAATCTAAGATGTGAGCTTTTACAACGTATAATAATATGACCATTTCAACATTTCCTTTTGGAATGTTGTTTATTTAGTAGTTACAAAGAAACATCGTTAAGACACTCAGCATTATTTTTAAATATATCTTTTTATGGCGCGAATATTTAGTTGATATGCTTTGCTCCTTATTGTATAATGACGTGAACAGTTTGAGAATTATAAATAAGTAAGTAATGGAATAAATTGAATTACCTTGATAAATTCTGGATCTCCCTCACCCCTGTAATCAGGAAATTTCTGAATTAATGATCGCACTGGTACTCATGATGTTGTTAATGTTAGAATACCGTTACAAGTTACAACGGCAACAGTACAATATGTAACTTATGTTACGGTGATACGAGTTTCATCGGACATATTAAAACTAGTTAGATTAAAAGTTGTTTTCGTTACGCCCTTCCATAAGCGTTCAAGCAGGGACTACGCGCTTGCACTGTACAAAGTGTTAAGTTTTAGCTCTTTAGTTTTTACAGATCGTGTCGTGAACTACATGATAACAGTTAACATTTTAATTTTCTGTATTATGTACTTGTACTCTGATATTGTTTAATTTGATTCCGAATTACTGTACGTGTACCTACTGACCTACTCGTGACACATAATATCGACGTTAAAGTGTATTCTGTATTTGTAAATGATGATTATTTTTGCGGGAACCACTGAAATGATACATGTAATTGCCGTGGATGGTATACATACACATAATTATTACGATATTATTTCATGTACAGATAATCATGCTTTGGTGTCATCGGTTCATGCAATAAACGGGGAAACGTCGGAGGGAACTCGACCGGTTTCCCGTTGACCGACATGTTGGTTGTGAGATGGCGCGGGCGCAGCGCGGTGGCTCTAAATAGATCGGCGCCGCGTGGCGCGCAGAAATAGCGAACGCCGCGCACCGGCTCAGCGCGGTCGCGCTCATCTGGCCGGTGCCGGCCGCGATAAATCTGGAATTTGGGAGCGATCGTAAAAAAACGCGCCCGCGCCTCCTATAGTTAATGATAGGTATTATCTATAGTTAGTGACACCACAGAGAGCGGTGCAACTTACGCGATCGATGGTCTACTCCTAGAAACAGAAAACATCAATCAGCCTCTACTTCTCTTTACAATATACTACTTATCGCAAAATTCATAGATTCATATTGAGCAAGCGGTGAGACTATTATTCTGCGCGTACACGATGCAAACACTGCGTTACAAGCTTTTCTCGTGAACCTTCTTAATTTTGGTTTATTCATAGATAAATTGTTTGCTAAAGCACCAAATCAAATAGTGCATGGACACCGAAGTTAATCCAAATGCCAATCATTCCAATCGTGTAATACAATACATTGTTTTGGCCGAGAAGCGAAGCTACTAACTAGAAGTGAATGCAATATTTACTTACTCAGGTTTCGGAGCGGGTCTTCACAGAACAGGTACGACGGCGGCGACGGAAAAGAAAAATATATTCGATTAGAATCTGTAGTAGGTACATTGTACCAACATAGATTACATAGACCAACAAGAAGCCCGTAGAATTAGTGCGCACGGTTCAAAACAAATTAACAATGTACAAACTCATGATGATACCACTTTACCTCCAGGAAACGTTGTCCACGTCTACTCTTAGTTCTAATCTCCGAAGAGATGTAATGATGTAATGCTTCTAAACTATAAATGTTATATGAAAGAATTCGAGGTTAGAAAGCAAATATCGCGCAGCGCCTAACATAGTTCGTGCTTCGTTAAGCTATATAAGCGATGACTTAAGCGCTAGAAGCGTTAAGGTCGCCATCTAAACTTAGCCTAACGAGCGAAGCGAGTGTAAGTGCCGGATCAACCAAAATGGCACGCCACTTACTTCCTGCAACAAAAGAAAGAATAGGATTTGGTGAGGGCGTGCAACAAGCCCAAGATATGGGAGAACTGAGAAATCGGGAACAAAACTTGCAGCCATGCGTCTGACCGACTGAGCTTTACAGATTTAACCAAGATGCCTTCTGCGTGGTTCTAAAAGTTTTGGAAAATGAAAGTTTCGCCAAGGCAAAGTAAGAAACCAGGCCCAGAAAAGCTGAAGTGTCCAAAAACCAAACAATATCTATAGAATCACTAGTCAGGGGGTCGTATGTTGCAGTCCAGCGTATACTTACGTCTCCGGCACCTCTTCTTCAACTTCCTCCTCTTCGGAGCCACTGTGAAGAAAGACACAGGTCAACACTACGTACTACGGGAAACATAAATATCCTTCGATTATAGACGTACACAAACACATAATTAATACAGGACATATACAATGGACATATATATCTAAACATTTATAACATATACTATATGTGGAAACATTTATCTATTGGAAGGAAACGGCATATTGATTGTTTTTTGTGAGTGTTGTGTACTTGATCTTACGCGTGTATCCTTCCTAAAAGTTCATGTTCGTTTGATAATATATTTGCATATACTTACGAATATTCTTCCTCGTCAGACATGATGGTAGTTTATTTAATCTGAAAAGAAAAAAATAAATGTTTACATTGATGTAACGGTTGTTATTTTTGGCTTGCAGTGGAATCTTGTACAATATCGAGTCATTGGGTCACGCGGGTTTTAAAAAGAATATTTAACGCTTGATTTCATGATAATATATGTTGTTTGATTTTATTTTATGGATGAGCTATAGGAGATGAGAGTTGTTATTCACATAGAATGCTACAAACTTGTATTACTTATCTACCTTATAACAAAATATAGTTAATTTACTATGCCGTCTTGAAGTTAAGATAAAAAACTAAGTCCTTTTAGACCTTATTAATTTTCAGTTACATACTCATCTACTACAAAATGATATCTCATACTGACACATTCAACACCAAACGTTCGCCTTTTTCCCTAACCTAATTGATATTTGTTAGATAGTAACTAGTACCAATAAGTGAACATCAATGTTGTATACTTAGAGGTAATATATTAATTATGACTTCTTCATCACCTTTCATTAAATTTAATTGTTGGTTTTGTAAACTTGGTTTATCTTCTGTAACTCTATTATAAATGAAACCAGAACTTCGAAAACTTCCAGCGCTGTTTTTCGCTTTAATGCATCTCTTTCTGTCTGTTGTTATCCCGGCTTAAGCCAGGGTCCCCCTTCTCGTAACATAGATTAGACAATATTTGGTACTATACGGAACCAAGTTTCTCCATTGCCTCGTCCGTTAATCATCAGAGTGTACCACATGCAGGTGAAGTTGGCTTTGGGTCTAAGATGTTGGTGACTCACTTACATTAGCTTTCGTTTTAATGCATATTTGTATCAATATATTGTACTATCTGTTTCTATATAACTTTCACTAGAACTTATTTAAATATTGTTTATAGTCCAAACTTTTACGTGAATTAGAGAAATCTAGCCAAAATTATTCCGATTATTTATGGTATCATCCACTTGGCCACGTGTTGTTAAATGTTGCTCGTAATTTCACTTTCATATGTTTATGTCAGAAATGCAAGGTCGATGATTACGTATACCGTTTTCAATGAAACAGATTCAAAATTGTATATTCCCTTTTCGATTAAGGTCCCTATCAAGAACATTAAAAGCTTTTAAGATTCTGTCACCTATTTACCTGTAATTACTGTTAAATTGGTTTCAACTTTAATTTTTCTATCTTACAAATCTTTGAAATTGATTTCGTCTGTTATATTTTTTGTTTCTTGACTAACCTTAGTTAGAATGCTTTAGAAGTCGAATTTCGTCTGTTTAATATATTTCTTGATAGTAATTTGATGTTCATTACTTTTCAAAGTCTCGGTAGATCGTTCATCGAAAAACAATCTTATCTCGCATAAGCAGCCAAAATAAAAATGCGTGGGCGCGAGCGAGACGTGTACATTTGAACATGCTTATTGTTTATGAAACTGTGTTATTTTTAGCGGTTTTATCTTTCTCGCCATTAAGCACACCTACGGCCGCCGCGCTGGCAACCGTTCAAACTTCGGGTAAAATTGGAATCCGCGCCACTCCGTGTTGCCTGGGATTCGGATTTCGCGCGTCCGTTAGTTAAATAGTTTGAAATGTTATCTAACATTTTCAAACGAAAGTAATAGAGTGGTCTGATTACTATTATACTATATTCTGATATTCAAATTGCCTTATGAAATTACTCTTCTATTGATTTAGAATAATAAGAAATTTTAAATTCCCAGCTTTTTGTAGCAACTTATAAATATCCAGCAATGTTAATAATTTATTCAAATATTACATTTTAACATCAACCCTTTACATATTTTATAGGGTTCTTCGCTTCTTAACTTCTATCATAAACTACCTTCGAGTCGTAGTAAGATATCAAAATATTTTCTCTAACTTGATGACCTTTGAAATGCAGTCGGAAGTCAAGTTCCGTCAGCAAAGGAAATCGGACACGATGTTAAAAGACCGCTTGGCTAACATCCAATGGTGTAACACGGCTAGCAACAACACACGAAAAAAACTATTTCAAAATCACTAACGAAAAATTCTAATTTCAAGTAACCTATTTACTACTAGATATTTAAAGAAACTATAATTCATAATTAAATAAGAAGCATTCATTATTAATTTAAGGCAAAATCGGTCAAAGAAATCCAAGGAAAGGGAAACGTGACGTCAACTAACATGCATCGATTAACTTCCGATATGGCAAATCGATAATATCCTGAATGTTGTTCATCATCACTCGATAGTCCTTCCGCATTATTAATTTTTGGATTCATTTAATTGCCATCAATCTATCACTGACATCATATTTTCATAACATATTGTTGATTGATAGTTAATGATTTTATTTTATTTATATTTTTATTTATTGATTGTTGAATTCACTTATTATTTACGATCAAATCGGTATAATTATGCAGTGTGTCAATAATTCATTATTATAAGTTGCTATTCAAATTTGTTTCTATTTAATGTCAGTCTCATGTCAAAGTTGTAAATAATCCCATGCATGTCTACGCATGTATGTATTTAAAGTATAAGGCATCTAGATGTGAGCCTAAATCACGCGTGTCCTTGAAAATAAGGCTTCGTTCACAGGGTTAACTTTGCACGGGATTTTAAGTTAAAAATGAGTGTTAATATTGTGATCCAAGGACGTTTAAAATTCAAGGACACTCAAGACTAAAAATGGCTAAATTCTGTTACATATAAAAAAACTCTCTAACTTAAGCTCTTATATTTTTCTTTGACCGACATAAATTGAGTGTTAGACATAAACTTAAAACTAACTTGTTAGTAATTTCACGGGTATAGTGTGTAGTGTAAATGCATAATACAGGGCGTGTCAGAATCGTGTTTTATGTTCCATACGTTCACTCGTCGCGTCGCGTCGCGGGTACGGTATGCGGTACAAGGAGGCACGGTAGCGACCGGTAACATAATCCGCGCTATACAAGGCGCTGGGCGGGATTTAGCCGCGGAGACGGCGCGCCCCTTTTGGTGCACATCGCGCGCGTATTTTTAGAGCGAAGGCTCTCTCGTCCTGTCGAGCCTGGCACAAGTCGCCACACGTACACACTATGGACCCTGAACACTGGCACTGTCACGGCGCGGCACTTACGTCGCACGGGTGGAAGACGGTCACTCAGTCACTCGGTTCTTCGACCGGCAGCACAGCGACGTTGGAATGTGGAGTCCGCGGCGACCGGGGCGGCTCTGACCGGAGGCGGGCGGCGGCGCTAGCGCACTCCTCGAGCCTGCACCTCCCCCCGCGTCCGCCGCCTCTCCCGCGCGGCTATATTTAGCCTCGGTCATTTTTGAACTGACGATCACGGGCCAGCTCCGGTTTCTAAAGGGAACCAACGGTGAGGAGCGCGTCACGGTGCAACGGCCAGGCAGCGATGAGGAAGCCTCATAGCGACTGCCTCAGCCAACCGTGCTGAAGGTTGCCTCAGGTAATCAAAGTGCCGATGGATTGATAAACGTGCTGTGGTTGTATGGCCTTGGTGGATATCGATACGAACAGTAGCGAGTTAAACATACATATTACAGATGAACTGAGATCCTAGTATTAAAGCCTACTTGATCTGCGAACTTGCGTGGTAAATATACTAAATTGCCTTTAGATGTTTGCCACAAAGAAGTTGTTTGTTTTCTCAGCGGAGTATTAACTACGACTTCAAAATGGTTGCGCTAGACGACTCTAGTATTGATACGGCTATGTATCATACTTGATACTTGGGAGGTTGTAGACATACTGGAAGGATACGCCTGGATTATACATAACCAATATGTAAAGGAGAAATAATAAAGTTATGTTTATTGATCATGTATGCTTTATAATATGCCTATTATAATAACGCATATGACAAGTCAGTGTGTACAAAAATAAAAGAAACATAGGTTTAAGAAATCCTATCATACTTTACACATATTAAGTTGCATACATTTTAAGTTTACATTTAAGGTAAAACGCAACAATAGGCTAGCCACCGCACCGCACTAAACTAGCACCGAGCCCATCCCAGAATCCTGCTTCAGGAGCATAACTGTGCATACTTTAGTACAATGGCTAATGGTCCCAGAAAAACCTGTTACCTACCTACTATGACCATGCTCATTCAAGTGTCCAATGTACCCACAAAATCTGCCTAATTCCGCCCCTGTATCCCCCAAGCCGATAATGCGTCGTGATGACTGCCTCGGTGGCGCAGTTGTAATGCGTAAGCGTTACAATTGAGGCTAACGCTGAGGTCTCGGGTTCAATCCCCGGGTCGCGTAAAGTGGTATTGGGTTTTTCTATTACGAAATTCTCAGTATTAGCCTGGAGTCAGCAATTTGTGCCCGGTATGGCGATAGGCTCGCACCCTATCACATCGTGGGACGGAGATACGCAGGGCGAAATGTGGGAGTACTAGTTACACCTCTGCCTACCCCTTCAGGGATTACAGGCGTGAGTGCGTATGAGTGTTTTTTTATAGCACAGGCCGGCAAACAAACCGATGGTCACCTGATGGTAAGTGGTCTACACATCCACAATACTAGAAGAATAATGGATTTTATTAAGATTCAGAACTATTTGAGTGGTAGAGCCACGCTGTAGACAGTCTTGTCTACGGCTCGGCCGGGTCATTACCATTGTCATAGACAGATGTTAAGTCTCCCAGCAATTTCACTAGCTGTATTGTCCTTTAAACTAAACATTGCTTACACACTCTTGCTTGGTGACGGAACCAGACAAACCAGATCAACCCAGGCGGCCGCGGCCTCTCGCATACGAGGGACCTATCAGCCTATATAGGTACCTACCTATGTACAGAACTGAAAAAAGACTGCTTACCTAAGTATAGTCTAGACTTTTTCAGGTCTGTACCTCTATATAATAATATTGATTTCCTTTGCGCTAACCGTACGCTGAGTTTTGACGTTACCGTAAGTATATTATGTCCCGTCATATTCGGCGCAATCCTGTAAGTAAATTTATTTATATAATAAGGGTTTAAGCATATATATAACTTATTCTGAACCACTTATGACGTTTATTCTGAACCACTTATGAAGTACCTACCTATGGCAATTTTGCAAAAAAGGAAATGTTTAAGAAATACATAAAACATTCAACAAGCAAATGGTGATGCATTAGTACTAATTATATTTGCGTGGGCGCGCGCCGCGACCCAAGCAGAGGCTTGGCCTCTGATACAGAAGTTGCTATGGCTCCCTATCTTGGATCATCTCTCTCTAGATATTTTTTTATTACTGGTTGGAGTAATTTTCAATTTTACTCTAGTCCCTAGGGACTTCATCATATCACTAGTGATAGGTACGGCGCGGCGGCTTAAATGACATACTTATGAACTCTTAATAAGATATGTGATTGAATTTACAACTGCCCGGGATCGGAATTTAGTGCCTGGTATATCGACAGGCTCGGCGAAACATGGTTGCACTAGTTGCATCTCTGCCTATCCGTTAGGGGATATAAGCGTGAGCTTAATTATGTTAGATAACTGTGTAGGTATCCGCTCAACATTCTGTTATGATCTCACAGTTTATAAACATAATAATGATAAAGTTATTGATACAAAAAAATATATTCTACCCACTTTTTGGTCCTTCGAGCTAGGCGACCTATGGATTTATAGTCTACAAAGGGTCACAAAGACCACAAAAACAGGAACAAAGTTATATTTGTGTGCTCGATGTAATTACTTAGCTAAGCTTTTGCGATATTATTACTTACCTTATTTTTTACGAGTTCAAAAGATAGAGTATAAAAACATAGAATTATAAGGCTTATAATAATATGAAATAAAGATAAATAGCTAATATCGCGCAATATGAATAATAATTTGTACTCTAGGTCACGTAAAAAGTCGGTTCCGGCTATTATCAAATGAAAGCAGTCGTTATGCCAAGTCGGAGGCCTTCGGGCGGCTTGAAAACACTTTCAGACTAGGTTGGCCACTAACCATTCGATATAGAATATAATTCGTGCTCATTGTATGATTAGCAATTTCAATTTCAGATGAGTCTTTTGGAATAGGCAGTGCCTATGTAATTTAAAAATGGGTTTTATCTAGGCAGATCTCAGTATTTTCTCCCAGTAACGAAATTAATAGAACATTCGGTCCCACAATACGTTGACCAGAATAAATGAAATAACATTACAGTATCTAGGTATCTTCAATTTTTTGCGAGGACGTCGCTCGCTTAATGGTAAATGCTACGTCTAGCCAAAAACAGAAGCAACACCACATAGTACCATCAATTACAAAGCACTGCATGGCATAGTCACATTGAGACAAGATCTCAAAATTCCGAGTAATTTTACTGACTTCAATAGTGTAGTTTATTTGCACACGACAGCACTATTGCACTGAACAAACATAGAGTCTGTCCGCTGCGCTCCACCACTCGGCCACAACGCCATTTGGTTTGCCGTAGGGACTAGAGTTCCGGGCATCCACATTGACTAGCAAATCTCGGTGCAGCAAGTGTAGATGGTGATACAAGGGCAGCAGGGACCGCAGCAACCGCCGCCGCAACCACCACCACAAGGTCCGCACATCTTGCTTATAGTATAGAGTACGAAGACGCCCAAAGGAAGACTGAAGAGTTTAAGCTGCGAAATCCGGTTTTTCTAAGGTTTTATGAATCTTATAATTTTTTTAAGGCTTTTTAGTGTAAACCACTCGGATTTGATTGTACTCAATGTCCTTCACACCGAATCAGACGGCTTACAAATCGGTGCTTGGCGGCAGAAATAGACAAAGCGGTTGGACTAACCTAGATGGCCTCTCGCTTAATATGAGCGACTTACCACCTAGTAAAATACATGTACCAAATAGGTCTTCAATAATATTGAAGTCCTGATTCCAAGGTGAACGTAGAAGGCGTTACGCGATAAACATGGACTGCCGCCAAAATATTTCTGAAGTCATTATTATGAGAATGACGTCAATAATGACATGGTTGAACGTGTGGTCGTGTGCTAAACGAGCTGTGAACACTAAAATCAAATTGCATTCCTTTTGTTTGTGCAGTTGAAAATTGTTTAAACTGTTGTTATGTCTCGAATAGATGTTCAAGACTTTTGTACGTTAAAGTTGTTCTCAAGAAGCTAATACAGATAAACAAAATGTTATTTGCATCAACATTATTTTTGTAGACCGACATGAGTTTCCCGTTATAAATCGTTTTGAGTATGTACCTACCTACAGCATTTCTTTGTCTTTATTGCTTCTACAAGGTCATTTTCCGTTTTAATAACTATTATGTAGTAGATAGGTACATTGGCGTTTAAGTAACTACATATATTAATATTGGGATATGTAACAGTATCTTGGCTCAACCTGCGTCGGACTCGGCCAAGATTCTTTACAAAATCTATCAAGATTGTATATAAAATATGTCATTATTTCACACATGTACCTAAAATGGCTATGATGGAGCGGCATAGTCCTATTGTGACAAAGCTCTTTAAATAAAGAAAAAAAAAAAAACTACATATATGTGAGCCGTGCCCACCCTAAGATGTTGGGTTGCCAACCGGAATTTCTAGGGCACACAAAAATACTAAATACCTTTAGTATTTATAGTCAATGAAATCACGTAGGTATATACAGAATGATGAAGGAATAATAAAAAAATAATAATAATACCAGCCCTGTATTAAATACGTCCCAATGCTGTGCACGGGTCTCCTATACTGAATATGAGGGGTTAGGCATAAGTCCACCACGCTGGTCCAACACGGGTTGGCATTTTACACATACTTATCTACTTTTGAAATTCATATGAAGAATTTCCCAGATTTGCAGGTTTCCTTACGATTATCTTTCACCGTTATAAATGTACACGTATCGTAGAAAAGTTAGAGGTGCATGTTCTATGGGCTGGTTTCAAACCTGCGACTTTTGTCTCGGCAGTCAGTACCACTCCCCGCTGCTTAAATGTGAAATAATAAAAAACGCATAAAAAACCCAAAGGCGTACCTAACATGAATTGAAGTCGAGAGAAGGAACACGAAAAAAAAGATTTTTGCCCAAATCTATACAACAAGCTGCGATTTTCCTAAAGTCAGCTCAGTGCGATGCGAGCGGAGTTTTTAGCTAGGTATTCGACGAATCCATTTATTCTACCCATTATGAGAGAAAAGAAGTCCTCAAGCATTAATCTGTACTTAAAGAAAATAAATTCGTTAGATAAAGAAATCTTTACGCCCGAAACAGTAAGAGGGAGAAAAATCGAAAATTGAAGTTAGTTTATTGACCGAAAGAAGTTTCGGCTAGTTTTGACTAAAAATGTTGGATTCAACCATAGTTTTGACCAAAAAAAATGCTGGATCTTCGGCCCGGACAAAATTAGTGTTGATAAGCTGAGATACCTATAAAATTATTTATGAAGTTGGTTCTAAACCTTAGTTCGCCAGGAGACGTTCAATGGTTTCTTTCTGTCTGACGCTATACAAGCTTGGTGCACATGCCAGAACCCGCTTTAGGTACCTTTTATATAGTCGAGTCGCGAGTGAATTGTGTTTTACTAGGCAAGCTGATGCGGGCCACATCATCGCTCACCATCCAGGCCAATAGCGGCTCAATTTTGTATTAAAAAAAACATTCTTTGAATTGTATCTCTCATTGGCATCTACCCACCGGTCGCAAATGCCCTCTTACCTCTTAGACTAAGTATTGCCAATTTCGGAATCTGATGTCGAAGAAGATAATAAATAACACCCAACAGTCACATATAGCCCTGACCCCACAGTAAGATACGAGTCTTGTGTCGTGGATATCAGGAACTGCGAGAGACTTATGGTCTCACAACACCGAGACCTGATACAAATATTTGTGGATCGGACAAATAGTTGCCACGGTGCTGGGGATCGACCCCACGGCCTATTGTTTCACAGTCGGCTACTCGCCCACTGTGCCACGTAGGCTGTAGAATGTCATCGGAAAGTTCGTTTGCTATGAGTATATACGATATATTACTATTTAGAAGCGTCCTCTTCATAAATGTTGTCCTAATCTATCAAGCGTTCCACAAGTTTTACCCTCATCTACCCACCTTCTAACCCTGGTGGACAACAACAGTAACATGGAAGGTGTTGGTTGTGCAAACAAAATAATCAAAACCAGGGACACAGCGGAGTTTCAGATTCTTGATAATGTCAACATATGCGTCGGCCCCTAAAGCGCCGTACCTGCCATGCCGAGGCGTCCGAGCACAGAATACTTTAAAATATATAAAGTTATATTATCTTTGACTACAGAGATGCTAACGCATGTAAAAACGTGGCGTCCTCTATTTTTTTTTGGTGCGTAGGAAAATAGCCTTCGTGGCGCAGTGGGCGAATAGCCGGCTGTGAAGTAAGAGGCCGCGAGTTCGATTCCCGCACCGAGATAGATAAATATTTGTGTAATCTACATATATTTGTTTCGGGTCTGGATATTTTCTCGCCGGAGGGCTGGACTTCAGACAGGCGGCCGGTCGTAGGTAATAACTACCAGCCAAATCGTTCTGTAACATGTTGTTAAAAACATATTGCCCCGACTCCACTGCGAGTGGGATAAGGGCAGGTGGAAGAAGGATGAGTACATTAGTGAGTTTTATTATAACTTGTCGGTTTCGGCCAAACTAGAATAGGAATATGTAGGTAAGTACTACCTACATAAGGTCGCTGCGATTTTGTTTCATTCCGGTGTGGCTCAAACAGTGCAACAGATGTTCGATCAGAACTCACTTTAATATTTACATACACACTCATGCCTGTAATCCCCGAAGGGGCAGGCAGAGTTGTAACTATAGTACACCCACATTCCGCCGAATTTATTTCCGTCCCATGATGTGATAGGGGACGAGAGCCTATCGCTATACCAGGCACAATTCCAGACTCTGGGCTGATAATAAGCATTTCGTGATAGAAAAACCTAATATTACTTTTACCCGACCCGGGGATTGAACCCGAGACCTCAGCATAGCAGTCGTAACGCGTACGCATGACAACTGTGCTCCAAAGGCATTATTATTTAGTGTTTTAACAATTACATAGGTGTATATATTTATAAATTAAAATTTAAATATAATATATTTTTTAGCTAAATTAAACAATAATAATTGTTTGATACCTTTTTAAATTGCATCGGTTCTTTTTTATTTGTTCCCGAACGAATTTAAAATGTCAAACGCCTCCCCACCCCCCTATGAAGATTGAAGAATACAAAAACGTTATGATTGTGTATCCTCTTTGAATCCTAGACTCTCTTATTATAATTGGATACAAAACAAAATTAAAACATTTTGGCTGACCATCTAAAAAAATACATCTTTAAATTATACCTACCTATTACTTCACCATGCATGTAGTAATATGATGAACTAAACGCCAGTTTGGTATTATTTGTGGGACTTGGCTGAATAATTTATAAAAATCTACTGCAACCCTGCATTTAAGTATGTTTGTCAGGAGTTTTGGCGGGAATTCTGACAGTGCGGTGGCTCTCTTGATTTAATTATTTCCTAAACTAGTTTAAAGTTTTGTTTGTTGTATAAAAGTGGTGTGATTTTGTGCAATAATCATTTATGATGATGAATAGCGTATGGGAACATTAACAATAGGGAATTTAGGTGATTTTTGATCAAGGGTATTGATCGACCTTGTGCTTTCGATCCGCTTGAAGAAAGTCGTCTAAGAAGCATTGAACTGAAAGGAATTAACACCAAAACTCCAACAAGACTTTGAAATGGGTCACACCCCCGTTTCATCGTTCTTGGAATATAAGAAAAGAATATAACTAATGACTTGGCAGCATGGTCTCTGATCTTAGCCGGTTCCTTATGGAACAAACCGGAAAAACCAAACCAAGTATGTTTGTCACTCCCTCTACGGTTTGTTTGTAAATAAATATATTTGTAAAAATTGTAGAAAATAATATAAAAATCATTTAAAATCTTATGTATTCATAAATTAATCCAGTAATTGTTGATCATAACTTAATAACATGGATACTAAAGGCCCTACAATGGAAGACAACACTTCAACACCGAAACGGCGGCGACTAGGAGTTGGAAGAATTTGTTCAAATCGAAAAAAGAATAACTCCAGTACTAAATCCAGTTACACTCTTGTTACGCCAAAAAGCTCCCCTATTACCAGAAATGTGCTAGAAAACTGTGATTCTCCTCAACTGCCATCAAATCAAGTGAAATACTTATGTGATTCCGGGAACACTTCATACAGTGATATATCGTACTCCTTCGATGTATTGGGCAGTTCTTTCTTCAAAGACAGTAAAAATATGTCTTATTCAGAGTGTAAATATGATAGTAAAAATTCAGTTAATGATACCATCGCGAGGGAAGTCGATGATATTTCTGAAGACATGTTTAAATCGAAGTTAGAAAAATCTATGTTTATGAGTGTTACAGAGTTAGTTGGTAAAGAAAATATTAAGGAAAATGTAGCAGATAAGTATAATTGTGATGCAAAATCAACGATATCAAACAATTTAAGTCAAGAAATACTAAAAAGTAAAAATATATCATTGGAAAACCTAAATAAAGAATCACCAATACTTGAAGAAATTAAGAAAGCTCCACCAGATATCACATCACCTCCAATACTAGAATCAAGTACAACAGACAAGGTAAATAAATCAGAGTCACCAATCAATGAGAAAAATATAGAAAAGGATGATTATGAAAAAAGTGTTGAGGAAACATTTGATATTATTAACCAAACAATATCTAATTTTGATGAATCAGATATGACTATAGATCCGACAGAGCTTCAGAATCTGTTTGCGTCACCAGGTCCCAACAGAAAAACTCAAACATGCCATACAGTAACTGATGTAAAACAACATGATAACTTCTATGGTCTACCAATCGTAACAAAATCATTGTTTAAAACATATAGGAATGTTGAGAAGTTTTACGGTATGTATTATATTTGTCTTAATGAAATATTTAGAGTGTATTACTATTATCCTGAATGATGAGATGAGCAATTTGTTAGCTCATGATAATTGCTATGCCTGTCCATTAAAGAAGCATAAAAGCAACACTACTCTGTACACAGTACTGAGTACAAAGTACTGCATGATGCTGTACTATCACCTTGAGACATGTTAAGTATTTAATGCCCAGTACTTTTACTGACTTCAATGTCCTCCAAAATCAAAACACAACAATGCTTACACACTCCTGCTTGATGGTAGAAATAGTCGTGGTATCTACCCAGACAGTCTTTTCCTTTTTTTTTACAGCACAGCTGGCAAACCAGCAAGTGGGTCGCCGGATGGTAAGCGGTAATGTACGCCCACAATACAAAAAAATATGTGAGTGATGCCGACCTTAAAGGAAAGGGATAATTAAGGGATTAGGAAGGGGATGGGGATTTGGGCCTCCTGATATCTCACTCACCGTACAAACTCAGCAGCAAGCTGCTACTTTACGTCGGTTTTTTGTGAGACAGTGGTAACGACCCGGACAACCTGGCCCATTCATTCTGTAGACAAAAGTGGCTCATAAAAGGCTACCACACTTACAAGGGACCAACCTAAAATCTATGAACAATCTTTGCAATAAAATTGCTTGTTATTATAGACTGGCAAGAAGAATGCTTAAATTTGGATGCAATTAAAAAAGGCAAGAATTTGATATATGCCTTACCAACCAGTGGAGGTAAAACTCTTGTGGCTGAGGTGTTAATGTTGAGGCAGGTGTTGAACAACAGGAAGAATGTGCTTTTTATCCTGCCCTATGTGGCTATTGTTCAGGAGAAGGTATGCATCATTATTATTGTTAACTATTTATGAGAACTTGAGGCTGCTGTGTATAATATTTTTATGACATGGCCAAAGTATTGCGCATCTAACATTTGTGAAAAAACTGTTACTGAATCTCAAGCTTCTTCTTCCACCTGCCCTCATCCCACTTGCAGTGGGGTCGGCGCAACATTCTTTTTAAAACATGTTACAGAAAAATATGGCTTTTAATTTTTATGACCAACTGTTATCACAAGCTTAATGTAAAGAATAAGTATGTTTAGTTTTTGAGTTGATAACAGTGTGTTAAAAAACTCAGCCAGTTTTGTCATTATTCATCCCAGTTGATACTACTAATCTCAAAATATTATATTTTGTATTGTCTGATATGTTTATTGTTCTTATAATTTTGTCCTGTCAGATTTGGGCTCTCTCCCCGTTCGCGTTACAATTGGGTTTCTTAGTAGAAGAGTATGCAGGTGGCAAAGGTAACATACCACCTATGAAGCGACGCAAGAAACACAGCATTTATGTAGCAACCATAGAGAAAGGACTCGCATTGATCAGGAGTCTTATTGAGTTGAAGAGGCTTGACGAACTCGGGCTTATAGTGGTAAGTGAACAGTGGTAGATCAAAAGCAGAGTGGTAGAGGACAGTTTGTCCCGGTTGTTACCACTGTCTCACAGAAAACTGGTGTAAAGTAGCAGCTTGCTGCTGTGTTTCGTACGGTAAGTGAGATATCCGGAGACCCAAATCCCCTTCCCTTCCCAATCCCTTATTTATCCCTTTCCTTTAAGGTCGGCAACGCACCCATGATTCTTTTAGTATTGTGGACGTACATGGGCGGTGGAATCACTTACCATCAGGTGACTCACTGACTCGTTTGCCAGCCTATGCTATAAAAAAATAAAAAATAAATTGCCAAAATGACTTATAGTACCGTAAAGTATTGTAAAATCTTCTAAAGTGCTTTAAGCGTGTTCCTCATTACTAATTTCGTAAAAATGTGACACCCGTGGTTTCATACAGATTATAGTACTTGCAATGTCTATTTAATATCTTTGGTGTATGGGTGAGACGTATAAAGAAATTTTTTACATAGTATTTTTAGGTGTTATTTTTTTCTAAAGTATTCTAATAGTAAAACTACTTATGGAGATATAGAAGATCTATAAAAAGAGAGCTTAAGATGTCTGCTATTGAGTTTCTATTGGACAAAATATTTTAGGTGGATGAATTACATTTAATCGGTGAAAAAAGTCGCGGAGGCACATTAGAAACACTTCTCTCTACCGTATTGTTTACTAAAGGTAAGAAATCAATTAAATTGATATTAAAAAATATTTGGAGCAATTTCATACTCGCTGGTACAACGGAAGAGCATTCGAGCAATCGAAAAATCAAACACCAATTATATTATGATTGCCCAACGCATGGATTGAACCTAGGACCTCACAGTTCTCAACCTTATTACGCTGCCAATAGACCAAGGAGGCGATCAAAACCGATATCAGAAGGCCAATAATCAACGTTGGTTTAAGAGAATGCCATTTGCAACTTTCTTGTTGCTGAGACTAGATCGGAATGACATTTTGAACATTTAAAATTACGAGAATTGGCCTTCTGGGGGGTGCCATGTCACAAATTACAATAAACTAATTGTAGGCTATGTTACTCATGGATAGTGTAGTTTTCTAGTGGTGGAAGATTTTTAGTATCGTTTGGGTAGTACCAGAGAATCGATATCTAGGGAGCCCCATGATCACAAACCACTAAAATATATCCTATGATATAGGATATATGATATATGGTATTTGAGAAAGAGAGTGTGACTTTCTAATAATTAAATAATTATTACAAAAGGTTTATAAGAACCTGCGACTTTCGTCTCAACAGTCCGTACCTGTAGAGCTATCGCTACTTAGTTGCATATTCGTAGGTACTAATTTGTAAAAAAATTGCCGAACCGCATAACCTTTATCGTAGTACTACTGTACTTCTGCTTCGACGAACTACTATTTTCCAGAACCCATCCAGATAGTAGGCATGAGTGCCACAATAGGCAACCTGGATGAGATAGCCACCTTCCTGAAGGCTGAAGTGTATGAGAGACAGTTCAGACCGGTGCAGCTCACGGAGTACGTGAAGCTGGCCGGCATGTTGTACAGGATCCTGTGGAATGACAAGGGTATGGAACTCGTGCCTGACAGGGAACTCATTTATGATGTGAGTGTTGAAAATATAAAATAATAGACATAATACATACGCACTCACGCCTGTAATCCCCGAAGGGGTGGGCAGAGGTGTAAAGTACACCCATATTTCGCCAAGCGTATTTCCGTCCCTTATGTGATAGGGGGCGAGCCTATCGCCATACTGGGCACAAATTCCAGATTCCGGGCTGATACTGAGCATTTCGTAATAGAAAAACCCAATGCCACTTTACCCGTCCCGGGGATCGAACCCGAGACCTCAGCGTTGACCTCAATTGTAACGCGTACGCATTACAACTGAGCCACCGAGGCAGTCAATAGACATAATATTGAAATAAAACTAGTTTATACGGATTTGATCGCGGTTTTTATTTCAATGTGTAATATTCGCGTAAACCTAAGAAATCACTAAATAGACAATGTCTGCCTCGGTGACGCAGTTGTAATGCGTATGCGTAACGACTGAGGCTGACACTGAGGTCTCGGGTTCGATTCCCGGGTCGGGTAAAGTGATATTGGGTTTTTCTATCATGAAATGCTTGGTATCAACCCGGAGTCTGGATTTGTGCCCGATATGGCGATAGGCTCGCCCCCTATCACATCATGGGACTGAGATACGCTCGGCGAAATGTGGGTGTACTGGTTACATCTCTGCCTACCCCTTCGGGGATTACAGGCGTGAGTGCGTACGTAATAGACAATTAATCCACTCCCTGCCCTTATGGGATTTATTTATTTATTTAATACATATATGATTAAATAAATAATTAATGATTGCATTTTTCCTCTCTCATAAGTGGTACAATTTTGTCTACAGCATGAATGGGCCGGCTCGTCCGGGTCGTTACCACTGTCTCACAGAAAACCGGCGTAAAGTAGCAGCTTGCTGCTGCGTTTCGTACGGTGAGTGAAATATCCGGAGGCCCAAATCCCCCTTCCCTTCCCAATCCCTTATTATCGCTTTCCTTTAAGGTCGGCAACGCGCCCATAATTCTTTTGTATTGTGGGTGTACATGGGTGGTGGAGATCGCTTACCATCAGGTGACCCACTTGCTCGTTTGCCGGCTAATACTATGAAAAAAAAAAAAAGTTTCATTGTACCTATCTATATATATTGTTATCCCTGACATATTAAAGAAATTGTAATTATTATTTTCTTCTCCAATAATTATTTTCAATGCATGCTGTGGCTTCTGAAGGTGATGCATTTATCATGTAAGTTTCTTGAATGTTATCATATTATTAAGTTACAATGTAATTACCACAGCAGACCAATTCTAGTAATTTGAAATGTTCAAAATATCATTCCGATCTACTCTGCGTCAAGAAAGTTGCAAATGGCATTCACTTAAACCAATAATAATCAACGTCAAATGCACCTAGCATTAGCAGTAGCATTATACCGTATTGGCTTCAGTCATCTTTTATTCTACATTCAATCTCATTACGATCTATGTTCACATTTGCAGTTGATTATTGGTATAAGAGAATGCCATTTGCAACTTTCTTGATCGGAATGATATTTTGAACATTTAAAATGACGAGAATTGGCCTTCTGACTGTCCCAAATAAAATAAATAACTAAATAAAAAAAAAGCTAAGTACCTCCGACGTTTATCAGTACACACGGGCAGCGAGCGCGCTAGACCCCGACCTGCTGGGCGGGTTGGTGTCCGAAGTAGTTCCCGAGGGAAGCTGTCTGGTGTTCTGCTCCACCAAGCGCAACTGTGAGAACGTCGCCGCACTACTCTCTAAAATGTTTATGAAGTAAGTTATTACATACTCTTTAGTTGTAATGTATGTAGCTATGCTAGAAATACCTTTTTTTTTATGGCTTAGGCCGGCAATCGAGCAAGTGGGTCACCTGATGGTAAGTGATCTCCTGTGACCTTAAAGGAAAGGGATAATTAAGGAATTGGGAAGGGGAGGGGGATTTGTTCCTCCGGATATCTCACTCACCGTACGAAACGCAGCAGCAAGCTGCTACTTTACGCCAGTTTTCTGTGAGACAATGGTAATGACCCGGACGAGCCGGCCCATTCATGCTGTAGACAAAAGTGTCTAGAGCGTGGCTCTCCCACTCAAAAAATTATTATTATTTATTGTATTTTCTCTTTCTCTTTCTCAATATCTCCCTCTCTAATAAAGTGCTCTGCGATTTTTTAGTTCTAAGCTAAGAAGTACCTCGTGAATATTACAAATATATAAAGCTCGATAAAAAATAACTTTATTTCAAGGTTGCTTTGTTGACAGTTTTTTTTCTGTGCTTTTGCTTACTGTTCGGCCCACATAAATCTCTTTTTACGGGATACAAAGTAGTTATGTCCTAACCTAGGTCTTCCTGTGTGCCGAATTTCATTCGAATCCGTTCGGCCGTTTAGACGTGATTGATTAACAAACACCAGACTTCACAACTCACAAACATCCATACTTTATAAGTTTTATTAATAATAGTATAGTAGGAAGTAGGATTTAGTGGACGATATCGCTGTATCAAATTTGAATAAGGTCTAAAATTTCTGATATTTTATTGACGTTGCATATAAGGGTTAGCGCACATGGAAATAGTGGCAGCGAAGCGACTGAACTCGATGAAAATTGAAAATAAATCTTATGTTTTAACCGATAAAGTTGAAATTAGAATAACCCAACAAAATCTAGCTGCTCGAAGCGCCACACAGTTATTATCGTTATGCTATTACCAGCCATATGTAAAAGAAAATAAAGTTGAGTTTTATTTTTTAAAGACTCAGCTCTCTGAGTATAAAATGTATTGTCGCAGAGGTATGACCAACCATCGCACTGAAGAGCGTACATCCCTCCAAACCACGTTAAGAGCTGAAGGCAGTAACTATGAGTTACTTCGCGCAGTCAAGTGTGGTGTGGCGTACCATCATGCGGGACTTACTAGCGACGAGCGGGGACTATTGGAGAACGCCTTTAGGTATGTATTTTGTGACGTCATAATATTCGTTTGGCATTGTGAAATCCGCTACGAAATTCGAAAACTTATATAGTAACAGTAGTAGTAACAGTCACACACATAGTCCTGACCCCACACTAGGTAAACCTGTGTCGTGGGTATCAGGAACTACGAGGGACTTGCGGTCCCATAACACCCAGACCCGAGACAAATATTTGTGGATCAGACAAACATTTGTTTAGGTGCAGGAATCGAACCCACAGTCTCACGCTTTGCACCCGGCTACTCGCCCACTGTGCCACGGAGGCTGTCCTGTCATGTTTTTGTTGGCCAAAAATATTTAAAAAAATCATAGGAGCGGTGTAATATCAGTGTTATGCTGTACATCAACATTAGCGGCGGGTGTGAACCTGCCGGCGCAGCGCGTGCTGATCCGCGCGCCGTACGTGGGAAGTGAGTTCATATCCCTCGCCGCATACCGACAGATGGTCGGACGGGCAGGACGCGCCGGCATCTGTGAGAAAGGTATGCACATAGGAAGAATAATAAATATCATTTTTTTGTGTTCATCCTTCAGGTGCCGTGGTTAAGCGCAATGCACCATCCCGCTCTATAAAATATATGACAATCTGCATAGTAAAAAATTAGTGGAAGCGGCCCCACGTTGGGCGCCACTTTGGGGTAGAAGTCAGTATAAAATTAAACATAGGGTTACACTTGGAAACTATATTTTGCATCATCGTGTAACATTAGCACGCTTGGTTTCTATACAAATTGACGTATATGTACTATACTGTAACCTTGTAATTTTTTCCTTAAGGTTATTATGTAACGTGGCGGCCACAAATGGATTCTCGCTTTGCTTTCAAGCTTGACTTGTTTGAATTGTGGTATAGCCACAATCTGAGTGGTGAGTCACGCTGTAGACAGTTTTGTCTACAGCACGAACCAGGTCGACTAAGCTTGACCAGGTCGTTCCCACTGACGCACAAGAACGACTTAAAGTAGCGGCTGGTTGCTGCGTATCGTACTGTAAATGTGATATCTACAGGCCCAAATCCCCTTCCTAATCCCTTCATTATTCCTTTCCTTTGAGATTGGTGACGCGCTCATGATTTTTCAAATAATGGGGCATACATGGGTAATGGAGATCACTTATCAACAGGTGACCCACTTGCGCGTTTGCTGGCCTATGATATAAAAAAAAAACATAGGTTGGCTCCTATATCTTTAGCTCCCTTCAACTTTACCCACTTACATTTCTCTCGCCTTTGACAGACATATGGTGTAGGCTCTGTAATTGGAAACGGGATATCCGCCATAATAACGCATACTCTTTGAAAAAAATTGTCGGCTACCTACTATTACGGCTCAAAAGATAGAGCGCTTTAAACAAATAGACAGACAGACGGAACCTTCAGAGTGCGAGTTCGACTCCTATTTGATCAGTTATTAGTAGCATTTTTTTGAGTCGTAGAGCCACGCTGTAGACACTTGTCTACAGCATGTATGGGCCGGCTCGTCCGGGTCATTACCACTGTCTCACAGAAAACCGGCGTAAAGTAGCAGCTTGCTGCTGCGTTTCGTACGGTGAGTGAGATTTCCGGAGGAACAAACCCCCTCCCCTTCCCAATCCCTTAATTATCCCTTTCCTTTAAGATCGGCAACGCACCCATGGTTCTTTTGGTATTTTGGGCGTACATGGGCGGTGGAGATCACTTACCATCAGGTGACCCACTTGCTCGTTTGCCGGTCTATACCATAAAAAAGCATGTTTATTCCTAGTTTTAAGTTACAAGCATGATTTGCCAGGTGAGAGCATAATGATCTGCTCATTACGTGACAAGCCGAAGCTATCCGCGGTATTGCGTGGTGGGTTGTTGCCTGCTAACAGTGCGTTGGTGGAGCACGCTGGGATCAGTGACAGCAGCGTCACTAACACTGGTGGACCACTAGCAGGGGCAGTGCTGGGGGCAGTCAGTCTGGGACTCTGCACTGGCGCGAGTAGCTTGCGGCAGTTACTGGCCGGGACGCTGCTGGCCGTGCCGCAGGATCATAGGTTTGTTGACTTGCTGGTGTCGGAAGAATATTGCATTGAATTGCACTGTTTCAATCGTCAGTCAAAACTGACATTGCTTGAAAAATATCTCCAGTATCTATTTATTTGTGTTAAAATGGTATTTTCAGCATTTTGATCAACTTAAAAAAAGAGAAAGCTGTCAATTCGGTGCATATTTTTTTGTATTTTTTTATCTATGTAATCTATTGTTTTTTTAGATAAAAAAAAATCTAAGTGAACCTCAAAAAACGACTTCAATTTGGGATAGATCTCTGCTCTCACATAATACGATAGTTGACTTGATTTTATTTTAAAATAAAATTATTTTAATTAAGTTTTATTACTCAAAACCTATTATCATTTTTTTTATCAATCAGACATAAATAAATCATACTAATATTATAAATGTGAATGTAAGTTTGTTTGTTACGCTTTCACGCGAAAACTACTTAACCGATCATCATGAAACTTTGTACACATATTCTTAGAGGGATAAGAAGTAACATAGGATACTTTTTATGAAAAAAATCTATTTGTTTGTTACGCTTTCACGCGTAAATCACTGAACCGATTTTTATGAGTTTTGATGTAGAGATAGGTGGGACCCTAGAGACGGTTATAGGCTACGTTTTATTTCGGAAATGTCTATTCACGCGGGCGGAGCCGCAAGCAAAAGCTAGTAAATTATAAAGCTTCAAAACCTGGCGGAAGGCATAATTATCAAATGACAGAAAAATTACACGGCTATATTTGGTTTTAATTTCTGCTCCCGAAGTAGGTATACTTGTGGCACCTAGGAGTTAGAACAGTATTATAATAATACCAGTCCTGTACTATAACGGTCTACAGTGGTGCACGGACTTCCACAACTAAAGAGAGGGAAGGGGCTCAGTCTACCACGCTGGCTAGAATATTATCCCTGTAATATTTAAAACAGGAAAGTAGACATAGCAGCGGTCTGTGAAAACACCATCAAGACATTAATACAAACTGGCGCACTAAAAGTGACTGGAGAGGCACCTCCCAACCCTGAAGATCTGGAGATGGAAACTGAAAGTGAATTAGTGTATAGTAACAGTGAGCTGGCCGTTAGTAACCTCGGGAAGGCGGCGGTGACAGGTTAGTGTAGATAATTTGACTCATTCTTGCACGGCTTACTATTCGTGTGTATTGTTTGTCTAGTAACAATGGCAACGTGTGTTTGTCAGTATTGATTTAAATGTATAGGATGACGGCTGCCACAAATAGCAAGACGTAAATTAAATGATCTATCTATTATCATCGTTTCAGATCATCACTTTAAAAGTTTTTTTTGCATTTTATTAATAAATGGATTAAATGAATTATTTAATTAACAAGAATAATTGGGTTAAATGAAGAAGAAAGAACAAATGAAAGAGGTGGACGAAGTGTATGAAACGGTTGAACCAATAAATTAGCTAAACAAGTTAAATCAAGAATTAAAGAGGTGATTGAGTTATTTGGCCCTATTTTGCTTGGTTTCCATGACTAACACTCGATATAGAAGTTTTTATGGTATTACTGTAGGTGGCATGGACTTGTCCGTGGCCCGTCAGCTTGTACAGGATCTGGAGACTGCGTCCCGCGGCCTCGTGCTGATGGGCAGCCTGCACCTGCTGTACCTGGTGACGCCGCACGACGCCGCCGGCATCAGGCCCGACTACAGGCACTACTACTCGCTGGTGAGTGATGACCACACATACAGGATCTGGAGACTGCGTCCCGCATAAACAACCACAACACCGGAAGAAACATGGGTGCAATGCCCACCTTTAAGGATATAAATGGGGATTTGGGGGTGGTGATGAGGGCCTCCGGAAATCTCGCCGTACAAAACGCAACAGCAAGCTGTCACTAACATGTCGGTATTCTGTATGACAGTGGAACTAACCTGGTCGAGTCGGCCCATTTATGATGCACACAAAACTATCTACAAGTGGGTGTACATGTAGTTCACGCCACAGCACATCTTCATGAAACATGTTTGGCACAAACAATTTATCGATTGGAATACAAGGACTAATAAATTGTTATATTTTAGTTGTTATTTTATTTCTTATTTACCCAAGCATGGTAATTTGTTACTGATTATCAAATTATTTTTTATTCTTTCTATTTAGTACTGTGAGCTAGACGAGGAGGGTTTGCAGACGGCTAAAACTCTAGGCATAACCGAAATGAACGCTATACGCATGATGACCGGGAAACCTATCACCGTAAGTGTTTCAAATTTTTGATCTTGTTGAACTTATTCTATTGATTGACTTGTTTCATTGAAGGTTCAAATTCAAATTCAAATTATTCATTGAATCCATAAAATGTTATTATACATCATTTAGATTCAGTCAAATTTTTACTCTTAAAATTTTAACTCTACCGCCAGTTCGGAATGCTGTTTCGCTAGAGAAGAACGGACAAGAAACTCTAACGTCGCTCTTTTCAAAATGATTTACAATATTGATACTACATTAATACAATTTAATTTGAGTTAAAGCAGCTCAGTTTATGCCAAGAGGAACATTATAACAAAATTATGATTATTGGCCATGAGGCCCATGACCACGATGAATAAATTAGGACCATAAACTAAAAAAACGGTTATACGAGAAAGTTAGACATACTTTACTGAAAAACTATATTGAGAACTCTTTAAATCACATATAACTTTGATTGATGCTCAGTCTAGTTATTAGTCAAAACCGGCACGACTCGTGAACATAGGTGCATAGTGAAGAGAGACAATAGATAACGACACGGCGACGTTCCATCTTCTCCGTATATTTCTATTTGATAAATTTTGTTGGGGGGTAAAGACAGATTCGCATTCCCTAGTCTAGAGACTCGCCGAGCATCATTGCTCGGCGTTAAGATATGCGTGCCACTGTTGTCCTTGGCTTACACGGGATACAGCGGCGGGCCACATAGGGCGGGATAGTCTCTCCGCTACACGTCTTATAGATGACGAACATCGATTTGATTTGAATTTGATTTGAATCAACTGATGTACCAATTACGTTAAGCGTCAATGCCCCGCGCTCCTTGACTCCGCTAAACAGACATATACAGGAACTACTGCGCAGGTGAAAGGCCAATGAAATCAAATCAGCGGCAAGTTCTGGCAAATCTGTATACAAGCCAAGACAAACTCCCGACCCATACTTTGAAAACTACGAAGGCTTGACAAGCGTGTGGATCCGGTATTGGAGTATCCTAAATAAAATAAACTGGATGTGTTTATTAAAGAATTTAACATAGGTTTTTACACGTAATACTAAGTACTAAAAAACTAACTAATTAAACTATTAATCTTTGCAAATTCACGACTCGTGCCGGTACCACTACTGTTCAATTAATGGAGGGGCGTCGGAATAGCATCATAGTATTTTATTCTTTCTCTATTATTTTTTATACATTGAAACACAGAGATATAAGGAAAGAAAATGCTACTTAGACTCTCATTCTTTAATGGACCAGATAGTAACTGTGTTATGTGTTGGTTGAGTTAGTCGTATACTATATTATTGCGGCTGGATGAGGAAGGCGGAGAACCGTCAAGGGTGACGCCAACTTGGAAAGGCCTATGTCCAGCAGTGGACGAATTCAGGCTGATGATGATGATGATACTATATTAGTTATTATTTACTGTCGAGACCTAAGATATTGTATATATACAGAGCGTGCCGGTAAACGTACTGTGTCGGTTCTACGTGGCTCTGATGCTGCACGACTTGTGGAAGCAGATGCCGCTACCAGCTGTTGCCGAAAAGTAAGCTAATTTTGACTACTTATTAGTTACTCACTTGGTAGTTATAATAAAGTTAAAAATTATAATGTGAATGTTGAGGAAGCTTATAGTGTTGCTTCTTCCCTACAACAATCCCGAATGACATTGTCTCGCAATTATTTTTTTTATATTATAGAAAAGAGTAATAAAATAATTATATTATATAATATTAATATCAACACTAATATTATAAAGAGGAAAGATTTGTATTTTTGTATGTAACGAATAAACTTAAAAATACTGGATCGATTTAAAAAAAAAATGCCGTTAGAAAGCTACATTATCACTGAGTAACAAAGGCTAATTTTTATCCCGGAAAAGGTCGTTCAAGCGGGCGGGGCCGCGTGCAAAGGCTAGTAATTTATATCTTTATTTGATTTTGTGATAGAAAAAGACAGCAAATTGGAGTCAACTGGACATGGTTCGATCCAGAACCTTGTCGAATCTCATTCCAGTAATCAATATCATTGTTTGTTATACTTAGGTATTCTATTATCTGAGATTAAACTTTATTTGAGTGGTATAGTGATAGCTCAACAGGGAGGTGTATTAACACTTGAGATGGAAAGTAGCAGGCTCTAAAACGGACCAAGAGCATAAAGCTCGTAACTATTTTAAGTTAGGTACGTGTGTATTCATTGTTAATTATCGCTTGCTTCAACGGTGAAGTAACATCGTGAGGAAACCTGCATACCTGAGAATTCTGCATACAAAATCTGACAGGGCTAATATAATAGGGTAGTTTCCTATATTTAATTTTATACATTATTTTATATTTAACAGAAAATGATACGCAAAAGAAACCCTTTTCGTAAAACACAATCAAAATTGGTTCAGAAATGTGCCCGTAGTGATGTCTTTAAATGTTGGTATGAGGAAAAGTGGGTGCGTAGTAGGGATATCTCACCATCTCGCTTGCACGCGTGCACCATAATGAACATTTACACAGTGACGTCAAAGTTTGCATCGTCTGTCATTTGACAATTACCCCTTCTACAGGATTTGAATGGTTTCTAACTTATTTGTTTTTGGTCAGAATTATAAAATTCTTTCTGCAATAGATTTTGAGTAACGTAACTTATTGATTGAAATATTAAAAAAAATCTTGTCAACTACCCTATTATTATGGTGTCAGGTACTGTATAGGTCGCGGTGCAGTGCAGTCGTTAGTGAGTAGCGCGTGTAGTTTCGCTCATGGCGCGGCGCGGTACTGCGAGTGTGAGTGTCGGTGGTGGGGGTTCGCGGCGCTGCTGGGGGGACTCGCCGCCAGACTCAGGACTTGTGTCGCGCCTGAACTGCAACATTTGATGGAACTGCCTGCTGTTAAAAAGGTACCTGCTGCCTTCTGCATACTTTGAATATGTTAGAAACTTAACATAAGGCCCAGTGTATAATATAATCGCTTTACCTGTTCTAGAACTGTAAACAAATATCTACCCACTTTTTCCGTTATATCTATTGTATTTAGTGTATTGACAGGTTCAAACAAAGGAATTATTTGGGTAAAGTGGGTAGGTAGTAGGTACTTGTTTACATTTCTGGAACAGCTTTGGTGAATAGATTTATTTATAGTCACTTTGCCGTGCATAAAAAAACTCCATACAATATATAATAGAATAATGGTTAAAAAGATGAAACATAGGTCTATAGTTTTCTTAAATTATCGGAATATTCGGAACCTGAATATTTTATTGTTTTGTCGGTAATCGCCAGTATTGCTATATTTTAAATTTGCCTGAATATATATAAATTAAAAGAGAAATTTAGTGATCATTTCCTATCACTTATTCTCTTATAACGCAAGCCTGGTAAATTTGTACCCGGTATGACGATACATTCGCCCCCTATCATATCATGGAACGAACCTAGTTTTGGCTCTGCTGTCTATGCTGTATAGGCGTCAACTTATGTGATTAATTCAATTATTTCATAACGCATATTTTTAAATAAAACCACTTGTAGGGTCGAGCTGTACAGTTGATGCGCGCGGGGTACAAACGCATCGAGGACGTCGCGAAGGCATCCCCCACTGACCTTATGACCTCAGTGTCCCATTTGTCCAGGACAGCTGCTACACAACTCATCAGTGCTGCGAGGGTAAATAATATAAAAACATTGACTAAATATGAATTAAGATTAATAAATTAAATAAATTACTTGTCTAGGTCATGTGTAGTCCGGAGTTAGTTTGGGTAGGTTCCATCGCTTCGTCTATATCTGCCGACACTCCCAACTGTATAGCTACCGTTATGTTCCGCTTACGATATTAAACACCTTGAAATTACTGGGCATTATGACACTACATCTTATGTCTCAGGAGGATGAGCCAGGGCAGTGCCATGCAGTAACGAGTGGTGTTGATATGGGCAGCCGTGGTGCTTACCATCAGGCGAGCTATTACTTGTTTCGTCATTATTAAAGGCGAATAAAAAAGAAAGTTTTTGTTACAGCTAATGCTCATAGAAAAAGTCGAGAACTTGAGAGCAGAGGCTGAAGAAGTAATGGAGGAACTCAAAATGTAAATAAATGAAGTAAAATATATTTCGAACCATATTTCTATACCAGTACAATGCAATGTGATATTTATGTAAATAAAATATTTTCATTAAATATACGATTTATTATATTATTTTGGGATTGTATGTCTTCCACTATGTGTGATATATATCACACATCACAGTGACCTGCTTATTTTTTTTAAGTAATATTAATAGGGTAGTTTCCTATATTGAATTTTATACATTATTTTATAAGCAACAGAAAATTATACGCAAAAGAAACCCTTTTATTAAAACACAATTAAAATTGGTTCAGAAATGTGCCCGCAGTTATGATTTTAAATGTTGGTATGAGGAAAAGTGGGCGCGTAGTAGGGATATCTCACTATCTCGCTTGGACGCGTGCAGCATAATGAACATTTTATACAGTGACGTCAAAGTTTGCGTCGTCTGTCATTTGACAATTACCCCTTTACAGGATTTGAATGGCTTCTAACTTACTTTATTTTTGGTCCAATTTATAAAATTCTTTCTGCAATAGATTTTGAGTAACGTAACTTATCGATTTAAATAATTAAAAAAATCTAGTCAACTACCCTATTGTTGTTAGCTCTGGAGGCTAGTCCTTTGAGCCTGACCAATCACATTAATATACACCTGCGACAGGTGAAAGTTTTATCGATTTTTACACTTCTTTATTTTATCAAACTTTGGTTAAGGTCAAGATAAGATCTTGGTATAGGAAAGTGGGTATGCACCTGATGGTAAGTATTCCAATTGAAAGGAAATTGTTGAATTTGTTAACAAATAAAAAACTAATATTTTCAACAAATTATTTAATCATCTTCTCTTATACAAACAAGGTTTGAGAGCCAATACAGGCAGTTTAGACTTCTTAACCGGTGGGTCTCTAATCTTAGTGAATTCTATAAAGAAGAACACTTGGTGTGTTTTGTCTAAATTCTTGAGCTTGAATCCGAGTCGTTCCACATCTTTGGTGAAATCATCCACCTTATTGAACCTGCTTTCTACTTCTGCTATAAGTAGGAATCCACTGAAAAAAATATTTTGGGCGTTAAAATATTTGAAAAAACTTTATATATATATATAAAACTATTAACTTCTATATTATTATACAAATATACAAAAACGTTAAAAACTTTATACATATAAAGTGTTTGATAATTTCTAATAGTGTCTATCGAACGGGTTACATACAGGTGTGGGTCATATTTAAGGATACATACACCCCACATGAGTGTTTATGTACTGGTCTTATCAAAATATTATCTAAAATATCACGGTAAGGTCGATCACATCCCTATAAATTAATAGAAGTGCGTGAGCAAGAATAATAATGCTGGAGTGAGACAAAAAGGAAAGTTAAGTGATAATTAAGGGATAAGGGAGGGAGGGTAGGGGAGGTGGATTTAGGCTTCCGGATATCTCACTTACCGTATGAAACGCAGTAGTAAGCTGCTACTTTACGTCGGTTTTCGTCAGACAAAAGCCGGCACATTTATGCTGTAGATAAAACAGTCTACAGCGTGCCTCTACCATTCTTATTTTCTCAATGTTTGATATTTGGATATTAAACAGAAAAATAAGGATCTTTTTGCTACTTGTGTATATTCAGTTAATTTAAATTATGTTGAGTTACTTACCCAACTTTTAAAACTCGATTGGCTTCAACCAAGTACTGCGTAAGATCCGTGCCCATCAAAGCCAGGCAGTACACCGCTACGTCCATTGACTCGGAGAGCAAGGGAGTATGCGCTATATCGCACACTTCGACTCCCGGTGAGGAAGCTACCAGATCGAAGGACCTCACTGTATGTTGTATACGTTTGGACAGAGCACCTTCACCACAACCCATGTCTGCAATTTTATGCGTTTTGGGCCTGCAATAAGGCAAATTCACTGGCTTCAATGAAGTTTGTTATGGATTGAGAAAAATGTTGGGTAAGGCTGTGAAATATCTTTTCAAATAGAACTATGCTGTAATTGTAAAGCTTATTTTGCTAGCTAAAGCGTTACAGGCGAAAAATAATGTTCAAAAGCAATGAGGCTCAAGTATTTGAGAAAAATTGAGACCTCAGCTCGAGCCGATTTTTGGCAATAACTGAAAATTCTGCCTTTAAGTTAACCATAAGAAGTTCTTTCAAGCTGTAATCAATAATTAACCAAACTGTGAACAAATATTTTTCAATTAATTTTTCTATTAATCTTTCCTTAGCAGAACTATGAGTGCTGGCTTGCGGAACCACAGTTTTGTGGTCTTCTCCATTGCAGTTCGAACTAAGCGATTTGCAAAATCTTACTTCTGTCGGACCATAAAGCTGTGGAATAATTTCAAAAACATCCTGATCCCACAGTAAGATACAATTATCTAGCATTGTCATTACCAGGTTTGATTCAATGCAGGGATTGGACTGATGGCCACTCATTTCACAGCTGTCTTCTAACCCACTGGACCATGGGCTGTCAAAATACAGAAGTTTTTCTTTGTTTTTTTTAATATTGTAGTCATCATTTTGAACTCACATTTTCTGTATCCTTTTAACTATAAGATCTAGAGGATTGACAGGCCATTTCTTCACCTGCTGCTGGTATCCCTCATGGTATGTATGGAATGCTGTAGGGTCATTTTGGAACAGTTGCTGTGCATCAGATCCTGATGAGGTGTATAGCTTTTCGTTGATGTACCTGAATTGGGCAGCTGAAAGTAATTTCTAGGTAAGACAAGTGATTACCACATGAAGAACTTATGAAATCCATTAAAACCTTCACATCAATTAGAAAAACATGTAAATTTCAAATGGCTAAAAAAACAATGAATAAATATTAGCTTTCAAACAATAACAAGAATGACATTCAAATAGGTCAATTTGTTGTGGTGCTTTAATACCTAGACTGATACACACATAAAGAAAGGGTAAAATGCACAGGTATAACACCCATATTTTTTTTAAGGAGCATGTAAACAAAATTATAGATTGTACAATGTACATCACATGAAAAAAATGGAAGGATTTGGCTTGACATGTTAAAGGTAGATATGAGAGCCAGGATGCTCAAGATTGGGCGAAGTGGAAATGTTTATGTAGGTCGGCAGACCCTGGCAGTAAGCATAACACCAGGTAAAAAGACCTGCAAAACTTGGCAAAACACAGTTGTAAGTGTTGATAATTATTATTTTTAAAATCTTTTACCATGATAAGTCAAATTTGAAAGTTTAGGGCTGTATACATAAATATATAGAAAACAAGTGTGGTTTATACTACTCCATAATTACCCAGTACCAAGGGTAAAAAGGACAGTTTGGTTGACTAAACTTAAATATTTACCTTTCAGTCTCTCTAGCATTCTGTCCCTCAATTTATTTCCACATGTCTTTATTGGAGTCCTTTGCATTTGAGTCTCCAGCAGTTGTTTTAACCTTTCTTTCTTACTTTTCACTTTGATTTCTACTGTATCATTTTTGCTTTTTGTTTTAATCTTAGATTTGTTGTTATGTCCAAAAAGTAAATCTTCTTGGTCATTGATATTGTCATCCAATTTTTTCTTTTTTGCTTTTATTTCTTCGTTTAACATACCATTATCAAGATTTTTACCTTCATTGTTTTTAGGTTTTTTTCTTTTTTTACCTTTTTTAGGCAGATTATGACTATCACTGGATAAGCTTTTATCACCATCTGTATAGTCTGTTTCTGGTTTTTTGTTATGTATGTTTTTAAAATTGGAATTTTTACTATGCTTTATTTTGATCTTCTGCTTATTTACATTGTTAATATTATTGGAATTCTCCTTTTTGTTTTCAACAGATAGTTTCTTTTTGAACTTATTCTTAACAGCTCCATTAATTTTTGTTGAAACAAAACTTGGTGCATTTGCTTTTACATTTGGTTTGGTGGAAGTGTCAGCACTGGTATTTATTTGTTTATTTTTTCTCTTTTTCTTTTTGATCCCATTTTTTGGTTTAGAAGTGTTATTTTCTGTTTGTTTTGCTTTATTTATCTTGACAGGATTAGTTGTTTGTTGTTTATTGCCTTTCTGCAAAAGAAAACATTTTATACATCTTTTTTAATCGACATCTTGAGATCAAATACTTACCTTTACATAAACAGAAAATGATATTCCTTTGCTGTATACTATCTATTTTTGGAACATAATCTACTAATGCTAAATATGGGTTTAAAAACTTGCATGTCAATAATAAAGAAACAAAAAAAAATACATTGCACTGCTCGCTGCCATGCTGCCCTGTTAATTGATTCTGAGCGTCAGCTGATATTTACATAACTTTATTACGAAAAATAAATTATAATTATTATTTGAATATATCATTGTACTTATTGGTCCAAACAAGACTGTGAAATTTGTGAAAAAATATGTAGACTTATTTCGCGATATTTTTTAGTGGTTTTGTGTCTGTGATCATTAACACTACCTGTCTTCATTATATAGAAATAAATATTAGAGGAATCTTTTTAACACCATTGAATGTCCATATTATGTAGGAGCAGTTAGGGAAGCCCTAAGAGCCCTATGGTATTGGTTATTTTGTTTATATTATTATAGTATAGTAGATATATTATTAATATATGTATTATTTTTTATCAGGCAGGCAGTTGTCCTGCAACTGTTAGTGTTTCTTTCCTACATTTGACTCCATTACTTGCATTCGAATTAAGGCATAATAAAGAACAAAAAATACACCCAAACCTTACATAAATATCTATCACTTCTAGAGAGTAGTTATTTGTTCGTCTTAAGTTTTTTTAAAAATTAAACATGAATACCTTTAAAACTGGTAATAAATAATATTATTTATAGTAATATATTTAGTCAAGACGAAACTCCCAGGTTCAAAACCAGTCACAAAAGCATTCATATTTGACTTTTACAAGGGATGTACTTATGTTCGTATTATTCATTGTAATTATCGCTTGTAAGGGTGAAGGAAACATCGTGAGGAAACCTGCATACCTGAGAAGTTGTCCATAAAAATTATGAAGGAAGGTGAATTCTGATAAGTCTTGTAACTAGACTGCTTCTACTTACTTTAGTTTTCTTGTCGAAATTCACTTTCATGTTGGGGACATCTTCGCCCCAATCCGGTACTTTAAACATTATATTTTAGTTCCTAAAACTTCTTTTAATAACAGAAATAATGTTGATCAAAACCACAATATTTAGGTTACTTTTTATGAAAACATCGTGCGAAGTCGGCACTACGAACGAAACGTCAAACTTTTATTCCAGGGCTGCCCGTACATTTTTTCAAAAGTTAATTTCTTCAGCTATATCCTAAAAAGGACTTAGGATACATTACTTCACACAGAGTTTGGATTTTTAGTTTTTGTTTGCATATAAATATTTAACTATCTACTATCCTACAACCTATACATTTAGTGGTACACTTTATGCAAAAAACTATCAGACCTCTAGATTTGGAATTTAATAATATAGTAATTTGTCTAGATGTGTTGTCTATCTATATCTATTATTATAATAATAAGTACACAAATATTTTTATAAGAAAACAGCAATGATGTTATTTTACTTCTAACGCCATTTGTCGGAAATTCCAGAACTAATGAGGCATAATAATATGTAATGTTTTATCAATTACACCAAAACTGTTAGAAAACTAAAGAGTTAATATTGATGTAAATAAAATGGAATTTATGGCCGATATGGCGAAAAGCTTATTAACCGTGCGGCTAGCTGTGAGTATAAGATATATTTTACAAAACAAGAATACAATCAGCCAACTAATTATATTACAGTTTTTGTATCAATTTTATAATCTGGCAGCCCTGGTTTATTTTGACAGCGACATTTTTTTTCTTTTTCTTATGGCTTCGCACTTATCTTGCATCCTACAGCGACAATAAAAGTTACACTGACTTTAAGATTTTGTTATTGCTCTTGCTCAAACAAATAAAACTGCCTGAATGCCTTGGCGGCGCAGTTGTAATGCGCACAGAACAATTTTATTTTACTGGTAGTCGTAAAGCGTACGCGGCATGACTGCTGTTCTGAGGTCTGGGTTTCGATCCCCAGGTCAGGTAAACGTAATATTGAGTTTTTCTATTACGAAATGCTTAGTACCAGCCCGGAGTATGGAATAGGTTCGCTATGGCAATAGGCTCGTCCCCTATCACAGCATGGGAAGGAAATAAGCTCGTCGAAATGTGGGTGTAGTGACTGGTTACATCTTTGCCTACCTCTTTGGGAATTGCGGGCGCGATTGCGAATGCTTAAAGAAAACTTTAACTTTTAGAAATAAACTTCGACGTAATTTCTTAAACAATATAAGTTGCAGAATTCTGGTAGACTTCGGTATCTAACTAAGATATTCCATTTATTATATACCTATACGTGCTTTTTTATAGTATAAGAGATTAGGTTAGCCTACCTACCTACCTATCATCTCCCCAAAAGGGTTGACGTCGGCAGGCGGTCAGCCGTAAAAACTACAAGCCAACTCTTTCTGTAACATGTGTTAAAAGCATGTTGCGTCGACCCCACTGCGTGTGGGATAAGGGCAGGTTGAAGAAGAAGAGGAAGAGATAATACCTAGTCTTCGCCGTAGTCAGTATAATAATTATTAAATGTATGTACCTGTAGGCACCTGTAGGTACTTAGGTACTCTGTGCCTAATCTGAGGAAACGCTCATAATGTTGGCTGGCGGCCAAACGGAGTTCGTCATAAATCTACGCTAGTAGGTAATTAAATAAATTGACGCCATACCTTATAGTTTAATGTAGTGCGTGAATATTACAAACATTTTAATGGTACAGAAGTTTTTACCGCATACGTACTCATGAAGCTTATGAAACACTTGCTTTTGCTCGCGGCTCTGCCTATGTGAATGTCGTTATTCGGGATAAAAAGTAGTCTACGTTCTAATTCAGGTCATGGTCTGCCAAATCCGTTCAGCCGTTAAGGCGTGAGTCCATATTCACAAACTCACAATCACGAACATACAAACAAACAATCTTTCACACTTTCAGTAGATATTCGGGCGTAAGTCTCACAATGCCCAGAAATTTAATTGGCTTCAATGTCCTTCAAACTCACACACAGCAGTGCTTACACACTGTTGCTTGGAAATGTCACAGAAGGATGTGCTCAGTGCCACCAATGTGTTAGGGTGATGTAGGTTCGAATATTCTAGCTAGGAAATCGACTCAAATTTTTGAGGGTAAAATGTCAAAAACAGGTTGTCATTTCATTGAATCTTTGTCATTTCATTCTCCCTTTGTCTGTCTCTTACATTGTAGGATCTAAACGAAGACCCGAGTGGGATGCGTTTTTTATATGAAAGCTATTTTAATCAAGAGTTTATATCACCTCACAACACTGAGGTCCTGGGTTCAAATCCCAGGCCTGGCAAACACAATTTAATTTGTTTTGGCGTACCTACTAAGTACAGGTGAAAGTATTTTATATTCGTCAAGCTCCTCGAGCTCTCTTCTTTGATCTGGCACGTCGACTTCGCATTCCGTGACATTTGCCCGCCATAGTGGGTCGTAGTCCGTTCTTAAATATCATTTATAATATTTATTTATTTATACTTTAGGTATTGTTGCATCTCCGTGGTGCAATGGGCGAGTAGCTGGCTGGCTGACGAGAGTCCGCGTGTTCGAATTCTACACGGAGGCACCGAGACTCATGATCTCACATATAAGGCTTACATTAATTAATATCATACATTAATAATATTAAAAACTAGCTGTTGCCCGCGGTTCTGCTCGCGTGAATGTCATTTTCCGGGATAAAAAAGTACCTAAGTTACTCCTTATTACATCAGCTATCTGCCAGAGAAAGAAGATCTATGATCCCGTCAAAATCGGTCCAGCCGTTCCAGAGATTAGCCGGAACAAACAGACGGATAAAAATTGTAAAAAATGTTATTTAGGTATATGTACCGTATATACATTCATATGCATGTAGTAAAAAGCGCACTCACGCCTGTAATCCCCGAAAAGGTAGGCAGAGGTGCATATATCCGTCCCACAATGTGATAGGGGGCGAGCCTATACCGGACACAAATTCCAGACTGCGGGCTGATACTGAGCATTTCGTAATAGAAAAATCCAATACCAATTTACCCGACCCGGGGATCGAACCCGAGACCTCAGCGTTAGCTTCAATCGTAACGCGAACGCATTACAACTGCGCCACCGAGGCAGTCAATGGCAGTAAAAAATATATGCATGTAGTAAAAAGCGGTTATTTTAATATTACAAACAGACACTTTAATTTTATTTATTTGTATAGATGTGTGATCTACAAATTTTTTTTTTGGGAATGGGTGTTTTCTCCTCATCAAAAATATCATGCAGGCACATAACAAAGCAAAGCAAAGTAAAGCAAATAAACTTAAAAACTAAAATGTACAATCGTTCATACAGTACATATGCCCTAAATCCTAACTATTTAACTAACTACAAAATTAACGATCTGTCATAAAATAATAGTCCACGAATACTGTGAATTCGTTCCGGTTATGATTGCAGCGATATAGATTTTTATTATAATGGTTAATTAACATTATTAATACTGATTTGGTTTAACGGATGAAAGTTTAATGTAGGTATTTAAATACCAATAAGGGTGTTACAGTTATGTTTGTACGTTGAACGTTTTAGTAAAAAATAATAAATACACCCAACAGTCACACACATAGTCCTGACCCCATACTAGGTTAACCTGTATCGTGGGTATCAGGAACGAATGACTTGCGGTCCCACAACACCCAGACCCGAGACCAATATTTATGGATCACACAAATATTTGTCTCGGTGTGGGAATCTAATCCACGGCCTCTCGCTTCGTAGCCGGCTACTTGCCCGCTGCGCCATGGAGCTTTCGGAGTACCTAGTAACTGAGTAAGTTTGACCTTCAAGCAGCTGCAGCAGTGTGCGAACACTGTTTTGTTCCGGTTTAAAAGACGTTGAGGTATGTCTCGCGGTGACAAGCGCAGTGCAGTGGCATGTAGTAGGCAGGTATGTACCTACTTAATATGCAAAATCCCTGGTATGCGAGAGGCCGGCTGGGTTGGTACCACCGCTTTATCTATCTCTGCCGCCAAGCAACAATGTGTAAGCACTGTTGTGTTAAACTGGTTTGTAGGACATTGAAGCCAGTGAAATTACTGGGGATTATGAGAGTTAACACCTTGTGTCTTGGGGTGACGAGCGCAGTCCAGTGTCATGCAGTGCTTTGTTATTTAAAGTTCTGTGTGGCGTTGCTTCTGTTTATGAGCAGGCGTGGCGCTTACCATCTGGCGAGCGACCTGGTCGTCTCGTCATTCAAGCTAATAAAAAAATGCATCGTTTTCCGAAAAAAAAGCGCATTACCTTCGAGGACACATTTAATTCTTGATAATTTGAATTCTACACTATAAAATGCCGTCCAATGATTTGAAAGGGGAAAGTCTATCGCCATACCGGGAACAAATTCCAGTCGCTGGCAATCCATATGTGGTTTTTCGAATCGAAAACTAAAACACAATTGTCATTGCGCGACCTGGGAATTGAAGCCAGGGCCTAACGGTTCTCAGCCGCAGTACGTCACTAGATTAAAGAGGCGCTAATTGTATAGTGGGTATTTATTTACATTTGTAGTACAAGACTTGGGAGTAAACCATAATTATTGTAATTCAAAGTTCTACGTAGTTTTGCTCCTGTATATCGCCGCTTGTCATTATTCGAGCGACCAGCTCGTCTCGTCATTTAGGCAAGAAAAAAATCACGAGCACAGCCGAGTGACAATCTTGTTTCAGTTATTGAAAAAAAAAGTTAATAGTAATGCGCGCCTCATTGTTAAAATAAACTTACAGTTAAGTAAACGAATACTCGTATCTAAAACTAGCAATTTTAGTATTATCGCATTGAAAAATATATTACTTTACGTGTTCAGTCCTATCAGTTGTTTTTGGTGTGCTTTCGTGGTATATAACTAATCCGTAAGTATACCTGTTTTTAAACGACTTAAAAAAAAGGAGGAGGTTCTCGATTCGACTGTTTTTTTTTATTATATACATTTTGAAGCGTTCGACCTAGATAATACTTTTTATAAAGTTAAATGAGTAAGAAAAGAGACTACTCTGTTTAAGTATAATCTATATAAATGTACAGTACTCTTTATTTTAAATAGATTGTTCAACATTTTTAAATATTACATTTCTATAAATAAATCTATTAAAAATATTAATGTATCACCCTCCAATGTCAAGGCCTAGGACCCAAGCCATCGGTGGTTAGGACGCCAGAGTGAGGAACCTCCTCAAAATGCGTGCCGTGTCCAATAACACCGCTTTCTGACTCTGGCTCTTGACCAAACGACCAATTGAGAGCCTCTGGAGGTGTTAGTTAGCTCTTTGGTATCAGCTCATTAGCAGAAACGACTATCGGGACAATGATTGTCGAGTCCACGTCCCACATGTCAGTAACCTCGTGTGCCAGACATAAATATTTAGACATTCTGTCTTTTTCGGCTGTGACAATTAAAAATAAATAAATTTAATTTAAATAATTACGTACGCACTCACGCCTGTAATCCCCGAAGGGGTAGGCAGAGGTGTAACCAGTACACCCACATTTCGCCGAGCGTATCTCCGTCCCATGATGTGACAGGGGGCGAGCCTATCGCCATATCGGGCACAATTCCAGACTCCGGGTTGATACTAAGCATTTCATGATAGAAAAACCCAATAATTATTATTATTATTTAAATAATTATTATGTTTCTAATCGTGTATTCGAATCTCATATTAATAGAATAATATGGTATTTATACAGTTGCTTTTAGTATCTTTTGTGATGAGAGAAATAAATAAAATAAATAAAAAAATAAAACATTGGGCGATACATGTTAAGAATTGCCAAATACAAGAGTGTGGAGGGCCTGATTGTTTTGTCTTGCCTCACGTGGTCTCGTATTCATCTCTCTATTCTAAAAAAAAAGTAACTGGCGCCGCCGCCGCCGCCGCCGCTGCCAAAAGCTTGTCACGCTATCTCCTCCGAAACCGCTGGGGGTATGGGGTCGAGACCGATACCAATCGATGCAGAATAATGTGAGGAAGAAAGTAATATATGTCTCATATTCGTCGGACTTTAAGCTTTTTTTTATATTTTATGTTTTGTGGAAAATCATGGGCAACGCCCCTAGTATAAAATAAAATAATTTATTAATCATTTAGGCAATTAAAATAGCGCTTATGTCAGTACAAAATAAAGAAACTTATGATAGAAATTATAATAGGTAATACTTGCCAGAATAGGCCAATGTCGGGAGCGAGCCTAACTAACTATTTAAGCCATTCTCCGATGAATACGAATGATGATTGTATAATTATCTCCTACAATTTCATTCTCTTAAATGTACCAAACCTCACCAAAATCTCACACTTCATCGAACCCAGGACCATAAGTTGCAGCTATGATGAATATGAAATAATACCTAAAATTTAAGTTATATGCTTTTAATTACAGCTTCGTCTACGTACATAGTTTCGATCTACAGTATAGCTACCCTGATTTAGCCCATTCTCAATGTTACCACAATAAAATGTGACCAAACATACGAAAAGTGCTCTATCCTGCCGTAAAGTATTGTAAATCCTTTTCATAAGTGGTTTAAGCGTGTTTCTCATTACTAATTTAGTATTTATTTATTTTACACTTTATATACAATGTATAAAGGCGGACTTAATGTCAAAGGCATTCTCTACCAGTCAACCTTAGGGCGTTGCATAGATGAACAAGGTAGGTGCAAAAAAAAGGAAGATACAATATATAAAAATATGACATAATATGTACAATGCCGAATAAAAAATATAAACATACAAAAATATATAATAAATACTATAAAATACAATATAATATAGAAATATATGCGATATGTAGGAGAAACTAATGTGATTCTGCCACTCCGTCCAACAATAGTTGACGAACTCTCAATTTGAAAGCCACTCGTGTGGTGCACGACCTGATTTCCAGTGCGAATGCGTTCCAGAGAATTAAAGATTTAATTCAGTATTAACTAAATTAAAGACGCTCTTGTGACGACATAGCAGGTGCAAAAATTTGGCACGCGTGGTTTTCATATATTGAAATATTTACATCATATTCTATCTGGATTAATGTCTGTGGTCACTCCATTCATTAACACTTTGTTGTGACCAACGTATGCTAATACTGTTATTTAGTAAACATGAGTAGACACTGAATTTAGAATCCATTCTGTTTCGAGTGATTGCTTGAATTGAGTGTTAACTAGTGCAAAATGTCGTAAAATTTGTATGCCGTTAAATATACACTAAAAGACATTTATTTCTACTATTGCCAAGTGCAGAAATGCGCACGGACATTGAAGCTAGTTAAATTACAGTCATCTATCAGGGTGATAGTGTGGCAGTCCAGTGCCATGCAGTACCAGCAGTACCTAGTTTGTAATTCTAAGCGTAGCTTACCATCCGGTGAGCGCTAAGCTTGTCTTCTCATTCAGACGAGTAAAAACCGAAGGATTGGACTCTGCAGTCTGGTGGAACGATGACCTACGGTAAATGGCGGACAATAACTTCATGGGAAGAGCTGAAGACGTCAGTGTAGTGTATTGGAAGAGGGTGAGGTCCAGCCGTTGCTGTCCGCTGCCAGTCCGTGGGACTAACAGAGGCTTATGATGATGAACTATAGAAGCAGTGTATGAAGTGAGATAAACTGCTGGAACTTTTCCGGCACTGATAAATCTCGTGGACAAATCATTATTGGGCAATCGTCCATAATAATAAATAAATAATAGGTATCCAACAGTCACATGGACTTTCCAGGCCCTACAGCAGTATATGTTTATCTAGTGTCAGTTAAGGATGAAGGAAAATAAACTACCTACTGAAACATTTTCGATGCTGAAAAGTAATTGCGCAATAGACAGTAATAATAACAGGATATCTTGTTTCGTGTGTATCAAAAACTAAGAGACTTTTAGTCTCAACACCCTGACCCAAAATCAGTATTTGTGAATCATACAAACATTTGTCTCGGTACAGGGATCGAACTTGGCCTCGTTTCACGGGCGGCTACTTGCTCAACGCTGGATGTTATCAATAGTTAATTAATTGTATGGAGAGAGACAGAGAACAGAATGACTCTGAAGACCAGATGACCTGGTAAAGCAATCTCAGGACCTACAGCACACGATTGCAAGGTATTTGTGAACATAGCGTATTGAGTATATTTCGGGGCTAGTGCGCTTTCATTAGCTTGCGTCTTTCGCTAACGTATCCCAGTTAAATCTGAATGTGTTGCCGTATTTCATTGTGAGCCACACTTTTGACATATAGGCTGTAAACAAACAGTGATACGAGAGGCATACGTTGAAGGCCGACTTCCGATAGTCACGTCAATCGTTAGACGCTGGTGTCAATCACGCGCTCGTCGCTTGATTGCTAGTGAAAAGTGACCATAAATGTGACCAATGGTTTCCCATAGATTTACATAGTGTGTAGGACTAACACGTAGTCTTGGCTTCACTGATGCGTTTGCCATGCTCTAAAGGAAGACAATAGGACAGTAAAAGCGCACGAGTTTGGATATAGATATACGGCTATTGACATCTAACGAGAATCTGATTAGCATAAAGAACATGGCTGATCTGCTGATTAGATCGTGATGATCAATTGCTAAATTTAGTTGATGAAGAAATTAAATGAGGAAACTAAGTTCCGCTTAACCACAGATGTGATTGCTATTACTAAAACTTTATTGCCTGAAGGCGGACGACGAAGTGCAATACTTAATAAATGCAATGAAAATTACAATCTTTTATAAATTAGAGGAACTAAGCCAGGCGTTCATAGCCAGTTGCACTGACTAATCGGTAAACGATTAATTAGCGAGTTTTAAGCAACACCAGGCGCGGTCATTCTATGGATGGGTGACCGCTAGTGGTATTTCAACTGAGCGTCTCTGTGCTTTGGAGGGCATGTAAAAAGACGGTCTCGGCTGTTATCAACTGACAGCTGTCATTATGTTGGAGGCCTTCGGGTGCTTGGAAACTCGTGATACTAGGTTTTTTTTTATTGCATAGGCCGGCAAACGAGCAAGTGGGTCGACTTATGGTAAGCGATCTCCACCGCCCATAATACCAAAAGAATCATGGGCGCGATGCCAACCTTAAAGGAAAGGAATAATTAAGGGATTGGGAAGGAAGGGCTGGTGATTTGGGTCTCGGGATATCTCACCGTACGAAACGCAGCACCTATTGCATCATAGGACGAAAATTAATTCAGCGAACCGCGAGTTTACTAGTTGGACATCTGCCTACCTCTTCAGAACAGGCGTGAGCTTATGAATATACATATCTTATGACGAGTATACACGCATTTATTAGTCATGAGAAACCCTTGTATGCGGAATTGGAAGAGGCTATTGCGCAAGTCCGCTTTGGAGCCATGCGCGGTGGTGCCCTCCGCCGCCCCAATACTCTGTTTTCATTATTTACATCTAATAAACAAGTGACAAATGCTATTTTAAATGGTTTGTTATCAACTAAAGTGTTATGACATACTCTCAGTGACTCCAGTATCACGGAATTTAAGAAAGTAATGTTTAACCTCGAAAATAGGCATGTTGCAAGATAACAGCGAGGAGGACTGCATTTAGGTATGAATTATAAATATATTTTGTGTTACTAATTTTAATAAATTTTGCACTATAATTTATATAGTTATGCTTTGCTATCAGAACTGATAACAGAATTTTGTAATGCAACAATGTCGGCTATTTATTTTAAATTGGACACTTTTTATTCACTGCTATAATAAAAAAAAACATAAATCAGTCTAAAATACTTTAATGAAATAGATTCAGAATTAAGACTTCTTTGAGGCGAGTCTAAGGGGAAAGGAGGTATCCCGGAGATTCCATCCAACTGATAGTTATCAGGCTCTCGGAAACGACCGAGATATTGCTGTATCTTGTATTGCCTGGGTAGTAACCATGAATTTGACAAATTACCATGAAATTTCAAGCGATATAATGTTCTTAGAGAGATCAAATTGTCCATTAATGCTGCAGACTACACTGTTTTCAGCGTGGCTCTACCAATCAAAAGAATAGTCTTGACTTTTTAAATTAGCAGCCCACTCTTGCTTCATAAGTGTTAATTAAGTATGAAATACGTAAACTGCCCTTTCTAGACAAATGAGGTGTCTGACAGATGAGGATAGCAAGTTGCTCTCTCGATGGTAAACACCAAGCCTGCCCATAAGTGGTAGGGACATTACTCAGAACTTTGCATTACAATGTACTGCATGGCACTGCACTACGCTCATCATACCGAGACATAAGTTAAGACTTATGCCAGAAATTTATTGACCTTATTTTTTTATTAGCTTGAATGACGAGACGAGCAGGTTGCTCGCCTGATGGTAAGCGCAATGCCCTGCCTATGAACAGAAGCAACAGCAAACTGAATTCCAAGAACTGCATAGCATTAGACTGCGCTCGTTACCCCGAGACATAAAATGTTAATTCTCATAATGATCTGTAATTTCACTGGCAATTCAAATTCAATGCACTTCAAACTGAAACACAACAGTGCTTACACACTGTTGTTTGGCGGCAGAAATAGATAAAGCGCTGGTACCTACCCAAACTACTTCCCGCATACGAGAGACCAACCACCAGCTAAATGAACATAAAAGTTGTTATACAGTGTGTGTTGAACACCTTTATAATTATCTATAATAGTACAATAACAAGCAACAAAGCTGCGTAATGACTTTCAGGGTAATTATTCATAATGTATGTAACAAACGAATCATGTATTCATAAAAAGAAAATGATATAGAACACGCGACGTGTTCCATGATTTGTATCAGGGACTAGTATTTTATATTGTCACCCGTTATGTTTGACATAACAAAGAGAGATTTTATGATATCGTAATTAAATGAATGAATAAAGACAATGGATTATATTTAAAGTTTTTATGTAGGTATATTGATCCCAACCCAACCCAAGATCGTTTGACTTGGCGCAGGAAAGTGAGGAGACCCGATCCCAAATAATGGGTACCAGGGAAGGACAAAGAAGAAGAAAGAAGATTGATGCTCATACGCTACTTAGCGGAGACCTAAAATATTTAAATTTTTATGCATATAACACTCACTTGACGTCTTCCAAAAAAGTAAATCGGAATTCTTGGCCTTGGCTGGTGCCTATTTATAACATTATAACTATTTTCGACAGCCTCCGTGGTGCAGTGGGCGAGTAGCCGGCTACGAAGCGTGAGGCCGTGGGTTCGATTCCCACACTGAGACAAAATGTGTGTGTGATACACAAATATTTGTTTCTAGTCTGAATGTTGTGGGACCGCAAGTCTCTCGTAATTCCTGATACCCACGATACAGGTTAACCTAGTGTGGGGTCAGGACTATTTGTGTGACTGTTGGGTGTAAATAAATAAAAAATTAATAATTTAGAAACTTATAGGAGCAGATATAAAATCTGATACTGGCTCTATACCTACTTTAATTTAGTCTATAGTAAGTTTAGCTTATTACTTGCATCTTACATTTCTTTTATTAGCTTGAGCAGGTCGCTCGCCTGATGCTAGGGGCCACGCCTGCCCATAAACAAGCAACACCACACAGAAGTTTGAATTACTAAACACTGCATGCCATTGGACTGTGCTCGTCGCCCCGAGACTCTTGTCTCATAATGCCCAGTAATTTCGAGGGACCTACCTTGTAGACATGTTTAGTTACACTGTTAATGTGAATACTAACTTACTAAATTAAAAAAAAAAAAAACTTGAGAGGTGTCAAGGGACACCCGGATGGAACGAAGTTCCTTTCGATTAATTAGTGAAGGAATTGTAATAAAATTTTATTTTTTTTAAGTTATAATAATATTTTTTATTACTCGTATTCGTACGTTTCAAGTTTTCAAAAAAAGGAAATCCATTTGGTAGATATAGAGTGAAATATTACTTTTAAGAGAATTGAATTCCAGCACCGTGGAAGTCCTCATGCTCATATACTTCTGTGGTTGGATAATGCTCCAGTCAATTTACAGTATTACTTATCTGGCTTGCTTTCTATAAGAGAGAGAGAGACAGACAGAGAAACATGCGACGTACTCATAACATACTTTTCGTACGAACTTATTTTATTTAAATAATTAAATAATAATTATTGCGCCTTTTTTACCGTCACGTAACACAATAACATTAATGCCAATGAAAGACACAGATTCTGATTATTCTGCAGATCAGTTTAAAGAGTATAAAAGACATTACCAGTTACTTAAAACTAATTTAGAAAATTTTGATTACGACAATTTTGAACATTACAATACTCATAATAATATTCTTATCTGGCTTGCTTTCTATAAGAGAGAGAGAGACAGACAGAGAAACATGCGACGCCGCACAGCTTACAATAGCTTACTATAGCAAAAAGTGTCGTGACAACTTTTCGTAAGATTTTTTTCCGTCTAGCCCCCTTTCACTTCGTTCCAAAATATCTTAGGCGTCGACAGTTTTGTGGTAGCATGTGCCTTCATGGTAGCAGTTAGCCGGCAAACGAGCAAATAGGTCCCTAATTCTAAATGATCTCCACCGCCCAAGAACACCCACACGTGTACCACCATAAAAGTATTCCCTATTGTTGCTGTAATTATTGTAAAATAGGTAATTCCATAGAACTACTCAACATTAATAGGGTTATGGGAATTTCATGGATGTTAGATCTGTATCAATGTTTCTATTGTAACTACTAACAGCTCAATTGAAATCATTTGTGTGTAACATTGTATTTTGGTTCTATAAGCGGAATATTACACGCATTAGCTTAATAAAGCACACATTAAAGACGCGGTCACACGTCAAATTCAAGAAAAGCGTAGTTTATGAACGCCGAGTGTGGTGTAAACGCACGTTTTAGGCTGCGAGACAGAGACAGGAGATCACGACACACGATGAAAGCGACATATCTGCTTTGTATGCATTTGTATACTTAAGTACGTTTTGAGGGATGCGAACGAGACAGGTGAGTGCGACGAGCTACTTTTTCCATACAATTTCATACAAAACTGACGTGTCTCTATCGGTTGATGAGAGTCCCGCGTCGCGGGTTCACTGCCTTAGTTGTCTACCTCAAAGCAGGCTATTTGTAACGCAAAAAATATAGCATAAGTACAGGAAGAACTGAAGACTTGGATACCTACTTTTAAAACAAAAAGTAAAAAAAAAATCATTTTTCTACGTACCGGAATATTCACGCTTTCTTGCAAATATTACATTTGAAACTATACTCGTATTACATAAAGGGCAGGTTTAGCAATGACCTTATTCAGAGATCTAGAGCTGCCGACACAATGTGGTTGATTAGTTTTGATATCAGCGAACGAACCAATAAACATATTTCGGCTGGTGTATGTTAATGCGAAATCCCATTGCCTATAGAGTTAGCACAGCGTTTATCACTTCAGATATAAAGTCCGATTTCTGCCATATACAACGTGTTACAGAAAGGTGTGGTAAAATTTAAGCAACGTATAGTATACGATATAGGTATTTCACACCCCGTGGTACCAAATCGCATCGTATTCATAGGATATAAATAAGTCAGTAACATGTTGATATTCAACTTGCAACTTCGGTCACCACTAAATTATAAACAGCTGATGGGGTTAATCCGTTACTAGGTGCGCAGAGGTAATGCAAATTATTTATAATAATGTGATCGATCTTAATAAACGAAACGAAACCGAAGTCATTGAAATTACTGAGGTTTATGACACATACCATCTTATGTCTGGATGCCCAGTGCAGTGCTATGCCATTCAGTACATTGTGATTCAAAGTTCAAAGTGGTGTTGCTTCTCTGTATGAGCAGGTCTAGTGGCGTTTATCATAAGGTTATTCAGATGAACAAAAAATACCCATTTTGGGTGAATAGTAATCAACAGAGACATTTATTTATCGTATTTAATTGCAGGACGTAATTAATTGGAGCACTTCGACTATGCGAACGCAGTTCAGTTGATGTCAGGCTGAAGGCATGACAGAATGGTTTATTCAAGTGTTAAAAAATCTGGCGTCAAATCCAGGCGGGATAGAATTGTAAGTACCTATGTTTAACATAACTAAAAATAAAACGGACGACAAAACTAAAAATTGTTATTTTTTATTTTCAACTTTTTAGTTTTTTCGTCATTTTTGTTTTCTGTTAAAAAGTAATGTATTTCACTAAGTATTAATTTGATAAAAATATCAAAATCGGTGCATAAATAACGAAGTTTAAGTGTTGCATCCCCGATTTCATCCTTTTTGGAGTGAAAATTTCATCTTGAAATTAAATGGGATCAACTTGGAGATATACATTTTCGAATGAAACAAGAAACATCCAAATCAGTCCACATTTGGCGGAGATATGTGTGCGACTCTAAGTTGCTTATTTTATTTTTGTTAAAAAGTACGTATTTTACTATTTTTAGTGAAAGAATTATCAAAATTGGTGCATATGTGAAGTTTGAATTTTTCATCCCGTATTTCACATCCTTAGGGATAAATTTACGTCGTAAAATTAAAATGGGACCAACTTTGAGCTATACTCTTTCGAATTAAAAAAGAATCGTCAAAATTATTAATCGAACATAAGTACCTGGTGAATGCTATGTACACCTGTAAGTAATTAAAATTGTAGAATATGTATGCTGTTGGTGTATCTAAAGTAAATACTTAAATAAATAAATCGGTTGACATTTGGCGGAGTTATACGTGGTTAAACTTCCATTAAAAAAAATACGCGTCAAAATGAGAACCTCCTCTAGTTTCGTCGGTTGTAAAAGAATACTCGGTCGATACGCACCATAGGGTGATCCGCTTGTAGTGCGAAACGACGAAGTATCTACACGAAAATCCAGGATTAACAGTAGCTTCAGTCAAATTTCGAACGCGCCTAAAGTATAACATAACACCCCTGTCGGTACACAATAGGTTAGGAGTGTTAGGAGTGCACTTAACAGATGGTGACCGTATTGTCAAACCTTAAAGCCATGAATCACTATGATAGTGTACTGGTATATTAAATGAGATGTCCCTCTTATGAAACGGTGATGAACATTAAATGGTGTTAAAATTTATTACTTAAACTTTTGACCCGTCACATCGCGGTGATTTAAACAAATTCATATTTTCTGATACCTAGAACCCTCAACCCATTTAAACTGTACCCCACGCCAATGACCTTGACGATTTGGTGTTTCGCACGACCGAAATGCACGGCGGCGGCAGCGTTTATAATGGTTCTTTTATTTCTTATTTATTTACAGTCTTTGTCAAAGATTACAAAATAGCAGTTATTAAAACTTTTTGACATAACAACTAGTTGAGTGCACATTACATTATGAATTCTGCTTTGGCAGAAATTTCCGTAACGAATCTATATTACTTATATTACATTATATTTTTTTGTACAGAGATTAGTCCATTTCTCAGATTTGTTTTATAACCTTAGTTACAACCTTAAATTCTTTTTTTAACAATAGCAGCTGCTGATTAACTTCGTTTGCTTTCAGTGGACATGGCGATGCCAATGGAGCGTGGTGACGATAACAGCGATCGTTCTGGTGCTGTACAACGCGGCTGCCAACATCTGGCTCCTGCACCCCCCCGCATGCCCCGTCCATACCCCACCACCGTCCACTGACCCCCCAACCTGCGAGCCTTGCGTCGACACCGCCCCTAACTCCGCAGTAGACGACGACCCTATCGCCAAACTGGATCTGAAGCTTGGAAGATGGGACGGATCTAGATCCTACAGGCTTTTCGACTATACAGCAGTAGGGGAGTTGTACTCAGAGGTGTCAGGCAGTAATCGTGTCTGCCTAGCAACACAGAGTTCAATAGAACGCCTTCACGAGTTGTTGAGGATTGCTGCACACTGGACTGGCCCGATATCAGTGGCAGTTTTTGTTGCCGGTGATGAGTTGAGACTGTTAAGAGCGTTTGCCACGTGGTTGTTCCGCTGCCAGCCTGAAATATACTCTCGATTAGCGTTACATGCCACTATGCCTGGGGAAAAGCCTGGAGTGCAAGGAGCAATTCCAAGTTGGGCCCGGGATTGTGATGCCAAGCCATTGCCTCCAGGAGAAAGGAGGGCGGATACTGTAGCATGGAGAGCACGGCATCCCTACCCACAAAATCACTTGAGGAACCAGGCTAGGAAGAGTTGTCAGACTCCCTATGTGTTCCTTGTTGACGTGGATATTGTGCCGTCTAGAGGAATGGCAGAGGCTTTAAATAAGGTGGGTATTTTATCATCGTATTATTCATTATGCGGGAAGCAATGTATTGATTCAAAAGTTTGTATAGCTAAGCTTAAACTAAATTGATTAGCTTAAGAAGACGATCATATCTATACCTAATACCATGTTTAAATAATATGTCTTTAGCATGTTTGTATGTGCACTTATTGGGTAGATATCATATCTGAGCTACATTATATACTTGCACGGTGTCAATCTTCCTTCTTTCTTCCTCCTTGGCATTATCCCGACAATGCAATGGCCCGCTTTCTCGTACCATTGATTTGACGGTATTTGGTAGTATATGGGGGCGACCCGCCGTCTGACCCTCACAATCCGCAATGAGAACATAGTTGGCTTATCCGTTAGTCAGCAGACTATACCATATGCAGGAGAGGTTGAATTTAAGTCTAGATTTTAGTAGCCCACTTACATTTCTAATCACTTACACCCCATGGTGTCAAACATTATTCAACAATATTAAGTACTTAACGCTTTTCTATTCCAGTTCTTGGCGACTACACCCAAATGCCCTCTTTGTGCGTACGTAGTTCCAACGTATGAGCTAGACAAGAGAGTGGCGAACTTCCCGACCAACAAGTCAGAACTGTTGAGGCTCTCCAGAAACAAGCTCGCGATACCGTTCCATAGGAAGGTGTTCATTTACAATCAGTATGCCTCCAACTTTACAAAGTAAGTATTTTGACTGTCCATTTATTTAGCTTGAATCGATTTATGCTCTTATTTCTATAATACTATTATTGACTGCTTCTGTGGCGCAGTTGTAATGCGTACGCGTTACGATTGAGGCCAACGCTGAGGTCTCGGGTTCGATCCCCGGGTCAGGTAAATTGGTATTGGGTTTTTCTATTACGAAATGCTCAATATCAGCCTGGCGTCTGGAATTTGTGCACGGTATGGCGATAGGCTCGCCCCCTATCACATCTTGGGACGGTGATAAGCTCGGCGAAATGTGGGTATACTGGTTACACCTCTGCCTACCCCTTCGGGGATTACTGGCGTGAGTGCCTATGTATGTACTATTATTTTATACACATCTTTCAACGGTTTCCTAACTAACTTGATTTAGTACGATGTGAGGTTAGTACACCTATGTCATTTTAATTTTAATCGCGTCTGTAACAGCACCTTAAGTAACTAATGTCCTTTCCCTCTTTGTAGATACCGTGTTATTTGTTTAATTGCCCTTATAATGTTATTTTAAAAGTTACTTAATTAAATGATAGAATAATAACATTGTAGGTAATTATACCAGGATTCTCTATTGCCCGATTCACCGACCTATGCTAAACATTGGCAGACCCCTAATACCCACATGATGCTCTACGAATCTAAAAATGACAGGCACGCACTCAGTACGCACTCACGCCTGTAATCCCCGAAGGGGTAGGCAGAGGTGTAACCAGTACACCCACATTTCGCCAAGCGTATCTACGTCCCTTATGTGATAGGGGGCGAGCCTATCGCCATACCGGGCACAAATTCCAGACTCCGGTCTGATATTGAGCATTTCGTAATAGAAAAACCCAATACCACTTTACCCGACCCGGGGATCGAACCCGAGACCTCAGCGTTAGCCTCAATCGTAACGCGTACGCATTACAACTGCGCCACCGAGGCGAAATTGACAGGCGTCATCAGATTTTGATGTGTGCTGGGCATTAGAAGTCAACTAAAGTTATGACACTAAACTCCACGACACACAATTGTCGAATTAAATGAATCTTTAACCCTTAACGAATTTAATCATGTTTTAAATGATTTCTGATCACCAGATGGGAAGCTAGCGGCGGGAACGAGACCGCAGAGACTCATGTGAGTCACAACGTAACCAACTTCGAACTGTTGTACGAGCCATTCTACGTAGCGCCAGATACTGTGCCACCGCATGATGAACGATTCCTCGGGTATGGCTTCACTAGGAATACTCAGGTTAGTGGACAGGAAAGGCGATACAACTTTCTTAAAGTATACTGATTACTAGCTTATCGTGGCGGCTTTGGTTAGTTTGATGCAATTGGCATCAGGATATGGTTTAATCCTGGCTTGCCAAAAGTAACTGCACTGCAATTAATTAAATACAGTGCAGTATAAATATATATATATCACCAACGAGCGAGCATCTCTTGACGGTAGCATGAGATCTTGCAGGGACGAAAAAGACAGTGTTAAATTATGGGAATATGTTAAGCAAGTGGTAAGGGAATATTTTCAGCACCCTTGCAATACGATAATATTAGTTCTCCTGGCCAGGTAAGAAAGTGTTATTTAGTTTCAAATACGTTTTCTGGAAACAACCATCCACACGATGCCTAAAATAGTCAGAACATGGAGAAATAATAGCGTAAGTATGTAAAGTGCAACAATTACAAATTGGCGATAGCAAGTTGTGGAACTATTAGAAATAAACAAGTCTTCTAGTCACAATCAAAGTTAAAATCTTTCAATTATAATTATCGGACTATATTTCAATAATTTCATTATCATCATCTTGTTGCTGAACACGTTCTTTCTTAAACAAAAATCTTGGAATACTTTTGTTAATTTAATTTTTTTATTACTTCATCGAATGTTGGCTTCCTCGGTGCCTATTCCATCAGCAGTCTATTTTAACTGCCGTCATTATCAATATTATTTTTCGTTAATGCCCAGGGTTCGATCACGTCACTACTGTGAACAACTCATGAAGTAATCGCGATTGATAATTTTTTACCTGATACGGCGCGGCTCGCTCTTTTATCATATCATGAGACCGAAATTAGAACGGTGTTCGTCTAGTTTCACTGCCACATAAATACTGCCGTGACCTTAAATAACTGGTAAAGCCACGTTGTAGACATTTTTTTACAGTGGGAATGGATCGGTTCGACCGGGGCGATACCACTGTCTCACAGAAAACTAACATGATGTGGCATCTTGCTGATGTGTTTTGTACAGCGAGTGAGATTGCCGGATGCATACATCCCCCCCTCCCCTCTTCAATCTCCATTCCTTTATTTCATCCAAAATTCTGAGTGGTAGAGCCACGCTGTAGACAGTTATGTCTACAGCATGAATGGGCCGGCTCGTCCGGGTTGTTACCACTGTTTCACAGAAAACGTAAAGTAGCAGCTTGCTGCTGCGTTTCGTACGGTGAGTACGAAAACCGGAGGCTCAAATTCCCCTCCCCTTCCCAATCCCTTACTTATCCCTTTCCTTTAAGGTCGGCAACACGCCCATGATTATTTTAGTATTGCGGGCGTACATGGCCAGTGATGATCACTTACCATCAGGTGACCCACTTGCTCGTTTTACCGGCCTATACTAAACAAAAAAACTTCTAGTATTATATGGGTTTTTGGTCAGTGCAGATCACTTGATATCATATTGCTCGTTTGTAGCCCTTTATTATAAAAAAATATTTAAATTTCCATATAATCCAGTTGATACAGATGTAACATTCGAGTGATATAAGATTCGTGTCGTGCTCGTGGCATTATGCCAACGTTACGCGTGGACTGTACACGGAATGGGGTCGGCTGGTGAAACGTCACTAAACTTCCACAATTCCTGCTAATTAATTATTCTATTTCATGCTATATAGGTCATCAAACTCTTTGCGTAAATAAGTTCTATTAGCTTCAATGACGACACCAGCAGGTCAGTCGGCTGATTGTAAACGTCACGCTTGTCCATTAACAGAAGCATCACCTAAGAACTTTGAATTACAAAGCATTGACACTGCACTGATCCTGATTAGGAGGCCAATTTTCATAATTAAAATGTTCAAAATATCATTCCGATCTAGTCTCAGTGTCAGAAAGTTGCAAATGGTATTCTCTTAAACCAATAAAAAACGTTAAATGTGAACATAGATCGTAAAGAGATCGAAAGTAGAATAAAAGTTGACGGTATTCTGATAAAATTAATAAATGACACATTTCCTTATAGAAACGTCAATATTGTGACTGATTTGAGATTTTAATTCAAATTCAAATTCAAATCATTTATTCTGTAAATTGGATCATAAATATCACTTTTACATGTCAATCATTTTTTAAGCTATATTACATTTACGACGGCATTTCAGGGCTAGCCATGAGAAGAAATGCCGAAACAAACTCATGGGTTATGGCCTCTTTTAATGTCCAGACATTGTTTTACAGAAATTATGCGAGTGTAATGTACAGAAATTCCTGGATTGGCCCTTTCAAGAGATAGCCAAAAGTATATCAGACATACGCATATCGCACTCACATTAAAAAAATAAATGAAATAATTTATAACAAAAAAGATCAAAATGTCAATATTCCCTTACATACTAATATTGCGCCAATAGAGCAGTCAATATTAAATAATATAATATATAAAAAAAGAGAACTATGTACATCCAATTTTGTAAGGAGTGAGCGGCTTAATTCCAAGCTGTTTTGTCTTCCAGGTAATCTTTCACATTATAATAACCTTTTTGGCAAAGCCTGAGTTTAATACATAATTTAAATTTATTAATGACATCGAGATGCGATCATATTGACACTGACTGAACCTAAAAAAGAGCAGAATAAATGTTTTTAGTCAAATCAAAATGTAATCTCAGTTTGGTTAAAATTAATTCGCATATACGCACTCACGCCTGTAATCCCCGAAGGGGTAGGCAGAGGTGTAACCAGTACCTACACCCACATTTCGCCGAGCGTATCTCCGTCCCATAATGTAATAGGGGGCGAGCCTATCGCCATTAATTCGCAATGTCAGTTAAATACGAGAATTGGCTTTCTGATCACTGATCATCCTGAGTCATTTTTTTATTGCCTTGATACGCATACGAGCCAGCAGCCCGGTCTGATGGTAAGCGGTCACCGCAGCTCATGGACATTGGCAATGATAATAATAAGATGTTAAGTTTCATAATGCCCGTGGTCCATATCGACCAATGTAATTCATAACAATATTGGACTTTTTTTTTTTTTTTATAGTATAGGCCGGCAAACGAGCAAGTGGGTCACCTGATGGTAAGCGATCTCCACCGCCCATGTACGCCCACAATACAAAAGAATCATGGGTGCGTTGCCGACCTTAAAGGAAAGGGATAATAAGGGATTAGGAAGGGGAGGGAGATTTGGACCTCCGGATATCTCACTCACCGTACGAAACGCAGCAGCAAGCTGCTACTTTACGCCGGTTTTCTGTGAGACAGTGGTAACGACCCGGACGAGCCGGCCCATTCATGCTGTAGACAAAATAGTCTACAGCGTGGCTCTACCACTCGTAACTTGGACTTGTTCCATAATAAATATTATTTTATAATGTATAAAAATAAACTGATTTAGTGTAGTTGCCTAGTGTATTCATAATGATGATATTGTATGATACGCATACCAAATAAGTTGATAATACGGTTTGTGATATCTAAATATCTTGCTTTTACTTTTGTACTGACTTGTCTTAAGCGTTATTTAATTGCTTATCATAAACGGTTTCATTATTTTTATTCTTTATATTCCCTGAAATTTCACTGGCTTCTGTTTGATGAAATTGGCGGTGTTAACTATAGACATTCTTTCACGCGTGCGTGTACTTTGACATTCAACTTGTGTCCTTTGACGTATGTTTCTCGGTATTACTATGAGCTAGGCGAGTTGTTACCGCTTTGTCTATTTTTGCCGTCAAGTAACAGTGTGTAAGCATTGTTGTTTCAGTTTGAAGGACTTTGAAGCCAGTGTAATTGCAGGGCATTATGAGACATCATTTATGTCTCGGTGTTACGAGTCCAGTCAAGTGCCATGCAATGCTGTAATTCAAAGTTATTTGTGGTGATGCTTCTATTTTTAGGGTAGGCGTGTGGTGCTTAGTACTATCAAGCGAGCGACCTGCTCGTCTCGTCATCCAAACAAATAAAAAAAAGGCTCCTAATTTTCCATAGTTTTGACGTGTGCTATTTCATGCTTCATTGTACTACTATGTGATAAAGACGTAACTTGTTAGTTGAACACTTTACAGTGGAAATATTTAAAAATTCGCCTCATTTGTACCTACAGTAGATACATAATTATTAATTAAGATAGGAAACCGGCAAGGCCCCAGATTAGATCTATGTTCACATATTGACGCTGGTTATTGGTTTTAAGAGAATGTCATTTGCAACTTTCTTGACGCTGAGACTAGATCGGAATGATATTTTTAACATTTAAAATTAAGAGAATTAGCCTCCAGATGTTTGTACACAGACCGATAAGTATGCTGTGTGTGGATGTTGTATATCACGCACATGTAACTGAGTATCGTAAATGTCTCCGCAGACACGTAACTGCTAATATTATGAGCGGTACAAACGCCCCGTCCAGTGTTCAGTACGATAAGGAGCCGCTCATACGGGAAATTCATGTTTTTTCACGGTAATACTGAAATGCGCTATCATTAGTTTTTATTTCTGAACTAAATAAAAAGTTATTAAGATTTGTTTCATATGAAATATACACTAATATACGGTGCTATATTTTACTTGATGATAGTAGAAACAGATAAACTTCAGAAAAATCGCTTAGGGTGGTTTGAATTTTGGTGGTGAATTTCGAAGTACCAAATATCTTTCTAGAATGTCGATTAATATTGTAATAAGTATTCATGTAAGTTAATTTTCCCTAAAGCCAAAATTAAATCTCAAACACAGATATTTTCAACACAGTAATAATACATGGGAACGCCCAAACCCAGCTAGGATGCCAGGGCGATAGCCGAAGAATGCCAGCAGCAGATATCTACTTACTGATAATACTCTTATCTTTTGGTAATTAAAATTTAACCGTGTACTTGCTGTGCACGTCGCCTAACATCTGGTCCGTTGACGTCAGTTAGCAACACGCGGTGTTTACCGACCGCTACATCGCTTTCGTTTCCGATCTTATGTCTGATATGCTTTAGCTCGATTCATTGAACGGAAGGACTGACCATGAGATTGCTCTGTGCTTGTTGATACATATTCTGTATGGTAGGTTGCCATTTGGAGTACTGGAATACAAATATTTATACATATGATTCACTGGCTTGAGGTATTAGAGGGAGATATGAGAGCTAATGGTCTCATAACGGACGATACTGAAGTGGAAGTATTTAAGTAGGAAGGCGAACCCTGGCATTTAGCCGGGATACAGCTAGATAGAAAGATAATGACCAGATAGTAAATACGAAGCAATAGATATTGTTTCAACGGGTCTTCTCCAGATAGTTGTCTTGGATCTAGTGATAGTTTACGTTTCGGTGATGCCTGTGGTCCATATCGACACCCCATAAAAAGTATTACAATCTTGGACAGTTTCCTCAGACAAAAAAGCTAGAGTGGTAGAGCCACGCTGTAGACACTTGTGTCTACAGCACGAATGGGCCGGCTCGTCCGGGTCGTTACCACTGTCTCACAGAAAACCGAAAGTAGTAGCTTGCTGCTGCGTTTCGTACGGTGAGTGAGATATCCGGAGGCCCAAACCCCCTCCCCTTCCCAATCCCTTAATTATCCCTTTCCTTTTAGGTCGGCAACGCACCCATAATTCTTTTAGTATTGTGGGTGTACATGGGCGGTGGAGATCACTTACCATCAGGTGACCCACTTGCCCGATTGCCGGCCTTTTCTATAAAAAATAATAATTGGAAAATTTAGTACAAAAATAAACTGATTTAGCGTAATTGTCCAGTGTATTGTTGATGATGCTTTGTATGTTATGTAAACATAAGTAGATATTATTTCTGTGACATAACTTTCTTTTATTTTGTACTCACTTCTCATTAGCGTTTCTTTAATTGCCTACATAATCAATAGACGACTTCATAATACTGTCATACAGCGAGGGACTTGTGTAAATAAATAAACATGAGAGCCGACAGGCTTTCCATAACGTAATGGTATAATTGGCACATTGGAAAATAAAAATAAGACATAGAAGTGAATGGGCTGTTCGTAGAAAAGAAACTGACTGTTTTATATCCTGGTGCCGCGAAATGACTACACTGCACTTGATGAAATACATTGCAGCCGAAATATATGATCCGTTCATGATGGCGGTTGGTAGAATTATGCCAGCCTAAAGTTACTAGATATATGTGTTTAGCTTCTTTTGCGAAATTTAGTTCAAAACTCAATTATTGTTAAAGTTTCATAAAAATCCAAATAACTTTTGAACCACACATATTCGGGCAACATACATGGGATTTAATCAATAGTTATTACAGTCTTATATCGACCTGCCCTCTTTGGTCCACTATCAGTTAAAACCTGTATAGAATTAACATCGTCGAACACAGATTTTGTCTTTACGAGAAACGAGTAAGGGTCTATTTTAAGACACGACTGTCATGATATGTAGTACAGTTTTAAACAATGTAGTCTGTTGCATTATGTCAACGTAAATTGATAATAATTGTAACCTTGGCAATCATTTCAGATACATTTTCATGTGCATTGGCAACGGGATTTTGTTGAAATATCACTAGTGGGCAAACCCGGGTTTATGTTAGTATGTGATATTATTTTATCAGCACTGTCCTACTTACTGCTGGGCACGGGCCCCCCTATTAATGCGAAGGTTGGAGTTGGGTTCAATCCCGCTATATGAGTGGTAGAGCCACGCTGTAGACACTTTTGTCTACAGTATGTATGGGCCGGCTCGTCCGGGTCATTACCACTGTCTCAAAGAAAACCGGCGTAAAGTAGCAGCTCGCTGCTGCGTTTCGTACGGTGAGTGAGATATCCGGAGGCCCAAACCCCCCTCCCTTTCCCAATTCCTTAATTATACCTTTCCTTTAAGGTCGGCAATGCACCCATGATTCTTTTGGTATTATGGGCGTACATGGGCGGTGGAGATCACTTACCATCATCCCCGATCCCCGGGTCGGGTAAAGTGGTATTGGGTTTTTCTATTATGAAATGCTTAGTATCAGCCCGGAGTCTCGAATTTGTGCCCGGTATGGCGATAGGGTCGCCCCCTATCACATCGTGGGACGGAGATACGCACGGCGAAATGTGGGTGTACTGGTTATACCTTTTTTTTACTGCCTGGATAGGCAGACGAGCAAACGGGCCTGACCTGATGGTAAGTAGTCACCGCCGCCCATAACTTCTGCAATGCCAGGGCACAGCAAATCCGCTGCCTACCCCTTCGGGTATTACAGGCGTGAGTGCGTATGAGTGCGTATATGAATGGAAATACAAGGCAAATTATCAAAATATTAACACACAAATTTATTTTACTATTATACCACATAGTTGGTAGTTGAAACGTGCGCGTGATAGTCGACACGCGTCTCCGCCTGACCGCTACACCATCACGGCGCTGACTGATTTGTGAACTACCCAGCCAAATACGGTTTGGCAACTGTCCACAGGTTGGCGTGTGGGTTTGTCTCTGTTGTATATCTACTTCATCTTTGTTGTTAAAGTCATTCTTTGTCAGCTATGATGTATAAAATGGATATACCACAAGGTCAGGTTAAGAGCTCCGAAATGTCAGAGGTGTAATGACTGCACCCATTGCGCCGATCCTAATGATTTAAATAAATTAATACAACAATAGTCCCACCACATAGTCCAGACCGCACAGTAAGATACGAGTCATGTGTCGTTGGTATCAGGAACTACGAGATACTTTCGGTCTCACAACACCCAAACACGAAAAAAAAATATTGATCACACAAACATTTGTCTCGGTGCATGTATTGAAACCGCAGCCTTTATAATATTATAGGTTTATAGGCTTGATTTATGCTTTATTATCCCTTACCTTTAAGGTCAGCAACGCGCCCATAGTTATTTGGGTATTGTGGGCGTATGGGCGGTGGAGATCACCTACCATCAGATGGTCACTTGCTCGTTTCCCACCTATGCCATAAAAAATGAGTAGCTGATAATTTAATTTGGAGTGGCATCCTTAACTACAGCAGTAGGACGGACATCTTTGACATATAACAGCCTCCGTGGCGCAGCGGGCGAGTAGCCGGTTGCGAAGCGTGAGGCCGTGGCTTCGATTCTCGCACCTAGACAAATGTTTGTCTGATTCACAAATATTTGTCTCGGGTCTGGGGGTTGTGGGACCCCAAGTCCCTCGTAGTTCTTCATATACACGATACAGGTTTACCTAGTATGGGGTCAGAACTATGTGTGTGACTGTTGGGTGTATTTAGTTATTTATTATATAACCCAAATACAATATCTGACAGTTTATAAATCTACGGTGCTGTTTTTGCAACACCGCGCCTTGTATTCAGACTCCAGCTCATTCCCTACAAGCTACACCGTTTCATATGATATTACGACACAAAGGCTCTTTGCAACCGATATATCAAACAAATTTACCACGATCGTTTTAAATGAATGAACTCATTTGGTCGGCATCAGGCCTCGTGCACTAGTAAACAGAATTCGATACAAAAATTTCCCTAGCGCTCGTCGGGCGTAGATTTATCGCTCTGCTTTTTATTTCTCGTGCAATCGAGATTAAACTCATTAATCTATCGGAACATTGTTACAATATATTCGATGGTTGCATCTATAAATTTCGGTGTAAGCAATTACTGGGCGTGTCCGAACTTGATAAAAAATCGTATCGTTTTGAAGCACTAGTTTTTGATGATGGGTTTTTCTTTTTGGTTGTGTAGTTGGTGACTTGTTGCTAAAGTAAATTATCTTTTTTCGCAGTAGTTAAGGATATCCGATTTGATGATGAAATTGCTGCAGGTAAGGTTTCGTTGGAATAAATGTTTATACAATAGGTCGTGAGATTGCATAATAAAGTTTTATACATACATACGCACTCACGCCTGTAATCCCCGAAGGGGTAGGCAGAGGTGTAACCAGTACACCCACATTTCGCCGAGCGTATCTCCGTCCCTTACGTGATAGGAGGCGAGCCTATCGCCATACCACAATTCCAGACACAAATTCCAGACTCCGGGCTGATACTGAGCATTTCGTAATAGAAAAACCCAATACCACTTTACCCAACCCGGGGATCGAACCCGAAACGTAACGAGTACGCATTACAACTGCGCCACCGAGGCAGTCAAGTAATAAAGTTTTATATTATAAAAACGAGCTTCCAGAATGGTTTTAGAATATTAATAAATATAAACAATCATGGCATGACTGGTTTACTCTTACCAAAAAACTATAAATAAATTGGTAGTGAAAATGATTTACAAGATCACACATATCTGGCATTGCCATTAAATCATTATTTATTTATTTTATTTCATAGTTACAATAATCGAAAGTTTAGTTTTACGTAATTGAATTAAAAACAGGAAAAAAAACACGGGTACTAAATCGAAGGTTAGGTTTAATTATAAAAAGACAACGGTGTTGCTTGAGAAATTATTTGTCTGCAACTGTTTTTTACAAGAGTTATTTGAAAAATGAAATCTCGCCTAAAATTGGAAAATAAACCGAAATAATCATTGGTATAGTTTTATCTAAAGTATTTTTGGCATTAGTTGGTTTTTACGTCATTGCTCGACGCACGACGCGACGGTGTAAAACTTCGGCATTTTACTCGAGTACGTTAATTTCGAGAGTAAATAAGAAATGGAATTAAGATGTTGACGATGTTAAGAAATGGAAATATGATAATAAAAAATGTTCACCTTTTTGGCAAAATACGTTTTGCGGGTATTTAATGTACTTATAAAACGTTTAGTGTATATCAAGAAATATGCCAGGAAAAAAATGATGAAATTATATAATTATATAATTACTTTATTAGACTGCCTCGGTGGCGCAGTTGTAATGCGTACGCGTTACAATTGAGGCTAACTCTGAGGTCTCGGGTTCGATCCCCAGGTCGGGTAAAGTGGTATTGGGTTTTTCTATTTCGAAATTCTCAGTATCAGCCCGGAGTCTGGAATTTGTGCCCGGTATGGCGATAGGCTCGCCCCCTATCACATCGTGGGACGGAGATACGCTCGGCGAAATGTGGGTGTACTAGTTACACCTCTGCCTACCCCTTCGGGGATTACAGGCGTGAGTGCGTATACTTTATTAGTAAAACACGGTCTCGAGATTTGACCTCATTAACTCGCAACGAATCTAAAGTACTGCGGCACATTTACAAACCAACTATTGTTAATTGTGATATTAATAATAATTATATGATGACTTAATATTGATATAATGATGATTGATGACCCATAAATGACTGAACCTCAGTAGATGAGCGTCTGCGTGGCCGCATTCCTCCGGTATCGCGTTACACATGTTACAAAAATATATCTCCTAATGTATTTTCATAACAGCGGGCTATTTTCATTCGCTTGTAAGACTTGCTCGCCTTCCCCACTTTTTTCACTCGCCAAATGATCGTTTCACTTGCTGGATAGGCAGAGATTTTACTGAAATGTTAGGTAGATTATATGTATTTTAAATATAATTTGTGAATCCCGGCGCAAAATTTTGTTCGTAAATTAAATTTAATAGCAATTCTGTCGGAATCACGTGGTCCATGAATTTAAAAAGGAATCCAATTTTATTGAAATTATGATGTTTAATATCTAGAAAATAATCCAGTTCTTACTGTTTCAGTACTAGTGTACTAATAAATAATTAATCACTTTTAACGTCAAGGACAATTTCAAGGAAATCTTCATCAGTGTCTAGGCTAGGCTACCTTAAAACAAATTATTTATTGTATTAATTTTATACTGTCCGTTAAATGATAATAAAAATAATGCCACAAGAATTGCTGATGAGTAGTAATGAGGGAGGGCATTTTAGGAGTTGAACAATCTCATTGACCCTACGCAATGCAGCAGCAAAGCTCTTCACACCGGTTTTATTTGACACAATGGTACAACCTCGGTCGATCCAGCCTATTCATACGAGACAATATGGGCAACAGCGTGGTTTACCACTTAAAAAACTTTATTTGAGTTAAATGTTTAGACAAATGTATACCGCAATTGAAAGTTATTTGGTAATCAATAACAGCATTTGTCATGGTCTGACGGGGTTTCAAGGTTAGCCGTGATCCATCAGGTCATCGGCCATTTCTTATGCTATTGTCAAAGTCTTTAATGTATGCTACTAGACAAGCTACGCGATACATAGAAATTGTACCACTAAGTTGCGGTCAATTGACCGTAACTCAATATTACCATCTCGCTTACTCTCAACTAAAACCTCTATCGCGCTCCCTGTTTGTGAGCTATCAAACTCCCAGCGTTATGTGATACAATTTTACATCTAAACAGCACGTCTAGTAGTATACATTAACCTTTCAGGCGAGATATCTAAAAGGTTAAAGTCTTTGGCTATTGTAGATAATTTGAGAGATTTACGGTTTGGAGACTAAACTGTTTAAGATTGTTTATTTTCATGCATGTAATCATCATTCATAAGTCCTTGCACTTGACTGATTTTTCTACTTAGATTGATTTAGTAACACCAATTATTTATAACCCCATTTCTTTTCTTTGTCGTAAAAAAATTATACATTATTATATTTTTGCGAAATAAATTACATACGTACAGATAAAGAACACAATAGTCACGGCATTCATTCCAGTTGCATTGATTGTAATTGCAATGTTATTCAAATGTTGCACCCGTGATGTATTGGCTGTTGCTAATAATGCATTTGATTGTATTGAATGATTTCAATTTCTCTTGATATTTTCATAATATTGAACAGATATTCCGTAATAATAAATAGGTCTTACCTATGAAATTTGCGTTCTGTACGAAAAAGTTAAAGTATTTCTTTTCAACTTTTTTACGTCTATTAATAAAAGTAACCACCCGTGCATCTTTGCCTGTGCAGTGGCAATTTATCGATGTCTTTCGGCTGATTGGCTGGACGGCAGCCATCAAACTCTTCAAAGGAGTTTGTACGGTTCCTCGGGTATTGATTTTTTCCCGCTAATAAGTTATCTAATTTCTGGAAGAAATAGAAGTCAGTCAATATCATTAATTAAATTATTCAATTCATTTAAAACTTTTGGTATCTTGAGTAAATTTTTATTTAGCAGAGGCAATCATTGTTTCATAAACAAGGCCCCCAACAGTCGCACACATAGTTGGCAAAGTAAATGACGCGGCTACGTAAATTACGGCTCCTTTTTTTCTATGGCAGAAACCGGCAAACGAGCAAGTGGGCCACTTGATGGTAAGTGATTTTCAAGCCCAATGAACATCCACAACACCTAAAGTAAAATGGACGCGTTGCCGATTTTAAAGAAAAGGGATTATTATGGGATTGGGTAGGGGAAGAGGATTTGGACTACCGAATATCTCACTTTTATTATTAACTTGAAGGACGAGACGAGCAGGTCGCTCGCCTGATGGTAAGCGCCACGCCTGCTCATAAACAGAAACAACGCCACACAGAACTTTAAATAACAAAGCACTACATGATACTGGACTGCGCTTACCGTACGAAATGCAGCAGCAAGCTGCTAATTCACGTCAGTTTGCTGTAAGACAGTGGTAACAAACCGGTCGAGTCGGTCCAGTCACGCTGTAGACAAAACTGTCTACTGTCTTATAGGATTTTCCTGTTATTATATTTTCACATATGTCATGCGGTAAACGCTCTCCGTCTCAATGAGGCTTTGGATAAGTATAAGGCTTGTGTTGTGGGTATCAGGAAGCACGAGGGACTTTGAAACTTACCAGACTCGAAACAATCACTCGCAAATATTTGTCTTCATGACTCTCATGGGAGATCCCATGACCTCGCTGGTCATATATTCACCAGGTTTGTAGTCATAATAAATACATAATACTAGCTCTGTCTTATGCACGTCCAGCTGCTGGGCACGAACCTCCTATACTGAATGAGAGGGAGTCAGGCCTTACTCCACCACGTTGGCCTAATGCGGGTTGGCAGACTTCACGTACCTTCGAAATTCTTATTGAGAACTTTTTAGGTATGACAAGTTTCCTCAGAATGTTTCCTTCACCGTTAAAGCAAATGATAATAAACAATTAATCCATACGTGACTTAGAAAAGTCAGAGGTGTATGTATGCTCTTGGTGGTTTCGAACCTACGACTTTCGTCTCGACAGGTTTGGAGTCAAATTTGGTATAACGAAACATATTTTTATTGAGTCTGAGCTCTTACACTACAGTTTCCCGTTGTTACAATTTTCAATTGCAACCTAAATTCAGATTTACTGCGCGATTGTGTTCCTGGAATGGTTTTTTATTTTGTTCAATTTTATTGTAAGACCGTTTACTATTCAAAATTTATGAGGTAAACGTATGTACTAACTGTATTTTTTTGTACAGTTTATGGTAGAATACTCGTAGTCCTTTATGAAAATTGGCTTATTAATGTAACATGATTATTGATTTTTGTATTTTTTATCACGACTAGAGAAAAAGGTGTATTGTGTCTTTAGACTTCACGTATATTAAGATGTGTATGAGTTTCTCTATTCCACCATATAACTTCTCAATGCCTAAGAGCGTTTTGCCTAGAATTATTAGATACAGATTATAGGATTTATGTATTATTTGGGCAATGACGATTTTATGTATAACTAGCTATTGTACGCGGTTCGTCCGCGTGAACGGCCTTTTCCGGGATAAGAGTCTATGCCCTAATCCAGATCTTGGTCTACCTGTTCAATTCATCCAAAACCGTTCACCTGTTAATGCGTGATTGACTAACAAACATCCAAACTCATAAACATCCAAACTTACACATTTATAATAGTAGAAGGATAGTAGGATTCTTTTTATAGTAATATACTACACTAATATTTCAAAGAGGTGAAGTTTATTTATAGAGATCTTCTTCTACCACCTGTCCCTATCGAAGCAACATGCATTTTAACGCATATTACAGAAAGATTTGGCTTGTACTTTTTACGACCGGTCTCCTGCCTGACGTCAACCCTTCTGGTTGTTTGTAGAGATAATATTGACATATTAATATTGAATAATATTTTTATATGGTCGGTGATGACATTATTTAAAACACCCTGATGTTCAATTATATGACAATGGTGACAAAGAAATCGGAAAGTTCCACCGAATTTGTTGACAAATATTTTGCATCTATAACACTTTTAATCTAATTTTAGAGTTACGCGGCTCGACTAATGATGTAACAGAAAAATACTTGTGTACAAGCTCTGTCTGACTGTTTAATCCTTTTTTATCGCTGTTCGAAGAAATAACTACATCGACCTAGATGTTGTCTACTGGCAAGATATAAGCTATGTTAGGGTATTTTCAATGTTAGAACATTTTGACTCAAACAAACTTTAATTTATTTACTAAAGTTTTATTAATGAGTATCGTTATTAATTATATTAAAAGAGAAAATATATCGATAGGTAATAAAGCGAGCAATGACATTGTAAATATTATTTTTGTTTAAAAAAGTTCCCCCCGTGCCCCGTTTCAGCGGAACAAAATCGCAATGTCACTAACGTTCGAGATGTAATCAATTACGTGCACACAAATGGCGAATTCTCTGGGTTCTGCATATTTTTTATTTCGTGAACAACAATTAAATTTTTTGTGCTGAATTGCTCGCGTAATATAGTTTGTCCGAGATTTATAGCGAAGTGCAGGATGGTCATGACGATTTACCTGGTAAAGCAACAAATTTTCTAATAGAAATAAATACTGCCTCGGTGGCGTAGTTGTAAGCCGTACGCGTTACGATTGAGGCGAACGCTGAGGTCTCGGTTCGATCCCCGGGTCAGGTAAATTGGTATTGGGGTTTTCTATTACAAAAAGCCCAGTATCAGCCCGGAGTCTGGAATTTGTGCCCGGTATGGCGATAGGCTCGCCCCCTATCACATAAGGGTCGGAGATACGCTCGGCGAAATGTGGGTGGAATTGTGGTGTGGTGAATTATCCAGTGTACAGAACTTGAATGAAATTTCTCGTTAGTTTTACCTAAATTGACAATGTGACTAAACAAACTAAAAATGTGTTTTACAAGGTGGTAGGTCCCTTGTAAGCGAGAGGCCGTCTGGGTTGGTACCACCGCTTTGTCTTTTTCTGCCGCCAAGTTGCTACTTGCGGCAGAAAAAGACAAAGCTTTGCACTGCGTGTGCAAGCTCTGTTGTGTTCCGGTTTGAAGTACATTGAAGCCAGTGAAATTACTGGGCATTATCGGCTGCCTCCATCCATCGGCCTGTATCCATCGGCTTGCTGCAACCCTTGTGTTGGCCCCAATTATTGCTTATAAATATGTTCTCTTAAAGCATACTATAAAAGAACATATTTAATTTATTTATTTAATTATTAATTATATTATGGGTGTACTGGTTACACCTCTGCCTACTCCTTCGGGGATTACAGGCGTAAGTGACTCCACTGCGAGTGGGATAAGGGCAGGTGGAAGAGATTACAGGAAAGTATCATTATAATTGGTATATAAATGTCGTAGTTTTAGTCTTTCCTTCCCCCCCGGGAGTAACACCTATCCAACACAAAAATAATCAACCAAATCAGTTCATATTTAGCGGACTTATGCGGAAACCAACGGATATTTATATTGAAAATATGTTAATATGTTTTAATTATTAATTAGTTCGTTTATCAGAAGCCACCGGCAATAATATTCGTATTTATTTTGTTGATCGAATCATACTCATTTAACGGTTTTCTATCAAAATGCATATCCGAGGAACTCTAAAAAGGTCGCGGCACCGCGGCCGTGACTCGGGCCGTGTGAAATTAATCTATTGCGGGCGGTTTTGCAATAATTGTAAAAATGAGGACATTGTCGGCGTCGCTGCAGCAGCCTCCGTTGTCGAGTATTTGCCTGAAAGCCGCCCGCCTGGGTAACTGTCGTGATGACTTGGAGTTTGACCAATCCGTGGACCTGGGGTCTACTGGTCTTGTGTTTTTCAGTTGTTGGTAAGTAACTATTATGATTCTTTCTTTTTATTCTGCCTGGTGATGTATTAGCTTACTGTCAAAGTCCGCATTCCTTGATGCTTCCATTTTCCCAGGTCTCCCCCAGTATCCTCCGTAATGAGTTAGTAACTCTACGATATTCTAATTATTGCCGTTATTGCTTATATATTATTTTGTGGAGCATTTTAATAAATTCCATGGCATGGAATAACAAGGGTTACAATAATCGATATCGATATTTTATTTGAGCTGCTTTCTGCCAGCAAAATAAGAATTGCTATTCTAATAGAGAAAGTAAAGAAGTATGCAGTTTTAGCAATCGGAACTAAATGAAGTTAAACTAAGTGTAACAGTAATTAGTGCCCAGTGCTGTGCTATAATAATACTTTCATTGAATATGTACAACATACTAAAGATTTTCCCAATTTAATTTAAATAATTTAAATTTAAACTTAAGCACATTTTATCTCCACCAAACTTTTTAGATCTTCAAGAAGCGACAGGTGGGGAATGCTGTTCAGATGCTCAGGATACTCCAAACGAGCAGGAGCTCCAGGACATTGAGTTAGAAGCCGCATGCCCTGAACTCAGTGGGCAGATCATCGGCGGAAGACCTAGCTCTGTGAACAGGCACCCGTATCAGGTGTCTATGGTTCTTAATGGGAATTCCTTCTGTGGTGGATTTCTTATCAGCAGGGACTATGTGTTGACTGCTGCTCATTGTGTGCAGAAGTAAGTTGTGCTTTGTTCTTCTCATGTGGTTGAGAGACCTCCTAAATTTAGCTAGTCTAGGACTTAGATTACCTTTAGGAACTTTACTGAGTTATAGACTATGCATGCATGGTTAGTAATAAAGAAATTAATACTGCTGGCTTAAGTTACAGTAGAATTATAATAGTGAATAATGATTTATGTTTGCGCGAATACTACATATTGATATAAAACTTATTTATTTCGGATTTTATCGCGGTTTAATTTTATTTAGGTTCTGACGTTTCGACAGCTTTTCAACGATCGTGGTCAGAAGTGTAAGTCGTTTCGAAAAGTTAATGTTACATTGCCTATCGTCATTTGAAAATTACGTCGCGTCGGGACCAAAAAAATATTGTACCGAGATAAAATCCGTATGATTTTTTTTTATTGCATAGGCCGACGTACGAGCAAGTGGGTCACCTGATGGTAAGTGATCACCACCGCCCATGTACGCCCACAATACCAAAAGTGTAATGGGCGCGTTGCCGATCTTAAAGGAAAGGGATAATTGAGGGATTGGGAAGGGGAGTGTATTTGGGATAGTTTTATTTCAAGATCTAATAGTGGTTGTATGTCAAATGCAAGATGTAATTTTATTGTAATGTTAACCGCCAGAAAATAATGGTCATTAGAAGAAAAAACAAAATATACGTTACAATTTTGAGAACTTTGTTCTTTTTGTTCGTGTGTACACAATCGATTTGGAATGCCACTATGATTATTTTGAACTATGATGAAGTTATGGTAGATAATACTAATTTTAATTTTGATACAAAACAATTGACAGCTCCGTGGCGCAGCGGGCGAGTAGTCAGCTGCGAAGCGACAGCCCGTGGGTTCGATTCCCACACCGAGACAAATGTTTGTGTGATCCACAAATATTGGTCTCGGGTCTGGGTGTTGTGGGACCGCAAGTCTTTCGTAGTTCCTGATACCCACGACACAGGTGGTTTACCTAGTGTGGGTTCAGGACTATGTGTGTGACTGTTGGGTGTATTATTATTATTATTATTATTTAATTACGACGACATAAAAGTCTATAATAAAAGTAATTTGATCCGATGTGTATAAATATTTAATGAGATAATAACAGCTGGACCGTAGTTAACGAGCTCATAAACTAACAGTTATTTTAGGAGACTAGTTAGAGTCATCGATAATTACACACGTTTACATCTATTTTCTCAGAATAGATTGTGTAAGTGCTAGTTATAAGTGTGTTTGCTTGTTACATGTAACCAGAAGGCCAATTCTCGTAATTTTAAATGTTCAAAATATTATTCCGATCTAGTCTCAGCGTCAAGAAAGGTGCAAATGGCATTCTCTTTAACCAATAATCGACGTCAAATGCACCTAGCATTAGCAGTAGCATTATACCATTTTGGCTTCAGTCAACTTTTATTCTACATTCAATCTCATTACGATCTAAGTTCACATTTGACGATGATGATTGGTTTAAGAGAATGCCATTTGCAACTTTCTTGCTGCTGAGATTAGATCGGAATGATATTTTGAACATTTAAAATTACGAGAATTGGCCTCCAGATTAGTAGTTACAACCAAATGAGCGTAATAACTTAGTAATTATAATGACACACAGCAGCAAAAGACCAAATGGATGTGTTTTTTTTATAGTATAGGCCGGCAAACGAGCAAGTGGGTCACCTGATGGTAAGTAATCTCCACCGCCATTGTACGTCTACATACATACGCACTCACGACTGTAATCCCCGAAGGGGTAGACAGAGGTGTAACCAGTACACCCACATTTCGCAGAGCGTATTTCCGTCCCTTATGTGATAGGGGGCGATCTTATCGCCATACCGGGCACAAATTTCAGACTCCGGGCTGATACTGAGCATTTCGTAATAGAAAAACCCAATACCGCTTTACCCGACCCGGGGATCGAACCCGCGACCTCAGCGTTAGCCTCAATCGTAACGCATACGCATTACAACTGCGCCACCGAGGCAGTCACGTACGTCTACAATACTAAAATAATCATGGGCGCGTTGCCGACTTTAAAGTAAAGGGATAAGTAAGGGATTTGGAAGGGGAGGGGAATTTGGGCCTCCGGATATCTCACTCACCGTACGAAACGCAGCAGCAAGTTGCTACTTTATGCCGGTTTTCTGTGAGACAGTGGTAACGACCCGGACGAGCCGGCCCATTCATGCTATAGATAGAATTGTCTACAGCGTGGCTCTCCGAAATTTACTCTAATACTCACTCTAACTTCAAAGGAAACCGCAACAATGCTTACACAGTTGCTTGACCAACTTGAACCAATCCCATCTGGGTTGGCTTCACGCATACCTTCTACCACCATAAAAGTTATAGGTACTGTACATTCTTCACATAATATCCTTTTAGCGTGTCTCCCGGTGCGATTCGGCTTCGGGTTGGCAGCACTCGTCGTGACTCTGGTGGAAGAATAGTGCGCGTCTCCAATGTCACTGTACACTCCCAGTACGGTCAGCCGCAGTTCGATAATGATATAGCCGTTCTCAGACTCGCTCAGCCTCTGACCTTTAATACCAACATCAGGCCTATAAGATTACCTACGAGGGGGCAGGCTGTGCCTCTGGTGAGGCTTACTGTTACTGGATGGGGGCTTACTGCTGTAAGTATCGGTTTGTATTAATTTAAAGTCTTAACACCCAAAAGTTAAGAGTCTTATTTCTGACTCTGTTGTGCCTGTTGTAGATTTCAATAACTATGAAGGATATTTAACTGCACCTAGAGTAGAAGTAAATAATAATTAAGAATTTGACAGTAGTAATTTTATTCAATGTGTTTATTAATGTTTTGTTTTAGCAGAATTGTTTGTGAAAGGGAGTTAAATGCTTAGAATTATCTAACATTAAAGTTAATTATCATTTTCATTATAATTATTCTTGTATAGTTTAATAAAAAGAGTTCATTAAGCAGAGAAAAGCATTTTAGAATAGTTTGAAGTTTTTATTTAACAATTCGAAACTATTTAAAACTAGGTCTGTCTAGATTATGATAACATATTTTTAAAGATTTAGTAATTTGCAAGTATAATTTTATTATATAGATGGATTTCTTTTGAAGCACAAGCAATGACTTCTATTAGTACACTCAAATCCAATCAAATCTTCGTCGTCGCTCATTCGTTTTAGGGAGATTTATTTTCTTTTTTTATAGCAGAGGCCAACAAACGAGCAAGCGGGTCATCTGATAGTAAGTGATCTTCACCGCCCATGACCATACCCAAAGAATCATGGACATGTTGCCGACCTAAAAGAAAAGGGATGATTGAGGAATAGCGAAGGGGAAGGGGATTTGGGCCTCTGAATATCTCACTCAACGAACGAAGCATGACTCTACAACTTACAAAAGTCTCTTTCAGAAGTCATCCTTTCCAATTATCCCCATTAATATGTTATGTTCAGCCTCGAGGCCGTCGTATTCCTCGCACCATGATGGAAGCCCAGGTTCCAGTAGTTCCACACTGGCTGTGTCGCCTATCGTATGGTGAGGCGCTTACGACTAACATGTTCTGCGGGGGACATTTTTTAATCGGTGGAGTGTCTTCTTGTCAGGTAAGGAGGGTTGAAATGAAAGAAAGAACGAAATTACACTATAAAGAATATGAAGAATCTAAGTATAAGAAAAACATAAAAGTATGAAGAATCAATAAAGAAGTATAGTGGATGTTCAACATGGTAATATTATAATAATACCAGCCCTGTATTATATACGTCCCACTGCTGGGTACGGGCCTCCTCTACTGAATGAGAGGGGTTAGGCCATAGTCTACCACACTGGCCTAATGTGGGTTGGCAGACTTCACATACCTTCGAAATTCTTAGGAAGAACTTCTCAGGTATTTCGGTTTCCTCACGATGTTTTTCCTTCACCGTTAAAGCAAGTGATAATTAACAATTAATATACACATAACTTAGAAAAGTCTGAGGTGTATGCACTTGGGGCTGGTTTCGAACCTGCGACTTTCGTCTCGACAGTCCATACCACTCCCCGCTGAGCTATCGCTGCTATTGGTAATATTACCATACTCTAAAGTAGTAATTTAATAAATTCATCAATTTTACACGTATATTGAAGTAATCGTCAGTAGTTAGTTGGCTTGAAATAGTTGTCTTAATAGATTTTAGAAATTACATCATTAGATACATATCTATGTTTATCAAAGCAAAGCAAAGCTAGCCAAGGTTGAAAAAGTAAAACAGCTGTAAAGTCATACTTATTTTTTTATTTATTTTTTTACTAGCTCGGCAAAGTGACTACGCTACACCTGATGTTAAGTCCAGCGCAATCCAAGAATACTTTCGACCAACGACAGACGATGTGTCTATCGTCTGTCGGCAAAATTATGCCGGCCTGCCTAATTGCTTCTTCACACTCCGTTTAAAGGACCCCATATTATAGGAAGGAGGGAACACGTGTGCAGGCAAACTATTCCACAGCTTGATGGTCCGGGAGAAGTAAGATTTTGCGAACTTTTTAGTTCTAGCCGAGATGGAAGACCCCATAGCTGTGGTTCCGTAAGCCAGCACGCGTGGTTCTGTTACTTATTTAGTAAATTTGTAGATTTTATTACTAAGATGTAATTATAACTTTACTCCATACAACAAATCTACAAATAATTATCTTCACAGGGAGATTCAGGCGGTCCGGCGGTATTCAGAGGCACTGCGTTCGGCATTGTATCCTTCGCGAGAGGATGCGCGTTGCCGCTGTCGCCCACGGTGTTCACCAACACAGCCTCTCTTAGAGACTGGATCACCGAGAACACCGGAGTTTGAGATATCAGATAATGTTACGGATGGCAAAAATGAAGAATCTGCTTGACATTGAACTGTAATATAGACTGTAGTATAGGAGCAAATATCAGCTTAAATATTGTGAAGCCATACTATTAGAGTAGGTTTGGATATAACCACTTTATCAAATTAAGCATTTATACAAAGAAACCTTGTAATACTTTAATGAAAAACTATGATTTCATTATATAACCAAGTTTCTTTATGTATGTGTATTATTATTTGTTGTTGATTACATAAAAATGTTATCGTTATTTGACTGATAATTTTCTCGGGTTTTCAGTAATCAGACTTTATCGTAAATTATTTTAGAAATAAATGTTATTTTACTTTTATATTTTTGAAATTGTTACTAAACTGTAATGCATTTTTAATAAATACAATTGTTTTGAGGAAATAAATATATAGGTAAAACCTACCCAGATTTATACCCTATACCAGATTTTTTCTGTAACTTATACAAATTGTTACAATAACGGTTTTTTGTAATGGTATCACTATATACCTATAGGCCATAGAAAATAAAGATTTAGATCTTTGTAACCATAAAAAATATGATAATTAATCAAAAAGGGTGTATTCATTTACTTTTTACCCTAATTTAATTAATGGGCTTACGTTACAATTGAAATAAAGTATTGCGTTAGAATTTAGTTTATAATCTTTATATATATAATTCTACTGTACGTGTGTATGTGACTGAACTTCTTCTAAACGGCTGGACCGAAATGAATGATTTTTTTTGTATGCGTTTGTGTGGCGCCCTGGATGGTTTAGATTCACAATTGAACCCGGTAGGTGGCTCTGCTGTAGTTGCGGGTGAAACCGCGCGGGACAGCTAGTTATATATAAAATATAATAAAATGATTATTTCATGGTGATTGGTGATGTATTAATTAAAACTGTATCTTGATTTTTGTTATTGAGTTGGTACCAAAACCAAATTGCCCAATATCAATTACGGTCATTTTTTCATGTAATACTCCCAATTAACACCACAAATTCTTCACAGGTATACGAAATGTTCCTCATCGGGTACCAGTTCAGGGTGTTATCTCCTATTTTCACTATCCACTGGGGCTTGCAAGCCCGACGCAACCGCCCCCTCTGGCGGGAGAAACAGAACGAAAAGAACAGAAAACACTTCGAGACCTTCAAAAGGGAACTCTTCGCGAGGTATAGACGAGACCCACTACATCTCCTACGAAGACCACCCCCAAAAAAGACCTAGGCATCGCAGGGCCGCGCGAGTTTCACAGCCGGCCTGATATATTCTATGGTGTTGGTAGTACTGCTCTGACAATAGTTAAGTGTAAGTGGATTTTCGTTGGAATGTTGGTACTCATTCAGTTTCTATGAGAGGACACCATTTTCTGGATTCATTTCGGAAATAGAAAGGTTTACATTATAAATACTGAGATCAGCTTGATTTACGGTTTGGATGGGTGAAGGGATCTAGTCTTCAGAAGAATTTGAAAGCCTTGGTTTGCTAGTGCCTTCATCAGTAACTGCTACGATAATTTTGAGGGCCTGAGCATGAAAAAGAATCACTTCAAAATTATGGAGAATGGATGGAAATGAGGGGTGAAAATAAGTTGGAGTGAGGTGTCAGAAGACTTTTTTCTATAATTTGTATCTACAACCTATTCAGACGATAAGCAATGTCCCCACTTGTGCGCCTTAAACTTACAACTTGCGTCCACTTGCTTCGTGCCTCTGTCGATCCTGGTTAACAGGAATTCCAGTGGCGGTTCTGTGAGCGTAATAGTCTTTTACAACTTGAATGCGTACAATGCAAAGACGCAAGCAAATTTGGTCAAAGTATGGAATTGAACGACAGCTGCAAACGCATGGTCATTTGATAGGCGTAAGTCAAAGGAAGTCTCGAGTTGCAGATGACGAGTGAGCACAACGTTATCATCTGGACGAGCACTTACTGGATTTAGATTATGTGTAGCAGCTGAAAAGCCAAAAAGTGTAGCTCCTTGAAAACCAATTTAGGACTGAATATCACTAGATATACTTGATTATCTTTCTTAATGTGGTATCTGCTACAAAAGACCTATCCCCTAAGTATACCGAATACAATATAATCCTGAGTATACCGAAAAACAAAATTTACGAAACAAACCTCGCAACTTTATTAGAATTATTTGAAATCGACAGGTCCTTGCTAAACTGTTGTAGGTTCAGCGCCTGATACTATTTTGAATAGATTATGCACACTGCGAGTTGTGCATTTATTGGATATACGCAAGCAGATATAATCATCGGCTAATTCTATCAAAAGTTTGCGAGCTGCGTGATTTACTTTTAGACACTACGTAACATTGCGATGGTTCTTCACACCAAGCGAGCGTGTAAATGGATATGAAGACGGTGGTATAAATAAGAAACATAAATGAGCGTGGTTTCCGCCGTATTTTTTATAGCACAGGCCGGCAAATGAGCAATTGGGTCACCTGATGGTAAGTGGGTTTTTAGTGGTAGAGCCACGCTGTAGACACTTTTGTCTACAGCATGAATGAGCCGGCTCATCTGGGTCATTACCACTGTCTCACAGAAAACCGATGTAAACTAACAGCTTGCTGCGTTTCGTACGGTGAGTGCAATATCCGGAGGCCCAAATCCCCTCCCCTTCTCATTCCCTTAATTATCCCTTTCCCTTAAAGTCGGCGACGCGCCCATAATTATTTTGGTATTGTGGGCGTACATGGGCGGTGGAGATCATTTACAATCAGGTGACCCACTTGCTCGTTTGCCGGCCTATGCTATATATTAAAAAAAGAACTCAACCGCTCATCAATATTACCAGAATCATGGACGCGTTGCCGACCTTAAAGGATTACGACAATTAAGATAAGGGGGAAATGGGTTTTCAGATAACTCACTCAGATACAGTGGTAACAACCCGGTCGAAACGGTCCATTTTGTGTATAGCGTGGCTCTACCACTTATATCAGTCAGTTGGAAACTGAAAGCCTAACTATACCGCTAGTACAACCGTACCCATAAGGTTATAACTTTTCATTTGCAAGGGACTATTCCTGATAAAATAATCGATAGTTTTCAATTCATCATCATCATCATCATCAGCCACAAGACGTCCACTGCTGAACATAGGCCTTCCCTAATGCCTTCCAGGCCGACCTGTTGGAAGCGTTTTCAATTACCTCATAGTAAAAGCGGTGTGTGTCGTCACTCGTCATGGGATATCAAAACGACAATATACGAACGCTGGTCTAAAGTTTATTGACGAATGACGTCGCATCTCGTAGCTATTGTTGACACTCAAGGGAGACGAGAAGTTTGAAGTTAAATTGTGTGCATACTGGCGAATGTGAAAACGTTGTATCTCTCTATTCTAAAAAAAAGTAACTGGCGCCGCCGCTGCCAAAAGTTTGTCACGCTATCTCCTCCGAAACCCCTGGGGGTATGGGGTCGAGACCGATACCAATCAATGCAGAATAATGTGGGGAAGAAAGTAAGATATGTCTCATATTCATCGGACTTTAAGTTTTTATTTTATGTTTTGTGGAAAAAACATGGGCAAAGCCCCTAGTAGCGTAAAAAAACATTTTACACTTACAGCAGTTTACATTGACCCGTCGATGCTCTATGCATTTGTTTATTGTTCTATATTACACGTTGGGAATTATTTACATTTTATCTTAGAGTTATGTTAATAGCCTGCATACATAAGTGTTATTGTATTCAAATGTGTTACATATCTTAATTTGTATATAATGCACTGCTTAGATTTGTAAGTATATTCTGTAGACATGTAATTAGTAGTGTACAAATAATTATGTAATCTTTTAAGTTAAACGCACATGTATATTAAGGTTGATGACATATTTTGCAATAAATGTCGATATTTCACAATAAATCCACCATTTTAATAGTATCTAAAAAAGCAATCACTATTTATAAATCTTTGTATAAAAAACCATATTACCTATGTTATTAATTTGAATTTTACTTTTAGTAATTAACATTTCATTATTTTTATTTTATAGTTTATAAGGGAAAATATTGTGAAAAAGTTTTACTACATTATTATTTAATTAGACAATCGCATAGACAATTTTATTCTCTTACCTCGGGTTCCTTTAATATAGACCGTTTAAGTACAAATATGTTTAAGAAGTTTTAACATTATGCTATGTGTTATATTCAGCTTTTGTAAAAATGTATGCTTCAAATAAATCTGTCTCGTATATGTGACAAATGACAAATTTACTTTATCTATTTAATACTTTACAAACATTAGTATTTTCATGATTTATAACCTCGTTTATCACTTCTGTGTAAATGCTACTTACCAAATAAAACGTACTAGGTAATACAAAAATTACACTCTGAACAAGATGTTAGTTCCCTCGTATGTGAGAGGTCTGGGTTTGTACCACCGCTTTGTCTCCGGATATCTCACTCACCGTACGAAACGCAGCTGCAAGCTGCTACTTTACGTCGGTTTCCTGTGAGACAGTGGAAACGACCCGGACGAGCCGGCCGATTCATGCTGTAGACAAAAGTATCTACAGCGTGGCTCTACCACTCATGATGCTTTAACATTTTCCATTCCACTTTGTCGCTTGCTTATTTAAATGTGACTGTCATACCAGACCGTAAATGTTTATTCAGAGTTTATCGACCTTTATTATGTATATTTATTTACGCAAGCAATAACTTGCAGCAAACATGTAATTTCAAAATTTTATTATTGTTATGTTAATGTACCTAGTTGAAGTCTTGAATAAATATATTGTGCAATATTTACGTTACATTTTAATGTTAATATTTTATTAGTACCTACCATCATCGAAATAAGATGACAAGAAACGTAACTCAAGCAAAAAATGACCCCATCAAAACTCTGTGCAAAGGGGCGGGGCTATAAAAGTCTGTGCATAATAATCCTTGGTTGACATTTGAAACGTCTAATTTTTTGCGCGGTGCAGAACGGCGTATCTCGATCTAGAAATTTAATATAAATAGACATTAACTTTTATGAAATAAAGTTTTCTTTAGACGTTCATTAATTTTTGTTGCGTGTATGAGTGTTACGTGTGATTTTACCTTTGCCCGTGTAAGTAAGTGGAGCCCTATTATTTGGCAGATTAATAGGAGAGATGGCGTTCTAGTTATTTTATTTCGATGGAGTACACATATAGAGTATGTGTATTATCTGTAGTGTGTGGACCTAAACCTTAAACATCACCTTTCGTAGAAGAAAAATGTTTGAAAATGCGACCTCGACAGTGTGGTGTCTAATATGCCATAGTCTGGCGTGAACATGAATTTTATTTTAAACAAAATGTTCAAAAATAAAAATTTTAAACAAAATGTTCAACTATTGTAGTAGTTGTATAATTTTATTTTTGAACAAAATGTTCAATTATTGTAATAGTTGTATAATTTTATTTTTGAACAAAATGTTCAACTATTGTAATAGTTGTATAATTTTATTTTTGAACAAAATGTTCAACTATTGTAATAGTTGTATAATTTCTGTAAATAATGCTTGTATTATAACATGTTGTGACTAGGTATTAGCTAATCTAATAAGTGTCTGCTTAAGGATCTGATAGGAGAATTTAATATGTATTATTTATATTAATTAAAAAAAGTTTTACGAGCAAAGTGTATTGAAATGTTTTGGTATATAGATCTGCTCATTTGCTCATGTCTTGCTATGTAATCAAACATACAAATACACCCAACAGTCTCACACATAGTCCTGACCCAATACTGGGTTAACCTGTATCGTAGGAATCAGGAACTACGATGCCGCAACACCCAGACCCGAAACAAACATTCGTGGATCACACACACATTTGTCTCGGTGCGGGAATGGAATCCACAGTCCCTCGTTTCTCCGCCGCGCCTGCTGCGCCACAGAGGATGACAATATTTTCGCTGTGTGCGTGAGTGTTTATATTTAGCTTTGATTTGTGTAGCAGTGACGCGTCAACCGTCTTATAGTGAATTCACACGATTTTAATTGATTAACTCCAAGGTGTATGGTTTTTGTTGATCAATTTGATTGAGAGTCTTTTCAGACGGTTCAATCCACATGCGATTCAGCAGTTGATCAGCTAAAATATAATCAAGTGAACCCCTATTACAGTTATACTGACATCAGTCTCTATGTCCTTAATTTTGTATGAAAACTACAATTTAGTAAATTACAATTAAATTACTGCCTCGGTGGCTCAGTTGTAATGTGTACGCGTTACGATTGAGGCCAACGCTGAGGTCTCGGGTTCGATCCCCAGGTCGGGTAAAGTGGTATTGGGTTTTTCTATTACGAAATGCTCAGTATTAGCCCGGAGTCTGGAATTTGTGCCCGGTATGGCGATAGGCTCGCCCCCTATCACATAAGGGACGGAGACACGCTCGGCGAAATGTGGGTGTACTGGCTACACCTCTGCCTACCCCTTCGGGGATTACAGGCGTGAGTGCGTATGTAATTAAATTAAATGAAATTCATGTGGAATTATTAATATTACTATTTCATATAAACAACTGCTTTATTACTTATATTTCTGGGATAAAATGTAGTTTTTTATACCTTATTTATTTACTGAGGGTTTGCGTAGCACAATAGTGAAACCTGCATCGAAATCCGTTCAGCAGTTACGTGGTGCGCGCACGAACTCTACTGTTTTATTGTAGGGTTACTTAGCGTATAACTGAGTAGGTTCCTGTGGTAGTAGAGCGGTGCGGGAGGGGTGATAGTGAATACAATATGACGTCACAGCATTGTAGCGCTAGACACGATATGAATGGAATGAACACAATCACAACCAATTTGATTGTAATCAATACAATTTGTTCACAAAAGTTAACGAAAATCTTGATGTATTTCACGAATCATATTCACTATTTAAACGTAATATATATATAAATTACTTTCATAGTTATTTTCGTACAATATTATTTCACTATAATTTCCGTAATATTATAATTAACAGTTATTTTAATTTTATAATATTTATTTACATACTAGTTCGTTTTTTCTATTTCGAAATTCTCAGTATCAGTCCGGAGTCTGGAATTTGTGCCCGGTATGGCGATAAGCTCGCCCCCTATCACATCGTGGGACGGAGATACGCTCGGCGAAATGTGGGTGTATTAGTTACACCTCTGCCTACCCCTTCGGGGATTACAGGCGTGAGTGCGTATGTAGGTATGTATGTAGTTCGTTTTTTTTTATTTAAGTATTTATTTGTAATTTTAGTCGTAGTTTTTCTTAGTTTTATATTCTATATTAAAGTCTTACATTAAATTTGAGTACTATGGTGAATGCTATGTACGCCATACTTGTTGTACACATCAGTAATTGTAATTTACATTGTAACAACAATATGTAATATGTAATTAAAAATATGTGCAACGCGGCAGAGCGCTATTAAATAAATAAATAACAAGCCCCTCTTACACCGCTTAAATTCTGCAGGAACATACTCAGTTATGCGCTACCCCTGTAAATATTTCGAATTGACAGACACGTCGCATTGTATTACAAAAAAAAGAATCAATGTTTTTCTCTCTTTCTTTCCGAACACGCCGCTAACGATTTTAAAGTGGGTTATTGTTGATCTTATTGAAGAGTTTTTCTTATTTGTTATTACTTTTAAATAGGTACAAAAGAATGTTAATTCATGTTAAAGTAGTTATTTTAAAAATGTGTTAATTTCTTTTACAGGGTGAATTTTCAACTGATGGCAAAATACTAGCTGTATAAAAATCTAATATCAAAAAAATATACATTTATCAGTATTATTTAATAGTTAAATTGTATGTTATTTGTCAGTTTGTTATATGTTACAAACCAATATGTAAAATATAATTCAGTGGACTAAATAATGAGAATAAACACGAATTTATCGTATCCCTATTGAAGTACTTTATAATCGGCAATATAGGCTCAGTCTACATTTTCTAAATACCTGCAGAATTAAAAGTTATTATATGCAAAAATAGTATCATTAACTCCTTAGGTACCTACGAGTATAAACTTTTTAAAACTTGCGCCACACTATAACGTATTAGACGCCGACGGTGTTCCATTTTCAAACATTTTTAGGCAATTAAAAAAACATAGTGGAACATTTTTAGCGTCTATTGCTGCAGTTAAACGACGCATGCTAGCGTAAGACAATGCCGCACACCTTTTATTAATGAATATTTATTTAATTATATTCTCTTTATTGTACATTTTATTACGCAAGAAATCGAAAAATACTAAAACATAAAAATAAAAAGAAGTACAAATAGCGGTCCTATCGCTAACTGCAATGTCTTCAGCCAACCTTTGCCAAGTCACTTTTATTCATACTGAGTTGTTAAAACTTCGGTACCTACTATTGTTATCGCGAAGTGTATACTAATGGCCGTTCCCAATATTCTATCTATCGACAGATTTGCTTACTGGCAGTAAAATTTTGACACATTTTGTATGGAGGATCTGTCAAAACTATCAATAGTAATCAAATATGTCTATACACAGAATTTTATAGGGATAGGCTATAAAAGATTGCGTTTCATCCATGCCTAGGCTCGCGCTATCACGCGTCGCTTAACTGGACCCTAATACATCGTAATGTGGCGAGAGTTTAAGTGTTATCACTGTTTTGTCTCTTTCTTCCTCATATCACATAATTAGAAACACATACTTAACACTGAATAAAAAGCTGTTTACAAATGTTTATTGGCCAAGTCCACAGTGGATAATGAAACAAATTGTGAAATATTGTACCGAATTTAACAGTTTTGTAATGTGCAATCATCCGCACACATCAGAGTTTCACAAGAGTTACCGAAATATATTATATATAAAGCTGGCGGATGATGTACAAACAGACAAATAAAATGGTTTCCAATTCAATTGTTGTTTACTTTTCATTTATAGATAGCTCAGTGGGCAGTGGTACGGACTGTCGAGACGAGAGTCGCAGGTTCGAAACCAGCCCGAAGTGCATGCACCTCTGACTTTTCCAAGTTATGTATGTATTAAATTGTAATTATCGCTTGCTTTAACGGTGGAGGAAACATGCATACCTGATAAGTTCTTCATAAGAATTTTGGGCGGTGGAGATCACTTACCATCAGGTGACACACTTGCTAGTTTGCCGGCCTATGCTATAAAAAAAATGGAGATTTTTTTTAAATTTTTATTTACAGTTACAGTTAATTGACGTCGAGGGCAGTAGTTTAATACTAAACTCACAGTAAATCAATTCGATTAAAATCATATACAAAAATACATTATGAATTATCACAATAAGATTACATGAGGTCTAAGAGTGAACATCACTTTTGTTAGTAATGTGTGAATGTACCCAGTCCCATATAATTGGGTTTGCCAGCCTCGTGTATACCCCAGGGAAGTTACCCCGAGCACATCCTAGTCCCCAGGATACTACGCCTATTAAAACTCCCTCGTAGGCTATAGGACCTCCGCTGTCACCCTGTAACACATAAACTAATGTAAGACGATGCTCGTAAATACACCCAACAGTCACACACATAGTTCCGACCCCACTCTAGGTAAATCTGTATCGTGGGTATCAGGAACTACGAGGGACTTGCGGTCCCACAACACCCAGAACCATAGACTGTATGCTATCTATGCCCAGAACAGAAACATTTTTTTGTGGATCACACAAACATTTATCTCGGTGCGGGAATCAAGCCCATGCCCTCTCGCTTCGCAGCCGGCTACTGACCTACTGCGCTACGGAGGCTGTCAGGATTTAAGATTTTCATACTTCAGTCTTTTTTTTTATAACAGACCGATATAACTGTCTTTTCACGACAGAATTTTCTCGATGCGCTTATGTTCAGCCCCGGGTGTTAGATAGCCATATAAGATGTATGTGATAATTAAATATACATCTTTTTAAAATCACATCAATAAGATTGCTGATACACAAACCTGACAAGCGTCAGGTGAAGACTGACTGAAGGAACCGGCGCAGAACATAGACGCTGGGTCGATAGCTTTGCGATCAATTCCTGAACGCCGGCACAATTTCATCGCGATCGTTTTTATAGTCGAGGACTGAAGGTACGTTGCGCTGGGACCACCTTCCTGTAATAAAAAATATTTTTTTATAGCCAGCATACGAACAAGTGGGTCACCTGATGGTATGTGAACTACACCACCCATGTACGCCCATAATGCCTGAAGAACCAGAGGCGCGTTGCCGACCTTAAATAAAAGGGGTAATTAAGGGATTAGGAAGGTATAGGGGATTTCGGGGTTCGGATTTTAAGTTCCTTTATAGTAAAAATAAAAGCCAAAGCCAGGTAAAAATACACCCAACAGTCATACACATAGTCCTAACCTCACACTAGATTTAACCTGTGTCGTGGGTATCAGGAACTACGAAGAATTTGCGGTCCCTCAACACCCAGTCTCGAAACAAATATTCGTGGATCACAAAAACATTTGTCTCTGTGCGGGAATCGAACCCACAGCCTGTCGATTCGTAGCCGACTTTTCGCTTATTGCGCCACGGAGGCTGTCCGTTCATTTCTTAAGACTGGCCACTAGTCGAAGTAAGTAAACTATATAATTTTTTGACAGATAAATTTGCTCATTGGTAGGTACTATAGTTTCCGAATTCCTATATATTAATAGGTATATCAAAGTAAATTATTAATCTCAGACGCATCTCGTAATCTTCTGTCGAATATTCTATACATTTCCATATAGTCCATATAGAATTACTTAAATTAAACTATTTTATAGTCTTGCTTTATCACCCGCAGCTAACCTACAATTCAACAGTTCAATATTATTTTTGAATTCTCTAACAGTTTTTATTCTTTTTTCTCTGTCAATATAGATAGATAGATGGATAACACTTTATTGTACACCACAAAAATAGAACATTAACAAGAAATACAATAACTTAATCAATAGCGAAGTACAATGGGTGGTCTTATCGCTGTGAGCGATCTCTAATATAATATGGTTAGTTATCTCTAATATAGTTCCTGTAAAATTTCCTTGACCTAATGCTCTGATTAGTGAAGAAATGTTCATGGCCTTAGAAAATACTTAGAAATAATAAATATAACTATAATTTCTCTTAGTATATCCATTCAACTAGTGCTGAGTAGAACACGATTTTTAATTGAGTTTGTAATCTTAACCTATTTTTGTACTGAGCCAGTACAAGGTCCCACTTCAAATGAGGTGAGGCATCTTGAAGGTCACTCGCTCGTTCTCACGCACGCAGCCCGCGTCATGGGAGTACTGAACGAGTGACGCGCCATTAAATTTGAAGTAGGTAGAACTTGTAAAAAGAATTGCCGCTTTTATATTATCTCGTCATGTACGAGAAAAATGTATGCCTCTTGTACGTTCTACTCAACACTACATTCAACGTCCATTTTAATTTCACCCAATTTTAATTGGTTGTTTTGGCATTGTGGTATGTATAGGCTAGCCAACACTGAAATTGCTGACGCTGAAGAAACGTTCGTAACCCTGAAAATTAGGATGAAATAGAGTTTTTCCCCGTTTGTATATTAAGCAATACCATTGTAAGTAGGAAAATAGATTTTTTGGTTGAATAAAAATGTTTCGACTTTTCCCAAACATTTGTAAACGCTCTAACTAGACTCTTCTGGAGCCCTTGCAAACTTGAACAAGTTAGAGAAAATAGGATGGATGGTAGCTCTTGGTATGTTCATGGGTATCCGATAAATATCATCAGATGATTATATTAAGGCGTTTTCAAACATTTTAGCTGTACCTTCAACTTTCCCCATCCCGAGACAATTGCCGGCTGGTTAGCTGGGAGCCGCTCCTCTCTCGCCACCAGCCGTATAGGCAGCACCCTCGCCGAGAATCGAAGCGGCGAGTACAGTCTGATGAGGCCGACGTCATTGGTCTTCGCCTTGCTGATGTAGCTAGAGTGCACGAAGGATTCCTTCACATCGTACATCTCGCCACCATGTGTTTTCCATGAGGAGCCAAGGCGGACGCTCAATTCGGTTGCTTTGGCTCTGCATTCAAGGACTTTTATGGACAATATGTTTACAAACATTTATGAATGGTAGAGCCACGCTGTAGACACTTATCTACAGCATGAATGGGCTCATCCGGGTCGTTGCCCACACAGAAAACCGGCGTAAAGCAGCAGCTTGCTTTTGCGTTTCGTACGGGGAGTGAGATATCTGGAGGCCCAAACCCCCTACCCATCCCAATTACTTAATTATCCCTTTCCTTTAAGGTCGGCAACGCATCCATGTTTCTTTTGTTATTGTGGGCGTACATTGGCGGTGGACATCACTTATCATCAGATGACCCACTTGCTCCCGTGGCCTAAGCCATAAAAAACAAACAGTAATTAGTTTTTCGCGAAAACAAGCAGAAATAGCGATAGAAATGTAACTGAGGCCACTTCTATGGTTCTAGAATTAGTTTATCAAAGTGATGCTATGTTGATTGGCGAGGAATAAATACTCGAAGATAGCTATTATAGGCTTCTACGCCGCTTGTGATCGTTGTTTTGGAGGTAGGATTTGGTCCTAAAAAGAGGAGGAAGTTATGTATGAGCAGGTCGAGAGTTTATTTATACTACTAACTGCGCCTACTTATGAGCAATAGTAACACCAATCAGACCTCTGAATTACAAAGTACTGTATTGCACTGCATTGGGCTCATTATCCCATAACATAATGCCTGGCTTTAATGTTCTTCAAACCGAAACTCATTAGTGCTTTAACACTGCTGGTTGGCGTCAGTGGTAGGTATCTATCCAGACAGATTCGTATTCTAGATATCTATGGGATCATTGTGATCAGAGGGGCTAGCACGAATAACTTGCGAGAACGTATTCGTTTCGAAATGTCAAAAAATTGTTTGAACCTTCATACAAATGCTAGCGTTCTCGATTCGAATACTTATTCTTAAGTTGTTCGTGCTCGCCCCCCCTGTTGCTTTAACTTGCTGATATATTTGAATCACATTCATTTTCATAGCAAACTATAATGACACCATTACCTTCAGATTGTTTGTACCTTTTTAGTAGAAGTTTAAACAGTAAAAAAATGCAGTAAAATATCATAAGATTAACTTGAAGCCGTGAAGACATTACGACAGAGCTGATTACCATTGTACCACAAAAACATTGAATTTTGTATGGGCGCCGTAAATTAAAATTAATTATGCTTGTTTATTTATTTGCAGTCGAAATTAAACTAGATTGCTAAATACGTTTTCTAGCAGAAAGTCTGGCCTTCCTCTTGAGTACGATTAGCAATGGTTGTCGCCACGTTGTCAGTTTTAGATTAAAATATTTTTCTTGGTTTTGCTCAAGTCTTGTGGCGTAAGGAAAGACATCGGAGAGAGTTGAACCAATATTTAGCCTGAATATTCGATTACAATTACGACTAGAAGGTATCAAGTTTTTGAAACCAAAATAAAGCGCTATATTCAAACTTGTTATTCGAAAACTCGTAAACCCAGCGATTTTATTACCATACCTTTCGGCTTTAGTGCGATAAAGTGTATTTGACTCCAAATCAAAGCACTTCGTCACAATAAACGCAAACGTTGATCCAAAAAGTGTCGTCAGAAAACAGATGTGCTGTAATAAGGCCCATATTGGAATGTTGGCTGCCAACATTTTTTCAGCAATGTATAGTGCGGGGTCTCGATAAATTTCTCTGGAGCAGTCGTAACTCCCACAAGGCCTACGAACATCGCTTCCAAGGAAATGGATCCTGCGTGTTTTGTTGGCCCCTACTTGCTGTTTTGCATCGGAAAAAATACAATAGCGCCCCTAGGGGATACGTTGGAATTGACAAAAGGAAAGTAATACGCCTGGGGTGTGAAATGTTATGTCGTGTATTGAACTATTTTCAAATGGGACTTTGCAAGGTCGTAAAGTAAAGAAGTGCTACTTTTAGAATGCTTGGCATGTTTGTTTGCTGTTTGTGCTGGATGTGTAATTTGAATTTCAAGTTTCAATTCGATTTTAAATTGTTATTATATAGCTAATCAAGGTTCTTGGTGTTCATAATTACCTATATAATTAAAGGTACCTGGCTGTTCCAAGTCTACCGAATTAGCACCCACATAATGAACTGATTAATGCTATTATCGCATGAATTTCTTTGTATATATCGATAGTCTCTCTATTCTTTTTGTCGATTGTAATTTTTGAATTTCACCAGACTTCGTACGTATGAATAAAAAAAAGTTTAAGTTAATTTACCAGGGTTACGGCAGTCTCACTGTCTATGAAAAATGAAAAAGCAAAGAAAACATTTTACGTTGGTTCTTAACTGACGAGAAAAAACAGGACGTTGTCAATTCGACGCGTATATTATTATATTTTTATAGGTGTAACCTCCCCTCCCCTCCTTTCGCCATGGTTGGGCCGTATTTGATTTCATACCTCAACAAGCAATGAGCTGCAGTTAACAACCAGATGTCCGTGATGACAGATCCTCCGCAGATTGGGTATGTCTTCTCCCGAAGCGACACCTGCCACGGCACCGCAGATATTGAGGTGTTCCGACCTGATACTATGCGTCTGGTTGACCCGGAACCTGGGACACCTGGCGTGGAAATGTTATGTACAGGAAAATATGTGTATCTCACTTTACAGTAATCATGTAATTTGAATACTGACTGTGAAGTCCTGAGTTCAAACGCCAAGTGAAGCAAAAAAAAAATTGATTCGGGGAAACCGAATTTATTGAATTTAATTTATTATAATCTGATTTATTGAATTTAATTATATCCATTGTATGATAAGTCCGCAACTTAAATAATATTAGAAATAATGTCGGGAACTACTTATTCTATTCTGCAAATTTCACTGAATACTATAAACTCTTTTTTATTAAATTAAAGAAATAGATGTAAAAGTATTTCAAGCGGGCAGAGCCGCGAACTCAAGGTATAAGTAATAATATCAACATACCTCTGCGACTAGGTGTTGAATTACCTAGAAAAAATATCGATCATCACATAAAGAAGAAGAAAGAAAAGCAATAAAATGAAAAACGACGGCGATTCAGCGTAAAGTTGCTGTACTGTGGCGCATACTACAGTCCACAGCACATCGCTGATTTTCAGTTGTCAGGCTAAGCAACATGGTTTAAGTGGTAGAGCCACGCCGCGGTGCACCTTAGACAATTTTGTCTACAGCATGAATGGGCCAACTCGACGACTACTACTACTGTCTCACAGAAAACTAACGTGAAGTGGCAGCTTGTTGTTGCGTTTCGTTTCGGTGAGTAAGATTTCCAGAGGCCCAAATACTCTTTTCACTTGCCAATACCTATTCTTTTTTTTTATAGCATAGCTCGGCAAACCAGCAAGTGGGTCACCTGATGGTAAGCGATCTCCACCGCCCATGTACGCTCACAATACAAAAAAATATGGGCGCGTTGCCGACCTTAAAGGAAAGGGGAGGGGGATTTGGGCCTCCAGATATCTCACTCACCGTACGAAACGCAGCAGCAAGCTGCTACTTTATATTGGTTTTCTGTGAGACCCGGACGAGCCGGCCCATTCCTTTAAGATCGACAACGCTTCCATGATCCTTCATTGTATTGTAAGTGTTTATGGGTGGTGGCGATCACTTACCCTAAGGTGCTGAACTTGCACGATTGTCGGCATATTATTATGCTATAAAAACACAAAATTAAGTAGAGCGAGGAGTGATACAGCGGGTCACATAAGATTAAAAGATACATTTAATATTTTTATTTTTTAATAGTGTAGCGGAGCTACTTTTATTTAAATAATAAGTAAGCGTAACATATTGTTCCACTGAGCGACTTGTAACTTATATCTAAATTTATACCTAAACTTATATCTAAATTTATACCTAAACTTATATCTAAATTTATACCTAAACTTACAGCTAAATTTATGTTCGGATTTGTTATGTAAAATAAACGTAAACGTAAATAATAAAAGAATTAAATACTAATCAATAATAACGTAAATCTAAATCTTAAAAGTATAACTTTTGTGTTAGTCTTAAGATTTATCCTACTTAGTTCGTTACATTTAAGTTGTAATACACTATGTAATAACATTTACTTTGAATTATATAATGGCTAGTAAATGTTTAATAAACCATATTCAACAAACAGCTGGACGATCACGCTCTAAATTGTTAGTGGTGATAGCCCGACCGGTTTGCTACTCGGCTCACAGCCGAAGACGGCCGGCCCCGCCCGAGCGGCGATCGGCGCGTGCGCCGCCGTTCGGAACAAGCGGCCAGTCAGCTACAAACTGCTTTTGACGCGAGACGCATGACGCTTTACGCTCTGCCTACCAGCTGTACCGCGCTTCATTAGTGTTACCTTATACGCTGTAGATTCTAGTGCTTACTGCTTTCGCTTTCACTCCTTCTTCATTTCTTTTCTGTGTGCTTAGTGAATAAACTTTTTAGTGTATCTCTGGACTGATTTTATTTCCCACGACTTGGCGTATCCTACAAGGTACCTGATTCCTGCCACTACACTAGCCACTTCATTGGCGATCCCTACACAGGGAACCCTACATTGGTGACCCCGAGAAGAGCACATTATCATGAGCGACAGCAGTACCGACACACCAGTTACCGACCGTTCACAAAATGGCGGCCACGTTACCATGCGCCGCACGAAGAAAATGCGGCCATCCCAAGCATCCGCACGTCCTGAGGAGATCGAAGCTGAAGAACCATCAGTACCTAGGCCAAAATTCAAGCTGAAGGTACCACAATTCTCCCCGGATGACCCGGAAATATGGTTCGCACTACTGGAAGGTCAGTTTGCGAACTATAATATAACTGATGACGCCACCAAGTTCACGCAAGTAACCATGAACCTAGACCTGGTCCATGCAAAGGCGGTCAAGGACATTATCGTGAACCCCCCAGCTCGAAACCGGTACGAAAAAATTAAGACTGAGCTAATTCGCCGACTGTCTGCTTCTCATGAGAAGAAAGTGCGGCAGTTACTGACACACGAGGTGCTGGGCGACCGGAAGCCGTCGCAGTTTCTGCGCCACCTGCAGGATCTAGCTGGTCCCTCGGTCCCGACAAATTTTGTCAAGACGATCTGGTGCCAGCGCCTTCCCAGCAACGTGCAGACGGTTTTGGCTTCGCAGCCAACACTCTCACCTGAGCAGCTCGCTGATCTCGCTGACAACATTCAGGACATCGTCACGTCATGCAATGTTGCGGCGACATCGTGCAATGTTCCCTACAGTGGCCCGTCAAGCGAGATCGCTGAGCTGAAGAAGATGGTGGAGCAACTGGCACTGAAAGTTGACGCGAACAGCCGCGTGTCACACCGACATGCAGACGGGTCCAGACCTCGCCAATTACATTACCGTTCCAGATCCCACCAGCGGCCAAGGCAAAGATCAAGTTCACGGTCAAACTCCCGTTACCGTAATCACCCGCTGTGTTGGTATCACTATAAGTTCGGTAACGAAGCACGTAAGTGTAATAAACCCTGTGATTATTCGGGAAAAGTCTAGGGCAGTCTGTTATGGCGGCCAACGCCTGCCCTTCTATCGGTCGCTTATTTGTTACGGACAAACGAACTAAAATAAATTTTTTGGTTGACACGGGTAGTGATGTTTGTGTTTTTCCCCGTTCAAGTGTTAAAGAACATTGCGAGAAGACCAATTTCGATTTGTGTGCCGCCAACGGTTCTGTTATTAATACCTATGGCTGCATAAATCTTTTATTGAGTATAGGCTTGCGCCGTGACTTTCCGTGGCGATTTATTGTAGCCGATGTAACGCGTGCGATCATAGGTGTTGATTTCTTATCTCACTACAATTTAATCGTGGACATAAGAAACCAGCAACTTGTCGACGGACATACAACGTGCGTCACCACGGCTTCACTCGCCAAGTGTTTTGCTAATATGTCTTCGGTAAAGGTCGTGTCTGGTGATTCGGTGTATCATACTATACTAGCACAATACCCCGAGATCACCCGACCTCCCGGCACTAACAACAACAACACTTCAAAACACAACACACTTCACTACATCCGCACTACACCTGGTCCGCCTGAGTCCTGTGCACCACGAAGGCTAGCGCCTGATAGGTTAAAAATTGCTAAGGCAGAGTTCGAGGTAATGTTACAGATGGGCACCTGCAGACCCTCAGAGTCTCCGTGGGCATCTCCACTACACCTCGCACCGAAGAAAAATGGATGGCGACCTTGTGGGGATTATCGCAGGTTAAACGCACGAACCATCCCGGATAAATACCCGATCCGCAACATCCAAGACTTTTCTCACAGTCTAGCTAACTGCACAGTCTTCAGTACTCTGGACTTGACTAGGGCTTATAATCAAGTGCCTGTAAATCCATCTGATATAGCCAAAACTGCCATTACAACACCTTTCGGTCTATACGAATTTCCGTATATGACGTTTGGTCTTCGCAACGCTGGTCAGACATTCCAACGGTTCATCGATGAGGCGCTGCGGGGGCTAGACTTCATATACTGCTATATAGACGATATATTAATATTTTCAGCGGACCTGAAGTCCCATAAAAAACATCTGCACGAGGTATTCGGTAGGTTGCGAGATTTTGGCGTAGTGTTAAACCCTAGTAAGTGTGTGTTTGGTGCCTCGAAAGTAAATTTTCTAGGGTACGAGATATCAGCGGATGGCAGTAAACCCTTGCCTGAAAAGGTGGAGGCAATAAAAAAGTTCCCTCAGCCCAAAACTGTCAAGGAGTTACGCAGGTTCTTGGGTATGCTTAATTTTTATCGCAGATTCATCCCGGACGCTGCCCAACATCAAGCATCACTGAACGCACTCCTGACAGGTTCAGTCAAGGGCTCACATCCAGTCACCCTTAATAAAAAGGAATTCGAGGCCTTCGAAGTATGCAAACAGGGTCTATGCCAAGCTGCCATGTTGGCACACCCTGATAGCAACGCTCAACTAGCCCTCGTAACGGATGCCTCTGACATTGCAATGGGGGCGGTATTACAGCAGCTGAAATCAGGAACTTGGCAACCCCTGGCATTCTTTTCAAGAAAGTTCAGCCCTACGCAGACCAAATACTCGCCGTATGATCGCGAACTTTTGGCCATATACGAGTCTATCAAACATTTCAGGTATATGGTCGAGGCTCGCGACTTTGTGATATACACTGATCACAAGCCACTTACGTTTGCTTTTACTTCTAGGAAGGAAAATTGCTCACCCAGGCAGTTTCGCCATTTAGATTTCATATCGCAGTTTTCAACCGACGTCAGACACATTTCGGGCAAGAATAATGTGGTTGCCGATCCCCTGTCCAGAGTGGAAGAGATCGTGCAGCCAATCGCTCCCGAAATGCTAGCAGCTGCTCAAGGTAGTGACCCAGAGCTGCAGCAGCTACTCGATGGAGATACGTCTCTGCAACTTGCAAAGGTGAAACTGCCTGGCACGAACACGGTGCTGTTCTGTGACGTAAGCGGCACTTCTCCTCGACCCTACGTTGTCAAGATCTATAGGCGACAGATCTTCGAGTCATTGCATTGCTTAAGTCACCCCGGAGCCAGATCATCCATCAGGTTAGTGAGTGAACGTTACGTGTGGCCGGGCATCCGCAAGGATTGCCGGGAGTGGGCTCGCAGTTGTCTAGCATGCCAACGCTCCAAGGTCACGAGGCATGTCTCTGCTCCGTTAGGCACTTACAACGTACCGCAGGGCAGATTCCAGGAGATCCACATTGACCTCGTTGGTCCGTTGCCACTCTCATTAGGCTATCGGTACTGTCTTACCGCCATCGACCGTTTTACTCGCTGGCCTGAGGCAATACCGATCGCAGATATAACCGCCGAAACCGTAGCGAAGTCGCTGTTGAGTGGTTGGATCGCTCGTTTCGGGTGTCCCTTAAAGATTGTGACTGATAGGGGACGACAGTTCGAGTCGTCATTATTTAAGGTACTGTCACAAACCATAGGCTTTGTCCATAGACACACAACAGCATACCATCCTGCATCAAACGGCATGGTGGAAAGGTTCCATCGGCAGCTTAAAGCTGCCATAACCTGCCATGCAGATAGCTGTTGGGTCGAGTCGCTTCCTTTAGTTTTATTAGGAATTAGGACAGCCTTTAAAGAGGACCTTAAGTCTTCGTCCGCCGAGTTGGTGTACGGAGAGACCTTACGCCTGCCAGGAGAATTTTTTCTTCCGTCTGAGAACGTGCCATATGACCTGACGGACTATTCAGCTCGCTTGCGTTCGCTGGTAAATAGGTTAAAGCCTCCTCCAGCATCACGCCATGGCAACCATCGTTCTCCGTTCGTTTTTAAGGACCTGGCTACATCTTCCCACGTCTTCCTCCGCGATGACACTGTAGCTGGTTCGTTTAAACCTGCATACACGGGGCCTCATGAGGTTCTTCAAAGAGGGGACAAGGTGTTTAAACTTGTGTTAAACGGTAAGACAGTCACAGTGTCCATAGATAGGTTAAAACCAGCCTACTCGATGCACGATTCACAGACTTCCACTCAAACTACAACTACACAAACTAACACCCACACCTCACATACAAAAACTAACACCGATACATCCCATGCCCACAGTCACACTCCTACATACACCCCACATGGACGTCCACCTGATGCCGAAGACAACATTGTCAAAACTACCAGGTCGGGGCGGCGGGTAAGATTTCCTGACTATTATCGCCCGTAGGACGGTCTCAGGAGGGGGGTGGTGTAGCGGAGCTACTTTTATTTAAATAATAAGTAAGCGTAACATATTGTTCCACTGAGCGACTTGTAACTTATATCTAAATTTATACCTAAACTTATATCTAAATTTATACCTAAACTTATATCTAAATTTATACCTAAACTTACAGCTAAATTTATGTTCGGATTTGTTATGTAAAATAAACGTAAACGTAAATAATAAAAGAATTAAATACTAATCAATAATAACGTAAATCTAAATCTTAAAAGTATAACTTTTGTGTTAGTCTTAAGATTTATCCTACTTAGTTCGTTACATTTAAGTTGTAATACACTATGTAATAACATTTACTTTGAATTATATAATGGCTAGTAAATGTTTAATAAACCATATTCAACAAACAGCTGGACGATCACGCTCTAAATTGTTAGTGGTGATAGCCCGACCGGTTTGCTACTCGGCTCACAGCCGAAGACGGCCGGCCCCGCCCGAGCGGCGATCGGCGCGTGCGCCGCCGTTCGGAACAAGCGGCCAGTCAGCTACAAACTGCTTTTGACGCGAGACGCATGACGCTTTACGCTCTGCCTACCAGCTGTACCGCGCTTCATTAGTGTTACCTTATACGCTGTAGATTCTAGTGCTTACTGCTTTCGCTTTCACTCCTTCTTCATTTCTTTTCTGTGTGCTTAGTGAATAAACTTTTTAGTGTATCTCTGGACTGATTTTATTTCCCACGACTTGGCGTATCCTACAAGGTACCTGATTCCTGCCACTACACTAGCCACTTCATTGGCGATCCCTACACAGGGAACCCTACAATAGTATAGGCCGGCAAACGAGCAAGTGGGTTACCTGATGGCAAGTGATCTCCACCGCCCATGTATGCCCACGACACTAAAATAATCATGAGCGCGTTGCCGACCTTAAAGGAAAGGATAATTAAGGGATTGGGAAGGGGAGGGGAATTTGGGCCTCCGGATATCTCACTCACCGTACGAAACGCAGCAGCAAGCTGCTACTTTACGCCGGTTTTCTGTGAGACAGTAGTAATGACCCGGACGAGCCAGCCCATACATGCACATATCTAAGTATATCTACTTAGTCTACTGTGATTTCTGACTAGATTGTTCTGACATTGTATATATGGTATATCCATAAAAACTTTTAAAAGTGGTAGATGAAAACTACAATTTAATTATAAAAAATAAGCTTTTCTAAACTACAATACTCACCTAAAAGTTTAGACATTAAACAGTCATACATAGCTTTGTACTCTCCTCGAATGTGAGTTTGGTTTAAAAAATCCAAAATATTGTGCTTATATATTTCTGCTTTGTTGGCCAAGTTCGTGTAGTCTAACTTCTCGCATTGCCGCAGAATTTCATTTTCACTGGTTATAGTTACGAATAAGAACACCGAAAATGTTAAGATCATTGTTCGTCTTTTATCAGAAACACTAAAAAATATTACTTCTAAATATACATATTATCTGATTTCTAATGCGCTATTCTGGACCATACTTAAAAGTAGTTTAAACCATAGTTTAAACTTAATTATTGCCACTTTTCTTGCACATTGGAATTATATAATATTACCACAATTTTTTTAATTCTAGAATCTAATAAAATATCCTTAAATGGTACTTGGGTACAAACACGGGCACGTTTTCAATTAGTTTATCTTAATAAATTTCTCAAATCAAATGACCGTGAAATCAAGAAAGTTTATGACAAATTACACTTGATGTTTATTCTGGTTATGAGTTTCTATAATATTATCGCTTTGTTTGTTTAGTTGCGATTCTTCGTTCAATTTCTAGAGTGTTTCCAGTTGACGAAGATTTTCATTCAGAAATTCTCAATGCTCAAATTAAACCGACTCAAGTAAACTGAAAAAAAAATTGCTCCTGATATATGATATATTAATTTTTAAGTCAGTGCCATTGCAGTTTTTTATGTATATATTTGTAGGCATCGATTAAAAAGTAGTTAAATTACATTAAGAGTTAATTATATTTTTGCCTTTCAGTTTTTGAGTTCTTTATTAATAAGAACACACCTTTTAGTAACAAATAGAATTATCAAAATCGGTGCATAAAATAATATAGTTTAGTCTTTCATCCCCGATTCTACGATCTATTTTTAAAAATAAATAAATAGGACAATCTTTTATTGCCTTCAAAAGTGGCGTCGTATTGAGCCACCACCTTCTTTTTAATTTTTATATGTTAAACTGTCTTTTAATATTTATGGAAAGTTATTTTAAATCGAATACAATTATAAAAAATAGAATTCATAGTAATGCCATACTAGCATGACAAAATCATAACTACCAAAGTAAACAATTGGAAGCCTCATCATGTATATTGTAGACTTTTGCAATAACATTATGCAAATCTTTGAGAAGCCATTAGGTATTTGGGTTTGGTTTTATTGATTGCTCAATAATCTATATCATCGTAAATATGATTATGTTAAAGAAAAATTAGACATTTTTAGTCGATATAAATCAATCATCTCTGTTGTATACTGTATTTGATGACTTCTTCACTATTATTAAACTCTTGCACAAAACCTACGCTATTTTAAGAAACTTTAGAACTTGGCACTCAGATCTAAATTCTATTATTGGCAATGATAACAATCTCAATTGTTTTTATTACATAACTTAGCGCTGTTTTCCCATAGACGAAACCGAATTTCGTAATTTTATTTGGTTAAATTTATAACGTATTGGTGTTGAAAGATATCTTCACATTACACGACTGTGTTCCAGCAGCGGTAGGTACAAATGTAACTTTAAGAACATCCACTTATTTCTAGTGGAAGTTTTGAGCCATCTAGAGAGAGAGTTTTTCTTCAGATGGGATACAAATCTGAGCATATCATTGTTGGAAAATTAACATATTTAACATAGACATAAGCCCACGCCTGTATTCTCGCAAAACGTATTTCATTTTCCACCCCATAATGTAAAAAAGGAGGTCTATCTATTATAGATATACCGGGCACAAATTCCAATCCCGGGCAACTCATGTGTCCTTTTCTCATCGAAAACTCGAACATAAATTGTTTTCTCCAACTTGGGATTTAAAATCCGCACCTCGCCGGTTTTTTAACCTTACTATCTAGGCCAATTATGTGAAAATAATACATAAAGGTAATTAGTACCAATATTTTTTATACGCGCCGAGATTCGAATCCAGCCATTCTGGTCGCAATCCAGATGCACTACATCAATGGGACGGTATGATAAAAGTAACAGTGTGTGAAAATAGTGTCATGTTTAGTCCCAGCTTTTCGAACTCATTTGATTTTGATTTGTATAAAAATAGTCTGTGAATCACATAGCAAATAACAATACGCGTGAAAAAACATTTTGCCATTATTTTTTTGGCAGGCGTCCTAACGACAAGCTGCACGCATTTTACACACATCGCACAAAAAAGATTATCTTTTAACTTGCATTTTGTTGAACTATTATTATCAGTTAAAATAAGAAGTCTGGTGATGGTGAAGTTTTATTTGAAAGGGTGGCGAAGTTTTCCAGCCTGGGGTCTTGTGTGTTAAAATAGGGTTGCCTGGATTTTTATTTGTTAGAGGATATACAACAAGTACCGGAAAAGTATGATTGTTAATCAATTACCATTGTTTAGCAACAATACCGATTTATTTGGAGTTGGCAGCACGTGTTTTTTTAGTTAAATAATATGTATATTTTACAATAAATACTTAATTGATCGTTTGTTTCAGAGGTCCTTGAAAATTCATTTGGTTGCTTAAATTACACCTTGAAATTGTAATTTCAATGCGTCCAAAGAAGGTTCACATTAAAAACTATCTAAAATAGAATCATAATATAATAAAAATATAAAGAATTATTATTATTATTTATTACCAGTCCTGTTTTATATTGTCCCACTGCTGGGCATGTGCCTCCTATAGAAATGAGGAGGTGTTAGGCTTAAGTCTATCACGCTGGCCCAATGCGGGATGGCATACTTCACACACCTTCGAATTTCTATAAAAAACTTCTTAGGTATGCAAGTTTCCTTCACCGTTATAGCAAGCGATAATTAATAATGAATACACACGGTATTTAGAAAAAGTAGAGGTGCATGCTTTTGGGGTTGGTTTCGAACTTGCGACTTTCGTCGTGTCAGACCGTACCACTCCCCGCTGAGCTATCGTTGCTATTATGTAAAGAATAGTATGCGATAAAAATATTAATTATAATTATAAATGAAATATAAAAATTATAGTATAAATGTATCTAAGAAAATTACCAACCCTGCTTACAACTTAGAAAATTCTCCGTTAGATTGTGTTAAATGGTTTACTGCAGCTTGTGTTCGGGAGGTTTGTTTGGTCTTGTGTCTTTTGTTTGTTGAGTGTCCGACGTTAAGCTCTCTGGGGAGTAAACACGCAAACATCCAAAAATATTTGTGGATCACACAAACTTTTTGTCTCTGTGCGAGATTCGAACCCACGGCCTCTAGCATCACAGCCGACTACTCAGACACTGCACCACGGAGGCTGTCCCACACAAGTTACAGTATTTTATGTAAAACTAGCTTGTGCTCGCGGCTTCACCCGCGAGAATGTTATTTTCCGGTATAAAAAAGTACCGAAGTTACTCCTTATTACATCAGCTATCTGCCAGTGAAAGTCCCGTCAAAATCGGTCCAGTCGTTCCAGAGATTAGCCGGAACAAACAGACAGACAGACAAAAATTGTATAAAATGTTATTTTGGTATATGTACCGTATGTAAATTCATATGCATGTAGTAAATAGCGGTTATTTTAATATTACAAACAGACACTTTTATTTATTTATATAGATAAAAATAAAAATGCCGCGGTCGTGAACAACGTGAACCGTTTTCTTGCCTCAAGTAATTCAAAACTTTGCATTTTATTTTGTAAAAGCAATAACATGAGTTGTTTTTGTGGTTAGGTTTTAACCGCCGAGAAAAAACGGAAGAAATGCTCAATTCGATGCTTATATTTGTTTGTATAACCTGCACGCATAACTTTTCATAAAGTGGTCTGATTTTGATAAATGCTTTTTATTCGATAAAGTTTTTAAAGAGAGTATATAGGTATAAGTAGTAGAGCCAAGCATGACAATTTTGTCTATAGCACGAATGGGCCGGCTCGACCGGCTCGTTACCACTGTCTCACAGAAAACCGACGTAAAGTAGCGGCTTGCTGCTGCGTTTCGTACGGTGAGTTAGATATTTGGAGGCCCAAAACCCCTTCCCCTTCTCAATCATTTGGTTACCCCTATCCGTTAAGGTCGGCAACGCGCCCATGATTCTTCTGGTATTATGAGCGCACATGGGTGGTGGAGATCACTTACCGTCAGGTGACCCACTTACTCGTATATATAGTTCAAAGTTGGTCTCATTTTTGTTTCAATAATAAATTTCATCCCCCTAAAGATGACATCGAGGATGATAGACTAAAGCTTCAACGTTTATGTATCGATTTTGATGGATTGATTTTGATGAAATGATGATGTCTACGATCTCTTGCACTAAAAACTGTAAAATTAAAACTATATTCAATAAAAATAGAACCGACATAAAAAACTAAACAGCTACAAATGAAAATAACCATTGTTGAGTTGGTGGTCTCTGCCAATTATTGGCTAAGTTGCAATAACACCGACGCAAAGTGGGTTAATTTTATTTTAACTTTTTAGTTTTTTTAATCGCTTTTATTTTAGGAAAATAGTTATTATTACATTGCCGGTAAAGGTTTGTGTGAACTATTAGTTTTCCAACGTTGTGTAGGATATTGTCTAGTTTGTCAATGTAGAGGGTAGTTGTAGAATTTGTATGCCGTAAGATGGAGTATCTCGGCAGTAGTCGTTCATTCTAGTAGTGCGCCCGCGAAGTATATCGCGCATGTGCCGTAGGAAATAGTTAATTTCCTTGTATGTGCTAGAAATGTGTGATGATTGTTGACTGTGGGTGTGATGAGAGCAGCTCAGCGCTCATTTGGGTTGTATGCTTCCTGTAAAGGGCCAGTGAGCTTAGGTAAGTGTTACATGCATACCTACTTCTAGTTACCTACCTTATTTAACAACCGATATAACTCGACAGTAAAAAATGCAATGAAACCACCCTTTTTCAATCAGCTACTCCTCCACGACAAAGTGGTAGGTCCTTCGTATGTGAGAGGCCGTCTGGGTTTGTACCACCGCTTTGTCTATTTCTGCCGCCAAGCAGCAGTGGGCATATGGTTTGAAGAAAATTGAAGCCTGTGAAATTACTGGGCAGTATGAGACTTAACATCTTATGTCTCGGAGTGACGAGCGCAGTCCAATATTGCCATGCAGTGCTTTGTAATTCAAAGTTATTTGTGGTTTTGCTTCTGTTTATGGGCAGGCGTGGCGCTTACAATCAGGTGAGCCACTTGCTTGTTTCGTCGATCAATGTAAATATAAAAAAAAAACAACGACATCCATCATAAAAAGCACATAAAAGAATCGTCGCAATTAAAATCCCAATAAAACATTTTTAAGGAACAAAATTCCAATAATCAAATAAAATGAAAGCAGGTCAAGAGCGTCCTAACAATGCAGCGACACAACTGAGTCTGTTTTATCGTTGAGGCTGCAATTAGTGTGGCGGCTTGGGCCGATCTATGAGCCGGCGAATCAACAATTCACAGAGTACTGCATTAATTAGGCACATACGTCGTACGGTTTTGGTTCCTGCGCCAAATAACTTGGCGAACTAGCGCGGGTTTATTGTGACCATTGTATAAGATCATTAGGTATTTTCAGTACTTTCTATTTATGATTTTGTTTTATATAACATCCTGTAAAAGCCTCGTTTAGCTGGAGATGACATGACATGGAAAATAATATAATTGATGACAGCCTCCGTGGCGCAGCGGGCGAGTAGCCGGCTGCGAAGCGAGAGGCCGTGGGTTCGATTCCCACACTGAGACAAATGTTTGTGTAAACCACAAATATTGGTCTCGGGTCTGGGTGTTGTGGGACCGCAAGTCCCTCGTAGTTCCTGATACCCACGACACAGGTTTACCTAGTGTGGGGTCAGGACTATGTGTGTGACTGTTGGGTGTATTTATTTTTTTATTTTCATAATTACTAGAAAACGCTCCTTTATGTGGCGGTTATAGTTGACTGACTGACTTGAATCAATAACAGCTGGATGGATTTTGTTAATCGATTCGATTGAAAGTCTGTTCAGACGGTTAAAATAGAATACGATTTAGCAGTTGATCAACTAAATCGAACTGTGGTAAACCGCTATAAGTGGAAAGAGGATGCGATGGTTGCGCTTATGCCTGTGTACTCCTTGCGTCTACATTTGCGACATTTCGATGCAACGAGATTTGGTAACCGAGTTAGATACGCATAACAACGACACAAGTGTGAACGGGACTGCCTCGGTGGCGCAGTTGTAATGCGTACGCGTTACGACTGACGCTGAGGTCTAGGGTTCGATTCCCATGTCGGGTACAGTGATATTGGGGTTTTCTATCATGAAATGCTTAGTATGAACTCGGAGTCTGGAATTGTGCCCGATATGGCGATAGGCTCGCCCCCTATAACATCATGGGACGGAGATACGCTCGGCGAAATGTGGGTGTACTGGTTACACCTCTGCCTACCCCTTCGGGGATTACAGGCGTCAGTGCGTATGTAATTGTGAACGGTTATCAAATATTATGACGTAAGGTTATGAAGCGATCCGTTTTGACAACTCATTGAAACTATGTCACTACTCTCACCCACAAGGCCACAAGTACATGTGACAGTCACAGACTCGGTGTGTCGAAGTGTCACAAAGTGGATGCATATTTACAGGCAAATATATTGTAGATAATCTGCCACAATTGCTTTGTTATAATATGAGCAAGCTTGACTAAAATCAGTGGAGCAGAATGGTAGATAGAATATCTTGATGTCTTTACATGCATTGTACGTCGTCTACAGTACGACGATTGAAGTTATTCATGTTCATTCTTTATCATTGAAAAGGCGTGTAAAATTATATATGCATACGCCTGTAATCTCCGCAGAGGTGTAACCAGTACATTTAGCCCAACGTAATCCCATGATGTAATAGGGGGCGAGCCTATTGCCATACCGGCTACAGTTCTAGACTCCGGACTGATACTGAGCATTTCGTAATAGAAAAACCCAATATCACTAAATATAAAGTATATTTTTTCCATAGATAACACTTCCAACCAATGGCTGTATGGGTTAAGATCCCTTCACCTTTTCTGCACGGAAAAATATTATGTACTAATGAAGTTCTGCAAGCAAATACAGCACTACGATTTAAACTATGCACCTTGTTTTGTTACAAATTAGTACGAATATGCAAGGAAATGCCATCCGGGTCCTAACTCATGTCAGTGTAGAGAACAATAAGTACCTACTTACTTACTCAATCTAATGTTTTAGGTAACAGATCTGGATTAGATCATCATCATCGTGCGTACGTATTTCTGAATAGGCGAATATTGTCGAAATGCATAACTTTAACCGTAGTCGTTGTTTCCATTTCTAATTTAGGTACTTATTGGTAAAATTTTGATGAGACGTTTCCAGACATAATACTTAAATTAAAAAAAACATGACAGTAATATCAAGAGAAATCCGTTATCTCTGCCTACCCCTATGGGAAACAGGCGTGAGTCTATGTATGTATATAAAGAGTAATATCAAGAGACTTTGTTAAGTATGAATAGACTCAGGCCCGTATTCACAAACAACACCTTTACTTTATAATTGGTCTGTTTTTATTTAGCGCCAAAAATCAACCGATAGAAAAAACTATTACAGAAACGTTACTATGCATTCGCGCTCATTATGAGGTCTCATTGTAATGTTTCAGAATACGAGGGTTAAACAAATGTCAGAAGGCCAATTCTCGTAATTAAAAATGTTCTATATATCATTCCGATCTAGTCTCAGCGTCAAGAAAGTTGCAAATGGCATTCTCTTAAACCAATAATCAACGTCAAATGTGAATATAGATTGAAATGAGATGTAAAACATAGATTAAAAGTCGACTAAAGCCAAAACGGAATTTTACTAACAATTTTAAATGACACATGTTCATATGTAAACTGGAAGAGGGGTAGAAGATCGGTTAAAATTAAATCGCAGTGTCAGTTAAATACGGCCTTCAGATTGTAGAATTTTAGGAAATGATTTTAATCAACAGGTAACTTCAATTAGTTTATGATTATTAAACTTTCAATGGTTCAGTAAAATTGTTTTACTCAAATATTACTGGAAATTATTATTAATATAACTGATATTATTGGAAATTTCAGTTCACTATTGAAACCCATGTGAGCGATAATTAATATTTCAGGAAACGGTATAAACATATGTTTGATATAAGTACATACTTAGCTAGTTTAATACGTTAGCTAGCTTGTGTTACTTCATCGAATACGTTTTTAATTGAGAATTTCCGCAAGCAAGCGATAATTAACAATGAATACACACGTAACATAAAAAAGTTAGAAATATACAAGAATATTCTAAAAGAACCATAGTCACCCTACGTTCATTCGTTGCGAACAGACTTTGTGTGTTTTAAAACGCGTCGAATTAACAATTTATAGTAACCGCGATGCAGATAAGTCTTCGCTATTTATGTCCCGGTTCACGGTAACATCTCCAGATCCCAGGATCCCGGGACACGATGCTATACGGATTTACAACTCAAACAACTTTTGTGTGTCTTTTTAAATCGGATTAGTTTCTTATGAATGCTTTGATTTTGAAAACTAATTTATATTTCGTTTGGTATTCAGCGATGCAGTTGCTTAAACAGCTTACGTAAGATACTTATGGTGCTCTTATTTAGATTTAAATTTAGTCGAATAGTGCTGTAGCCATCTTGTCTCATATTGTTGTAGTCTCTCTATACAAAAAAAAAATAAAAACTGGCGCCGCCGCCGCCGCTGCCAACAGCTTGTCACGCTATCTCCTCCGAAACCGCTGGGGGTATGGGGTCGAGACCGATACCAATCGATGCAGAATAATGTGGGGAAGAAAGTAAGATATGCCTCATATTAGTCGGACTTTAAGTTTTTTTTAATTTTATGTTTTGTGGAAATACATGGGGTACGCCCCTAGTATTATAAATAAATAAGTACAAATGGGTTAGTGGGTCACCTGATGGTAAGTGATTTCCACCGCCCCTGTACGCCCACAATACCAAAAGAATCATGGGCGCGTTACCGACCTTACAGTCAGACAGAACCGTCTACAGCGTGGCTCTACCACTGTAATTGTATTTATGTCTTGGAGTGATGATTGCAGTGCAGTATCATGTAGTATCATAATTGCATATATGGTCATTGTTGAACTTGCAATTTTTTTGGAGAAAAATATTTTTTTTTACTAAATATTGAAATTCAAAGTAGTAATGAAGTAAATGAGTATCAATAAAGTAAAAAGTCTTGTGGCACAGTTTCAATTGTACGACTGCTGTGCTGAGGTCTCGGGTCGGGTAAAGTGATATTGGGTTTTTCTATCATGTAATGCTTAGTATCAGCCCGGAGTCTGGTACTATCCCTGTTTGGTGATAGGCTCGGCCTATATCACATAATAGGACGGAAATAAGCTCGGCGAAATGTGGGTGTAGGTACTGGTTACACTACTGCCTACCTCTTCGGGGATTACAGGCGTGAGTGCTTATGTATTTATCAACAACAAAATACACAATTTGCTTTAAAGATTTTCAAAACAAACTATTTTCTATTGTGGATGAAACAATAGTAGAGCGCTTGCAATTATTCGCGACTTAATTGCGGGTGAGAATGGGACCTAGAGTATATACTGTTAGAAGTTACGTGAGACGAGTATTATTTTATTAATAAAAAACGACAGTAATCAGTTTCATAGTTTATTGATTAAATTTACAATGTTACTGCTTTACAGACCACAAATCCATGTCAGGATTCTCTAGAGACCGCTTTCTAATTATAACTAAATCAACTAGGACTAAATGGTAAACCAGCAGAGCAACCGCGTACTGAACTGAATATTTCTGGATCATAAAACATTTTGTCTCGGTGTGGGAATCGAACCCGCGGCCTCTTGCTTCACAGCCGGTTACTCGCTCACTGCACCACGGAGGCTGTACATATCTAGGTTAGCTCTATTTAAGATTAAATCCATCCTCATTTACCTCCAAACACGGATATAAAAAACAATTCTAATCCCTTCTAGGGGTGGTAGGAGACTTAATTGTGTGGTGTCAATCAATTTGAGCCGGCCAAACAGCCGGGGAGGGATGATTTGATAAACCGCCGCGTGGGCCGCCATCTTTATTCAATCTTGGCCACCTTTCAGTCCGTGGGTTACGCGCGTGACTAGAATAAGGTACGTGATGGGTGACCATGAAGTTAGATTCTGTGGTATAAAAAATAGGACTTGTTTTTTAAAACATATTTTTGACATGTCGTGGTTTAGTGAGTGAGTTTCTGAATGATCTGACAGGCCGCGGGTTCGAGTCTGCGATAAATTTTTCTGCAACTACAAAAAATATTATTTAGTATTTTTTACGAAAGAAAGAATTGTAAATTTTTTACTGGAAAACGAGCAGTTGGGTCACCTGATGGTATGTGGTATCCATCGCCCAAGAACCTCTACAATAGCAGAAGAATCATGGACGCGCTGCCGATCTTAAATTCCGGGATAGCAGGGATCGGGAAGGGAGGGGAATTTGGGACTCCGGTATCTCAGTCATCGTACGAAACGCAACAGGAGCTGCTACTTTGGTTCGGTTATCTCTGAGACAAAGGTAACAACCGGGTCGAGCCTGCCTATATAGGTTGTAAACCTAATTTAATATATTATTATTATTATAATATTTAAATTATCTACAGTGTGGCTCTATCATACATACGCACTCACGCCTGTAATACCCGAAGGGGTAGGAAGAGGTCTAACCAGTACACCCACATTTCGCCGAGCGTAACTCCGTCCCACGATGTGATAGGGGGTGAGCCTATCGCCATACCGGTCACAAATTCCAGACTCCGGGCTGATACTTAGCATTTCGTAATAGAAAAACCCAATACGACTTTACCCGACCCGGGGATCGAACCCGAGACCTCAGCGTTAGCCTCAATCGTAACGCGTACACATTACAACTGCGCCACCGAGGCAGTCACTCTATCACTTTTTCTTTCTCTTCATAAATTTATCTTAATACATATTTTTTCTCTAGAAAAATCTCTGTAAAGATGCCCACATGGTGACCCGAGCATCAAATGAGGCAGCCCAAACTTTACATTAAATTGCGGAATAGAATGTTAGGAGACTTGTACCTACCCGCAAAAATACTCAACCCACAACGTGTTCGTGGGAAGACTTACGTGATTTATCTTGTGTTTCTACTTTAGTTTTAGGTTAATTGTAATGGCAACCTGGGAATATTAACTATATTGGCGCAGAGATCTCAAATGTGTCTGCATCAGATATAAGTTGCCACTGCCCCATATCCTGTACCATCTTTTTCATACTTAACATTGGCGGAAAATGAGCATGTGCATGACCAGGTGATAAGTGATTTCCACTATCCATTAACATCCATAATACTAGAGGAATCATAATTGCATTGCTGATCTATAAGGAAAGGAAAAAGGATTCAGAAAACAGTATTAAAATTAGGTAAAAAATGAGGCCACAATTCATGTTTTTAGTATTATTACGAGCAAAAGTGGGCGCGTAGTGGGAAAATCTCATTATCTCCTTCGCACGCGTGCACCGTAATGGCACAGACTGTCTTGTGACGTAACACATGTCATGCATCCTTTTCCGTCATTTGACAACTACTCCTTCCAGCAGATTTAAATGGCTTCAAACAATTATTTTTTATATTGTATAATTCCTTCGATATATTTTGGGGAAAGTAACTTATTGATTAAAATCATAAAAATAATCGAGTCAAATACCCTATACAAGTCGGTTTTCTGTGCAAATAAATTTGGTCAAACGTGCTTTTACTAGTTACAAATCATTCTTACCCTTCGGAGATACATGCATGAGCTTAAGTCAAGATCCTATGGTCACATTTAGTCATATTTTCTCTGTCTTTAATTTAACTTTCTAGGTAAAAAGAGGAGCAAGTTTGAAATCTATGTCTGTATCATAGCTCTCAAACGGATGTCCAAATTTCTGTAACCAATTTAGTTAATAACTGTAGTTGAAGAACATTTGTTCAGATATTTAAATATTACAGTTTTATTCAAGTGTTCTTTACCGGATGGGTTATGTTTATGTATTATTTACAAGAATGTTAACACATTTTCATAGTCTTTTCAGCTTTTTCTTTTCCAAGATACTTCCAAACGTTCTCCTTAATTTTCAACGAAAATTGGACTACTTGAAGGCGTTCACAGCCGTGGCTTCAGTCAAGTAAATTAATTACGGCAGCGAGCGTGGGGAGGAAGCGGGAGAGAGGGGAGCCGGTGCCTCTCATTAGCTGCTGGCAAAAAAGCCTCTGACACTTACGTGGAGGGACAAGAAATGTGCGAATTACAGACCCTTTCTGCCAGGTTAACGTTTAGGTTTTGTTCCCTTTTGGTTTAAGGCGTTGTACTAAACGAAATATAAATAAAAATGTAAATACATTTAATTGATACCAAGCTACTTGACAGGCATTAAAGGATGAGTTATCAGTCGAAACTGTAAATTGTGAGTGTCGGTTGTAACTAATTTGTAGAAAAGAAACTACTAGTTATCCTACTAATATTATAAAGGTGTAAGTTTGGCTGTTTACGAGATTGTAAATTTGGATATTTGTTAATCAATCATGCGTTAACGGCTGAACGTATTTGAAAATATCGCACACAGTTAGACAATGATTTAGGATATAGATGCCGGAAAAAGGTATTCACGCGGGCGGAGTCACGACCAAAGCTAGTTAACTGTAGTGCCTTGTACTAAGTTTCCCTGCAGTATGCGAAGGTTATCACTGAATATTATGTAATTGACAAGCCGCGTACATCTTACCGCTTACCTCTAAACCGGAAATCTGTTCCCCCCCCTTTTTATTATTAATTTCACAAATATAGATAGAGATAGCCTAGTGGGACTGCCTAAGCAAAAGTCTCGGATTCGTTCCCCATGAACTCACTGTTGACTTTTCGAAGCGACGCGACGTGTAAATGTTTAATAACGCTCATTTGAATGGTGTGAAACATTTGTCTCGGTGCGGGGATCGAACCCGCAACTTCCCGTTTCACAAGCAGCCACTCGCCCGCTGCGCCACGGAGGCTGTTAATAAATAAATAATAATAAATACACCCAACAGTCACACACATAGTCCTGACCCCACACTAGGTAAACCTGTGTCGTGGGTATCAGGAACTACGAGGGACTTGCGCTCCCACAACACCCAGATCAGAAACAAATATTTGTGGATTAGACAAACATTTTTCTCGGTGTGGGAATCGAACCCACGGCGTCTCGCTTCGCAGCCGGCTACTCGCACGCTGCGCCTAGGAGGCTGTCAATATATTCATATAAAATCCTTGGATGAAAACCACTGATCCATAACTTTATGATCTTAAATTAAATGCGCCCTTATAATCATGAACAAAGTTCGAATTTGTGTCAAACACGCCGACATCATATTTACGCCAATTAAAACTTTGGATGTACTTATATGATAAAACCCGAAATTACGAAGACGTGCATCTAATTCCGATAACTTCCGTGACGCAATGGATGATTAGTGGAACGAAGCGAGATGTTGCGGGTATAATTTCTGCACCGAGATAGTGCAGTGATAGCTCAGCTGGGAGTGGTATGGACTGTCGAGAAGAAAGTCGCAGGTTCGAAACATCTGACTTTTCTAAGATACGTGTGTATTAAGTGTTAATTATCACTTGATTTAACGGTGAAGGAAACATCGTGAGAAAACCTGTATACCTGAGAAGTTTCCATAAGAATTTCAAAGGTATGTGTAGTCTGCCAACCCGCACGAGGCCAGCGTGGTGGACTAAGGCCTAACCCTTCATTCAGTAGAGGAGGCCCGTGCCCAGCAGTGGGACATATATAATACAGGGCTAGCATTATAAACTAACTCAATGACTTCTGGCTCACCAACTCGATGAATCGGTAGCCGGTCTTCTGCTATATCTAATTATTTTTTTTATAATTTAAAAACTTCAATATCGGCGTCAAAATCGAACTGCGAGCCGCTACTTTACGTCAGATTTCTGTGAGACGCTGGTCACAATCCGGTCGAGCTGGCCCATTGATGCTGTAGATAAAACTGTCTACAGCGTGGCTCTAACACTCAAAAAGTTCAAAGAAGTCTACTCAATAAATCCATTGACGAGTTTAGCATCTTCCCTCGTACTCTGTTGTCAGATCTTAACCTTATTAATATGGGACCACCATCGGCCTTAATCCTATTATTATTCTTCCAACTTGGCCTTCGCGTGGCTTGAAAAACTCAGACACTAGGTTGGCCACTAACCATTCGATAAGAAGAAGAAGATTGTTCCACCTGGCTTTACTCCCTTCGGAGTGGGGTCGGCGCAACATGCTTCTTAACAAATGTTACAAAACCGTTTTCCCTGACGTCATGTTACGAGACCTTGGAACTAAACCCTTTTGAATACAACAATAATCATTTAAATCCATCTAAATTTGGCGGAGATATTTGTGAACATATATAATATAGTATACCCAGGCCCGGATCTTGGGCAAACCGGGGCTCCCGCCCCGGGCCGCAGTTTCAGGGGGCGCCAAAATAGTAATTATAATAAAAAATAAAAATCTTGCTCCACAAAGCGCCTAGCATACGGAAGCCTGGTTGGGTCACCGTTGACTTGTAAGAAAAAGGCGCCACACAGACCCTTTGTGCATCATTCATCTTTTTTTGTGTTTTTAAGTAATTTATCTCAAACGCTGGAGAGAGGGACGCCACTATCAATTTTCTGCCCCAGTTCGAAAATCGTAGGTCTGGAGCTGAGTATATCTACACACATTGTACATAAAAATTATATTAACGCTCTATAGGGACCTTTTCAATTTCGTCGCGTTATACAAATCCGAGGTAAACAAACAGGTGTAGGCGGTTACAAACAAACATTTCAAGCAACTGTCAGGTTGATATACATCAAAAATTTGTTTAATGTTTCGATAATGAACCAGGAAGCGTGTTTATGTTTGTTCGGTTGTACAACCGGCAGTAATTTGATAATTTCGGATATGAATTGTCAGGGTTCCGGTAATTGTGTGGTTTCATAGAATTCGACAATTATTATTGCCATCAGTAATTACGAGGGTGTGTTGTAGTTATTTTATTTATTTGGTAATCCAACAGCATTTTTCATCTTTATTTTTACACTAAATTATAACTAATATAGCTAATTTCAGGATTACACTGTTGTTTTACTCGTATAATAATATAAATACACCCAACAGTCACACACATAGTCCTGACCCCACACTAGGTAAACCTGTATCGTGGGTATCAGGAACTACGAGGGACTTGCGGTCCCACAATACCCAGACCCAAGACAAATATTTGTGAATCAGACAAACATTTGTCTAGGTGCGGGAATCGAACCGACGGCCTCGCGCTTCGCAACCGGCTACTTGCCCGCTGCGCCACGGAGGCTGTCGTATCATATATTAATTTAAAACATTTTAGACAACAATGTAGTGTGTGTGTGTGTGTATGGGTGTGTGTGTGTGTGTGTTATAGGTTTTGGTGGATGTTAATGATTTCCTTCTAAATTTTGTTTTTAGTTAATTGAAATATATCTAATCCTGAGTAATGTTTATTAAAGGTACGTGATAATCTACAAATAGGAAGGTATCATTCTGATTATCGTGATCTTGCTTGTGCTTGATTATTTTTGTACACGATTGGATAGCGACCGACGTTTTGTAAGTGAGAGCCACGCTGAAGACAGTATTGTCTACAGCATGAATTAGTCGGCTCGAGCGAATCGTTACCACTGTCTCATAGAAAACCGTCGTAAAGTAGCAGTTTGCTGCTGCATTTCGTACGGTGAGTGAGATTTCCGGAGGCCATAATACCCCAATCCCTTAATTATCCCTTTCCTTTAAGATCGGCAACGCGTCCATGATTCTTCTAGTATTATGGGCGGTCATGTGTGGTGGAGATCAATTACAATCAAGTGTCTCACTAGCTCGTTTGCTGGCCTATGCTAGCTTCTTCTTCCACCTGCTCTTATCCCACTCGCAGTGGGGTCAGCGCAACATGCTTTTCTTAACACATGTTACAGAAAGATTTGGCTTGTAGTTTTTACTACCGACCGCCTGCTTGACGTCAACTCTATGCCTTTGCCGGCCATAAAAAAACCATATACATGGTGGAAAAACTCGCCATAGTGACACATTCAGGCGAGTTTACTTGAAAATTGAAAATATACATACAAATATAAATTACAAGGTGGTAGGTCCCTCGTTTGCGAGAGGCCGGCTGGGTTGGTACTACCGCTTTGTCTATTTCTGCCGCCAAGCAACAGTGTATAATCACTGTTGTGTTCCGGTTTGAAGGACATTGAAGCCAGTGAAGGCAGAAGAAGGAGATAGACAGAGGTGTAACCAGTACACCCAAATTTCGTCGAGCGTATCTGTCCCATCATGTGATAATGTGTGAGCCTATCGCCATACCGGGTACCATTCCAGACTCCGGGCTGCTACTGAGAAAAACCAAATATCACTTTTACCCGACCCGGGGATCAAACCCGAGACCTCAGCGTCAGCCGCAGTCGTAACGTGTACGCATTACAACTGGCCACCAAGGCAGATTGTAAAATAAGCGCGTGCTTTTCAACAAAATTATTACAACTAGCGACAACAACATTCCCATAGTATTGAACTTGCCAATACAAGCCTTTGAAAGGCAATTTGTATCTTGAAGTTGGTAGAGCTGGCTTGGCGCATAAAATATGGCTGAAGTTACAGTATCTCGCACAGTGCACGAATAATAATGGTTCGTTTCAAATCTACAGGCTATGTAAAGTTGTTACTAGTTCTAGGTTCTCATGTTGGTTTTATTCTATTTGTATTTATTGAAGAGTTTGATTTAGATTTCATTATTGGTCCATGATTGATAAAGATATAATATTTCTATCTGTATCAATTAAGGACCTAATTAAGGACAATTAATGTCTTGGTATGGGCATGTTATGAGAAGAGAGGAAACATATGTGGGTAAGAAAGTGATAAATATGAATGTTGATGGATGGAATCCATCCAAGCAGCAGTATGTAAGCACTGCTGTGTTCCGGTTCGAATGACATTAAAGCCAGTGTAATTACTGGGCATTATAAGACTTAACATATTATGTGTCAGAATGACAGTCCAGTGCCATGCAGTACCTTATAATTCTAATTGGTGTTGCTTGTGTTTTTGGGCAGGTGTGATGCTTACCATCAGGCGAGCGACCTGCTCGTCTCGTCATAAACGCTAATAAAAAAACTTAAAATAACACAGGAAGTATATATCAAGCAGTGATAGCTCAGCGGCGAGTGGTATGGACTGTTGAGACGAAAGTCGCAGGTTCGAAACCAGCCCCAAAAGCATACACCTCTGAATTTTCTAAGTTACGTGTGTATTAATTGTTAACTATCACTTGCTTCAACGGTGAAGGAAACACCGTGAGAAAACCTACATACCTGAGAAGTTCTGCATATGAATTTCGAAGGTATATGAAGTCTGCCAACCCGCATTAGGCCAGCGTGGTGGACTAATGCCTAACCCCTCTCATTCCGTAGAGGAAACCCTTGCTCAGCAGTGGGACGTGTATAATACAGGGCTAGTATTATTTAAGTATGTATCCACGTGACAACCCTTTACAGAACAAATCCCTGACCTGCCTCACTTCGCGAGTTGCCAAAAAAAATTGCCAACAAAAATTCCACCGGTGTAGTTTAAGCGTAAATAAAGGGATTTCTCACGTGTACTCGTTTTATTTATATGGTAATAATTCCTGAATAAGAAACGGTTGGGATTATGAGACTTCATTTGTAACTGTTGTATGTATTATTTCTAGGTAGCAATAGAACATTGGATCGGGCAGGTCATAGGTTTGATTCCCAGGTTGGATAACTATTTGGGTTTTCTAAATGACTCTTGATTCAACGCGTGTATTTCTTGTTGTTTTTTTGTATGTATAACTTTGAAAGAGTGTAATTTGCAAGTGCAAATGTGCAAAGTTGATCCCATTTAAATTTGCAATAAGAAATTTTGATTATTCTTTCAAATAGGAAAAAAAACTTTTTGAAATTAAATGCTTAGTGTCCGACAACTATTAACAATTTCAACCCGCAGGCTGGAATTGTGTCCGACATGGCGATAGGCTCACCCCCTATCACATCATGGGACGAAAATAAGCTTGGCGAAATGGGGGTGTACTGGTTACACCTTTGCCTACCCCTTCGGGGAGTACAAGCACGAGTGCGTATGTACGTAAATAAAACATTCGTTGTTTACGCTCAAACTGCCAATGTCAAACAATATGTCATGCTCGCAGTAGATTTTTACGTAATTTTTTTTTTTTGTAAATTTTTCAAATTTTTTTTTATAAGCTTGAGTATCGAAACGATCAGGTCGCTGGCGTGATGACAACATGATGAAACAGAAGCAACAACAAACAGACAATTTGAATTACAAAGCACTGCATGGCATTAGACTGCACTTATCCCCCCGAGACATAAGATATTAAGTCTCATATTGCCCAGTAATTTCACTGGCTTCAATGTCCTTCAAACCGGAACACAAGATTTCTTGTATACTGCTGCTTGGCGGCAGATGTAGACAAAGCGGTAGTACCAACCCAGACGGCCTCTCGCATACTCGGACCCTCCATCTTGTAACAAAGTAAGTACCTACAAAATTATAGAGGTCGAATTTCGACTACTACGTAACCGCTAGTACTCGTAAATACTCGTAAGACACCTTAAATTTAGAATAAAATGAATAAAAGATAATGCCCACTGATGGTACGCTGTAAAAGTATAAGTTTAGTAGCAATAACAATAACTATGCTAAGACATTGCACTAGAAAATCTAGCCGTTATTGCGTCTTGTCTAAGCCAAATGCGTCGGACTGTGGTACTCCAGTAGCCACGTTTATGTTTCCCTCACGCTGTTTTATATCCGAGATCATGTAGAGTTTAATATTAACGTTTGAAATTGTCTTGGCAAATTCTTGATAACATTTTTAAAAGTAGTTGGTCAAACAGTTGAAAATAGGGACATCATTGTAAAACACAAAACAGCGGTAATGTTATATTTGCGTTAAATGCGGATAATTAAGGCGAGACGAGCAGGTCGCTCTGCTGATGTTAAGCGCTACACATACCCAAGAACAATATTAAGCGAAGTCCTAAGCGATACTGCGCTGCGCTTATCACATAATGGCATTAAAACCTCATAATGTCTTTCTAATGCCTTCAATGTCTTTCAAACCGGAACTCACTTGTGCTTACACACTGCTGGTTGGCGGCAGATATAGACAAAGCGATGGTACCTACTCAGACGGACTCTCACATACGAGTCATTTTTTATAGCATAAGCCGGCAAACGAGCTACCTGATGGTAAATGATCACCACCGTCCATGTACGCCCACAATACCAAAGGAATCATGGGCGCGTTGCCGACCATAAAGGAAAGAGATAATTAAGGTATTGGGAAAAGGAGGGTACTTGGGTCTCCGGATATCTCACTCACCGTACGTAACGCAGCAGCAAGCTGCTACTTTTCGCCAGTTTTCTGTGTGACAGTGGTAACGACCCGGACGAGCCGGCCCATTCATGCTGTAGACAAAACTGTACACAGCGTGGCTCTTTTTGTTTTACTATTTCTGTATTATACACATCCCACTGCTAGGCACGAACCTCCTCTACTGAATGAGAGGGGCTAGGCCTTAGTCCACCACGCTGGCCTAGTGCGGTTTGGCAGACTTGACATACCTTTGAAATTCTTATGGAAAACTTCTCAGGTATGCAGGTTTCCTCACGATGTTTCCTTCACCGTTAACGCAAGTGATAATTAATAATTAATACACACATAACTTAGAAAAGTCAGAGGTGTGTGCTCTTAGGACTGGTTTCGAACCTGCGACTTTCGTCTCGACAGTCCCTACCACTCCCCACTGAGCTATCGCTGCGTGGCTCTACCACTTACAAATATTTATTAAATTCCATTTTGCATGTAATCATTTGCATGGCTAAATGGGTGGCGACTGGAATAGAACGGAGTCTCTTTCCAATTTCTACGTGTTGATTTATTCCCTATAGTATCCTGTCTGCATACGGGATGCAAATGCGCATAATGGCACGTATAACAGATGAGTATTAGGTACGTGTTCACGATCTTCGTGAATATTCTATCTTGAACAACATGTTGGCAGATCCATGTGTATAGGAATGAGGATTATGCAAATTATGACTGCCTCGGTGGCGCAGTTGTAATGCGTACGCGTTACGATTGAGGCTGATGCTGAGGTCTCGGGTTCGATCCCCGGGTCGGATAAATGTGATATTGGGTTTTTCTATTACGAAATGCTCAGTATCAGCCCGGAGTTTGGAATTTGTGCCCGGTATGGTGATAAACTCGCCCCCTATCATATCGTGGTACGGAGATACGCTCGGCGAAATGTGGGTGTACTAGTTACCCCTTCGGGGATCACAAGAAATACCCAATACCGCTTTACCCGACCCGGGGATCGAACCCGAGACCTCAGCGTTAGCTTAATCGTAACGCGTACGCCGAGGCAGTCGGCAGAGGCAATGTATATATCATTTACATGTAAATTAGTAGAATGCAAGCTTGAACTTTCATTTGATCCTACTCGGCTTGTGTGAGCCATACGATGACCCACGTACGTCCCGTCGGCACGTAATGTATTGAACCTGCGTCCTGCAAGGGACCAAAGTGGGCCAGAGTGAAGCGGTCAAGACATATGTTACAATTTATCACGGTCCGGTTACGTGTTGTTTATGTGATGTATTTTTATTGGGTGATAGTGGGGATTTATATGCATACTAAGTGGGTCTTAGTGATAGAGCCACGGTGTAGACAGTTCTGTCTACAGCATGAATGGGCCGGCTCGTCCGGGTCGTTACTACTGTCTCACAGAAAACTGGCGTAAAGTAGCAGCTTGCTGCTGCGTTTCGTACGGCGAGAGACATATCCGGAGGCCCTAGATTCATTAGAGCAAGAAATCCAGGAATAGAAGGAATATTTAAAAAATTCGTTGATCAACTTGCATTACAATGCGAAACACAACTAAACTTGTATAAAGCAGAATACCCGTATTCTGTAAGAAACTGCTCGATCGAGTCGGTATATTCATGTCATCGGAATGTCTATAGATGATTGACATTTTCGGTTTGCAGTAGTTTGCACTTTACTTACCTTTAGGTGCAGTGTAGTCATTATGCCAGAATTAAAAAAAACGTACAAAAGATACATCTGGCTACAGCGCAGCACTACTGTTTACTATAAACTTCTATACTGTATTCCATATACCTATTCGATTGATTCTATTCATTTTTCTATGTCTTCAGAACCACAGCCACACAGTAGCTGTATAAAAACCTTATCTTCATCGCTGACAATAAAAACGTATTCACAAAAACATAAAAACTGCCCACGCGGCTAAATCGCGCAAAATGGTAAATAATTTTTACAGCGGCCAAAAGGTCGTGTTTTTTAAAACATCCGCACCGTAGAGCAAACAATGAGGGCCAAGCAAATATTTCATACCAATATGGGTAAATATTCACGCGCTGCCGTAACACAATATGCTACGAGGCGTCTCATCATTGCGGGTTGCTTATTTATTTATTATTCCTTAGATATTCTTTTTGTTTTTATTGCGTTTTAGGATATTAAATGAAATACCTAATTGCCCTTTTACTTAGCTTGGCTAATTCGTGTGGCAGTTTTTGCAATTTAAATCATTCAGTAATTTAGATTTACTATTTATTTCTTAAATTATGTTAGAAAGAATACTAAAAGAAACGCGTTGAAATGGAAGCCATCACTTGACACATAGATGACACTTTAGCAAACGCTCGTTGATTTAGAAGGAATTTATACCTTTTTAAATTAGTTTGTTATTCGGACCCTTAGAACATGTTTTGGTGGTCTTTAATTAAATTGGGTAGTTTCTTTTTCTTATTATTTTCTGTTGCATATAAAATAATGTATGTAATGTAAAGTGCGACAGTTTTGTAATTCCCATGTACTATATTCCTCTTATATACAATCTAAGGCAGGCGTTCTTCAAACGCATTAATCATATTTTCCTTTACATTACCATGGCCTTGTTCTAGAAAGTTTACCCTAGATGGTCTTCAACTATCAGTAATAGTCGCCAAAGGTCATCCTACTGACCTTTAAGCCTGACCTTCACCCCGTGGGTCCCTAAAGGGCCAGTCGCGTGTATCAGCGCAATATACAGCACACGCTAAGCTCGGGAGCATAATTTTTGCACGAGCTTTGTGTCTGACTTCCGCAATGGTACGATTGTCTGAAAGCTTTTCAATGGTAGTGGATTCACTAACGTTATAATTAAAATAATACTTTGAAGGTTAAAAAGAGTTATTTTTAGTAACTTCTGGCGAAAGTACTTAACTCACTAGGTGGTAGGTCCCTCGTATCTGGCTCCATCTGGGTTAATACCACTTTGTCTTTTTCTGCCGCCAAGCAGTAGTGTATAAGCATTGTTGTTTCAGTTTAAAGAATATTGAAGCCAGTGAATTACAAATCATTATGAGGCTTAACATCTTATGTATCGGGGTGACGATCGCAGTAAAATACTATGCAGGGCTTTGTAATTCAAGCTCCTGTTTGTAGGTAGGGTAGGCGTGGCGCTTATTACCAGGCGAGTGACCTACTCGTTTAGTCATTCGAACCAAATAACTATAACGTTAGAAACCTAACTAAAACTTAGAAACCGACTTCAATGTACAGCAATAGCGTGTAAATTCCAATACTATAACACAATCGTGACGAGTATACTGTTGTCCGTTGAGGAGATTTTTTTTCTCCGTACTCTGTCATCAGATCTTAACCAAATTTATATTACATCGCAGCTAAACTCTATCGAGTGATTTTTTTCCTATAAAATCGGTTCACAATTGGCGGAAAAATCGATGTAGGTACATACATAAAAAAAGCAAAAAAATAAATTAATAAAAACGCGCCGAATTGAGAACCTACTCCTTTTTTGAAGTCGGTTAAAAAGTAATTCGATATTCATAATAATGTTACTTAGTTGCCGAATCTGTACCACTACGTACCGACTCCAGTTGTATTGTTACCTTTAAACCACTTGAAGTTGATTAACCCATCCATGTAATTCGATTTCCACGTGGTTGCAAAAAAGTACTGTGACTACACAATTTTTAGTAATGAGATAGGTAGCAGTCTACTTCAGTGAGACTAGATTGAAGAGTGTAGTGGCCACCAACATCTAGGGCCCAAAGCTAGCCTCACCTGCCTGTGGTACACTCTGTCGATTGACGAGGTAATGGCGAAACTTGGCTCCCGTTGCGGGTTGTGGAATTCAGATGGCGTGTTCCACAAACATCAAATCCACTGTCAAATCATGATGGGAAGGTAGACACTGGTATTGGGCCAGGCAGAAAGAAAGACTTGTAACTTTGAAATGCCTGATGTGTGTACTCTTGGGGCTAGGATCGAACCTGCGTCATCCTTTCGGTGGACCTTTCAGCCTCCCTCGGCTATAGTTTTGTTGGGCAAAGGACTCCCCATTTCCTTCTACTGTTCTCTGACGTGAGCTTTTTCTTGCTACGTGCTGTCGCAGGCTTTCTTCATCGTCACTGTCTAGGCCTGCCACGCTACCGCCGGGCATCAGAAGGCACTCATTCGGTGTCTATTTTCGTCCATAAAAAATAGAGCATAAAACTATAGAGTTCTTAAATGTTACACAAACTTCATGTAGAATAGTGTATTTCGGACAATACTGAAGTTTGTATACTATATTATAATAGGTACCATGAAGCAGTTAATCGAAACTTGGCTAGTATTTTAATTAGAATCGAGTTTGCCTCTTGTGGTTTTATCTGATCATTAACTTTATTCATTAGGCCACTTCTGCGACAATTAGGCTAGGCGCTGGGACGCCACTGTGGTGCCGCCAACGTTTATATAGTGACGTGCCTTCTATGAACTAGTACTTTGATTTTTAAAACATGTATCAACATAAGCATAGTAATAATACTAGCCCTCTATTATATACGTCCCACTGCTGGGCACGTGCCTCCTCTGCTGAATGAGAGGGGTTCGGTCTTAGTCCACCACTGCCTAATGCGGGTTGGCAGACTTCACATACCTTCGTAATATGCAGAACTTCTCAGGTATGCAGGTTTCCTCACGATGTTTCCTTCACCGTTAAAGCAAATGATAATTAATAATTAATACAACATAACAACATGGGTGTTGTGGGTTGGCAAGTCCCTCGTAGTTCCTGATACCCACGATACAGGTTTACCTAGTGTGGGGTCAGGACTATCTGTGTGACTGTTGGGTGTTTTTTATTTTATTTATTTATAGGCATAAGAGAAAAAAAATAATATGCTATAATAACACACGGCAGTCACATAGTTTTAACCCCACAGTAAGTTACGATTATCTTGTGACAAGGGTATCAGGGATTACGAAAGACTTTCGGTCTCATAAAATCTAGTTTTTTAAGGTATTGTGAAATTTATAGCAGTGATAGCTCAGCGGGGAGTGGTACGGAGTATCGAGACGAAAGTCGCAGGTTCAAAACCAGCATCAAGAGCTTACACCTCTGACTTTTCTCAGTTACGTGTATTCATTGTTAATTAATTTGCTTTAACGGTAAAGGATACAACCGTGAGGAAACCTGCATACCTGAGAAGTTCTCCATAAGAATTTCAAAGGTATGTGAAGTCTGACAACTCGCATTAGGCCAGCGTGGTGGATTAAGGCCTAACTCCCTTTTATTAAGTAGAGGAGGCCCGTGCCCAGCAATGAGATGTATCTATTACAGGGCTAGTAAAAAAAACTAAGTGAGCAATGTATCTACTAGCATATTAATTTAGTCTAATGTATAATGCCCAATATTTATTCTCAACAAAATTTAACGAGTGACATAACTATGATCTAATACCATTTAAAAAAAACAATCGCTTTGTCCTAAACCCCCCCAAGTGGAAGTTTAGGACATTGGCACGTGCTTACTTTACTATACTTACTTTAGCAAAATTAGTAGCAGCGTACCTAGGCTGAGCAACGGTGAGCTCTAGGATTCAATCCCACGTCAGGCCATTGCCTGACTCAAACAAATTGTCATTACAATTTGTTTGAGTTTTCAATCCGAAAAATCACACTCTCAGGATTGGATATTTTGCTCGGCATACTGATAGGCTCGCCCCCTATCTCAGCATGGGACGGAAAACTATGGGTGCATTAGTTGCAATTTTATCTCTTCGGGGGTGCAGTCAAGAGTTTGTTATTGACACAAACTTAACGAGAAAACGAATCAGTTCAGAATTTTACCGAACTCGTGATCGTTCATCGAGGCCCAACCCTATCCGTGTGTAATGAAAGTTTACCATACCTTTGTGGTAAAGTTTTCCTTTTTAATTACTTGTAATTTTCATAGTTGGGCTTTATGTACATTTTTATGAGGTTTTTATATCGTAAAAATGTTTTATGTGTATTATATGAGGTAGTTTATTGCGTTGTCGGCGTTTCGTTTGGTATAAGTCGAGTGCTGTAGTTTTTAAACGACTTCAAAAAAAAGGAAGAGGTTAGAATACGACAGAATAAACAGAATAGAATAGATAGAATTTGTTTCAACAAGGTGGTAGGTCCCTCGTTTGCGAGAGGCCGGCTGGGTTGGTACCACCGCTCTGTCTATTTCTGCCGCCAAGCAACAGTGTGTAAGCACTGTTATGTTCCGGTTTGAAGGACATTAAAGCCAGTGAAATTACTGGGCATTATGAGACCTAACACCTCATGTCTCGGGGTGACTAGCGCAGTCCAGTGTCATACAGTGCTTTGTTATTTAAAGTTCTGTGTGGCGTTGCTTCTGTTTATGAGCAGGCGTGGCGCTTACCATCAGGCGAGCGACCTGCTCGTCTCGTCATTCAAAGTAATAAAAAAAAAAAAAAAAATTGATATTTTTGACTTTTCAGTGTTTTTATTTTCAAGTCGGTTTCTAAGTTTTGTTAACCGTTATTTTTTAATTTGTTTTATGTGCATTTATTAGAATTGTCATAACTATAAATTTATAGTGTTGGGTTAATGGAGAGTAATGCAGAGTTTTGTTAGAAATACTATTAGTATTGTCAAAGACTTTAATGTATACTACTAGACAAGCTGTGCGGTACAAAGAAATTGCGCACTTAGTTACGGTCGATTGACCGCAACTCATTTAGTCACCCGCGAGAGAGCGACAGAAGCAGTTGTTGTTTGAATAGCTGCGAACGTTAAATTCGATAAACTAACACGAAATTGTTTATTGTGACCCATTGTCATTATTTACGTGCATATATTATTCATTAAAATTGAAGTTATTTTACGGAAGTAACTATATTATTTGTTGGTTTTGATCGAAAAATTCATTTATTGTGAATGAAAACTAATACCAAACAAAACGGCCGTCTCAATATTGCCATCTCACTTACTCTCAACTCCTCTCGCTCCCACGCCTTAGACTTCATTCCCGACTCGCCAGCCGCGTATGCAACACAATTTTACTTCTGAACAGCCCATCTATGGTATTAAAAACAGTAATGTATCTCGTATAAATGGTCTATATACTTACTCTATTCCATTATCAAAGAAAGGTGGCTGAAGTATACCAGCAGGAAAGACGGAAATCGAAATCGGATTTTTTAGAAACTGAATAACGAAACGAGCAAGCTTGCCTGATAGTAAGCACTACACCTGCCCACAAACAGAAGCAACATAACACAAAACCTTGAATTACACAGCTCAGTATGACATTGGACTGTGCTTTATAATAAAAAAAATACAAATATTTAGTATGAAAAAAACAGTTTTAACAATAAATAAGTAGTACCTACTGGTAGGGCCTATTTTAAAGTCTTTGAGTATTGTTAGCGTATTATATTTTTATTGGTGTATTTAGGGTGTCTGAGAAAGCAACGTTTACTATTCGGTCCTAGTTATCCTAATTGTCTTAGTTATAATTAGAGACCGGTCTCTAGAGAATCCTGACATGAGGTTGTGGTCTGTAAAGCAGTAACATTGTAAAAGTAACCAATAAACTATGAGTGATGACTGTCGATTGGTACTAATAAAATAATGCTCGTCTCACGTTACTTCTAACAGTATATAATATATTTTGATTTATTTGTGCACGTCATACTCGTACGTATGTGTATGTATATAAATATTTGTGTTAAAGCGAGACGTTCGCTTACCAGGAATACACGGTCATCGTGTCTATACAAACAGCTCACGCACATGTGGCCAGATGTGCATGAATGAACCGAAATATCTATAAGTTAGTTTATTTCTTCCTACCAGGAGCACAGTATGTAGGCACTGTGAGTGTTGTGTTCAGATTAGATTGATATTGGCTTTTACGGACAGCCGCCTGCCTGTCGTCAACCCCTCTGGGGAGAAAACATGTATGAGGCATATACCACTTGGGTAAAAGAAAACGGATAAACGGTAGACTCACGGTATAGACAGTTTTGTCTACGGCATAAGTAGGCTGGCTCGACCGGGTCGTTACCACTGTCTCACAGAAAACCGAAGTCAAGTTGTAGCTTTCTGCTGCATTTCGTACGTTGAGTGAGATATCCAGAGGCCCAAATCCCTCCCATTCACAATGCCTTAATTATCCCTTTCCTTTAAGGTCGGAAACGCGCCAATGAATTTTCTGGTATTGTGAGCGTACTTGGACGGTGGAGATCACTTATAATCAAGTGACCCACTTACTCGTTTGCCGGTCTATGCTATAAAACACATATTTTCGCACAGACGAAATGGGGGATTAACAGCACATGTAATAATAAACTCAAAACACGCGAAACACATTTATTTATAGAAGGCTTTAGTTCACTTGATATTTTTTAATCATATACAGCTCATACGGCTTTTAAAGAATTAATTTTCAGTTTATGTTTTAACTTGGTGATTCTTTTTGTATTTACCTTTTCTGCTGGTTTAGAATCCCGATTAACTCTTGGTTCAGGAATTATTCTCTTATTTCCGCATAGTAGGCCGTGACACGTTAGCTGGATTAATTCTAGAATCGTAAGAATGCTGACACCCAAGAACACGTTAAATACTCCCCCTAGTTGAGCTGAAAGTAAACATAGGCAATATACATACGCACTCACACTCGTTATCCCCGAAGGGGTAGGCAGAGATGTATCCAATACACCACATTTCGCTGAGATTATTGCCGACCCATGATGTAAATAAGGGCGAGCCTATCGTCATACCGGGCACAAATTCCAGACTGCGAGCTGATACAGAGCGTTTCGTAATAGAAAACCCAATATCACTTTACCCGACCCGTGGATCGAACCCAAGACCTCAGCGTTGGCCTCAATCGTAACGCGTACGCATTACAACTGCGCCACCGAGGCAGTCAAAGTCAAGTTTAATAGTTTACCCACCAAAAAGGTCCAGAGGTGTGAAGTACGACCAGCGCGACATTGTTTTTATATTCCTGCTCGGCACGAACGCTCGTACTATGGTCACTGTCGAAAAATTCAGCTCGTCACTGTAAGAAAACAATAATAACAATACATACGCACTAACGCCTGTAATCCCCGAAGAGGTAGGCAGAGGTGTGACGCCACCGAGGCAATCGTAAATATTATGTTCGAAACCAGACTTAAGAGCCACCTCTGACTATTATAAATTACGTATGTATGAATCATTAATTATCTCTTGCTTTAACGCTGTAGGAAACATCGTGAGGAAACCTCCATACCTGAGAAGTTCTCTATAAGAATGTCCATGGTATGTGAAGTCTGTCAACCCGCATTAGGCCATCGTGGTGGACTAAGGCCTAATCCCTCTCATTCAGCAGAGGTGGTCCGTGCCCAGCAGTGAGATGCTGAATACAGGGCTAGTATTATTATTATTATTACTGACTGCCTGACTGATATTAGACTACCTCGGTGGTGCAATTGTAATGCGGGTTACGATTGAGGTCTCGAGTTCGATTCCCGGGTCGGATAAAATTATATTGGGTTTTTCTATTACGAAATGCTCAGTATCAGCCCGGAGTCTGGAATTTGTGCCCGGTATGGCGATAGGCTCGCCCATAGGGGGCGTATAATAACAGCGTACAGTAACATCGTGGGACGGAGATACGCTCGGCGAAATGTGGGTGTACTGGTACCTCTACCTACCCCTTCGGGGAATACAGGCGTGAGTGCGTATGGGTTTTTCTATTATGAAATGCTTAATATCAGCCCGAAGTCTGGAACTGTGCCACGTATGGCGATAAGCTAACGTCCTATCACATCATGGGCCAGAATTAACCTTGGTGAACTGTGGATACACTAGTTGCATTTCTGTCTACGTCTTCGGGAATACAGGCGTGCGCTTTTGTTATGTGACTTACTAAAATGTATCATACGGTTGAACACCGGGCATCAGTTGGAAGCTGCTGGTGTGTACAATTTCATTATCCACATCACATGCTTGAGGGCAGTCGCATTCCTCAGTGCCTGATGATACTAAAAAAAAATAAAAACTAGTGATTTCTTAGGTTTACGCGAATATTACACATTGAAATAAAACTAGTTTATACGGATTTTAGCGCGTAAGACACTGTGAGCTCTTTCTGCGTAGATCGGACTAGTGTCAACTAACTTTGTAAATAAATAAAAAAAAAATGTATAATTTTAAAATGAAGATAGCCAATGTAACATTAACTTTTCGAGACGACCTACACCTCAATCTCTCCCGTGACCACGAAGGCTGAAAAGCTTTCGAAATCGGGAATAAAATAAAAATTAAACCGCGATAAAATCCGTAAAAATAAAAACTAATATTGATCAGGTAAGCATATATTCAGTGACGAAATGAGCAGTTCGCTCTCCTGGTGGTAATCGCCACGCCGGCCCATAAACAGAAGCAACATCACACAGAACTTTGAATTACAAAGCACTGTGTGGCATTGGACTGCGCTCTTGGCTCCGAGACATATGATGTTAAGTCTCGTAATGCCCAGTAATTTAAAGGCTTCAATATCCTTCAAACCGGAACACAACAGTGCTTACACACTGCTGCTTAGTGGTAGAAATAGACAAAGCGGTGGTACCAACCCAGACGGCCTCTCGCATACGAGGGACCTACCATCTGGTAAAAATCTTCTAAATGACAGGTGAAAACAAGACAACAGTAACAGTTGAACAGATTTGGATGAGATTTAGCGCACAGATAGACCTGGCTTAGGAAATAAGCTCCTTTTTTTCGGGATGAGAGAAGAGCATCGGCGAAGTCGACAGCAAAAGGTAGTTAAGTATACAAGCCATTTATTAAGGACTTTTATTTGATCCTTATTTTTATCAATTCATATTGTACTAGCTTTTAATCGCGGCTCCCCCCGCATGAATAGACTTTTCCGAAATAAAACGTAGCCTATAAGCGTCTCCAGGGTCCCGTCTATCTCTACATCAAAATCGGTTCAGTGGTTTAGGTGTAAAATCGTAACAATCAAATAGATAATTATTTTTTTTCATAAAAAGTATCCTACGTTACTTCTTATACCTCCAAGAATATGTGTACAAAGTTTCATGATGATCGGTTAAGTATTTTTCGCGTGAAAGCGTAACAAACAAACTTACATTCACATTTAGGAGTATAATATTAGTATGATTGCCAATTTCTACTCTCCGCTTCATATCAAGTTCTATAGGACGTTAGGATCTATTGATCAAATTTTCTGTGAGTCTTACCCATAGCATGTTTTGCACACAATAGACTCCGCGCTCCGCAGGTTTGAACTCCAAATGTTTTAGGATGTACTGCTCGTGCACAATTACAACGTTCTATAGTTCGCTCGATTTCACATTCGAGGAGACAGTAGTTTCTGCAAGGGTCAAAAATTAATACCTATATTTTTTTTAGAGCAACTTTTATCATTTTCTTCTGCCTTTGACTGGATGCATAAGTAATGTAAAATATCGCCAATTCAGCACTTTAAAAAGGAGTTTTGATAATGTTCTAGTTGAATTTTTGATTTTAAGAGTATTCATCACTGTTATAGTTGTGAAGTGTTATAAACAAACAATTGTAGTGCGACGGTGAGGAGTATGTAACTACACAAAAAAGTTACTTTTAATGTTTATAAAATGGTGATGAGATTAGGAAAGAATGACTTCTCAAAGTCTGCAACACTTAGCGCTGAATTGAGAACTTCCTCTTTTTTAAGACGATCAAAAAGAGGTTTCATTTTCAATAGTTTTATTACCTGTGATATAAAGGAAATAATTTCAACGGCTGATCAGCCGTCCGACAGTGCCGGAGCTTGTAATTCAAGCTTCTGGCAAATTCAGCGATCTGGAACCCCTGGGTGGTGTACCTGGACCACTGCTCAGAGCCAGGACTCAACGGTGTGCCGTTGACTGGAGTCTCGACGTACTGCTGACTACCTTGGAGGGCTATCTGAAGATGACAACTTGATATTTAACCTCGACCTTATATAAAAACCATTTTAGGCAAAATATTTTAATAGATGAGTGCAATTAAACCAACTTGACCACAATGGTTGACAGACGAGACTTTCGTCCTTGGCATTCGCCGATCGACCGGACCTAAAGAATACTGATAAATGACAATGTAGTTATTATTATTTGAATTGTAAAGGAACCACAAATTGTCTAAAGCTATTTTTTTATCTTGCCGCCCTATCTGAGCAAAGGCCTTCTCTAATTTTAATGAGGGGTTTAGACCGCGATACTCGCCGGGTTCGATGTTAGTAGATCGCCATTGCGTCGCTTATTAGTCAGCAGAGTGAACCTTTGGCTGATGATGTTGCTTGGGGGTCCGAAAACTATCGGTTGGACCAACTTATATCCTACGTATTGTTTGTTACAGACGTATTACATGAAACTTGTGTTATTACTTACCCATTTGTATGAAAGGTCCACATTATCGAGTTTTTGTGTTTGGTTAATCGCCAACATCAGACCAGACATGTGTCCGTAGGTAGTAGTAAACCATTGCAATTGGTCTTCGTCTTTGGTTTGGACTCCATACTCCATGATTTCTCTGGTGACGAGAAAATGTTACCAAGATAAACAACATATCCACAGAATGAAAGCTGAGACTAAAACAACAGATCTTCCCAGCCGGACAAGCAATTTCCCGTTTCACCTAGTTATCATTTTCAGAAAGTGACAACGATACGAAAGAAGGTAAAATTCTGTCGGTATAGGTCCATAACAAAATCAAATCTAATCGCCGTAAGACAAAAACAAATATTGACTCACTTTCCTATGTTCGCTATAAGGACCGAATAAAGAACTATTTAAAAAGTAGGAAATTCTTTGTTTACCATACTGGTATAGTAATTGTACTCTAGTCGCTTTCTGCAACACTTAGATATGAATGAGGAAGGTAAGATTCTCCGCTGTACGATACCTAACAATAATCAAGGACTAGTATAGTAAATAAGGCTAAAATTGGAGACAAGTCCGTCTTACCGACTCAACGATCTTCCATTAAAAACACAGCAGTAGCCGTCTCCAGTGAGCTCCATTTGAAATAGTAAAGAGCAGTTCATAATGGCACCGTGCCATCTACATCTGGAATAAAGTTACAATCAACAATCACGCAATAGTCCTGATCCATATTAAGATACAAGTCTGCCGTAGATGTCAGGAACTATGAAGGAGGTACCGTCCTGCAATATTTGTCTCGATACTTCAGTAGTGTATAGCTACCGCTGTCTTCCGGTTTAAGAACGTTCAAGCGAATGAAACTATGGATTATACTACTTAGTATCTTCGTGATTCGGGGTAACGTGTGCATTATTATGGCATGTACTTTGTAATTTAAAGTTCTAGGTATTGCTACTACGTCTAATAAGTAATCTAAGTCTCATAGTGCCCAGTCATTTCTCTAGCGACAATGTCCTTTAACTGAAACATAACAAAAGCTGCTTGGCGGCAGAAATAGACAAAGCAGGGATACCAACCCAGACGACCTTTCGCATATGAGTGACCTACCACCTAGTACCACCAACACTTGTTATGACATTTAGGCAAATAAAAAATCATTCATCACAACACTGATCCTCCATAATCAAGGCAAATCTGACCTGATCAACGTTTCCTCACACGTATTAATCAATTTCCTTCCAGCCGTGTCCACATCCAGATTATTATATTGCAACAGCTTCTCAATATTCTCCAGATCTCTTTGTAAGTACACTACGTCAAGAGAGAAGAATGCTGCCAGCTGCCGTATCACATCTTTAATGTAGCTGGCATTTAGTCCTTGAGGGAAATTCCTGCAATTTGACTTGGTTTCTTATTCCGATAAAACAGATTCAAACACTAAAAAGATCCAAATGAAAGTAAACAATTTTGAGTAGGTGGTACTTACTGTAGATAAATGGTTAATGATTAATACCACCAACTCAAATCTGTTTTATTTTTAGCTTATTAAGGTTTGCCATTTTGCAACGCAATCTTAAAAAGAAAATGTTATACTTATTTACATACTTAAATCTTGAAGTGTAACTTTGAACTCTAAGAAAAATTGCAAATTAAGATTGTATCGTGTATAAATACGAACGTAAAACGAAATTAGGTACTCGAAGGAGACATACGCTCAGTATATTTTATAAAATTCAACACGTTGGGAATATCAAACTGGAAGATTAAAATCCAACCTTACAAAATCTTGAACATTCATATTGATGGCTTGATTGTATCTTTAATAGTAAAAATTTAAATAAAATGTTTTACGTAATTAACTTTTCTATCCAAAGCTAAAAATTATTTCAGTAGTAGCTAACAAATGATATAAGAATACATCTAGTAGTACAACTAGTCTGGACCTGATGTCCAAATATAATGACGATAAATGAATATAAATAAATGTTATGAATTGAAATGAATAAAATCGACGGTCGGCAGAATTATGCCCGCCTGCTGGATGTACACTGGATGATCCCAGAATGCGACTTGCCTGAACGAGCCACTATGGTAGATTTTTCACCATGTGTACGGTGGTTGCTATCAAGTCTGGTACAACATTATCTGGTACCCTCTCAGCATGTTAAATAAATATTTACAAAATGAATCATCCAAGAAAGATTTCAAGAAGCGAAGAAGATTTATAAAAGATAACATAGATAGATTTATTTGAAGAAGCAGGTTTACAGTGTTGAGTTTCAGTTTCAGTTTTTAAATTGACTGTCTTTGCATCTACTGCAACAATTTACGACAATATTCTTATTAAAATTGATCTTACACATCCCCAATAAACTGGTCGATCTTGTTGTCATGAAAGATGATTTCCGGGCACACGAGCACCGATGGAAAGGGCATAGTTGTGTAGATCGTCTCCTGCCTCACCATAAAGGTGGGGTTATCCATATATCTCTTAACAGTCACCAATACTACGGTAACTGAGCATCCAAATAGAATTGAAATTGCTAGTGCCCACCACCATCTGGAAATAATCGAATTATCAAAGGAATAGAATCCAAGTAGAAGCAAGTTTTAAGTCTAAGAAGTCAGACGAGTTGATGGCAACCCTGATGTTGAGTGATCATGGATGTCAGCAAAGCCCGAGGCAAAGCCAAGTCGCTGCTCAGAAGTTTTTGTTGTTTTTGGTGTCAATTATTATAGTCTAAAGAAAATTATGACAAAAGTATTCCAAAGCCTCATTTGGTAATATAAAAAATTGTATTGTAGTTCAGTTTCATCTCTCTCTCTCAGACATAAGTAAAATATTAAGTCTTATAATGTCTATTCATGCAACTGATTTTGATGATCTTCAAACCAAAATACAATAGTGTTCAGACACTGCTGCTTGCCGACTGCTTTCCAATTTCCATTTTGGAAGTAGTCTTTGGTAAAACCAGTGTACCCAGTTACATATTATGCTGGTATACAGATAGTGTCTGCATTTAGTTTAGTGCATTTTACCTTTATACCTAGTTTAATTTGAATTCACTAAATTCTATCAGCTTTAGAATCAAAGCACTACTACTTTTCAATTAGTGATGAAACATTGGTCGTAATGCTCAATGTCCGTTTGATACATAGTTGTTAAAACGTTATAAACTGCGTGAAATGTTTTTTTGTTAACGCTGAGCTCACATTTTCCACACATGACGGATTTCTGAACTCAATCATCAATCATATTTTAATCCTGTTAACACATAATTTCACGAAATGTTGAAATAAATCTTTTTATATGTTTATTTTATGACGAATATTACTCACTTTAGTTAATGTTCAGGGGCGGTGGTGATCACGTACCTTTAGGCTTTTACTAGGCTAAAATATTGAGCTTTTGCTCTAAATCACTCGGTTACTTCCTTAGAGTTTAGGATACATAGTACCAGATATCTTAATGGTCATTTATTTTGGCAACGTGGCAACGCATCCCTGATTTTTGTGGATGCTAATGGGCGATGGAGATCACTTAACATCAAGTGACTCACTTGCTCATTTGATGTTATAAAATACTGACGGTAGGATACCTACATTTTTGTACCTCACTGGATAGCGACCACCGTAAAAAACCCACCATAGCGGCTCGTTTAAGCGAGTCGCGTTGGGGGGTCAGCCAATGTCCAATAAATTCAGTTGCCATTAATTCTGCAGAACGTCGATGGACGCCGGCAGTTTATAATATATTTGGAATGACATATGATTATCGTTACCATCAGGTCCAGGTTGCGAAGCAAATATATATCAATATAATATTATTGATGTGGTACCTATAACTTTTTTCTGCAAGTCGAATAGCTCCATGAAACTGCGCTTGTCTCAATAAATTGATGAATTTCATGTTTGTAAACTACCTTCACTTCCTCTGATAAGGAACCCGCAGTTCAGTTCTAAGAACTACTGAACCAAGTACTCCTGTATTATTCAGAACGTAGGATACAAAGCCAATTTTGAGTATTGTCAGATACAGGCCTCTAAATCAGCAACCAAGTGGCGGCATGTTTAATTTGACGTGCAGTACGTACACGAAATCAATCATCCTGATAATTGTTACTGATTGTATCTGCTTCTGTTTTATTGTTAATAATTTTTATGTTTTCGTGATTTATGAAACCAACTATTAGTCACAAGCTTTTGATTGCGGCTTCGCTCGTGTGGAAACCTTCCATATAAAAGAATGTTAAAATGATCCCACAGGAACGTACTACTTCCTTGACTGCCTCGGTGGTGCAGTGGTAATGCGTACGTGTTACGATTGAGGCCGATGCTGAGGTCTCGGGTTCGATTCCCGGGTCGGGTAAAGCGGTATTGGGTTTTTCTATTACGAAATGCTCAGTATCAGCCCGGAGTCTGGAATTTGTGCCCGGTATGGCGATAGGCTCGCCCCCTATCACATCGTGGGACGGAGATACGCTCGGCGAAATGTGAGTGTACTGGTTACACCTCTGCCTACCCCTTCGGGGATTACAGGCGTGAGTGCGTATGTATGTAGGAACGTTTTATCGGGATGCACATTACCTATGCATCCTATGTTAGTATAAGTAATTATAGAATCATTGACTTTTAAATTTAAAGTGCGGGCGCTATTGGCTGATAGTGCAGCTGAATCACGACAATAGTAGTTTCATACTATATGTATATATTAAAATATGTATGTAAGTACTGGTGTATATAATATAATACATTTATATGTATTTATGTAAGTAATGTTGTATCACAGTCTTCTATATATGTAGATTTATGTGTTAGTATTTTGTCTACTTATTTTTTCTTGTTAGTTTATTCTATTCGACGATTTATATACACCCACATTATCTCGTCTCTGCATCACCCACAGGTAGACTGGTAGAGAATGCCTTTAGCATTATGCCCGCCTTTTTACATGTTATGTATATAAATTTTAAATAAATAAAATAAAGTAATCAGCGTTGTAACAGCGTTGATTGTTTCAAAATGGTAGAGCCATGCTGAGCCGTAGACACGTTTGTCTACAGCATAAATAGACCGGCACACCCGGGTTATTACTACAGTCTAACAGAAAAAGTGACGAAGTGGCATCTTGCTGCTTGCTGCTGTGTTTAATACAGTAAGAGAAATTGCCGGATGCGTCTATCACATCATGAGATCGACCCTAGGGCGATCCTACCGCTATGCCGGCCACAAATTACAATCCCGGGCAACATGTGTGATTTTTAAATAAAAACTCAAATACAAATGTTGAATGCCCGACCTGGGATTTGAACCCAGGACCTCACGATTTCTCAGCCTATGTAGTCTGGTAATAGATTAATGAGGCGATAGTTCTATTTTATTTTGCTTTAATATTGAAGTACTTTTACAGACAATTGAATTTCTATGGGTCCGCCTGATAGAGAGTGTGAACATTTGAAAATAAACTGTAGATGCAACACTTTAAACTGTCAGGCTATTTGGGATTAATGCAGTAGCGCATACAAAAGAGGGGTGGTGTACATTTGGTGCGTTAAAAAATCTTATTGTATTTATAATTATTGAAAGGAAACTATTTAAAAATCCTACTTAGTAATACTATCTTACATACGCACTCACGCCTGTAATCCCCGAAGGGGTAGGCAGAGGTGTAGCCAGTACACCCACATTTCGCCGAGCGTATCTCCGTCCCTTATGTGATAGGGGGCGAGCCTATCGCCATACCGGGCACAAATTCCAGACTCCGGGCTAATACTGAGCATTTCGTAATAGAAAAACCCAATACCACTTTACCCCACCTGGGGATCGAACCCGAGACCTCAGCGTTGGCCTCAATCGTAACGCGTACACATTACAACTGAGCCACCGAGGCAGTCTTCTTACTACTTACTATCTTACTACTATTATAAATGTGAAAGTTTCCATATTTGTGATTTACTTTGTTAGTCAATCACTCCTTATCGGGTGAAACGATCTGCATGAAATTTGGCATACAGACTGAACTGGATCTGGACAAAATCAACCTATAGGAGATTACATAAGAAGGGGTTAAAAAAAGATCCGCGTCGAATTGTGAACCTCCTCTTCGTCATCGGTTAAAAATTAACTACAATTTGCTTTTATTTATAGGCAGGCGTGGCGCTTACCATCAGGCGAGCGACCGGCTCTCGTCACACAAGCTAATAAAAAAACACTGTGAGGTAAGAGCTGATAATTATTTTCTAGACTGATTATAATTATTACCATGACAGTCTTATTAATTACATTGTTACAGCCACTGAAGTAGGAAATAAAACATTCTATTAATTGCAAAGATAATTAAACCGTATAATATTGAATAAATAAATAAATAAATAAATAAATAAATAAATAAATAAATAAATAAATAAATAAATAAATAAATAAATAAATAAATAAATAAATAAATAAATAAATAAATAAATAAATAAATAAATAAATAAATAAATAAATAAATAAATAAATAAATAAATAAATAAATAAATAAATAAATAAATAAATAAATAAATAAATAAATAAATAAATAAATAAATAAATAAATAAATAAATAAATAAATAAATAAATAAATAAATAAATAAATAAATAAATAAATAAATAAATAAATAAATAAATAAATAAATAAATAAATAAATAAATAAATAAATAAATAAATAAATAAATAAATAAATAAATAAATAAATAAATAAATAAATAAATAAATAAATAAATAAATAAATAAATAAATAAATAAATAAATAAATAAATAAATAAATAAATAAATAAATAAATAAATAAATAAATAAATAAATAAATAAATAAATAAATAAATAAATAAATAAATAAATAAATAAATAAATAAATAAATAAATAAATAAATAAATAAATAAATAAATAAATAAATAAATAAATAAATAAATAAATAAATAAATAAATAAATAAATAAATAAATAAATAAATAAATAAATAAATAAATAAATAAATAAATAAATAAATAAATAAATAAATAAATAAATAAATAAATAAATAAATAAATAAATAAATAAATAAATAAATAAATAAATAAATAAATAAATAAATAAATAAATAAATAAATAAATAAATAAATAAATAAATAAATAAATAAATAAATAAATAAATAAATAAATAAATAAATAAATAAATAAATAAATAAATAAATAAATAAATAAATAAATAAATAAATAAATAAATAAATAAATAAATAAATAAATAAATAAATAAATAAATAAATAAATAAATAAATAAATAAATAAATAGACTTATTGAATATCTTAAGTTTAACTGTACTCAAGTAAACACTACTATCCATCTGTTTTGATTAAAGTAGATTTCTTTATTCATTGGAAGCATACTAATATTATAAATGTGAATGTAAGTTTGTTTGTTACGCTTTCACGCGAAATCTACTTAACCGATCATCATGAAACTTTGTACACATATTCTTGGAGGTATAAGAAGTAACATAGGATACTTTTTATGAAAAACATATATCTATTTGTTTGTTACACTTTCACGCCTAAATCACTGAACCGATTTTGGTGAATTTTGATGTAGAGATAGATGGGGCCCTGGAGACGGTTATAGGCTACGTTTTATTTCGGCAAAGACTATTCACGCGGGCGGAGCCGCGAGCAAAAGCTAGTATATAATATAACATCCGAATAACAAAATAATATCTTCTTTAAATTTTACAGTACTATAAAACTTCATCAAAGTAGGTATGTAAAAATGTTGGTAACCACTGTGGGTCGTAACAGTAGCTCACATCAACGACGAGTAAAGTATAGTAGAATATTCTATCAGGGAATGTGCTGGACGCTTTTAGTACCAAATGTATGGATATTTAAATAAAATATATACTGCAGGAATATGTCCTAGTAGGCACAGTAATATATGTTAATATATTTTTTTGGTACAAAATAGCCATTTATTATACGCTGGTCTCCTTGACTGATCAGATCGGTTAGGCCTAGGTCACCACCCTGATCTAGTCAGGGTTGATAGACTTCACATTTTCACAGAGCCATTTTGTTTTTATATCATAGGTCGATAAACGAGCAAGTGGGTCACCTGATGGTAAGTGATCTCCACCACCCATTTACGTACACAATACTAAAATAATCACTGGCGCGTTGCCAACCTGAAAGGAGAGGGATAATTAAGGAATTGGGAAGGGGAGGTGGATTTAGACCTCCGGATATCTCACTCACCGTACGAAACACAGCAGCAAGCTGTTACTTTACGTCGGTTTTCTGTGACACAGTAGTAACGACCCAGTCGAGCCGGCCCGTTCATGATATAGACAAAATTGCCTACAGTGTGGCTTTACCACTCAGAAAATCTTGATTAAATTGCCTTTCAAACGAAAAAACCACGTTCAAATCTATCCATCCATTTAGGCGCTACGGTGCCACCAACTTATATACTCACACACCCACAGAAAGACCAAGGAGTCAATTTTATAACACCCTTATTTTTTGTTGGGGGTAAAAATAGTCAGTTTTTTTATCCTAGGTCGGCAAAGTGACTACGCTACAGATGATCTTAAGTGCAGCGCAATCCAAGAATACTGTCGAACAACGACAGACGATGTGTCTATCGTAGGTCGGCAAAATTATGCCGGCCTGCCTAATTGCTTCTTCACAGTTCATTTAAAGGACCCATTATAGGAAGATTATAGGCTGAGATCACCCGCGATCTCTGTCTCAAAAGTGCGTTCTACTCATTAAATTATTTACTTATAGAATAATATATTATTTTAACAAAGTCATCCAAAATAAAATATACAGTTTTTACCTCAGACATTTTATGATACAAATATAATAACAGTAAGTTTAGAAAGAGCCGAGGAGAAGCACTTGTTTTCGTATCCTTTACGTGGAATACATGTCTATACGGAATCTGAGTCCCTCGTGTCAAAGCTAAGTAGACAAATTGCTCACAAGGAGTGCCCGAGGGATGTCGTGGATTTGATATATTTTTTCCACGTGGTATTGTGTCTCATTCAGTTTGATGTATTAAGTCTGTATTGTAACAGGCAGTTCAGGTTTCAATCGGAGTTTGATGTTTCTCGGGGATTTGAGAGTTGTTTTTTTGAAGAGTTTCGGAGGTTCTTTAGTGAGGATGTAAATCTATGTTCTTTTGAAATCAGATAGTTTAGCATTATATTTATTTATTTCATTTTGATTTATTTTCTAGAATTCATAATTTGGTATTGCCACCCTTAGATCGCACACTAGATGGAAGGTCTTTTGTATGCGATAGTCCGTCTGGGTAAATACCATTGGTTTGTCTAGATTTGACTAAATTTGCGATCTTATTATGCTCACTATTTTAATGACAACATTCGCTGTTGGTAGAGCCTTGACAAGTTTTTCTGCATTATGAATAGCCCGTCATGACCGGGTTATCACCATGATATAAAACCGACGTAAAGTAACTTTTTGTTAGGTTTCGTACGGTGAGTAAGATATGCTGACTCACAAATTTCTCTTCCCCTTCTCTATCATTTAATTATCCCTTTATTTTAAAGTCAAAAAATGCCTATGATTCTTCTGATATTGTGGATTGATGGGCAGTGGAGATCACTCACCATCATGTATCACTTGCTCCATCCCATAGTCAAAAAAAATAACAGAAGTCCCACAACTTGACTCAGGAATTAAATCCCAGAATGTAATAGAGATTGAGTTAGGACCATGAAATCTGCCATAACGATAAAAAGTTGAACGATAGCTGATCTTAAAACTCTAAAACATTTGATTTAGTAAAGTGTAAAATATTACCTAATAATTTCTAAAACACCACTAAACGGTTTACGATACCGATAGTATCCGAAAGACCTCGCACACCAGAGCCTACAATTATTACTGTGTCAGGGTTTATCAAGAGTTATGGGGCATGGCGCGAGGGAAATAACTATGTTGAATACGTGTACCGTAGTCGTATAAATATTACATTCGATACTTTCAGAAGACACATAACCCCCTTTTAACAACTTTATCAAAACGTATGCCTTGGTAAATGTTTCGGTAGGCCGTTTGGTAATGTGAATCGATTTGGAACTTCTTATCGATTGTATGGGAATTTCTTAATGTTGTTCGAGAATTAAACTATCGTAATATTTTCTGATTTTGAGGCTGTGCTCTATGTCGTAGGTAAATCTTCTAAGCAAAATTAGGTCAAAATTGTAATTGTAACTTTGAAAATCAATAATTGAGACCAAAACCCCAGAGGTTCTGAGATCCGTTCTAGTTTAGTGTAACATCTTCCGAAATAGTGATTGACAAAAATTGTGGAATCTCAACATTATAATAATAGGAATATATTAACAAATTTAAGGTATACATCTCGTATAAATATTTATCATACTTTAAAGGTGTCAATCAAATCAAGTATGTCGCTTAATGTGATTTCGTAACATTTTGAGGAAACCACAAAAGGACGTCATTCAAAAATACCTACTGTAACAAGGGTTGAATTTTGCGGACAACCCAAAAAGCACTGGCTTGACGTATTCATGAGAGCCAATGGTCATACTGCAGAAGATGCTGAAGATCAGGCAAAGTGGAGACGTCTTAGTAGAAAGGCGGACCCTAGCACTGAGCCGGGATATCGCCAGGTAGAAACAAGGAGAATAAATGTTTTCATGTTATTTAAACTCTTGTTTCCTATCCAAATGTCACAACATTCTTTTTATTCATATGAATAAAGTAATACCAGATGTTTCAGATAAATAAGAGCTTTTACTCCCTTAATGATATGTCATATCTCTCACGAGACCAAGAGTAGCATTTCCCGTTCTCTTCCGTGCATTCGTTTATCAATATTACGAATTTTCTATTTTATTTTGTATTTTTCTAAGTTAATTTCGTGGCAGAGAGCAGATGGTTGGGTCGGGCAGTAACTGTGATTCAACTGGGAGTTTGATACACCTATTTATTTATGGGGACGTCTGCGAGATCAGACGGGTGTAAGTTGAACCATTTCACCCTAAAGATGTGGTCAAAGCTACTATCTTGAATTTGAGAGGCTTTTGACTATTAAATGCCTATGCATTTATTGAGTGAAGGAAACATCGCGAGGAAACCTGCATACCTGAGATGTTCTCCATAAGAATGTCGAAGGTCACATACCTTTACCTCTAACCTCTCAACCAAGATTAGGCCACAACATTTTGGTGGACTTAGGTTTCTTTCAATGTTAAAGCAAGCGAAAATTAACAATTAATACACACGTAACTAAGAACAGTCAAGAGACGCACACTCTTCTGGTTTCAAACCAGTAACTTTCGTCTCGGCAGCTACACCTACATCTATCGCTTGAGAAAAAAGAAAGTCAAATCTAAAATTTAGAATAATAACGCTCGTCGCTTACAACTTAATGCTCAAGCAGACCAAGCCTCACTACTTGTTAGGAACGTGGTATCAGACTTATTAGTACATAAAACCAATGGTGTTGTAATTATTTTGCTGTAATTATCTTTATTAGTGTCAAAATGATTTATTTATAAAACGGATTTATACTACGACTGCCTCGGTTGCGCGGTTGCGTACGCGTTACGATTAAGCTAACGCTAAGGTCACGGGTTCGATCCCCGGATCGGGTAAAGTGGTATTGAGTTTTTCAATTACGAAAATGCTCAGTATCATCCCGGAGTCTGGAATTTGTGCCCGGTATGGCTATGGGTTCGCCCCCTGTCACATCGTGGGACGGTGATACGCTCGGCGAAATGTGGGTGTACTAGTTACACCTGTAACCACCTACGCCTTCGGGGAATACAGGCGTGAGTGAGTGCGTAGTGCGGATCTATACTACGGGTGACACGCGATTTTATTCGCGTGTAATTTTGTGCCTGAAGTTATCCTCACTTATGATCCACTTATTGTGCAGTTGAACCAGTCACAACTCACAATCTACTAGTATAAACGATGTTAAGCGTCTTTAAAAACTCTTTTTTTATTAGCTTTAAATGACGAGACGAGCAGTTCGCTCGTCTGATGGTAAGTGTCACGCCTGCCCATAAACAGAATCAACACAAACCAGAACATCGAATTATGAAGTACTGCATGACACAACTGCGCTCGTCACCCAGAGACATAAGTTGTTAAGTCCTTAATGCCCAGTAATTTCACTGGCGTCAATGTCCTTTAAACAGAAACACAATTTTTTTTGCTTGGCGGCAGAAATAGACAAGGCGGTGGTACCTAACCTGACGGCCTCGCGCATATGAGAGACCTACCATCTAGTTTACCACCGCATTTTTAACAGATCACAATAGATGGTGTACGGCAACGTTTATACGGGAATGATGCGCCCCGTCCACTTGCGCAACACTGTACCTTTAGACGCTTCCACTTCACCCATATCTTCCTTTAATACATTAAGCCAGCGCTTTTTGGGATGTTTTATTAGTGTTAGTGACGAGACGAGATAGAAGTGATAGCTCAGCGGGGAGTGGTATGGACTGTTGAGACGAAATTCGCCGGTTCGAAACCAGCCCTAAGTGCGTACACCTCTGACTTTTCTAAGTTATGTGTGTATTAATTGTTAATTATCACTTGCTTTAACGGTGAAGGAAACATCGTGAGAAAACCTGCATACCTGAGAAGTTTTTCATAAGAATTTCGAAGGTATGTGAAGTCTGCCAAGCCGCATTAGGCCAGCGTGCGTAACCCTCTCATTCAGTAGAGGAGGCCCGTGCCCAGCAGTGGGACGTGTATAATACAGGGCTAGTATTGTTAGTGACCAGACGAGCAGGTCGCTCGTTGGTAAGCGTTCATGTCAGCCTTTAAAAACAGACACATCATACAGAACTTTGATTTACAAAGTACTGCGATCATCACTCAGAGACATACTCGTAAGATCTTAATTCGCATAATTTAAATGTCTTCAATGTGAGTCAAATCGGAACACAACAAGTATATAGCTGTTTGGCGGCAAAAATAAACAAAGCAGTGGTACCCAGACGGTCTCTGGCCTACGAGAGACCTACCTCTAGTAAACGTACTTCGCATTTTAATTTAACTCCTTTGTAAAACGGATTATAATTTCCTTGTGTAGGATCGTCTCATGTGGTCTGGGGACTTAATATTTTACTTAATTATGTTGTCATTTTTATGACCATCTTTCAAAAAGGAGGAGGTTCTCAATTCGGCGAGTGAATTTTTTTTCTATCCGCCAATTGATGACCGATTTTGTTGATAAAAAATTCATTGGATATATTTTAGCAATTTCATTTGACCGGCAGCTGCACGGGCACCGACTACAAAGATACCTATAGAAACTCTTATTTTTGACTTTACAGTGTTATTTTTCTAAGTCGGTTTTTAAGTTTTGTTAAAACTTATTTTTACATGTAAAAATACATAATATTTTTCAACTCAGAGTTGCCATTAGTAAACGGTTGATAATATTATACACAATATTGCGTTTCTTTGAATTGCTTATTGGTCAACAAGGAACAGCTGCATATGCTGTCCATGGAGCCCCAGCGTTGCGTCATCTATAAGATCAATGTTTGTGTTTTTAACCCACTTTGTTGTTTGAACAATTTACATGAAACCATCTGAACCCTTCAACAATGGCAAGTATTCAACAATAGAACAATTGCCAATGGTAGTAAAATAAACAAAAAGTTTGGCAACATTTGAAATGTTCGTGAGACTTGTGCGGTACAGTATATACCTACTGCTTATAATTTTGCTTTAACTCTTTTGTGATTGTCGAATATTTATCTAACAATTTTATATTCAAATGGAATTGGTAGGTATTTTTGAGGTCTGTTGGGAAGCGATAGTGTTTTGTGTTTTTAAACAACTTTAAAAATACTGTTCATAATTGGACGCATATTTTTTTGTGAGTTTTTAATGGTACATTGATTTCACCGCCGCGTGTAGACCGTTTTTGATGTTCAATAAGAGTTATCTGCGAGTTGGTCCTATATACATTTAGTTTATTTCAAACGACGCGACGAAGTACAAAGTAAAATACTGAAAGTCCTTAACGAATAGCACACACATCACAGTTCCGCTATTGTCTTGGAATTGTAGTACACTGGACATTGGAAATAAAAAAAGTGTATATAAAGACCAGGTTTTAGGTACCTACGCTACCGAGATTGAGACAGCGAGACAGCCTTTTCCGGGTTAAAATTAAATCATAAATACACCCAACAGTCACACACATAGTCCCTGACCCCACACTAGGTTAACCTGTATCGTGGTTATCAGGAGCTACGAGGGACCTGCGGTCCACAACACCCAGACCCGAAACAAATATTTGTGGATCACATTTGTCACGGTGTGGGAATAACCCACGGCCTCTCGCTTCGCAGCCAGCTACTAGCCCACTGCGACACGGAAGCTGTCAAAAAGTAGTCTATAACCGTCTCCAGGGTCCCATCTATCTCTGTACCAAAATTCATCAAAATCGGTTCTGCAATTTAGGCGTGAAGGTTTAACAAACAAACTCACTTTCGCATTTGTAATATTAAGTTAGAATATTAACAAAAAACAAAGTCTTGACTAACTTATCACCCATCCCAAACCAGTTGAAATATGAATATTGGTACAAGCGTGGCTCTACCATTTAAATATTTGCGGATAACAAACATTTATTTTGTGTTGGTGTGGGATTGAGCCCAGTGCCTTGCCAATCACAGCTCCTCGCTTACTACGCTACGGTGATTGCGAGATGTGTAATAGTATAAACATTTCACAATAGCATGCCGTTAAATCGGTAGTATTCAAAAAATTTAGAATTCGATGCTGATAAGAATTATTTATACTACCTAAAAGGGGCAAAAATTTTGGAGCTCTAGGCAAAAGCTATTGAAGATATTTGACAAATATAAAAAATAAACGCGCCGAATTGGGAACCTCCTCCTTTTTTGAAGTCGGTTAAAAAGGCAATGAAAACGTGTGACACGCTGCGACTGAAGTCCAGCCCTTTTGACACGCGGCTCCGGGTATTTGCGGACGGCTTAAAACGGGGCCATTAGAATCGCGTTGTAGTGCGTTTCGAAAAGAAAACTTTCGACTAAAAACCTTTCATGGCTGAAAAAAAGCTGGTTCAGGTGGTAAGAAATTGAAAGTACCTTGTAATGTGTAACAACTATAACATTGGATATATTAGTGTGGTAGAGCCACGCTGTAGACACTTTTGTCTACAGCATGAATGGGCCGGCTCGCCCGGGTCATTACCACTGTCTCACAGAAAACCGACGTAAAGTCGCAGCTCGCTGCTGCGTTTCGTACGGTGAGTGAGATATCCGGAGGCCCAAATCCCTCTCCCCTTCCCAATCCCTTTCCTTTAAGGTCGGCAGCGCGTCCATAATTGTTTTGGTATTATGGGCGTACATGGGCGGCGGAGATCACTTACCATCAGATGACCCACTTGCTCGTTTGCCGGCCTATGACATAAAAAAGTTTTTTTTTATTGGTAGTCCCTGTAAGTATTTACTTTAATAAGGATCCATTTTGTACTATGCTTGTATACCGTTGGAGTTTGGATGTTTGTGAGTTTGACTGATTACGCTGCAATGCCTAATACACAGATATACCATGATGATTACGGCATCGGTTAATTTTTATTTTGAAAAAAGATATTCACATGTGTGGAGCCGCGATCAAAGTCTTGATTTTAATAGATCTATACTATAACACGATTTATTAGAATACGCAACATTTATCGATGGTCGATATTGTACTTTGGCTGCACTTTACATAAAGGTGTAGTATAGACATTCTGGACTAAGGTTGACCCCCTCATTCAGTAGAGGAGGTCCGTGCCCAGCAGTGGGACATGTGTAATACAGGGCTAGTAAAAAATAGTAATTCTACCATGCCATAAAAAAAATGCAGTGCTTAGCATTAGCTAAATAAATAATATCCCTCTTTTTCTAAGGCCCATCACAAAAGGCGCTCGCGCGGCGGACGTGTGACTGATGTGGCGACCGCGCGTAACTCCCCCCCCCCCCCTCCGCACCGCACCGCACCGCGCCGCGCCGCCCGCCGCAGAGTCCCGTTCATAATTTATACCTACCCGCATCTACCCAGTGTAACCGCACGTGTTTCCTGCTACGCTATGCGTGGACAGGTCCGTTGTCAACGTACAGATGACTCACATGGAACGTGGCGATTTTCGACTAGTAGTAGATTTAATTGGAGTAAATTGTCATAGATTTAGGGATTGGGTAAAATCAAACGTTTATAAAATGAGTTAAGAGTCCATATCTGAATATATTTTATGAGACTCTTTGGACCATCACGTCAAGCATCAGAATATGAGTCGACAAAGATCCAATTAAACATGAGGTCTCAATAAAATATATTTGATACATCTTTCATCTACATGCCGTAGGAGGTTACAGTAGTTGGGTATAAATCCGGTCACCCGAATTACAGAGGGGATTGGAATCCCCTTCGTAATTCTCGAATTATGACTATCCTTTAAAGATTGGAAACGCGTCCATGATTCTTCTTGTATTGTGATCACTGGTTTGTCGCCCTTTGCAATATGAAAAATATAAATAGAGATGTGTCGGATTTGAAGGCCAATTCTCGTAATTTTAAACGTTCAAAATATCATTCCGATCTATTCTCAGCGACGCGAAAGTTGCAAATGATATTCTCTTAAACCAACAACGTCAAATGCACCTAGTATTAGAAGTAGCATTATACCGTTTCGGCTTCAGTCAACTTTTATTCTACATTCAATCTCATTACGAATTATGTTCACATTTGACGTTGATTATTGGTATAAGAGAATGCCATTTGCAACTTTCTTGACGCTGAGACTAGATCGGAATGATATTTCGAACATTTAAAATTACGAGAATTGGCCTTCTGTACCGTTTCATGTGAACAGACCTAAATGTAACGGACAGTAATGGAGGTACACTCGCCGTCATGAAAAGTGTAGATCCGTCGATTTATTTTTATAACCACTTTCGCGCGGGACGAGGGACGGATTCCGGTACCTAAACGGTTCGAAGGTCGAAATATGTGATAAGAGGCTGAATTACGGTGTAGCTTGTAAACTTACATGGCAACATCCTCAACTGCCCATCTTATTTGGTTGGTTATTCATTGAACACTTTCTAGACATGTTGAATATTTATAGAGCGGGTTGAAATGATAATTTTTGTGATGTGATATGGAGGATCTGATCGAAGATTACATATACAAAGTAGAGCCAGGCTGTTGTAAATTTTGTCTACAATATAAATTAGCCGGCTCGACCGGGTTGTTACCACTGTTTAAAAAAAAAACAACGTGATGTAGCTTGATGTTATGTTTCGTCAGGTGAGAGAGATAGGTATCCAGAGGCTCAAATCCCCAATCCCTTTAAGATCGGTAACACGTCTATCTGTGTGATCTGTGTACTATACTCTTAGCTCAGTCGTGCAAGAAATTCTTGTCTTCTTCCATCTGCCCTTATCCCACTCGCAGTGGGTTCGGCGCAACATGTTTTATATCACATATTATAGATTTGTCTTGTAGTTTTTGGGAGAAAATTCTTGTGTGAATGTTCAAAATGTAATGTTACAAAATATTGGCTTTAAATGTTCGAGGAGCATCTTTTTTATATCATTGCCTTTTTTATAAGAGAGGTTATGAAACGAGCAAGTGGGTCACCTGATGGTAAGTCACATCCACCGGTCATAAACGCCCCACAATACTAGAAGAATCATAAAAGAATCAAGAAATATAAATGGGTTAATTGGGCTCCAAATATCTAACTCACCTTACGAGACGCAAAATCAAGCTGTTACTTTACTTCGGTTTTCTCTGGCATCGATAACAACCCAGTCGAACCGGCCCATTCATAACCCAGTCAAGCCAACCCATTCATACAGTATACAAATTTTTCTACAGCGTGACTTTTTTTTATTGCATAGGCCGACAAACGAGCAAGTGGGTCACCTGATGGTAAGTGATCACCACCGCACATGTACGCCCACAATACCAAAAGTCATGGGCGCGTTGCCGACCTTAAAGAAAAGGGATATAAGGGGATTGGAAGGCGAGGGGATCTCTACCATTTTTAAAGTTTTTCTTAGTATAGTAAATTGTTTGATGAACGGTAATATATTTATCAACTAATTATTCCAAAAAATAAGCCACAGATAGAATCAAGTACAAGTGAAATAAAACGTTGCGCTAATCTCCTTATCGGTAGGGGTTTCCGCTGAAGCGCCGGCGCCCAATAATTTAGTTAAGTCTTTATTTACTTCCTAGTAAATATAATATGGTTAAGTCACAATAATTAAATAGTTAATTTTTTAAAAGAAATAATATGCATTAAAAACCTGTTTGTTACATTGTTGGAATAAAAAATATTGGGGTTTTACATACGCACTCACGCCTGTACTCCCCGAAGGAATAGGCAGAGATGTGACCAGATAACCCACATTTCGCCGTGCTTACATTTCCAAACTTAGGGTTGATAGTAAGCCTTTTATGATAGAAAACCTCAATATAACTTTACCCGACTCGGGGATCGACCTCGAGACCTCAGCACAGCAGTCGTACCGCGTACGCTTCACAACTGCGTCACCTTAGCAGTTTTACTTAGAGCTTAATGCTTATCTTAAACCTTTATCAAAATTAAAACAAATAAAAAAAGAAAAATATCGACTCACAAAAAACTCTTCTTCTTCCACCTGCCCTTATCCCATTTGTAATGGTGTCGGCGCATATATGCTTTTAACACATGTTACAAAAGATTTGTCTTGCAGTTTTTACGACCGGCAGGCCTGCCTGACGTCCAACCCCTTTGAGGACTCAAAAAAAACTAAAATGCTAAAAATAAACAATTTTGAGTCGTTACTTTCTACCTATTACATTGCAGTAGCGCCGACTCAAAATTGGTTATTTTTATTTCTAGCATTTTAATTTTTTGATTTATTTTATTTTGGTTAAAAAGTTTTTCAAACTGTAGGTATGATGTAATGTTAGAAAAGACAGTTTTCTGATATATTCCTGCCTCTATCATCCAATAAATTACATACATATGCACTCATGCCTGCAATCCCCGAAGGGGTAGGCAGAGGTATAACCAGTACACCCACATATCGCCGAGCGTATCTCCATCCCACAATGTTATAGGAGGCGAGCCTATCGCCATACCGGGCACAAATTCCAGACTCCGGGCTGATATTGAGCATTTCGTAATAGAAAAACCCAATACCTCTTTACCCGACCCGGGGATCGCACCAGAGACCTCAGCGTTGGACTCAATCGTAACGCGTACGCATTACAACTGCGCCACCGCGCCGAGGCAGTCAATAAATGCAATAAATTCTTTCCATGTACATGGGGCTTAGCTCTCAAAATCTTGCACTACAGGCACTGAGTATATTTTCTGGACCGTTAGCATGTAGTCATTTGGCTCCAATACACCAATTAATATTATAGAGATGACTCGATTATACAGCATACAATCTCCTCGCGGGAGTTGGGACCCCCATTATGAATACCAAACAGTTCGCTCCGTGTTTCACCCAGTTGTGTTTTTATTTTGTTCAGACATGAAGTTTAGAGGCGAGGGGAGAATTTTTAAAAGGTTTGATTTTTCTGTTTTAAGTGGGGTTCAAGTTGAATATTAAAATATCCTGTGCTGTGAAGTTTGTGCTCGATTTTAAAGTTCACTCAATGAAAACTATTTTTTTAGATTTCAAAGCAGTCGCTTTAGAGATTGTAGGTAAAGATAGAATTGATTGACTGCGGTGGCGCAGTTGTAATGCGTACGCGTTACGATTGAGGCTAACGCTGAGGTCTCTGGTTCAATCCCCGGGTCGGGTAAATTGGTATTGGGTTTTACTATTACGAAATGCTCAGTATCAGCCCGGAGTCTGGATATTGTGCCCGGTATGGCGATAAACTCGCCCCCTATCACATCGTGGGACGGAGATACTCTCGGCGAAATGTGGGTGTACTGGTTACACCTCTGCCTACCCCTTTGGGGATTAAAGGCGTGAGTGCGTATGCGTATGTATGTAAAGATAGAAAGTTGTACTTCAATTGCTCATCGCCTTATTAGTCTAGTGATAGAGTACTTAGGCTGAGAAGATGACGATGTCCTGGATTCAAATCCCAGTTCGGGCAATTACAGTTTGTGATTGAGTTTTTCGGTTAAAAAAATCACATATGAGTTGCCGGGGACTGGAATTTGTAACCGAATTGGTTTGGCACCTATCACATCATGGAACGAAGTTAATTCGGCGTATGGTGGGTGCAAATCTAGATGTACTTATGTCAACTGATTATGGGATATAAGCATAAACATAAGGTACGTTAAAAGAAGCAAGAAGCAATTAAGCAGGCCGGCATAATTCTGCCGATCTACGATAGATACAGAGTCTGTTGTTGGTCGACAGTATTCATGGATTGTGCTACACTAACCATCAGGTGTAGCGTACTCACTTTGCCGAGCCAGGATAAAAAAAAACCTAAATACATATTGTAAACTTTTCTTCCTAATAATGAAGTTTGTAGCCAAATCAGCTGGGCTTGTAACCAGATCTGCATTTTGTACCACCGCTTTGTCTATTTCTGTCGCCAAGCAGGAATGTCTAAGAGCGGCTATGTTTCTGTTTGAAGGATATTGAAGCCAGCGAAATTAGTGGTCTATGTGGTGTTGCATCTGTTTATGGGCGGGTGTGGCTTTACCATGAAGCCTGTTACCTGCTCGTTTAAAAATTTAGACTAATAAAAAAAAAAAAAAGTCAGCGAGAGCCTCCGTGGCGCAGCGGGAGAGTAGCCGGTTGCGAAGCGTGAGGCCGTGGGTTCGATTCCCGCACCTAGACAAATGTTTGTCTGATTCACAAATATTTGTCTCGGGTCTGGGTGTCGTGGGACCGCAAGCCCCTCGTAGTTTTTGATACCTACGGTACAGGTTTACCTAGTGTGGGGTCAGGACTATGTTTGTGGCTGTTGGGTGTATATTTATATATTTATCCTTCCATTGCTAGTTGTTTTTGCTGTGAACCGAACTTACCAGGCGTGGTCACCATTATGGTAAGCTCAAGTACGACAATATCGATCCACATGAAATATAAATAGTCACCGAAAAATCCGGAGACCCGAATCTGCCAAGTCTTAAAATAGGAAACGAAATTAGCGGAGCGGATCCCGACAGCCGTAAAATGTCGTGAATGGTTCTGATTGTCGTAAAAAACAACGGTTTTTCCTATATAAGGAATTAACAAACGCTTACCGATTCGAAGGAAGACGCTGCCAATAAAATGTTACGTTCAAAACAAGTTTAAGTTGAACTTCCGTTATTTCTGCATTTCTCTGAATATTTTCTCTTTAAACTTTTGGTTGTTTAGTTAGTGGTTCGATTTGCAGGTGTTATACAGTATGTAACAAAAACCCTGTTGATTATTTCTAGGTCGTGAAAACAGACATGTAGACAGCTTAAAAAAATAGTCAAATTAAATAGAAAAATAATAAACAGAAGCGAGATATTATCCTTACACAGGTAACTTAGACATATTGTATAATAATATATTTTATAGTATAATATGTATTAATAAGTTTGTTAAACGGCGTGTCAATATAAATATATTTTTTCGTTTACAATTGCCAGTCTAAAATGATATTAAAAGTGAAGAGACAATATTTAGGTACATTGTTCTAGCAAAAAACAATTTTACAGTAACAATGCGATATACAAAACTGCTATGAATATTATTTGTATTGTGTTATGTGTACCTACCTACTAGCATTTACTCGCGGCTTTTTTATTATTTTCTCATTTGATCCTGGCACGACAAAGAGACAACCAAATTCTAAATCTTACAAACATCCTAATAGGTAAATGCCTGTGGTCCATATCGACTCAAAATATTTAATAATTCTGGACGTTTCCTTATTACAAATATTGTTATTAATGTAAAATGAAAAGACAAATAAATAAATTTGGTGTAATTTCCTAGTGTATTTTGACGATGCTATGTATGTTATGTATACATTATTTGATATGATTTCTATACATAAGTTTCTTTATTTTGTGCTGACTTTTCATAAGCGCTATTTTAATTGCCTACATGATTAATAAACTATTTCATTTCATTTCATCCGAATTCATAATCGCACCAACATCGATCTTTCATATTTATATTACTAGTAGAATTAACATAAATAGAAACAAGCTGAACAACCAATTAGATGTCCAGACCAAACAGACTTCAAGTAGTCAAGTATAGCAGTTTAAACTAGGCAAGTATCGTAGTGACGTTTAAACTACAAAAGCCCAAAGGATCTTCAGATGTCACAGTTTCAAGCGCTCGCCCATTTGCTCGGAAATATTGTGCAATAGCTTGTAAATAAGATTTTGTCTCAGAAAACTGTTAGGTTTCTCTGACGTCACTGGAAGATATAGTTCAATTTTCTTTTGCAAATAGACTACTTTAGGCTATGTTGCACGTTACCATTTTAATATTTGAAACCTACTCAAATATTAATTCTAAATTTTAAGTGAAAGATTTTAGAGCATTGGATCAGTAGTACCATATTCCAGAATACTCTAAAAATAAAATTTCAAACTTACACACTTTGTTTATTTTAATTCGACCCGTTATGATAGAATAGACACACATACGCACTCACGCCTGTATTCCCCGAAGGGGTAGGTATAGGTGTGACTAGGACACCTACATTTCGCGGAGCTTATTTTTGTCCCATGATATAATAGGGGGCGAGCCTATCGCCATACCGGGCACACATTCCAGACTCCGGGCTGATACTGAGCATTTCATAATAGAAAAACCCAATACCACTTTACCCGACCCGGCGATCGAACCAGAGACCTCAACGTAGACCTCAATCGTAACGCGTACGCATTACAACTGCGCCACCGAGGCAGTAAAAATAGTATATTATTATTATAGTAATATTGAGTGGTAGAGCCACGCTGTAGACAGTTTTGGCTACAGCACAAATGGGCCGGCTCGACCGGCTCGTTACCACCGTCTCACAGAAAAACGGCGTACAACTTGCTGTTGTGTTTCGTACGGTGAGCGAGATATCCAGATGCCCAAATCTTCTTCCCAATCCCTTTATTATTCCTTTTCTTTAAGGTCAAGGGCAACGTGCCCTAGATTCTTCTTGCATAGTGGACGTACATGGGCGGTGAAGATCACTTACCATCAGGTGACCCACTTGCTCGTTTGCCGACAAATACTATAGCATTTTAATAACATTTTTTATACAAAAAATATGTAAGCAAATTCTAAATATGCCCAAGATGAACGTCTAATATAATGAAAACGTTATTTTTTCCACGTCCGCGGCCACGTCAGTCATCCCTCCAATTGTTTCTACATTATTCATGTTCGTTGCGAATTCAAATGGTAATGCTCTTTGTTTAAGAATTTCATCATTGTTTCAAATTTATCTTTTGATATGACGCGTGTATATTTCCTGTAGATCGTGAACGTTTAACAACTGACGGTAATTGCATCGTAATACCTGTAGTGTGTGTGTGTAAGTATTATTAAAAACATTCCTAAAAGGCCTGTTTAAGGTACAACCGAGACAGGGAAACCGCGACGGGTAATGCGAGTCAGGCAATAGCGAAACGTCGATTTTGTATGAAATTGTTTTGAAACGTTTGCGAGTTATGCGCTCTTGTCTCAGTCGCGTCCTTCAAAACATCCCTTTAACAGGCCTCGCATGTGAACGATAAGACAGCTACAGAATATGCGTCAGTAAGGTTAAAGATCAGTAGGGCAACTGGTCGTTACGTAGCATGGTCGGGCGGTTGCGGTCAGGATCGGTCGGACGCAGTCGCACGCGGCCGCGCGCGGTTACCTGCATATTCATGAGATTAACCGCCAGCAGTCGGACACCCTCGGACATCACCGGACACCTGCTGAAATAATTTCATCATATTTACATGAAATTGCCAGTCTTTTTTACTGAGCGGAATTTTAATTTCCTTTTGATGTATCTGGTGGAGTTTAATTAGCTGCCGTGGTAAAATTCGTTTGCGATTCTTTTTATATTGGCTTGAATTATGAAATGAGCAGGTCACTTGACTGATGATAAGCTGCCTATAAACAGAAACAACACCACACAGAATTTTGAATTATAGGTAGATAGATAAAATATTCTTTATTGCACACTAAATAAAGTAGGTAGCTTCTAAACTAGGATCATACAGTAAGTGTGAGGTCTTATCGCAAACAGCGATTTCTTCCAGACAACTTTCTAATGCAATTCATGATATAAGATGTTAAATCTCATAATGCCCTTTAATTTCCTTTAAACTGAAATACAATAATGCTTACACACTGCTGAGCGACAGAGGTAGACAAAGCGGTGGCACCATAGAGGGACCTGCCTAGTAATTTGTTTGGTAATATAATAATAATCTTTATTGAGCACTAAACACAGAACCAAGAACCAAATACAAACATTTGTCATATTATGACAAAAACTAATTAGTGCATTAAATAAATTTACAAAGCAATGCTTGACAGGGGGCCCCAAACTAGGCTAGACCTGTATCTTGGGGACCAGAGTGAGTAGTTAGTTGAACATAATTATGTAAACAAAGTAAACTAAATATTTAAAATTAGCACAACTTAATTAAAATCTAGGTATATATAATAACAAAAGGTTTATTTTAGTTATTAATCATAAAGCTAATTAATATGTATTTAGGCTGGTATTTATAGATTTAGGCTTAAACTATGTATAAATAGTAATAATAGGGTAGTTGAATATACTTTAATGTGTGCATGCATTATTCTATACACAACAACTAATACTACTAAAAAGTCCCTTCTGTGAAATCAGCATCAACATTGGGTGTTATATGTAGCAATAAATATTTTATACAGCGGGCGCGTATTTCTCTCGCATGCTCACTCGCTATAATATTGACGTTTTTCTTACTCTAAGTGCATACCCATCATTTGACAGTGATGCCTTCTACCAAAGAAATGCTCTTTATTACTTGTTTATTTTTATGTGGATTTATGAAATTATTTTTATTTTAGACGATACGTAGCCTTATATTATCTATCTGTATGGACTATGAAGTATTGGGCTTTACGCAAATATGTATATATATATATAATATGTTATCTAAAAGTTATGGTTGCCTGTAAGAGATTGCCCTGAGCGATAAGGCCGCCAATTGTACTATTATTTGTATTGTAATTTTTTTTACATAGTTGTACTATAATTGTTGTACAATAAAGAATTATAAATAAATAAAAGTTCCCGTGTTGTTTTGATTGATTGGTTTAGTTAACACAATAAATGCTATGTTTATAGAATCAGAAGTCCGATTATCGTATGTAACTGCTACTGCATTTTACCCAAATTGAGATTAGAAAGAAGAAAAGAAAATTTATTTTAGATTTATTTGACTGCGTCGGTGGCGCGGTTGTAATGCGTACGCGTTACGATTGAGGCTAACGCTGAAGGTCTTGGGTTCGATCCCCGGGTCGGATAAAGTGGTATTGGGTATCAGCCCGGAGTCTGGAATTTGTACCCGGTATGGCGATAGGCTCACCCCTATCACATCGTGGGACGGATACGCTCGGCGCACTGAGTGTACTGGTTACACCTCTGCCTACCCCTTCGTGGATTACAGGCGTGAGTGCGTACATGAGTTTGTACATTTATTTGATTAGATTGTAATTTGATTAAAAGTGTTACTAGGTATATTTTTTTTTTATCCTGGGTCGGCAAAGTGACTACGCTACACCTGATGGTAAGTATAGCGCAATCCATGAATACTGTCGACCAACGATAGACACTGAATCTATCGCAGATCGGCAGAATTATGCCGGCCTGCTAAAATATTATTGTTTATATAATCAGATACGAATCTTTAGTAACTCTTGACCATGCAACAATAAATCCGCCCTACATTTGTCACGTATGCTGAGTTTTCCTCCCATGCTATGTCGAGGCGGTCATACATCGCCATAATGTTGGAAAGTGCCAGATCAGGACCTGTTAAGGCCGCAATATAAACGAATGAAGGGGTGTATGTTTTGGGAATGTTCAAGAACCGCGTTATGTTTCTTTATACTAGCCTATTTTACTAGGTGGTTGGTCCCTCGTATGCGACAGGCCGGCTGAGTTGGTACCACCGCTTTGTCTATTTCTGCCGCCAAGCAACAGTATGTAAGCACTGTTGTGTTCCGGTTTGAAGGACATTAAAGCCAGTGAAATTACAGGGCATTATAAGACTTAACACCTTATGTCTCGGGGTGACGAGCGCAGTCCAGTGTCATGCAGTGGTTTGTTATTTAAAGTTCTGTGTGGCGTTGCTTCTGTTTATGAGCAGGCGTGGCGCTTACCATCAGGCGAGCGACCTGCTCGTCTCGTCATTCAAGCTAATAAAAAAAATGAAGAAACGAACAGGTCAACGCTTGATGGTAAGCGCCACGTCTGTTTCTAAACAAACACAACACAGAACTATGAATTATAAAGCACTGCATGGTATTGGACTGCGTTCTTCACCAATGCATAATAATTTTACTGGCTTCAATGTACTTCAAACCAAAACAACAGAAATTGGGCCTCCGGAAATTTCATCGTACGAAATGGAACAGTAATCTGTTACTTCACGTAGGTGTTCTATAAGAGGGTGGTGCTACGGTCGATACACGCAACTTTCACGAAGATAATAAAAAAGAAGAAAGAGAAAAAACTATAGTTTTATTATACGTTTATAAAGTTCAAAATCCAAATTCCAGTGGATTTGCTGTTGTTGATATACACAACCTGCATGATCATAATAAACAAACTGAAGAATAAAGAGAAAGAAGATAACTCCTATAGTTAAAAACCCAAATTACGGTGCATTTACTGTTTGATACATAGAACATTCATGAAGTAATGAACAAGTTGAAGAAAAATAATATAATTATCAATTTCTAAACTTCTAAACCCAAATTGTGGTGCTAGCTGTTATCCATTGTGAAGTTTAATAAATAAATAAATACACCCAACAGTCACACACATAGTCGTGACCCCACACTAGACCTGTATCGTGGGTATCAGGAACTACAAGGGACTTGCGGTCCCACAACACCCAGACTCGAAACAAATATTTGTGGATTACACAAACATTTGTCTCGGTATGGGAATCGAACCCACGACCTCTCGCTTCGCAGCCAGTTATTCGCCCACTGCGCCACGAAGACTGTTTCCCATTTTCCCTCGTATTCCTTCATCATACATACATACATACATAGACTCACGCCTGTTTCCCATAGGGGTAGGCAGAGACAACGGATTTCCACTTGCTACGATCCTTGCCTCATTCACTCTCACTAAATTTTTCATACATGCACGTCGGTTTAGGGTACTCCTGACCTGGCCTTTCTCGAGAATATCTCCAACTTGATCTATGAAAGTTCGCCGAGGCCTTCCCCTCCCAACTGTACCATTCACACTCGCCATGTATATTTGTTTCGTCAATCTTCTTTTATCCATCCTCTCTACTCCAAACCATCTTAATATTCCTTTCTCAATCTTCATCACTACATCCTCTCTCACACCACACCTCTCTCTTACCTCACTATTTCTTACTATATCTCTCATAGTTACACCACACATACTTCTCAGAGCTCTCATTTCTACTGCATTTATACGACTTTCATTCTTCTTCTGCCACACCCAACTTTCACTTCCATACATTAAAGTTGGCACTAACACTCCACCGTGCACGGACAGTCAAGCTTTTTCCGTAATTTGCCTTGCCTTTCCTTGACTTTCCTTCATCATATCTCAACCAAATTATATAGAACCATTGGAGTAAAGCCTTTCGAATATAAATAAATCACCAAATTTAGCGGAGTTACTCTTGCATTACATACAGATGATTCTAGAATCTCCTATATATAAGCGAAGAAGAATTCATATTCTTTAATCAAACACAGTCTACACGAATTTATCACAAAGCGTATACGGGTAATCAGATCAATGTGAAATGTTTCAGTTTAAAAGCTGTAGTAAAGACGGACCCTATTTACATGCATTAGGAACGTCGACGAGACGCTAACTCGCTCCAACTCAAAGAAAAACTTCGCCGGGACACAGCCTAAACTAATTTTAAACTTACACGACGAATTTTAAGATGAACTCACGATATTTTTCGTTTAAGTATTTAAAGTACAGCGAATAGGGTTTATGCGAAATTATACAATGTTTAGGTTTTGTATCATACACCGATTTTTTTTTCTTAATCTATAATAGACATGATCAATAATATTTTTTTTATATAATACATACATTCTTACGCCTGTAACTCCCCAAAGGGGTAAGCAGAGGTGTAACCAGTACACCCAAATTTTACCGAGCGTCTCTGTACCATGATGTGATAGTGGACGAGCCTAGCGCCATATCAGGTACAATTCCAGACTTCGGGCTGATACTGAGCATTTCGTAATAGAAAAACCCAATAACACTTTTACCCGACCCGGGGATCGAACCCGAGACCTCAGCGTCAGTCGCAGTTGTAAGGCGCACGCATTACAACTGCGCCACCGAGGCAGTCATAATTATGATTCAATATAAAGCAGTCATATCAAATCGATATTTATTTTCGTACTAAATCGTAAACACCGAAAAGCAAAAATTAATAAAGTATAAATTCTAATCTCACACATAAACCCCCGAAGGGAAGGCAGGGATTCAACTAGTACATCAACGGTTCACCGAACTGAGTGCAAGTCTATCGCCATACCAGGCACAAATTCCAACCGTGGGCAATTCATGTGTGATTTTACCAATCCAAAAAATTACGAAATGATCAGTATCAATCAGCCCGGAGTCTGGAATTGTGCACAGTAAGGCTATAGGCTCGCCCCCTATCACATCATGGGACGGAGATACGCTTGGCGAAATATGGGTGTACTGGTTACGCCTCTGCCTACCCCTTGGGGGGTTACACGCGTGAGTGCGTCTGCATTATCATCGCGACTTCGTGTTTCCCAACATGAACGAAGATTCCTGAAGTGCATAACTAAATCCTAGCTATACTTGCATTTGACTAGAGCTCCTCTTTTATATTTTGTGGACAAACACCAAACATAATATTAATCTCATTCATTTTTTGTGCCAGAGAGAGCAAGGAAATTTAATTTGAACGTTCATAATGTGGTATTTAAAATATTTTTCCTTCACCGCTATGAAACACAATGGGATTGGATTTGTTTGTCAGTTATATGATTTCGCCATTCGTTTATTTCAATGCACAACAGTTCTTGATGTGGGAATGTTCAGAAGAGGCATTATAAAGTGTTTTTTTAAGTCTATTAAAGTGCGTCTACATTGTGATGTTTCGAGACTCTGTGTCGCCGCGCCGTGACCTGGGGGCTTAGCATATGCAACAAGACATGATTTTTCGACTCGTATTGTAAAACTAGTTTTATCGTATGCGAGAGGCCGCCTGGGTTAGTACCACCGTTTTGTCTAAGCACTGTTGTGTTTCGGTTTTGAACGACTTTGAAGCCAGTGAAATTACTGGGCATTAGGAGACTTAACATCTTATGTCTCGGGGTGACGAGCGCAGCCCAGTGCCGTGCATTGCTCTGTAATCTAGAGTTCTGTGTGACGTTGCTTATGTTTATGTACAAGTGTGACGTTTAACATCAGGCGAGCAAAGTGCTCGTCTCGTCATTCAAGAAAAAAAAAGAAGAATACATACTTTTTTGCGACCTAAGCCACTAAGTAACTTTACTTTAGTAGCTTGACGTTCATTGGTTTCCTTTGGCAACCGATTCCGGTGGAAATCCCGCTGTGTTTGTTCAATAAATCGATGTTTGAATTTCACTCGCCCTGAAACAGTCTTAATAGGATTTTGCGAAGGTGTGATCATATTCAGCCCACGCCACCCGACGGTACCCAACGCTACCCGGCGTGTACCGCAACCTTGTGTCCTTTAATGGAATTCTTTGATTTGATGATTATTGACATTTATTTTCGTTTTGAAAAATGTTATATTCTTCTATGCTGTTGCTCATTTTAATTAGATTGCTTCAGGACGCTTTATCTCATCTTATTTCATAGTCATCTTCGCAGTATAAATTTATTCATCGTACTGTTATAACCCTTATTTCTATGTACACAAAGCTCATTCAGCATTCTAGTACATGACGATGTTTTATTCCATTGCAAGTGATTGCAAGTCAGCACTTTTGCCATTTTACGTCAGTACATTTAAATTTTATAATTATTAAAACAGTCAGAATCAAGACCTCGCGGAGTACGGTTTAGCCGCTCAAAATTCGGGAGTCAGCGCTATAGTGTGTAATTAAGTTTTTCTTTAATAAAACTAGTGCAGTGTATTTCGTAGTTTTTTTTTAAAAAGACAAACGCGGTCGGCCTCCTAACAGTACTCATGAGGATCATGCGCAATTATAATTATAATTTCATTATTTTACTTTAATGTTCCTCATTGGCATAAGTTAAGCTGCTCTAACTCTATTCAAAATTAATTGTATTATAGTAAAATGAATGAATAAATGATTTTTGAAAAGAGCAACGTTAGAGTATCTTGTCTGTTCTTCTTTAACGAAACAGCATTCCGAACTGGCGGTAGAGTTAAAATATGATTGAATATAAATTATGTACTTATAAAATTTTTATGGATTCAATATTTATATTAATTTTAATTTTTTAAAGATATCATGTTTTTCAATGCAAATGATGCTTGGTAATTCTACCTTTCGAGAACAGCCATTAGTGTTCATCATCATTTATCCTTCTTATATTAGTCCTCATATCATATACTGAATGTTGCAGAAAGGTGTTATCAATAATAGATCCCTATGTAGGAAGAACGATTAAACACTCAATGGCAAAGTTCATGAACTAAAATTCAAATCATTTAGCATCACTTCAATATTTTAGCATTCCTTCCTTCCACCTGCCCCCTATCCCAACTGCAGTGGGGTCGACGCAATATGCTTTAACTCATGTTACAGAAATATTTGGCTTGTAGTTTGTACGAAGGGCCGCCTCTCTGACGATTATTTGTTTATTATTTGTGACTGGGTATTTACCAGCCCCTTTGGGGAGAATCAATATTTTAGCATTAGTATCTGAAAATCATATTACGACCTGAAACTATCTAAGAAAATATCATTCAATTGTGTATGTATGAAACATACTTACTGTAACTTAGTTACAACTTATGTAGTCCGTTAACATGAAGCAGCTAATCCTTGGATCATAAAATTGTTATTTCGATATAAATTTTAAAATAAATTTATTCAGAAACTATGACATTTATGTGTTTTTACTTTGTACGGATAAGTTACTAGTTATTCGCCCTTTAGAGAAGTTTTTTATTGGTACCACATTTTTGCAACAGCCTGTATATTTACCTAAATATTTCATACTTTATACCATTTGATTCTTTTATTTAATTATATTTAAATTCGTCTTTCATTTCTTTGTCCAGTTCCTTAGTTCTCGGGTATTTAAAAACACATTATATTCTAACTTAACAATAAGTGTGGCATCAGATGGTGTGTAATGCAATGTACATTTATACTTGTAAGTTTAGTTGCAAGGTGTGATTACTTGCCAGCTATATACCCAGTTTTCTCATTAGTATTGTTCAGCCACTTCTGCTAATTGGCAATTAATTACGTTAAATCTCCACTTTGAGTACACTTTGGGACAACATTTTTAATTGTGGTGGTTTGCTTTTAGTAGGTTAAGTAGACAATAACTTATGAAGTTGTAATTAGTTGAGGTTTGTGTGATTAGAGCGAGTAGTATCATGCACCGCAGTGCATAATATACTATTTTGTATTTTCAAATATCTACTCTAGTACCTAATATAATACTGCAATGGCTGCCATTCAATTTGGAATATGTAACAAAGAATTTAATTAAATATAAAAAATAAACACACCTAACAGTCATATAGTCCCGACCTCACACTAGGTAAACATGTATCGTGGGTGTCGGGAACTAAGAGGAACTTGCAGTCCCACAACACCCAGACCCGAGACAAATATTTGTGGATAAGACAAACATTTGTCTAGGTGCGGGAATCGAACCCACGGCCTCACGCTTCGCAACCGACTACTCGCCCACTGCGCGACTGAGGCTGTCAAATGAATATGTACTCTAAATAAATAAGTATACGATGGGTTTATAACGAGATGTTCACAATGATGCCTTGATTTTCTAAAGTCCATCAGTTTGATTATACATTCTACACCAAACCAGTACAAAAATATTTCCAAAGACGTTACTCGAATCTGCAGAATTATTTTATAAATTAGAAATATTAAATTATGTATAAAACGTGTCGCCTCGCAGACGGGTGTAGCGCCACGAGTGGCGTGATTACACGAGATTACAGCTGTAATTGCTTATCAACACCGTACATGTCGCGGCATGCTTTATTAATTTAGTACTTAGTAGGTTGTACGCTCTCATTTCGTACCAGTTTCTGTGGTATATTTTGCTGGCTTATAAATATAATTATTGCTTATAATTTATAAGTACATAACACTATGAAGGTACTCGTAGTGTATTATATCTCGTAGTATATAGTTTGTGTTGTTTTCTACTTTAATAAATTCTTTTGTAATTTATAAGTACATAACACTATGAAGGTACTCGTAGTGTATTATATCTCGTAGTATCTTTGTATGATTTTGCTGATCCTGCAGTCAAACTGTTTGTACAGTTTTGTGGGACATTGTAGTAGCTCATAAGTTTTTCTTTTCTTGTATTTTAATAATTAAATAAATAAATTAAATATGTTCTTTTATAGTATGCTTTAAGAGAACATATTTATAAGCAATAATTGGGGCCAACACAAGGGTTGCAGCAAACCGATGGATGCAGGCCGATGGATGGAGGCAGCCGATAATGCCCAGTAATTTCACTGGCTTCAATGTACTTCAAACCGGAACACAACAGCGCTTGCACACGCAGTGCAAAGCTTTGTCTTTTTCTGCCGCAAGTAGCAACTTGGCGGCAGAAAAAGACAAAGCGGTGGTACCAACCCAGACGGCCTCTCGCTTACGAGGGACCTACCACCTTGTAAAACACATTTTTAGTTTGTTTAGTCACATTGTCAATTTAGGTAAAACTAACGAGAAATTTCATTCAAGTTCTGTACACTGGATAATTCACCACACCACAATTCCACTCACATTTCGCCGAGCGTATCTCCGTCCCTTATGTGATAGGGGGCGAGCCTATCGCCATACCGGGCACAAATTCCAGACTCCGGGCTGATACTGAGCATTTTGTCATAGAAAAACCCAATACCACTTTACCCGACCTGGGGATCGAACCCTAGACCTCAGCGTTGTCCTCAATCGTAACGCGTACGCATTACAACTGCGCCACCGAGGCAGTGGATAATTCTGTGCTACTAAAACGGAACCCTAACAAAGCCAACTGATATTTTTATTCGGATAATCGTCAGTTATTGGGAATTAACGTTGGGATTTGTTAGAAACGTATGAAATATTATTTTCCGGTGGGCTGCCAATGTTTACGTATAAGCCGCTTAGGCCGTTAAGCATGGATGAGCACCAGTGTCTACACGAAAGTATTGGTATTATCTTGTTACATTTGGGTGACATCCGTATGACAGTATGGTGTGGGGTGGGTAGATTATTTTCCCCGATAAAATAAATAATGATATATTGAAATAAAATTAATTTATACGGATTTTATCGCGGCTTAATTTTTATTTTACTGATGGGACTGAGGAGACTGACTCAGTCTCTCCCGTGACCACGAAGGCTGAAAAGCTTTCGAAACGTCGGGACTAAAATAAAAATTAAACCGCGATCAAATCCGTATAAAATAGTTTTATTTCAATGTGTAATATTCACTGCCTGCCTGCTGTACGCGTTACGCTAACGCTGAGGTCTCGGGTTCGATCCTCTCGGTAAAAATGATATTGGGTTTTTCTATCACGAAAAAGCTCAGTATCAACCCGGAGTCTGGAATTTGTGCCCGGTATGGCGATAGGTTCGCCCCCTATCAGATCATGGGCGGAAATACGCTCGGCGAAATGTGGGTGTACCTACTGGTTACACCTCTGCCTAATCCTTCGGGGATTACAGGCGTGAGTGCGTATGTATGATAAAATAAACAATGATATATAGAAATATTAATATAGACTATGAAATGGCTTCAAGTTTAGAGTTGATTGTGAATTATGCTAAAGCATTTTTTATTATTGTAAAATTACTACATTAGAGCAGCGATTCCTCAGAGGGGAGTGGTGCTGACTGTAGTCGAGACGAAAGTCGCAGGTTCAAAACTTGCTTTAACGATAAAGGAAATTCCGCGACGAAACCTGGGGCGACAGCCTCACCCCGCCCCTATCATATTATGGAACGAAAATAAACTCGGCGAAATAAATAAATAAAAACACCCAACAGTCACACACATAGTACTGACCCCACACTAGGTTAACGTGTAAATATGGGTGTACTGAATATACCTTTGCTTGCTAGTGTATTATTTGTATAATGTATAAAAATATTAGATTGAATAAATAGGAAAGTATTTATAGTGTATATAGGCTATTGAGCACAGTCTCCTAGGGTACCATTAAGCATGATCTCATAAGCGGAGCTACGTGCAAAGCTAGTTACTTATAAAATTCATAAATTAACAACCCTTATCAACCCGAGAAAACCCCGGTACGACTGTCAATATCCCGAAGAACAAAGCAGATTATATTTATACCACTAAACCTCTCTGCGTTAAACAAAAGAGCCGGCTTAAAAAGGTATTGAAGGGGAATTTTTAATTTTGCATTCTAATACACCGCTTGCTTTCCCCGCATTCCTGTCCTTGTATATTGTACAGACTGGTAGCTTAAAGACGCCGCAGGAACTAAATTTTACACGAAACAATAGTTGCGGATATTATTTTTTTATAACAGAGCCCGGAAAACGAGTAAGTGAGACACTTGATGGTAAGTGGTCTCTACCAACCATAAATATCCACATTACCTAAGGTAAAGGATAATTAACGGATTGAGAACGGGAGGTGCGTTTGGAATTTAATCTTCAACAATCCCCTCAATTTGATAGCCGCCATGGCGCAGCGGGCGAATAGCCGGTTGCGAAGCGTGAGGTCGTGAGTTCGATTCCCGTATCTAGACAAATGTTTGTCTGATTCACAAATATTTGTCTCAGGTCTGGGTGTTGTGGGACTGCAATTCCCTCGTAGTTCCTGACACCCACGATACAGGTTTACCTTGTGAGGGGTCAGGACTATGTGTGTGACAGTTGGGTGTATTTATTTAATTAAATTCTTTGTGATTACAAATTGAGTGGCAACCATTGAAGTATTATATTAGGTACTAGAGTAGATATTTGAAAAGAGAAAATATGCATCATGCACTGCGGTGCGTCAACGCAACTACCTCAGTCGATTTCGTAAAAATCCGTCATGTTATCGTCTTTTTCTTGCCGCGTGGCGCTTTTCTATCTCGATTGCATACCTTAAAACGTACCTGTACAATTATTACATACAAAATCGACGTGTCGCAGTCGTCGCGTGTTGCGATCTCTTAATACGTTCAAACACCTCAAAGCAGACCTTAAGCTTGGTTAGCAGCTATATTTATTTTTACATATATACATATGCATATATACGCACTCACGCCTGTATTTCTCGAAGGGGTAGGCAGAGGTGTAACTAGTACACCCACATTTCGCCGAGCGTATCTCCGTCCCATGATGTGATAGGGGGCGAGCCTATCGCCATAACAGGCACAAATTCCAGACTCCGGGCTGATACTGAGCATTTCGTAATAGAAAAACCAATACCACTTTACCCGACCTGGGAATCGAATCCGAGACCTCAGCGTTAACTTAATCGTAACGCATTGCAACTGCGCCACCGAGGCAGATATTTATTTTTTATTTATTTATTTTATTTAGAAAGAACAAACAGTTATACATTGTGTATAATTTACAAAGGTGAATTAAATAGTTATGAAATATGTACAATCTACCACATTCTTCACAGATTAAACAATAAAAAAGAATTTGAATACAATAAAAAGAATTTGAAAATATGCGTTTATAATCTGCAATATGGCATCTTGTGGGTTTATTTGTCTGTGAGTAATCTAGATATTATGACCCGTCAGTTAGGTATTTTAGAGCGGTTAACAAGCTGTGAAACAGCACGTGGTTCAGTGTTGGTAGCATGATTGAAGTATTTGCGGATTAGCAAAGTGATTAATAAATAATACTAGCCCTGTATTATATACGTCCCACTGCTGGGCACGGGCCTTCTCTACTGCATGAGAGGGGTTAGGCCTTAGTCCACCACGCTGCCCTAATGCGGCTTGGCAGACTTCATATACCTTCGGAATTCTTATGCAGAACTTCTCAGGTATGCAGGTTTCTTCACGATGTTTCCTTCACCGTTAAAGCAAGTGATAATTAACAATTAATATACACGTAACTTATAAAAGTCATAGGTGAATGCCCCTGGTGCTGGTTTTGAACCTGCGAATTTCGTCTCGACAGTCCGTACCACTCCCACCTGAGCTATCACTGCTATGTGCTAGCAAAGTGATTGCCAGTAAAATAATTTGTTACCTTTCGGGCCTCACATCAGAAAATTGACGCATTATGTGCAGGCGATCGGTTGGCTATTCGCCCGATGTTGTTAACAATTGACATAATAATACGATGTCCGGCGATATTGAATTTAATGTTAAAATGAAATATAATAAAAATAAAATACACCCAACCGTCAAACACATAGTCCTGACCCCACATTAGGTTGCCCTGTATTGTGGGTATCAGGAACTACGAGGGACTTGCCAACCCACAATACATAGACACGAAACAAATATTGATGGGTCACACAACTATTTTGTCTCTTTGTCTCGGTACGGGAATCGAACCCATGGCCTCTCGTTTCGCAGCCGGCAACAAGCTCACTGCGCCACGAAGGCTGTCGTGGGGCTATCGGCCGCCTGTCCCCCACAACACGCAACGGGGACCAATTTCAACCATTTTCGGCATTGCCTCGTCCGTAAATCAGCCGAGTATACCACGTGCTAGAAGTTACGTGAGACGAGTACTCTTCTATTAATACCAAACGACAATAACCACTTCAACTCATAGCTTATTGATAACATTTACAATATCAAGGCTTTACAGACCACAACCCCATGTCAGGATTCTCTATAGACCGCTCTCTAATTACAACTAAAACAACTAGGACCGAATAGTAAACCAGCATAGCAACCGCGTAATGAACTCTTGGACTATCGACTGAGCACTGATCTTAATGAACTGACTGACTGTGGGCAAAAGACCTCCAGTTATGACGACAACCTCTTTTATAGCATTTAACTACCCTTCCACAACTATATCGCACCATTATTATTACAGTGTACCCAACGTTGCTTGCTCAGACACCCTCAATATACCAATGTTAAAAGAATACGCTAAGACACGTGCAGGTGAGGTTATCTTTGGGCCTGAGATGATGGTGGCCCACTTACATCCAACTTAAAATCCTCTACGTTACATAAAAATCTAATTTAAAGTAATGAATTTAACAGCTGAGAGGGATACACAAAATTCCCTTCACCGAAATATCTAGAGGTCACTCTTGACCTTGGATCCCGAAATTTACAACGTGTAATGTTTTTAAACTAAACCTTGGTGTGACACACACGTTTAAAGAATGTCATGCATTTAATAAGCATGGGCGTAACAACGGGGTGGCCAGGGTTGGCTTGTCCCACATAAGAGTCCTGTCCCGCTGGGCCACCACAATTCCAAATAACTAAATAAAAAAACGATTTCAAAAATCAACACTAAGTCGGTGCAATTTCAGATAATCGGCAGTGGCACCCAAAAGAACTCTAGAAATTGAGCTTCATTTTTGTATTCTTTTACAGATTTAAAAATTGATATGGGATCATATCGTAGTTAAACTCTTTCTTTCTGCCTGCAACGCCTTTCCTGCAACGGGAACCAAGATTCGCCATTGCCTCGTCTGTTGATTAACAGAGTGTATCACGAGCAGGTGAGGTTGACTTTGAGCCTAAGATTTTGGTGGTCTACTTACACTCCAACATGCCTGAACATTAAAAAAAATATATCTATACAGACGAATAGAGAACCTCTTTGTTTTTTGTGTCGGTTAAAAAGCTTAAAAACATACGCGCCGAATTGAGCAACGCCTACTTTTTTTAAGTAAGTTGAAATAATATTTATTAACCCTGAACCCCCAAAACGTGTACGTTGCTGTGTGTAAACTGTATCTCTTATCCTTTAAACCGTTATAGGTAGTTGGCTGATATGTTGACAAAATCTAACGGATAAGAGTGTTAGAGCCACGCTGTTGACAGTTTTGTCTCCTGTAGACAATGAATGACTCGACCGGCTCATTTATAATACACCTGTACGAGAATCTATTTTATTGAATGTTAAAACATTTAGTAGAGGTAGTACATTAAATATTAAACATTAAACATTACAACTATCTCACAGAAAACTGACCTAAAGTAGCGGCTAGCTGCGTTGTGTGTGAGATATCCGGAGGCCTAAATGCCCCTCCCAATTCCTTAATTATTCCTTTTCTTTAAGGTCAGCAACCCATGATTATTCTGTTATTGTAGGCGTATATGGGCGGCAGAGATCACTCATCATCATCAGGTGACCCACTTGCTTGTTTGCCGGCCAAAGCTATATAAAACAAATAATGGAAACGGTAAACATTCAAGAGTTTTTACCAAATATTATATTCTCATACAAGCGCTCAACAATGTACAAATCTTTGTGTCACGTGGTTAATTCGAGGGACTTGCGGCCTATGTTTTTACGCGGTCCTTACGCCTACCTTCCGGCACTTGTTAATGCAGGGGTTTTGTTTTACCGGCTTACAATATTGTATATACTCCTATGCCAATGTTAGAAATAGATGATAGACCTCGTCCTATTACGAGTGATAATTTAAAGAATGAATAAAGTTTACGGATGTTAGATATACCGTATACAGACAGATCATATATACGCACTCAAGCCTGTAATCCCCGAAGGGGGTAGGCAGATGTGTAACCAGTACACCCACATTTTGCCGAGCGTATCTCCGTCCCACGATGTGATAGGGGGCGAGCCTATCGCCATACCGGGCACAATTTCCAGACTCCGGGCTCATACTGAGCATTTCGTAATAGAAAAACCCAATACCACTTGTACCCGACCCGGGGATCGAACCCGAGACCTCAGCGTCAGCCTCAATTATAACGAGTACGCATTACAACTGCGCCGCCGAGGCAGTCAGTCAGTCCGGCACAGATTGATTTTAGTTGATAAATTGCTTAATCGCAGGTGATTTTAACCATCTGAGCTTCAGTTAATCTGAAATAGCAAAAATCGATTCAATAAAGTAGAAGCGGCATTGTAACTTCTTGCAATCTTTGTTGATTCAAGTTTCTTGTTGAAAACGGTTCAGCTCGTCTGAATCTGTCTTAATTATAAAGTTTCATCACATTTATTAATTCATAAACTCACGTGTTTATCTTTGAAGGGGTAGGCAGAGGTGCAACTAGTGCTGCACCCACGTTTCGCCGAGCTTCTTTCCGTCCCATGATGATAGTGGGCGAGCCTATCGGTATACCGGGCACGTACATTCTATACTTATCAATGAACCGTCTATTTCAATCCAAAAATCGGTAACTGTAAAATAACATTCAGTTAGCAAACTAATTAGAAATGCTGATTCACGTACTTCGAACGGGAGTCCATCATGACCCATAAAACTATGCTAATCATTCTCTATAAAGGTTCAAAGGACCCTGCAGAAAATAAATAAAAGTGTTTTGAAGTCCGAAAAGGCGATTTAATTGAGTTTCATCGTTCATTTTAAACCCCGATAAAAGACGGATTTTATAAGTTTGAACCCTTTGGCTGTCCACATGTCTGTTTGTTCGACTATATCTTATATATAAAATTCTCGTGTTACAATGTTAGTTCCCATACTCCTCCGAAACGGCTGGACCGATTTGTATGAAATTTTGTGTGCATATCGGGTAGGTCTGAGAATCGACCAACATTTATTTTTCATACCCCTAAATGATAAGGGTGACCCACACTTAAATATTTTTTTAAATTCTTTTTGTCAATTTTTTTATTTTTTATAATGTGGCATTAAAAATACATACAACCCTAAATTTCATACACCCTTCTACCATCAACCCCTATTTTTTAATAGCGATATTAGTATTTTTGTCAAGCGCGTTTGTCACACCGATCGTGACGGGACTCGCTAGATGCGATCACCCCCCGCGCCCACCGCTGTCGCTCACTAGGCTACTTTAATCCTGGAATTAGGCATTCACGCGGGCGGAGCCGCGGGCAACAGCTAGTGTCTGTGCTTTTTACCATAGCACCTTATTGAATGGATCGGTTTGAATGCCGTATTTAATTTGAATTTTGGTTTAATCGAAAGCGTTCTTTGCCTTTGCTACATAAGTTTGTAGATTTGTTTTCGTAATTTAGAAATTACAGATCTTTTTCCAATATACTTCGGGGATTTAAAGTTTGGATGGTATGCTATATTATGGAACTACTGTTGTCTGTTGTCTATGCACCTTTAAAGTAGACTAGTTTACTAGACTGTTTAGTTTTCTTTATATCATAAATTATAAACATAGTAATTATAAAGATTAGTAAATCATATTAACTGAATCCGGATGCACAAATCTCCCTTCTCCCTTTCTTAATCATCATTCCTTTTTAAACGACTTCAAAAAAAGGAGGAGGTTCTCAATTCGACTGTTTTTTTTATGTTTCTTACCTCAGAACTTTGGACTGGGTGATTTGGATGATTCTTTTTTTATTTGAAAGCTGGTGCTTCACGTGTGGCTCCATTTCGATTTGGTCCAGTTCTGACTACGGCGTCCATGAGAAAACCATATAAGTCTTAAATTTGCATTAAGTATTTGCGCGACAAATGGAAGAATAACTCAATATCACGCCAACCGATTTCGATGATTTCGTTTTTATTAGAAAGGATATACTTCAAGGGTAGTTTGATGAGAGTTTGGTTAGGTTCTGATTATGGGATCCATGACAAAGTAACGGAACTCTTCAATTCTTAGGCGCAAATTAACGATAATCGGCCGAATCTTTTATAGGCTATCCGGATATTTGAGTCACCTACCGTAACGTCGTTATGGTCAAGTAATTGTCAAATATGATGATCAATGGAACTCCTTAACGGCTTATAGTTAGGGTGCGATCTGTAGTAGAATTTTTAACTTGCTGCATTGTAATATGATGCAAGCGTTCTAATTGCATTACTTAAGGTGTATTATGTTGGAAAAAAAATCACTCGATAGAGTTTAGCTGCGTTGTGGTCCTATATAAATTTGGTTAAGATCTGATGACGGAGTACGGAGTAAAAAAATACTCCTCAACGGACAACAGTACACTCATTGCGATTGTGTTATTGTATTGGAATTTACATGCTATTGCTGTAACTCCCACTGAAAATAGTTAAAATAAAATAACGGTTAACAAAACTTAGAAACCGACTTGAAAATGAAAACACTGAAAAGTCAAAAATAACAAATTCTATCTTTTCTATTCTCTTTGGAGTCGGTGCAATTTTATTAGACCGGAAGCGGCACAGGCACAGGTTTCTAAGTTTTGTTAAGCGTTATTTTATTTTATGTTTTTTTTGTATCCACAATGCTTACTGCGAGTGTTCATGGGCTCTGGAGATGACTTACCACCCAATCGCTCAGTGACCCAGCCGGTCTCTGCTATATAGGCTTAAAATAAAATTCAACCAAAAAGGTGTACGCGCGAGCGGAGCTGCAAGCAAAAGCTAGTTTTCAATAAATACATGAACATTTTAGGTGTTGGAAATTTGGAAAGTTGCCGCGGCATCGGCTACGTAATTGTGTTTACCATTTTTGGTACGATCAACTTTTTCTATCAAAAGTTACGCCACCGGACCTTTATGACGCCATTTAATTTCCCCTTTAGAGGGACATTTTCAATTTATTTTTAATTTTAACGGTTGATATTTTATTTGGAATGAAGGGTTGAAATTCTTGAAGCGTTTTATACCTCACTGATGCGTGAAGGGTCAGCTAATTAGTATTTTAATAAAAAGTTTAAATATTGGTACCCGAAATATCAAAGGTCGAAACATACATAGATGACGTCTGTGGGTCCAACATATTTCGGAACCCAATCCTTCAGCTGGGCATATACGATCTGCTGATATACGAGGCTATGGAGATCCCATAGGTAATCCGTATTGACGCTGCGCTGTGGAATTATTGGTTCGAAATCCGTCAAAGCGCTTCAAAGGCATTTGCCTGGCAGTAAAGTGACATAGACAGCCTCCGTGGTGCAGTGGGCGACTAACCGATTGTGAAATGTGAGGCCGCTGGTTCGATCCCCGCACCGATACAAATATTTGTCTAATCCACAAGTCTAAACCACAAGACTCCTATCTTACTGTGGGGTCTATGTGTGTGACTGTTGGGTGCTATTATTATTATAAACAACATGCACAAGATACAGTGGGCTTATACAATAATGTTACTTTATAGTAGGTAGTATCCCCGGGTAAGTCTCGGGTTTGATCCCCGGGTCGGGTAAAGTGATATTGGGTTTTACTTTTATAAAATTCTCAGTATCAGCTCGGAGTCTGCAATTGTGCTCGGTATGGCGATAGGCTCGCTCCTATGAGTCCTATCCCATAATGGGACGGAGATACGCTCGGTGAAATGTGAGTGTGCTGGTTATACCTCTTCCAACCCCTTCGGGGATTACAGGCGTGAGTGCGTATGCATGTATGTATCAATTAAGTACCAAATTATTTTACATGACATAAATCTTCTATCTTACAGCTATTCAAACTATGCCTTTGGAATTTCTATTCAAGACGTCTATTCCTTAAGAAATGCCATAGCATACCCAAATTCTCTTATATTTAATTTACGACAATCTCCATTGGAATGGATTCCGGAGAAGCGGGTCAGAGGGTCACCCGCTTTCACTTCATTTAGAGCCTCTTAAAAAAATTACCTTGAAGTCGCAAATTTAAGTAGAGCTTCTTGAAGTACAAAACTACGTATAAGGAAGAGATCTTCTGCAATTTGTTAGGTTGAAGAATTCCCAAGCGTACGTGAAAAGGAAACTTGTTTAATTGTTTTATTTTTATTTTATAGGTATTTAATTGTCTCAACTTTTCAGTACATTTGTTTTATTCCGTCGTTTAACGTGTTTCCCTTAATACGCGGTAGTAATCTGAATAATAATATTCGAGCATTTTCGGATTTCCAGCTCAATTAATTTTTCTAGGTCACTGATTCTAACAATAAAAAAAAAATACAAACATATCATAGTATAAAGACAGTCATCTCCGAAAAAGGTAAAATAGCTTGTATCTTGTAAATATACAGACAGCATGTAACCATGATTATCTTTTACGACATTCATTTTTCGAAAGAGGTATGCAAGGATCGTTGCAAGTGGAAATCCGTTGTCTCTGTCTACCCCTATAGGAAACAGGCGTGAGTCTATGTATGTATATATTTTTCGAATGATATTACCTGCTTGCTTCTTCCTGCTGACTGCCTCGGTGGCGCAGTTGTAATGCGTACGCGTTACGATTGATGCTAAGGCTGAGGTCTCGGGTTCGATCCCCGGGTCGGGTAAAGTGGTATTGGGTTTTTCTATTACGAAATGCTCAGTATCAGCCCGGAGGCAATAGGCCCGCCCCCTATCACATCGTGGGACGGAGATACGCTCGGCGAAATGTGGGTGTACTGGTTACACTTCTGCCTACCCCTTCGGGGATTACAGGCGTGAGTGCGTATGTATGTATAACCTGCTTATTTAAAAGTCGATTAATATTCATAGAACCTCAGTCCATTCGCGGTATCCAGGACCTCCCGCTTCACAGTCAACACCAGACAAATTAATTTAATAATAAATTAATTAACGTTACTTACTTTTAAATCACCAACTGCTGCAGTGGAAATGAATAGTTAATTTTAATTCACAGTGCGCATTACCTGCGAAGCGCTCTTCGAATATATTTTAATTAAACTAAAAAGCTGAAGGAAAAGGCTAAAAAACCTTATGAAACGGGTTCTGTTAAAGCAAGGTTGACTTGTGTTTTAGTTCTTCAGCTGCGCTAACTTTTAACCTCTCCCTGTTCTATTTTGAAAGGTCCGGATTCGGGAGTACGTCGTGGCTACCATATTGTTTCTTTAAATAGTATGTGTTATGATATTCTTCAGCCTACTCACAGTAGGGTCGGCGCATTTTTTTTTAACATATGTTACAAACCGATTAGGCATGTAGTTTTTACAACCAACCAGCCACCTGCCTGACGTCAACCCTTCTGGAGAGAAAAATCACCCAGACCCCAAACAAATATTTGTGGATCACACAAACATTTGTTTCGGTGTGTAAACATGAAAGAAAAATCTGTCCATTAACTTAGGCGTTAGGATGCCACAGACAAAAGGATTACATCACACTTTGAAACACCCTTTTTAGTCCGGAGTTAAATAAATAAATACACCCAACAGTCACACACATAGTCCTGACCTCACACTAGGTAAACCTGTATCGTAGGTATCAGGAACTACGAGGGACTTGCGGTCCCACAACACCCAGACCAGAAACAAATATTTGTGGATTAGACAAACATTTGTCTAGGTGTGGGGATCGAATCCACGGCCTCTCGCTTCGCAGCCGGGTACTCGCCCGCTGCGCCTCGGAGGCGTTAAAGTTATATTAAGCCTTATCTTTTATATTGAGCACCGCGCCGTGTTACTCCTAAACGCTAGACGTATGTCTGAGCTGCACTGACCTCCCCAAATAATTCTCAATCCGCACCTGGAGTTTTGTGAACTTAACGATTATTGCACTTTCCTTAAGATAAGGAGACGGAAATATTTATTGGTATTTATTGCTGCTTTCCAAAGTTCGTGGCTTTGTTCAACAAAGCTGATGGTGCATTAGCACGTTCATATCTACTGAACAATTAATAAAGAAGTAAAAATATAGAACAAGAGTTAATGATAAATTAATTAATAAAGTTTCTGTCTGCTCTAATTTATAGTACTCGACAGGGTTAACATCTTTGCTAATAATTCGACCTTTTTATGCACAACTAGGCTTTGCTCACGGCTCCGCCCGCGTGAACGGCCTTTCCGGGATAAAAAGTAGTCTATGTTACTCAGTGATAATGTAGCTTTCTAACGGCATAAGAATTTTTGAAATCGGTCCAGTAGTTTTTAAGTTTATTCGTGACATACAAAAATACAAATCTTTCCTCTTTATAATATTATTAGTGTAGATATAGATATGCCACCAACTTGATTACTTTCGAGTAGATGCGATTTCAAGCTTCGAATTTAGAGGCAAGCTCAGCCCACTTAGTTTTTTATTTGGACTCGTATGTGAAAGAAGTCTTATCACTTTGCTAATGATTACAACCGTACTTGACCAGCGTTTCCACGTAAAAGTTCCAAGCTCGACTGAGTTCCCTTAATTAATAACGTACCCTCTTATATACCTCACCAACCACCTCCACCATGCCTCACAATCCTATATCTACCCACTTGATATAGTTATTCTCCAGACTACCCTCTATAACACCAATAAACGGTGCTATTACCATTATACCGGACTGCCTCGGTGGCGCAGTTGTAATGCGTACGCGTTACAATTGAGGCTAACGCTGAGGTCTCGGGTGCGATCCCCGGGTCGGGTAAAGTGGTATTGGGTTTTTCTATTACGCAATTCTCAGTATCAGCCCGAAGTCTGGAATTTGTGCCCGGTATGGCGATAGGCTTGTCCCCTATCACATCGTGGGATGGAGATACGCTCGGCGAAATGTGGGTGTACTGGTTACACCTCTGCCTACCCCTTCGAGGATTACAGGCGTGAGTGCGTATTACTATTATGAAGCTAACCACCATTAACCTAACCTAACCATTAGTTTCAGTTAATAACTAAAATAAGTGAAATGTTGGTTATACTTCAAGTTAGATTGAGGAAAAAGAATATCTAAATGATGACTATTATAATTCACTATAATGATTTAATAATTATATGTATGTATATGTATGTGTGTATGTTGTAATATGGTATATATGTATCCTTATTGTAAACTGTATATAATCTTATTTCATGTACTCTTAGACAGCCCTCTCTTATTCGTACTCTTATCTCCGTCCTATGGTTGCCTGTAAGAGATTGCCCTGAGCGAGGCCACAAATTGTACTACATATGTTTAAAAGTGTTTTTTTGTATTTTTAGTTTTTACTAAGTGTATGTACAATAAAGCATTACAAATATAAATAAATAAAAATTTAAATCTACAATGTCTTAGAGATCAAAAACCACAAAGGATAGACACAAATCAATCCGAGAATTGTGTTGATCTGGTGGATAATGGCGGGAATAGCGACGCGTGTGCAACCAACAGGCGTGTGAACGAGATAGCCGCCGATATCCATCTTTATGCTTTTGATTGGGAATTCGGATGGAAGCAAGATTATTTGCTTGATTTATCGGTTGCATGTGAGGTTGTTTAGGTTTTAACCTCGATTAAAAATCGATTTTCTATTGTGTAGTTTAAAACTTATACATACATACATACGCACTGACGCCTGTAGTAGGCAGAGGTGTAACCAGTACACCCACATTTTGCCGAGCGTATCTCCGTCCCACTATGTGATAGGGGGCGAGCCTATCGCCATACCGGGCACAAATTCCAGACTCCGGGCTGATACTGAGCATTTCGTAATAGAAAAACCCAATACCATTTTACGCGACCCGGGTATCGAACCCGAGACCTCAGCGTTGGCCTCAATCGTAACGCGTACGCATCACAACTGCGCCACCGAGGCAGTCCAGTATAGATAAAGATATACGTTTTATTTACATTACAGTTTTAATACATTATGATCTACATTGTACATTTATTTCCATAAACCATACATATACAGATATGTTTGGTAAACTAAAGCAAAGGAAGTTTGAAAATGTATATTAATTTATATCAAATTATTTAGAAATGCGTTATAATTTTATCACCCATAGTTTGTCATATATTGGTACTTATAAATAGATAATCAAACAAAGCCATTAACCGGAATACTAGCCGGAAATTTGCATGGAAATAGCTATGTGGTTTGTACATAGCGGAATCTGTAGCTTGTAGTGCACTTGACTCGAGGCCGGCCTTCCAACGTCTTAATGGATGCGCTCCGAATATCGGACAATATGCTTGCACCAATTTTAGACTGCCTAACTTTGAGAGCTTGAGCCTTTGTAGCCTATCTTTTGATTGTGAAATATGAGAATTCAGCGTTGCGTATTATCCCCAACATTATTTCAAGTATTTGTTATGGATTTTTAGTTTTAAGTTCTAATCTGCTAGAACCAAAAAAGAGGGATGTTATAACCCATTTTGTCTGTGCATCTGTCTGCGGCATCGTATCGCCTAACGGCCATTCTCTATATTCTATTTTCAGATAGATTTGCTTACCATTAATAGTGTTTTGACAGATCTTCCATACCAAATATGTCAAAAATTACTGCTAGTAAGTAAATCTATCGATAAACAGAAGGCAATAATGGCCATAAACAGATAGGATGATTTCAAAGATAATTTAATATAATATATATATATATATATATATATATATAGCAGTGATAGCTTAGTGGGGAGTGGTATGGACTGTCGAGACGAAAGTGGCAGGTTCGAAACCAGCCCCAAGAGCATACACCTCTGACTTTTTTAATTTACGTGTATATTAATTGCTAATTATCACTTGCTTTAACGGTGAAGGAAACATCGTGAGGAAATCTATATACCTGAGAAGTTCTCCATAAGAATTTCGAAGGTATGTGAAGTCTACCAATCCGCATTAGGCCAGCGTGGTTGACTAAGGCCTAACCCCTCTCATTCAGTAGAGGAGGCCCGTGCCCAGCAGTGGGACATGTATAATACAGGGCTAGTATTATTATTATTATTATATATATAATAGAATATTCTTAGATACGTAGCAATTTACATGACGCTACAACTAAGCCGTATGCAGGTTCCAAATAATAGATATATTGTGTTCGGGCCGATTGAATTTTTCGATGGCGCAGTTGTAATGCGTACGCGTTACGACTGAAGCTGAAGTTGAGGTCTCGGGTTCGATCCCCGGGCCGGACAAAATGCTCAGTATCTTTCAATTGCTCATGGTTGAAATAACCTACTAGGAAATATTATTACGTAGTATTAGTATACAGAAATACAAATAGGAATCAAATCAAACTTATGAATTTGTGAAATGCGCAAAATTAAATAAATAACAATATTTTATGTATTAGAAGAAATTCCTTCGTTTTCTTTCATTGTCTTCCAATACATTCTACATAATAATATTGTCAAATATACCCAGAATCTGCTATAGAATTAAATTTAACCCAGATATTGGAACTATGTAAGTGAATAAATAACAAAGGGGCTTGGTATAAAGGGGGGACAGTCAACAAAGGGGACGAGAGCCATCGAGTGTCCGCCGCAGACGGCTCGACTCGCGCCTCTCGCCTCGTGTAGCCACTTAGTGTGCGGATTGTACTATGTTTTTAATGGTTTATGTTCGATATTTTTGTCACCTGTTTCTATTTAAAACGAAGATTTAACGATATCGTATTTTAATGTTAGATTTTTGTCGCTATAATTAATAATAATAATACTAGCCCTGTATTATACACGTCCCACTGCTGGGCACGGGCCTCTACTGAATGAGAGGGGTTAGGCATTAGTCTACCATGCTGGCCTAATGCGGGTTGGCAGACTTCACGTACCTCCGAAATTCTAATGAAGGACTTCTTAGATATGCAGGTTTCCTTACGGTGTTGCCTTAACCGATAAAGCAAGCGATAATTAACAATTAATACACACATAACTTAGAAAAGTCAGAGGTGTATGCTCTTGAGGCTGGTTTCGAACCTGCGACAGTCTCGACAGTCCGTACCACTCGCCACTGCTTGCTTGCTTGCTATAATTAATTATTAATAATTTTACACTGGTAGCTGTTCTGTCGTCTGACGAAATTAAATAATTTTAAAGTTTATTCTGATCTTAGTTCAAAGTCAATCTTTTAACACGACGACCGTAAATGAAACACACACACACACACATACACACACACACACACACACACACACACACACACATCGTCTGTCGTTGGTCGACAGTATTTTTGGGTTGCCCTACACTTAACATCAGGTGTAGCGTAGTCACTTTGCCGGGCTAGGATACAAAAAAAAATGAAGTCCATTTAGTATAATTTTAGTCATGTCAATCTAAAATCAGTAAAGTATATTACGCCCATTTAACAGAAAAAAAATAATGATATTAAGTTTAGTTTTGCTTGTGTTAATGTACTGTGTGTGTCGTTAGTTATAATAAAAAAAATACTGGTGGCAAGCACAATATATTTTGGAACATTTACGTTTTCCTCATTTGATAATCACGTAAATGTGGTTTTTAACTGCACGTTATTAGTTAACTTACATTTTATAACATAATATAAGCTATTGATAGGTAGAAGGGCAACTAGTACCACATCCATAGTTCTCCGAGCTTATTTCCGTTCCATGATGTGATAGAGGATTGCCTTTTCAGTCCAGTGGCAGCGTAGATAGTTATACTGAGAAAGTCCTGCGTTTAAGTCCCAGTTCTGGCAATTACAACAAGATTTCGATTCGATAAACCCACATAAGATGCCCAGGGTTGGAGTTTGTACCTGGTATGGCGATAGGTTCGCCTCCTATCACATTATGGGATGGGAACAAGCTTGGAGAACTGTGGACCAGTTGAAATACTCTGCGTAACATAAATTACAATCCAAGACAAATGTGATTTTCGAAACTCAAACAATTTTTTATTTCATTCTAAATAAACAAACTTTAGTCACAGATAAACTCCGACTATTCTAAATACCGTCAGCAAAAACCGGGGATGAGAGTATAGAGGCGAAATTGCAGGTACAAGTGCAGTTAGTATTTGTTAGAGTTACACGTTCGGTAACAAGATGCTGAGATGCTGAGGTATTGACCGCATGTTGAAGCTCGGTGGTATTCATAATATACAAAGTTTGTAGTTGATTTGTATCGTTCTCCTGGATAGTTTATACAATTTTTGTTATTAGCTTGTATGACGTAACGAGCAGGTCGCCTTTATACATAAACAACACCATACATAATCATTATAAAGCACTGTATGGCTTTGGACTGCGTTCGTCACCAACAAATAAGTTTTGAGTCTCATAATGCCCAGTAATTTTATTGGCTTCAATGTCCTTCTAACCGAAAGACAACAGTGTTTATTGTCATAAACTTATGAACATTACTTATTAAGACTATGCCAGTACTGCTTGGCGACAGAAATAGGCAAAACGATGGTACCAACCCAGATGGTTTCCTTCATGGGAGAGACCTACCTCCTAGTATGTCACCAAATGCTTTTGATAGAAGTAATTAATAAATAAACACTCAACAGTCACAAACATAGGCCTAACCACACACTACGTTAACCAGTATCATGAGTATCAGAAACTACAAGGGACTTACGGTCCCACAACAGCCACGTCTGGAACAAATATTTGTGAATCCCACAAACATGTGCCTTGGTGCAGGAATCGTACCCGCGGCCTCTCGTTTCACAGTCGGCTACAGACCAGCTGTGCTTCGAAGACCGTCATAGTTGAAAATACTATATAATATATATCCTCTTTTTTTGAAGTCGATTAAAATCGGGCCAAATAACGTCTTGTTTCATTAGCCATTCATATTCAGCCAGTTGGTATACTTTATGTTCTTTTGTATTTACTAACGTGTTCGCCTTGTAAAATTATTAGGTCCTTTAAAAGCGTGAAGAATTACTCAAGTCAGCGTAATTATGACGCTTAAGAGATGCTTACAGCCCTCGCAACCTTTCTCCATATCGTGTACCGAAATTATTAATAAAAATGGTTGCAGAACCTAGGATTTGAACTTAAGACCTCACTGATTTTTCAGCTTAAGTACTTACGCTGCAACTATGAGGAGGTGACCTGTTTCTTTTCTTATGGCATAGGTCGGGAAACTATATGTTTATATATAACTATATATTTCTATCATGAAATGCTTTCAATGCTTAGTATCAGCCCGGAGTCTGGAATTGTGCCCGGTATGGCGATAGGCTCGTCCCCTATCACATCATGGGACGGAAATAAGCTCGGCGAAATGTGAGTGTAATAGTTACACAACTGCCTACCGCTTCAGGAATGACAGGCGTGAGTGCATATATATAATATGTATAGGATGTAAGTCACATAATGCTCAGTAATTTCCTTAGAAACTAGTTAGCAACACCACTGTTTATGAGCATACAATGTTTACTGTCAAGCGAAGGTCGTCATTAAGTTGTATAAAAGTATTTTTGATACGTCTATTTCTTTAGGCAGTCCATCAGCTTCAAGTTAATAAGATGTACGAGCGGTTGCGGGCGACAATAATTCATGTCGCGCGCTCCTGTCGCCCCGTCGCCTCGCTCACATATTTGTACAATTTATTACTTTATTTACATCACATTTATATCTGGTATATTATGCGCTGACATGTCAATGTTTAGTTTTGGAATTGAGGAGTTTATATTGAGTCGAATTCCAAGTCCCATAATTTGTGTTTGAGTTTTGGAACGAAGTTCCTTATCGCGCGTTGTGAAAGGGGGCTAGACGGAAAAAATTCTTACGAAAAGTTGTCACGACCCTTTTTGCTATAGTAAGCTATTGTAAGCTGTGCGGCGTCGCATGTTTCTCTGTCTGTCTCTCTCTCTCTTATAGAAAGCAAGCCAGATATTTTCATTTCTATTTCGCATTGAACAGTGTTACGAATATAATATATAATAATAAATAATATTATTATTTATTATTAATATTAAATAATAAATAAATAAATTAGATAATATTATTATTTATTATTAATAATAAATACAAAAATTAATAATTAATTATATATTAATTAATTATTATTACATTTAGAATCCCAAACATATGTTTCCTACTTCAGTTACCACAAGCCAATTATTACGAAAATTGAGCCTACTGATTAAGTTTATATAACATTATATTTGTTAATAATAAAAAAAATATTATTATAACTTAAAAAAAAATAAAATTTTATTACAATTCCTTCACTAATTAATCGAAAGGAACTTCGTTCCATCCGGGTGTCCCTTGACACCTCTCAAGTTTTTTGAATTAAAAAAATGGTTCGCCTGCTCTATTCACAGGACGGAAATAAGTTTAGCGTATTGTGGGTGCAACTCTACCTACCCACTCGGGGATAAAGGCGTAATTATTAAATGCGTGTATGTATGTCAAACATCCTCCGTGCAATCTGTGAGTAGTCAGCTGCGAAGAAAAGCCTCGTATCCGGTCCTCGCAGCCAGACAAAATATGTTTATGTTATCCACAATTATTGCAAATGGGTGCTCTGAGACTGAAAGAGATTACAAGTGGTAGAGGCCACTGTAGACAGTCTGGGTATCATGAACTACGAGAGACTTGCAACAACACCCAGACCCGAAACAAATATTTGTGAATCAGATAAACATTTGTCTAGGTGCGGGAATCGAAACCACGGCCTCACGCTTCGCAACCGGCTGTTTGCCCATTGCGCCACGAAGGCTGTCAACATATACTAGTAATTATATCAAACTCCCAACGATACCATCTAGTGCTTAAACATATTTTAATGTTGTACGAGTTTAACAAGCGACACTCGACGCTCCGCCCGCCGGAGTGCGGCTCTCGGGTGGCAGAGAGTGCTTGCACTCGAAATCGCCTCGGCGTTCCACCTAGCTACCGAGCCACTCTGCCACCCAGCCACCTAACCTATAGTGTGAAAATAATGAGCTCTTACCTATTCATAAATCAGTCTATCATTTTGACATGTTTTTAGGGTTCATACAACATGTTACGGAACGTGTGGTCATATTTATTCCATATTTGTAATCGAAGTTGTAAATGCCTGAATTCATTTAATGTGTTTGGTTAGAATTCTTATGTTATATGGGGCATACATACATGAATCAGGCTATATTATTCTACAGCATGGTTTGGGCATGCAGACAGAAGATTGACGAAATGAAAAATTGTGAATATGAATGATACAGTTAGGAGAAGACCTGGGCGAACGTTATCGGTTTATATCTCAGCCTGTTGTCGTCCACTGTTGGACGTAAGCCTCCCCAAGTGAGCGCCAACCATCCCGGTCTTGAGCAGCCCGCATCCACCCGCTACCGCTATTATCGGTTTAAGTCGGAGATATTATCGAGAAATGCCAACTAAAATACTATAATCAGACGTACATGAAAAATATAATAACATTATAGGAGGGCAATAAGGTGTGCATGGATCGTAACAAGTGAAACTCCGTTGTCTCTGCCTACCCTTATGAGAAAGAAACGTGAGTCTATATGTATGTTTATATAAACATGCAGGACCTTCCTATGCCGTTTCCTTCCACCTGTCCTGATCCCACTCGCAGTGGGGCCGGCGCAACATGTTTTTATAACATGTTAGAGTAAGATTTGGCCTGACGTCAACCCCTCTGGGGAGGAAATACCCAGACCCGAATCAAATATTTGTGGATCACAAAATTCATTTTATCACTATAATAATTAAATAAATAAAACTACTTGCTTATATCGTAAAAATTATGAATCGCTTCCTATTCATAAATTATATATTACTAGCTTTTGCTCGCGACACCGCCCGCGTGAATAAACTTTTTCGAAATAAAACGTAGCCTATAACCGTCTCCACGGTCCCATCTATCTCTACATACATCAAAATTCATCAAAATCGGTTCAGTGATTTAGGCGTGAATGCGTAACAAACAAATAGATATTTTTTTTCATAAAAAGTATCCTATGTTACTTCATAAACCTCCAAGATTATGTGTATAAAGTTTCATGATGATCGGTTAAGTAGTTTACGCGTGAAAGCGTAACAAGCAAACTTACATTCACATTTATAATATTAGTATGATTAGATAATAGACCTTTTGTTACCTTCAAATGACAGGATTTTTGGAAAATCTGGAGTGTTGTAGAAATAATGTGCAAGATTTATTTATTTGTTTTGACAGAGTGTAAATTCTGTACTCAGTACTATTGAGTTTTCTGTGACAACATTGAATTAATACATCATTCTAAAATTAATTAAACCAATTAATTTCCACTGAAAGCCTGTAAAAGAATACCGTTGACTGAACTTTAGATAGCCAATTGCAGTCAAAGGCGTTTCAGGAAAACAAATTAGGAGTGAGGGAATGCAGAAATTTTCCAACCCATTCCACTTTATACTACGGTTCGCGCCTTTGGGCTGACATCGAATTTTAGTGTACCGTACTCAAAAAACGAAATACTTACGCTTCTTCCACCTGCCCTTATCCTACTCGCAGTGGGGTCGACGCAACATGCTTTTTAACCGACTTCAAAAAGGGAGGAGGTGCTCAATTCGACGCGGTTTTTTTTTTGCTTTTTTTTATGAATGTACATCGATTTCTCCGCCAATTGTGGACCGATTTTGCAGGTAAAAATTTAATTTGATAGAATTTAGCTGCAATGTGGTCCCATATAAATTGGGTTCATTTCTGATAATGGAGTATGGTTTCAAAACTGATACTCCTCAACGGATGAAAGCATGGTCATCGCGATTGTGTTATTGTATTGGAATTTACATGGAGTACCCTGTACCTACCACTGAAAATTAAATGAGTTTAAAAAAACTAAAAAAAAACGACTTAAAAAAATAACACTGAAAAGTCAAAAATATCAATTTCTAAAGGTTTACCTGTGTCGCTGCCGTTAAAATGAAATTGAACCGAACCAAAAATACATATGGAAAGTGACATATCGGTGTTATTTTTTGAAGTCGGTTTTTAAGTTTTATTAAAATTTATTTTTTATGACATGTTTCAAGGGACGGCGATACGCTCGGCGAAAAGTGGGTGTACTGGTTACACCTCTGCCTACCCCTTCGGGGATTACAGGCGTGAGTGCGTATGTATATATGTATCTATATTTTATTGTGTACGCAATCTTTACTAATATTGCCTACGGAACCTAATTGTACAATAGCAGCTTGCAGTGGTACAGTTTTTTTTATCTGGATTGGGGCGGTTGTCGTTCGGATTACAACGCCGCGCCGCTGCAATGTCAATGCGCGCGTATTTATAGTACAAGAATACCGGACTTAGTTTTTTAATTAATTTTGTTTCGACTGCGATTTAAAAAAGGAGTCCGAAGTCTGAGCCGATCGCTATTTGTGTTTCTTTAGGGCCGATTAATGCCGTGACAAATTGCCACATTAGCTATTTTGGCTTACTTTTTTGTGATTGGTTACATTTAGTTATATTACGTCACTTTTTGAGTGGGAGAGCCACGCTGTAGACACTTTTGTCTACAGCATGAATGGGCCGGCTCGTCCGGGTCATTACCACTGTCTCACAGAAAACCTGCGTAAAGTAGCAGCTTGCTGCTGCGTTTCGTACGGTGAGTGAGATATCCGGAGGCCCAAACCCCCTCCCCTTCCTAATTCCTTAATTATCCCTTTCCTTTAAGGTCGGCAACGCACCCATGACTCTTTTGGTATTGTGGGCGTACATGGGCGGTGGAAATCACTTACCATCAGGTGACCCACTTGCTCGTTTGCCGGCTAAGGCATAAAAAAAAACTTTGTTTAATTATAAATACACCCAACAGTCACACACATAGTTTCGATCCCACACTAAGTAAAACTATATCGTGGGTATCAGGAACTACAAGTTTAAGCAATTTCCGCTATTGTAACAAATTTGATAGTTTTTCAACTTCTCACATTAACCATAGGATTATAGGGTCATATAGATGTTTGCTGCTGCATATTTAAATATTTATCATAACACGTATCTACGTGCTTATAGAATGAAATAACCTTTAAAAATTATTGTTTTCAAAGGTTGTTTCGGTCATTTTTGGGACTCGAACCCATTATTTCATACTATGGTCTGACATGCTTACTACCTGAGTTACATGCATCTTTCTATTTAACTGAATTGGGGTGGGGTGGCAGCGATATATCGTTTATCCTCCTGATAAAAAATTAAGGACAATCATGGATAGGTTACATTTTACCGATTAAAGGACAGCCTCGGTTGTGCAGTTGTAATACGCGTTCCGACTAAAGCTGACGCTGAGGTCTAGGGTTCCATCCCCGGGTCGGTTAAAAGTGATATTCTGTTTTTCTATTATGAAATGCTCAGTATCAGCCTGGAATCTGGAATTTGTGCCTGGTATGGCGATAGGCTCACCGCCTATTACATCGGGATGCTCGATAATGGGACGGAGATACGCTCGGCGAAATGTGGTTGTACTGGTTACACCTCTGCCTACCCCTTCGGAGATTACAGGCGTGAGTGCGTATATAAAGGAACGAAATAGGAATTGGGAAGGGGATTGCAATCGGGTCTCCAGAAACCTCACTCACCGTAAGAGACTCGACGGCAAGATGCCACTTAATCTCAGGTCCTTGTAAGACAGTGGTACCGCCAGTCGATCTGGGCCATAATATCGACTAAATGATTGTCTTGTAAAATTCTTTAATCTATTGTAAAATATGGTTAATTGTTTCAACAAAACCCACTGTGGCCGACTCAAAAATCGAACCAAGAACTTCGCAGAGCACTTCCAAAATACCCTAGGATTGAAATAATGAGACGTCTCAACTACATACATAACATTTTCTGCCCACCCCATAACAAATGAAGCGTAATCTAGTAGTAAAAAGATAGGATCCATTTTTATTATCCCCTTTTATAACCCGTGTTATTTAGTCGTAAATCACAATTTACGTTTGGTTGATGAAAAGTTTGGCAAAGAAGTTAAATTAGGTTTGATTCAGTGTTTTATTGTTTTAATAACATGGTAGAAAGCCGAACTTAGTTTTAATTTTGTCTTTCGTAAAATGATTTCCATAAATAAAATACATCATATAAATATTACACAGGTTATATCCGTGGCGCAGTGGGCGAGTAGACAGCTGTGAGAGGCCGCGGGTTCAATTCCCGCACCGAGACAAATGTTTGTACATACGCACTCACGCCTGTAATCCCCGAAGGGGTAGGCAGAGGCGTAGCCAGTACACCCACATTTCGCCGAGCGTATCTCCGTCCCTTATGTGATAGGGGGCGAGCCTATCGCCATACCGGGCACAAATTCCAGACTCCGGGCTAATACTGAGCATTTCGTAATAGAAAAACCCAATACCACTTTACCCGACCTGGGGATCGAACCCGAGACCTCAGCGTTGGCCTCAATCGTAACGCGTACACATTACAACTGAGCCACCGAGGCAAATGTTTGTGTGATCCACAAATATTTCTTTCGGGTCTGGGTGTTTTCTCCTCAGGCGGCCGGTCGTCAAAACTACAAGCCAAATCGTTCTGTAACATGTCTTCAAAAGCATGTTGCGCCATTCCCACTGCTAGTATGATAAGGGCAGGTGGAAGGAGAAGAAAAATATATAATAAGAATAAAAAAAGAAGTGAAACTGGGTGCGAAATTTCTATCATAAATGATATTTTTCTGGTTTTCTATTTTATTCTGTCATGGCAAAGTGACTACACTGTACATCAACGGTGCAGTTTAAATATAATATCAACCGTTAAGAGACATTGCATCCCTCGACGGTCGCTAGAATTATGCCGGGTAAGTTAAGTTACTGGATATACACTGGCACACTCCAAAACGAGAGTTTCGTCTAAACGAGCTAATATGGCGGGGTTTTCACCATAGGTACAAAAAAGATCAGGATTTTTTTTATATTAGCTTGTGACGAAACGTGCAGGTCGCTCGCCTGACACCACACAGAACTTTGATTTTGCAGAGCTTTAGCATGGAATTGGACTGCGTTCGTCACCCCGAGACTTAGTATGTTAAGTATTATAATGCCCAGTAATTTCACTGGCTTCAATGTCCTTCAAACCGGAACAGTGGTTACACACTGCTACTTGACGGCAGAAATAGACAAAGCAGTGGTACCAACCCAAACGGCCTCTCCCAAACGTGGAACCTACGGCCTTGTAACCAATAAATTTATGGTCAAATTATTCATAATATCATTATAATGGTAAATTTTTCTAGAAACGGGCTTGAAGATCATTAAGCTAAGTAACGAAAAACGTATGTATTTCGCTTTCAATCCAAATGCAACCCCTAAGTGTGTGAGAGGTTTGTTTATAACCCAGAAAACACTCGGATGAAGCAAGTAATTAGTCTGAAAATTGCTTTATGAGTCCGATGGCAGGGAACTTCGCCTGTAAAACTTCTGAAGTCATGCCATTGATACCTGTGTCCGGCAATTTAAAATTGTGTAAGATGTTCGATTTACGAGACTATCCCGCCCACACACCCGCCACTGTAACTCCTGTGCACCAGGATCGACAGTGGCACGCATTTTTGTTGACACCGAGCAGTGAAGCTCGGCGAGTCTCTGGAAATGCTAAATTGTCTTTGTCCCGCAACGAACTTAATCAAATAGAAAATTAAGGAGGAGTTGGAAATAATAATTGTCCACTTCCCTCCATAGATTGTAAGATGTTCGATTGTTAAATATTTCTTTTTTATTAGATCAGAGTGGTAGAGCCACGCTGTGTACAGTTTTGTCTACAGCATGAATAGGCCGGCTCGTCCGGGTCGTTACCAATGTCTCACAGAAAACTTGCGTAAAGTAGTAGCTTGCTGCTGCGTTTCGTACGGTGAGTGAGATATCCAGGGGCTCGAACCCCCTCCCTTTCCCAATCCCTTAATTATCCCTCTCCTTTAAGGTTGGCAACGCACCCATAATTCTTTTGGTATTGTGGGCGTACATAGGCGGTGGGGATCACTTACCATCAGGTGACCCACTTGCTTGTTTGCCGGCCTATGCTATAAACATTTAGCTAAAATTAAAAACGAAGAGGTCACTCGTATGATGGTAAACGCCCACCTGCCCATAAACAGAAGCAATATCACACAGAGCTTTGTAAAGCATCCTGCCAAAATTGAATTTTAATGTTTTCGAAACTCGCTCATTGGCGACGGGTGCGGGGTGCGGACGGCAGGGATCGTCCAATTCCGAATATTTGGGCGACATTGTTGTTTTCTTTGCTCTCGTTTGTATCGCGCGGTGGCCGTTATGAAATTTTTCATTAAGCCCAGTGTCAACTAGTGCCGCCTTCGAGTCATATCACACGACACGGGGCCGTAACGTCATGGTGATGTAACCGTGTAACTACCGCAATATAAAACATACATAAATAACAAACATAAGGCCACGCCAGCATCCCCGAAATGGTAGGCAGAGGTGCAACTAGTACTACACCCAAGGTTATTAATTCCGTCCCATGATTTGTTAGGCGCAAATTCGACCTCGGATTTGAACTCAGGACCTTACGGTTTCTCAACTTAAGTGGGCTGCCCCTAGACCAATAAGGCCTTTAAAATAACAATAGTCACTAACTAGTATTTCCAAATTTAATAAGAACATGTATCCTTAAAAGTGCAAAACAGCAAGCACAATCCATGATTCGAATGTCCAAAAGTGATAAGTAATTTTTTTATTTATTTTATCTATAAATCAAGGAAGTAAGTTGGATAGTTGATCAAGTTCATGATTACAATAGCTATTTATTGTAGAGCTTAAAAGCAGATTACCGATAGTCGTATCAGGCGACAAATGCGCGCGTTAATGTCGCCACGTGTACGCGTTTGTACGGTGAACTACGTAAAACTATGAGTGACCATTCGAAGGTAGGCACGCACGGTTTCACTGGCTTCCAATACAGCGTTGACAGATGTTAATTTACGCCCGTGTTTAACCAGATGATCTGATGTCTGCCTTTAAGCAATACTATGAGTATATTTTAGAAACGAATACTTAACGTGCTGACTCGTCAGCCAATTGAAACCTAACTTGAGAACTTTAATTTTACTAACTTGACTTTTCTAAAGCAAAATGCACTCGACACAATGTAAAAAAGCACTTCTTGACCATAAGATGAAAGTGCATGCTCTTTGAGACATTGTTTTGTTACGTCACGCATCCGTGTCGGAACCGTGTGAATCGAACTTTTAATGTCTCTCCAGCTTTAATATCGTTAGCGGAGTTTTCATTAGCACGCCGTTGGCTAGCTTTTAGTGGCCGTAAGCCTTTATACTCAATGGTATATACTTTACTTTTATTTTGCCCTTATTCGAAACTGTAGTCCGATGTTTTCCCATCAATTTTGGTTGGGAAATGGTGATAGCGCGCATTGTGTGAAGCTAAACTTTTACGGAGATTCATCAATTATTCAGTTTATATTTTGATAAAAACAAAATAAGGAAAGAAAACAATAATATGAGGGTTAGAGCCACGCTGTCTACAGTTTTGTCGACAACGTCAATGAGCCGACCGGTTCGATGCCACTCTCACAGAAATCCGACGTAAAGCAGCGGCTTGCTGCTGCGTTTCGTACGATGATATATCTGGTAGCCAAAATTCCCCTTCCCTTCCCAATCCCTTAAATATCCCTTTCTTTCAAGTCCAAGCAACACGTCCAAGTTTCTTCTGATATTGTGAGCGTTCATGGGTTGTGGCGATCACTTATCATCAATTTAGTCAGTCGTTTGTCAACTTCTACCAAATACTTTAATGTATACTACTAGACAAGCTGTGCGGTACAAAGAAATTGCTCACTTAGTTACGGTCAATTGACCGCAATTCAGTTAGTCGCCCGCGAGGGAGCGACAAAAGCAGTTGTTGTTTGAATAGCTGCGAACGTTAAATTCGATAAACACGAAATTGTTTACTGTGACCCATAAAACATTGTCATTATTTACGTGCATATAATATTCATTCAATTTGTAGTTATTTTACGGAAGTAACTATATTATTTCTTGGTTTTGATCGAAGAATTCATTTATTGTGAATGAAAACTAATACCAAACAAAACAGCCGTCTCAATATTGCTATCTCGCTTACTCTCAACTCCTCTCGCTCCCACGCCTTAGACATCATTCCCGCCTCGCCGGCCGCGTATGCAACACAATTTTACTTCTGAACAGCCCATCTAGGGTATTAAAGTCTTTGACTTCTACTATATTTTTTTGTGTAAATGATCTGGGTTTATCCGAATGTTAAATTATATCTATCTTAGGTATCCTGTCGGGTACCAATAGTCTACCACCACGCTGATCTGAAGTTCATATACATACATTCACACTTATGCGTACCTCGAAGAGTTGCAAGAAGTATACTCATATACATACATGCTCATCCCATGATAAGATGTTTCTTTATCACTATTCTACGCCAAATGAGGTGTATTTTTCGAAGCGAAAAACTCACAAATTGTTTGCTCAACTTGAGGATGAAATTCAGCTGGACATTTTTATGCCTGAATGGCCTCGGTGGCGCAATTGTAATGCGTACCCGGTACGACTGTTGTGCTGTTCGATCCTCGGGATGGGTAAAATTTGTATTGGGGGTTTCTATCATGAAATGCTTAGTATAAGCCTGGAGTCTGGAATTCCGCCCGATATGTTGATAGACTCGTCCCCTTTTACGTCATAGGACGGAAATAAGCTCTGCAAAATGTGGGTGTTCTGGTTCCATCCCGATTATAAATGATTTCCACGACCCATGAAACCCATGAATGAGTTGCTGAACTTGAAAGGAATGGAGACCTGGAAATGTTTTTGGGTCCCCTTAGTGAGTGAGAATCTCACCGTACGAAACGCAATAGGCAACTACCAATTCACGCCGGTTTTCTCTGAGACAGTAATACCATCAAGTCTAGCCAGCTCATTCATGCTGTAGACAAAACTGTCTACAGCATGTCTCTATCATTTAAACACCCCGCCGCTTTTATAAACTAAAGTACGTTCCGGCCAGATTAATGATGTCATCAAACGGTTGCCTATCCAAAATTAAAACTCACATAACTCATGAAATTTACGAATTTAGCCACAACACGTTTAAAATCACTTCGATAGCCATATACCATGGAATCCGGCTGTAAGACTGGCTTTAAAGCAGCAGTCATGTTCTGAAATGTCTGAATCTTAAAGTTTTATACTCAACAGCGTAGTATAAAGCTGTAAAAATGTACTTAAAGCTTGAAAGGATCATTAGTCGGACCCAGCTCATGGCTTCATTTAGCGCTGCATTTTTATACAACGATTACTGCATGCTTGATATTACTCAGATGGAGTGTAACAGATCATAACTTTTATGCATTCTTAAGAAGATATTTTCTTCTTTTTTATCGCCTGAATAAAGATACCAGCTTGTCGCTCGCCATGCTTGCTTCGAATTCGAGATAATGATCCAAACTGCAGATCTTCTCAACTCTCTCTCTACTGCTAAACTGTTCATACACAAGTACTTCGGTTACTACGGACCAAGATTTCTCTGATTCTCTGTTTTTTCCACCAAGTGCATTTTAAACCAGTAGGGCATGCGCTTATGAAATTATTGGGAATTATGAACTTAACATTTTATGTCTCGAGGTGGCGATCGGATTGTAGTGCAATGCAGTACTTTGTAATTCAAATATCTGGGTGACGTTGTTACTCTTTAAAAATCCATGATGTTTATCACCAGGCAAGCAATCTACGGCTCAGCATTCTGATATATGAAAAAAGGTACAAACCTTTATACATACAACTGGAAATTGGTTTGAATAAGATTTCCATATTACTTAACTTTTTAAAAATCGTTTACTCCAAACGTTATCACTTCAACATTTACCCTCTAATATTTTTTTTTATTCTCCTAAACGAACCAGTATGATAGGTTTTCCACCGTAAAGGCTCGGTATTTGCTATCCAGTTTGGTAAAAAATGTTAGATATCGTCTCATCAAGGTTTTCACAGTTTCTGTTAAAGAGGAAATTTCGGTACACATAATAATTAATATAAAAAACGCAGTAAGTAAAACTAAAGTCTTCGTGCGACATTATGCCACATTTAAACAGTGTAGTCCATCGTCCCGGTACTAAATCGCGTGATTCAATGCAACCCGCACCGTAAGTCTCCATTCTAGTTGTCACTGAGCAGTGGAGGGGCTCATAAAACCAACCTAGTTTACGACTTCGTTGAGATTTTACTCACAGATGCAGCATTTATTTATTTCTGTTTCTAATATTTATGATTATATTTAATATTGCGTCGTAAAAAGACCCAAAGGTTATCGTAAAACATTTTGTGGAGGTCTTAGAATACTAATCGTTGTCCCCATAAAGTGTTTATGCACTGCATTCGAACCAATTCCTATGTGCAATTCTTGCGCGCACTCTCCGAAGTAAGCGTATCAGGTAAAATACTGCCCAACATTCTGGAGTCTGGACTCAACTAACTTATTGTCGCCAATGAGCTTTATGGCACGTCCGCTATTGAATTCAGCGCCTCAAGTACGTACTTGATCAATTTTATTTATTTTATCGCCTGGATAGTGACTTTGGTGCGTATAACTAAGTAAATTCATTACAGTGACGCACTCCTGAGTCGTGTTTTTTCAGCTAATATCGCCGTCCTTCAACGTTCTCACTGCAATAGAATTTATGGGGGATTAGCTGTTACTTCAAGTTAGTTTTTGTTTCGGAGCCTATTATCTGCATGATAATAATAATTGTGAATGACCGAAACGAGATACCGCGAAGCGTCAAATCATCATTATAATCATTCGTGTCAAGCGTCGACGTTCCTTGTCTCGGTCGCGTACCTTAAAATGTACCTATAGTTCCTACATTTGCCAAAGATACGGGACACTGTTTAAAGAGTTCCTTCATGTCGATTTCTATTAAGTCTTTAAACACACAGAAGTATGATACGTATTAAATTTTATAAAAGAATATAAAGTAAAGTTATGTTTTAGAACTTTGTGTGTATCGGTAACTACGAGTTCTTTTGTACCGCAATACCCGCAACGAATGTTTGTGGTTTGCACAACATTTGTTCCGGTGCCCGTAACTTTTTCTTTTGTAGTCACAGATGTATTCTATTAATTTAAAGGCACTAGAATAAAAATCTTTACCTCGAGAGACCTACTATCTAATCCTAATTATCATTATAAATGCGCGCTTGAGTTTGTTTGTTACGCTTTCACGCTCAAACCGCTGAATCGATTTTGATGAATTTTGGTACAGATATATGGGACCCTGGAGACGGTTATTGGCTACTTTTGGAAAAGGTTGTTCACGCGAACATGCTGTAGACACTTTTGCACTTTTGTTTGGAGCATGAGTAAGCCGGTTGGTCCAGGTTATTACCACTGTCTCACAGAAAACTGATGAGGAGTGGTAACCGTTGTTGTGTTTCATATGATATTGACAGCTCCGTGGCGCAGCGGGCGAATAGTCGGCTGCGAAGCGAGAGGCCGTGGGTTAGATTCCCACACTGAGACAAATGTTTGTGTGAACCACAAATATTGGTCTCGGGTCTGGGTGTTGTGGGACCGCAAGTCCCTCGTAGTTCCTGATACCCACGACACAGGTTTACCTAGTGTGGGATCAGGACTATGTGTGTGACTGTTGGGTGTATTATTATTATTATTATATCTAAGTGAGATTACAGAGGCCCAACCAAAAAATCCTTTCCATCAAGATCGGTAACACATTCATGACTCTTCTGGTAAAGTGAGTGTTCATATGCGGTGGAGATCATTTACCACCAGCCGACTCAATTGCTTGTTTGCTGATGTCTGCTAAAAAGAAGTTCGTTTTTAATACGTTTCATTTACTGCTTTTAATGTAAAATGCACCTCCCATAGCATTCAAAACTGATTGAACGCATTTTCGGATTAGCATCATAGCTGCACATATTGCTTTATCCTAAACGAAGACAGCTGAACCATGTTCTCTCATTAATCAGTGTACAGGAGTACCGAATTAGTAGATATGCACTAATTGAACTCAACGCGATTCCGGGAAGCGTGCAGTTATGCATGAACAGCTTGTAGTGTCGAAGATTACCTACAACATGATTTCCTCCGGCTTCCCGTTTTATATGAAAAAGCAAGTACCAATATCTATACTATAAGCAAAAACTTTAATGTATACTACTAGACAAGCTGCGCGGTACATAGAAATTGTACCACTAAGTTGCGGTCAATTGACCGTAACTCAATATTACCATCTCACTTACTCTCAACCAGAACCCCTATCGTGCTCCCTGTTTGTGAGTTGTCACTCCCACGTTATGTGACGCAATTTTACTTCTAAACAGCCCGTCTGGTAGTATTATGACTTCAAAAAAGGATGATCTCAATTTCTCGATATGTTCACGCATAACTCCGACGCTGTGGACAATTTATAGCTTAAATAGGCCACTCGTCCGAGTTGTTACCACTGTTTCACAGAAAACCGACGTCAGATAACAGCTTGCTGTTATGTTTCGTACGGTGTATGACATTTCGCCCATATCCCCACTCCCTGTGTCCTTTAATTATCCTTTTTCTTTAAAGTCAGCAACGCATCCAATATTTTTTTATAGCATAGGCCGGCATAATAGCACCTAATGGTAAATGATCTTCACCGCCCATGTACGCCCACAATACCAAAAGAATCATGGGCGCGTTGCCGACGTTGAAGCAAAGGGATAATTATAGGGATTTGGAAGGGAAGGGGAATTTGGGCCCCCGCAAGCAAGCTGCTACTTTACGCCGGTTATCTGTGATTCTGGTGGTATTGTGGGCGTCAATGAGATCACTTCAGGCGACCCCTTTGCTCGTTTACCGGCATATGCTACAAAAAATCACTACACCGTTTATGGATTGGGAGCATCTTAGGCATTTCGCCTACTTTAAACTATCAAGGCTTTGTGCAAATTGAATTAAAATTAAAAGAATAATTTGTCAGTGACACACTGACCTTAGTTACCACCCGACAGCTGACTACATCCCGTTTAGTTGTTCCCGTTAGCGCATGCGCAATAGGACACGACTGATGCGGGATGATGGGACACCAACCCAACGTCTGCAGTAGCCTACAAGCCGCTGTGGGGGAGAGCGTTTTGCTAATTCGCCGCGCGCGCGATTACGAACATCGAATATAAAAAATTAAGTCGTGTTTTTTTAAATTAAGTGCAGTTAGTGAACTTTGTACGCTAAGTTGTTGATGTTAAGGTAAGTTTTTATAAGTATTTTTTTATCGTTGTTTGGTTTCTGGGTTGATTTTTATTGGATAAATTAATATACCTAAATACGCTTTTAGAAATTTCCCACGAAGTTCACAGTTTTTTGTATAATAATCCTGTGTGTATTACTTCGTATATGAAATGATATAAAATATTTATCGTTTCACTTCATATTTTAAATTATAAAATTGCCCAAAGAGAATATATAAACTCGTCATGGACATTTTTCATAATAATTTGATTGTAAATGAAATATTTTGTTATACAAACATCGAGCTATTTGTTTCTATTAAAAAATATTTTAACATTTATTAAATCTCGATTTCAGTGAGTTTGTTGTTTTATTTGAGTCCGTATTAGTGTATATTTAGTTAGTAGTGAGGGTAAATAGAAAAAAATGTGTGCAGTATCTGTCGTTTATAGGACATTGTAGATTCTTTATGAATTTGACAGGATTTCGCTCCAGTGAGACGTGATTTCGCTGCCACGGTGGCGCAGTTGTAATGCGTACGTAGGCTGACGCTGAGGTCTCGGGTTCGATCCCCGGGTCGGGAAAAAGTGATATTGGGTTTTTCTATTATGAAATGTTCAGAATCAGTTCGGAGTCTGGAATTGTGCCCGGTATGGCGATAGGCTCGCCCCCTATCACATCTTAGGACGGATATACGCTCGGCGAAATGTGGATGTACTGGTTACACCTCTGCCTACCCCTTCGGGAATTACAGTCGTGTCGTGCGTATGTTTGTACGTATGTAATAAGTGTTAGCGTATTCCTTTTTTATTGGTATATTGAGGGTGTCTGAGAAAGTAACGTTGTGTACACTGAAATAATAATGGTGCGATATAGTTGTGGAAGGGTAGTAATATGGTATAAAAGAGGTTGTCGCCAGAACTGGAGGTCTTTTGCCCGCAGTCAGTCAGACAGTCTCCAGTTCATTAAGTACAGTGCTCAGTCGATAATCCAAGTGTTCATTACGCGGTAGCTATGCTGGTTTACTATTCGGTTCTAGTTGACTTAGTTATAATTAGAGAGCGGTCTCTAGAGAATCCTGACATGAGATTATGGTCTGTAAAGCAGTAATATTGTAAATGTAACCAATAAACTATGAAACTGATTACGGTCGTTTGATAATTATAAAATAATACTCGTCTCACGTAACTTCTAACATAAAAGAGCCCATATTCTGATATAAATTTAGAACCCTAGACTCCGATGTGAGAGATACTAAAGAACGTGGGACCGTGACTCAAGTTCAGAAATAGGTTTTACAATGTTTAAATTTATTATTATTTATTTATTAAGATGAAACGTTATACTCAAGAGAGTAATACATTCTTAACAGACACTAGAAAGGATTTATCATCATCACCTTTTTCTTTCTGCCTGGTGCGGGTTCAATCCCGGGTTAATGCCAGGGTCGGCCTTCTCGTACCATAGATTTGACGGTATGGGGCGACCCGCCATCTGACCCCCATAACCCGCAACGGGAACCAAGTTTCGCCATTGCGTCATCCGTTAATCAGCAGATTGTACCACATGCAGGTGAGCCAACCTCACCTTTGGGCTTAAGATGGTGGATCTTCATATTATTTCCCAGAAAGTGAACCCGCGCCCTACTTACCTAGAAAATTCTCTTACCACACAAGTCACAACGAGCAATATTTAATCGCTTTTTCATTTTGTGATAAATTGAACTTCGATAATAATTAATGGCCTTTCTACCATTGATGATATTTTTATTACCTGCGGATTTGTTAATTGTTAGCTCCTTTTTCAACTGAAATAAACTTAATTCTAAGGGAATATAAAATAATTAGGGAAAAAATATTCCGATTTATTCTCCGAAAAATAGGGGTGTGTTTTTTTAAATACACCCAACAGTCACACACATAGTCCTGACCCCACACTAGGTTAACCTGCATTGTGGGTATCGGAAACTACGAAGGACTTGCAGTCCCACATCACCCAGACCCGAAACAACTATTTAAGGATAACACAAACTTTGTCACGGTGCGGGAATGGAACCCACGGCCTCTCGCTTCGCAGCCGGCTAATTACCCGCTAATCTATGGAGGCGGTCAACGGAAAAAACGGGGTATTTAGTATATGAGGTGATTGAATTCTTATATGATCAACAATTCTAGGGCACCCCAGTTTCTAAAACAAAATTTCCTTATTTTCAAAATACAGAATACAATTATAGGCTGAATTTAGGAGTATATGGTAAGGAGAAGCATGGATGAACAAATAAAATGATGGTAATGTAAATGAGATGAGTGGAAGATATTATAATTGTCATATGCTATATTATCTTTTATTGGCCCATTTGAATATAACAAACGCTTATATTCTTTGGTTCAATTTATATTATAAAGGATATGTTGGTACAGTAATTTGTAACAGCGCAAAAACATTGTATTTCAAGATTATGTATTTTAAAAGTTATTTTCTGTTTTTAAATATTACATTTATAAAAAGGAAAAGATTTTAGGATATAATCACCCTCTAATGGCGAGGCCTAAGACCAAAGTCTCTTAAAATACAGGTCATTGATAAGGTACAAAGTTAAAAAAAATTAAAAGTCTAGAAGTATATAAAATCATGTAAAAATTACAAAGCTCATGCATAAGTCCGCAAAATGGGGACCGATTTTAATGATTATTTTTGTATTCAATGCCGTTTACTATGATGGTGCTCCCATATAAATATGGTTAAGATCTAATGACGGAGTACAAGGGGAAAAGAGGAAACTATACGGATACTACAAACGTACTGCGTTTCAAGTTTTTAAGTGCTTTTTTAAGGTTTTTAACATTGATTTCACTAAGTGGTAGGTCCCTAGTATACGAGAGGCCATCTGAGTTGGTACCACCATTTCTGCCGTCAACAGCAATGATAAGCAATGTTGTCTTTCGGTTTGAAGGACATTAAATCCATTGAAATTACTGGGCATTATAAGACTTAACATCTTATGATTCGGGGTGACGAGCGCAGTCCAGTGCTATGCAGTGATTTGTAACTGAAAGTTCTGCGTGGTGTTGTTTCTATTTATGGGCAGGCGTTGCGCTTACCATCAGGCGAGCGACGTACCCGTTTCCTCATTCAAGCTAATAAAAAAAAATAGGCAGGTCAGGATTTTTATAATATACATACGCACTCACGCCTGTAATCCCCGAAAGGGTAGGCAGAGGTGTAACCAGTACACCCACATTTCGCCAAGCGTATCTCCGTCCCATCATGTGATAGGGGGCGAGTATCACCATACCGGGCACAATTCCAGACTCCGGGCTGATACTGAGCATTTCATAATAGAAACACCCAATATCACTTTACCCGACCCGGGGATCGAACCCGAGACCTCAGCGTCAACCTCAGGTATAACGCGTATGCATCACAACTGCGCCACCGAGGCAGTATTTTTTAAATTTATGGTCTGAATTATAATAATTTAAACGTAATTGCTTCATAAATCAGTTTTAGCTATTGGAAACCTTTTTTCTGTGATGACTGAGTCCCGGGACATATGCATTATAATGTTTGATGGATGAGTTGTCTATGTTTGAAGGATTACCAGCCTCACCTGAATTTAAACAGGTTATTGTTTTATCTGGGGGAAATGAAATTCTTGGCCTATTTTTCCTTTTTTTTATAGTATAGGCCGGCAAACGAGCAAGTGGGTCTCCTGATGGTAAGTGATCGCCACCGCCCATGTACGCCCACAATACCAAAAGAAATATGGGTGCATTGCCGACCTTATAGGAAAGGGATTGGGAAGGGGAGGGGGTTTGGGCCTCCGGATATCTCACTCACCGTATGAAACGCAGCAGCAAGCTGCTACTTTACGCCGGTTTTCTGTGAGACAGTGGTAATGACCCGGACGAGCCGGCCAATACATGGTGTAGACAAGTGTCTACAGCGTGGCTCTACCACTCATGAATATCCTCCTTTATACAAAGCAGCGATAGCTCAGCGGGGAGTGGTACGGACTGTCGAGACGAAATTCGCAGGTACTAAACCAGCCCCAAGAGCATGTACCTCTGACTTTTCTAAGTTACGTGTGTATTGCATGTTAATTATCGCTTGCTTTAATGGTAAAGGAAATATCGTGAGGAAATCTGCTATGAGAAGTTGTCCATAAGAATTTCGAAGGTGTGTGAAGTTTGCCAACCCGCATTATGCCAGCGTGGTGGACTAAGGCCTAACCCATCGAAATGAAATGAAATGAAATGAAATAGTTTTATTCATCATGTAGGCAATTAAAATAGCGCTTATGACAAGTCAGTACAAAATAAAGAAACATATGTAATTACAGAAATCATATCAGCTAATATATACATAACATACATAGCATCGTCAAAATACACTGGGCAACTATAAAGTTTACAATATTTTTATATTAGTCCAGAGTTGTTAAGTATTATTATTATTGTTATTTTTTCTCTGTTTTAACGGTCGATATGGACCATAGGCATTACCGTCATTCTGTAATGGAGGCCCGTGCCCAACAATGGCACGTGTATAAAAGGATTGGTATTATTCATTTATTTATTTGATTTAACTACAACGGTACTAAGACCAATTACAGTAATTAAATTAACAAATTGATGATTAATTAATGATACATATATTTTAAATCCTCGAGAAAAAAGAGGGGTGGTTATAATTGGACTCTCTTTGTTTGTTTGTGGGTGTGTGTGTGAATCTGTCTGCAGCATCGTAGTGCCTTATCGAATGGATCGATATGAGTACTGTCTTTTAATGCTGGCTTGATCGATTGTGTGATTCACAAATATTTGTTTCGGGTCTGGGTGTTTTCTCTCCCAGAGAGGTGACATCAAGCAGACGGCCGGTCGTAAAAACTACAAGCACACTCTTTCTGTGACATTGTTAAAAGCACGTTGCGCCGACTCCATTGCCAGTGGAATAAGTGCAAGTGGATGAAGGAGATAGTAGAAATCGGTAAACGAACAACTGCGTCATCTGATGGTAAATCTATAACCCATAAACACTTGCAATACCAAAATAATCATGGATACGTTGCTGATATTAAAGACAAGGAAAGGGGACTGAGGGACAAGAAGGGGGTATTAGGGATTTGCCACTGTTACTAATATAAAACGCAATAGCAAGCTTCTACTTCACGTTGGTTCGCTGGCTTGTGTTATGACCTTCAAAAACTACTACACTACGATCCTATAATATTCAGACCCGAAAGTACCACAAAATCTTATGTCAATCCAATAAGGAAAATCATACATAACATTATATTATACAACATAATGTTATGTATAATACATCTCTCTATTCTAAAAAAAAGTAACTGGCGCCGCCGCCGCCGCTGCCAAAAGCTTGTCACGCTATCTCCTCCAAAACCGCTGGGGGTATGGGGTCGAGACCGATACCAATCGGTGCAGAATAATGTGGGGAAGAATGTATGATATGTCTCATATTCGTCAGACTTTAAGTTTTTTTTTATTTTATGTTTTGTGGAAAAACATGGCAATTGCCCCTAGTAATATTATAAATATGGGAGAGTGAGTGTGGATGTTTGAGAGATTAAGTATTTGGTATTTGTTGACCATTTCGTCTGAACAGCTGAATTTGTTTGGATGAAATTCAGGAAAATCATGTCTTGGAAAATTTCATTCGCATGGGCACAGCCGCAAGCAAAATTAGTATAAAACAAACTACTCTTACTTAAACATGAACATCAATTATTTTAAGCAAGCATCACGTCAAGCGATCCGCTTCTAAAGTTTAAGTTAATATTATCGAAATTAATTTACTTACGCAAATATTCAGGCTTTAACGAATCATCCAGTTTACAGTTATGTGTGTATATATTGATACACATACATACGCACTCACGCCTGTACTCCCCGAGGTAGGCAGAGGTGTAATTAGTACACCCACATCATCGAGCTTATTTACATCCCATGATGTGATAGGAGGTGAGCCTATCGCCATATCGGGTATATTCCAGACTCTGAGTTATTAGTAAGCATTTCATGATAGAAAAACCCAATATTTAAAGATTTTCATTTTGTTTTATGGATTCTATTTGATTTATCTTGGAACAGTAAGTCTTAAGTACCTCACACAACACGTAATGGAGTCAGGAATAACTGAAAATCAGCGTATCTTAGGGTTTCCGCCATAGGCAGCATCAGCTGAGCCATGTCCTTTTGCCATTTTTGTTTTGTATTTTTAAGATAGCTGTTTTAATCATATCTTTTTTATTATTATTATATCACTTTACCCGAACTGGGGATCAAACCCGATACCTCAGCACAGCAGTCGTACCGCGTACTCATTACAAGTGCGCCACTGAGGCAGTCTAAATGACTAGCTATCTTTTCTATATAAAGTATTTCACTATGACGAGAACAAAGTATCTATCTGCAATATAAATTTCCCTTTATACTTTCACGTAATATCGTTCCCAAGACCAACCATTAACCCGTGGTTGCACCAAAAATTGAGCAATTCCTCTGGCGTACCTTGAGAATGGGCCAAGATGACCCCAAATGGGTAGTTAAGAAAAAGGGTGAGGGTTAATGACGTGTTAATTTGGGACCTTAACTGAAATTCAGTGTTGATAAGTCAGCATTTTGGCGTCTGACGTTCGATGTTTCAGAGTAAATGGTCGGTGGGAATTAGAAGTTTCTTACGATGCGACGAACAAAATTCGGTCTGCATTTTTAAAAGTTTTCGTTTGCGGTGGTTTTTGGTGGAATATTTTTTATTAAATTACGATTTCAATTATGTGCTTTGGCTTAAGTGGCTATAAGCGATAATAAAATTGCAGGCGCAATTATTAAACAATGATAGATTTTGCAACGAAGTCTTTTTCTGCGTTACTGAATTGCAAGAGCATCAACTTGATATTATTTGATTGTATTTTTTAAGTGGTAGAGCCACGCTGTAGACAATTTTGTCTACAGCATGTATGGGCCGGCTCGTCCGGGTCATTACCACTGTCTCACAGAAAACCGGCGTAAGGCAGCTTGTTGCTGCATTTCGTACGATGAGTGAGATATCCGAAGGTCCAAACCATCTCCCCTTCCCAATTCCTTAATTATCCTTTTCCTTTAAGGTCGGCAACGCACCCATGACTCTTTTGGTATTGTGGGCGTACATAGGCGGTGGAGATCATTTACCATCCGGTGACCCACATGCACGTTTGCCGGCAAATGCCATAAAAAACATGTATTTTTAGCGCTTTTTAGTTTTTGCATTTATATTCTTACCATGATTTCATTACTAGACTACTTAGTTCTTTTTCGTGTTCTCCTTTGGAGAGAATATCTGGCTGCAGAGTGAAAATTTGACATAATCTAAATGTATAACATTTTATACATTAACTAGCTGTTTCTCCCGCAACTACAGCAGCTCCACCTACCGGGTCCAATTGTGAATCTAAACGATCCAGGGCGCCACCCAAACGCATACAAAAAAAAACATTCATATCGGTTAAGGTCATCGATATTGCTCGCAAAATTAGCACGCTGAAGTGGAAGTGGACCGGTCATGTCTGCAGACGGACAGATGGTCGGTGGAGCAGACATGTGCTGGAGTGGAGACCACGGTTAGGCAAACGTAGTGTAGGACGCCCTGCTGCACGGTGGACTGACGACTTGAAAAAGATGGCGGGCAGCGGGTGGATGCGGGCTGCTCAAGACCGGGATGGTTGGCGCTCACTTGGGGAGGCTTACGTCCAATAGTGGACGACAACAGGCTGAGATATATATATATGTATCGGTTAAGAGGACTTCAGTCACATACACACGTACAGTAGAATTATATATATAAAGATACAATATTTTATCCTAAACTTGATACCTCAAGCAGCTTCTAAAAATGGCCTTGACGCAGACAAAGAGACGATATGGTCCTAAAGCGTTCTGTTTTTTCCATTGTTATGTACGGCATCTTAAATATCAAAGAAGGTGATCACTTTGAGGAAATATCGGTTGTTTACACATGTTTATTGCTTTAGTAGTGATCATTAATTGATGTTTTTGATTGTTTTGAGTTGTTTGCCGTTCTAGTTAAGTGTATTTGGAGAGTTTTATTATTATATTCTTGTTTATTATATGTTTATAGTTCATTTAAGTATTGTGAGCGCCGATAGCTCAGTGGTGAGTGGTACGGACTGTCCAGATGAAAGTCGCAGTTTTGAAACCAACTTTCAGTGCATGCACCTTTAACTTTACGTGTATATTCATTGGCTATAGACGTGCTGCTTAGAAGTAAAATTGCCTCGCATAACTCGGCTGGTTAAAGCGGGGTGAGCGGGATAGGGGAGCTACTGCAGTGAGAGTAAGCGAGATGGTACTATTGAGACGGCTGTTTTGCTTAGTATTAGTGTTCATTCACAATAAATGCAATTTTCAAAGAAAGTCAAGAAATAATATAGTTACTTACCTAAAATAACTTCAAATGAATTCAATAATACTCGTATATGCACGTAAGTAATGATAATGCTTTATGGGTCTCAAATCACAATAAACAGTTTCGTGTTAGTTTGTCGAATCTAACGTTCGCAAATATTCAATTGACACCTTCTCTTGTCGCTCTCTCGAAAAGAGTTGCGGTCAATTGACCGTAACGTAGCTCGCTTACACGTTGCTGCTTGGCGGCAAAAATAGACAAAGCGTTGGTATTAACTCAGACGGCCTCTAGCATACGAGGGAACTGCCACTTAAAATCCAGTTTACCATGTAAAATGAGAATTATGAGATGCCTTCGTCCATTTGGACAGAATATTATAGAAGTTTTAATATGAATTACAGGACATCTTTAAATAAGTAGAGTCGTTAAGACCTCGAAAGTTTGTATTTCATTCTATAAGCATTAATTTAATAAAATTTAATTTACACGGTCTTAGTTCCAGCATCCAAGCGCTTTTATCTAAGGATTTCGTTATTCTGATTTCATGTTATATTTGTGATATTACAACTGCCTCGGTGGCGCAGTTGTAATGCATATGCGTTATAACTGAGGTTGACGCTGAGGTCTCGGGTTCGATCCCCAGGTCGGGTAAAAGTGATATTGGGTTTTTCTATTACGAAATGCTCAATATCATTCCAAATATTATATATTATTATACATTTTTTGTTTATTTTATATTACAGAATAATGGAAGTATATACAACGTGTTACAGAAAGGTGTGGTCATATTTTAGGGTCATTACACACTCCTTATAGTAAGTACCTATGTACCGGATCATTTCAAACCAAGACATCCTAAAATTTCACGTTAATTTTAATCACACGTTTATTAAGATCGATAAGATTGATGACATCACTATTAATTATAATGAATGAAACTCACTTTTTAATAAACTTGAATAAGATTTACGTAATTCTACGGACATACGTACGTAACTTGTAATTTAAACACAAAATACCTGAAAGAGACTGTTTGCTGAAGACGATATAGTACCATCCTCTGAAGTATTATAAAGCTTTCATTGTCGGATCATCCATCTATGAATTTCGCTTAATACGGTCGACGAGCGTCTTATAAGCTATTATCAGTTGCACGAACACAAAATACTAATACATAATACTTGTTTTTAGTCAAATACAACATATTTTTTGAACTTGTAATCATAGTTCATAAAATCAGAAATTGCCGAACTGACCGCGTCAAATAAATATTGACATTTGACAATTGTTTAATGTTTTTTTAATTATAAAATAATGAAATAAAAGGAGGTCTATAGTATAATTGTTTATCGTTTAGTGTTGTCCAAAGTTGAAAGTCGATATAGACATGTTACTCATTCGATAAAAAAGAAAAATCTATTATTATTGTCCAAGCAATGCAATCGGATTTGGTACTATGGGAGATAAAATACTAATACCCTACACTATACATTGCTTAAATTTGCCCGCCCCTTTCTATAACACGTTGTATATAAAATAACGCTCTCTCATAAAACACGGTTTTATGTGAAAAACTGTGTAATTAAGTGCTAAATAAAGTCATATCGACGTTGAATGGCCTACGTTTGATAATGAGATACGTGATGTGTGAACAAAACATTCACATTATGTGCTGCGGAGTTTTATGAGCTTTTATACTCGAATTAAAAGAGGAGCTCTTGGATTAGTGGGTATGTGGATCATCAGTTGGCTTACTAACTGAATGGAAGGTGGCTATCTTAATGAAAGCCCCGCCTGAAACTATATTTCTTAAGTAGATTTAAATTACTTGATTATTATGGTGAAGGCTGATTTATGAAAAGAAAACTTTCATCGATCTATATCTATAAATTATCTTTACGAGTGGTAGAGCCACGCTGTAGACAATTTTGTCCATACATACACATATGTCCATACATACATGTCTCCGCCAATAGGGTAGTTTCCTATATTGAATTTTATACATTATTTTATAAGCAACAGAAAATGATACGCAAAAAAAACCCTTTTATTAAAACACAATCAAAATTGGTTCAGAAATGTGCCCGCAGTTATGACTTTAAATGTTGGTATGAGGAAAAGTGGGTGCGTAGTAGGGATATCTCACTATCTCGCTTGCACGCGTGCACTATAATGAACATTTTACACAGTGACGTCAAAGGTTGCATCGTCTGTCATTTGACAATTACCCCTTCTACAGGATTTGAATGGCATCTATCTTATTTATTTTTGGTCCGATTTATAAAATTCTTTCTGCAATAGATTTTGAGTAACGTAACTTATTGATTTAAATAATAAAAAAAATCTAGTCAACTACCCTATTGTGGACTGATTAATTTGAAAAAAAAAAAACATTCGGTAGAGTTTAGCTGCGATGTGTTCCCATTAAAATTTGGTTGAGATCTGTTGAAGGAGTACGGAGTAAAAGAACGAAACTCCTCAACAGATATTAGCATAGACATCGCGATTGTGTTACTGTATTGAAATTTATACGCTGTAGTTTGTACCTTCTACAAACAACATAAGTTTCTGTGCCTGTGCAGTTGCCAGTCAAATGAAATTGCTCCGAACCAAAGAGACCTATAGAAATTGTTATTTTTGACTTTTCAGTGTTATTTTATAAATCGGTTTTTAAGTTTTGTTAAACTTTTACGGTAGGCTGGGCCTGGCTGTGCTATGGCATTGCTGAGGTCCTTGGGCGGCGGTAACCACTTGCCATCAGATGGGTCGTCTGCTCGTCTGCCTATCTAGGGCAATAAAAAAAACTTATTTTTTACCCTAAGTACTCCACTAATATGCCAATGAAATATGTGTAATCGGAAACTATTTTCTGTGTTGTAGATACATACGCACTCACGTCTGTAATGCCCGAAGGGGGTAGGCAGAGGTGTAACCAATACACCCACATTTCGCCGAGCGTATCTCCGTCCCACGATGTGATAGGGGGCGAGCCTATAGCCATACCGGGCACAAATTCCAGACTCCGGGCTGATACTGAGCATTTCGTTATAGAAAAACCCAATACCACTTTACTCGACACAGGGATCGAACCCGAGACCTCAGCGCTAGCCTTAATCGTAACGGGTATTAAAACTGCGCCACCGAGGCAGTCTATTACTAATTTCTATGTTGTAGATTTATTTAGATATTCAGATATTCAGATATTCGGATCAAATTTCAGTCATTTCTTATGTATGACACTTGCTAAAATGTACCGCCCACCAGGCCACGGCTCGACGACACACTGTCATAACTCCAGCGTTATAAGCAAACTTGCCTCGTTATACAAGAATGGCTGCCACGAATTACCTCTAAATAATTTTGGCTAATGAAGATGACCTTTGCGGGGTCAAGGGTACACGCTTTTCTCGTTTAAAGCTCTGAGGAATGTTCTTAAATAGTTAAGTGAAATATTTAATGTTAAGGACCTACGATTTTCTTGGAATTCATAATATTATATAAAACATTTCGAAGGAGAAGAATTTCGAAGGTGTATAGCCCGTATTAGGCCAAAAGTGGTGGACTAAGGTCTAACCCGTTTCAGTATAATTCAGGGATGTTAAATTATTATTATAACAACCTTCGTGGCGCAGTGGGTTCGATTCCCACACCGAGACAAATCTTTGTGTTGAGACCTAAGATATTAGTCTCATAATGCCTATTCATTTTATTGGTTTCCATGTCCTTTAAACTAAAACACAACACTGCTTACACACTGCTGCTTGGCGGCAGAAATAGACAAAGCGGTAGTACCATCCCAATCGGCCACTCGCATCGGAACTACCATCTCTTAAAAATCAAAAGACTATAATTCAAATATTTTAAGCTTTAGAAAACTTTCACGCTCAATTTCCTTTTAAATAGCCAATCTGACATCTAAACTACGCTACATATAAAACAGGAAACGTGACATTTCGCAAAACGACCACAGGTCACGGTCGAGGGGACGTTGCATTCAAACCACAAAGACTTCTTATAAGACACGCGGCCTTGAACCGACTTATTGTGGCGAATGTCATGGGGCACGTCGAACATTTATTGACATTTAGCTAAGTCGCAGGGGCTTAGAATTCTTTGTTATTGGCACAAATATAATGTTGCCGGAAAAATTGTTTATTGGAAAAATATAACATTTTAGCTTTGTTAAATAATTTATTGTTGAAAGTTTCTGATCGAATAAGTCAAGTCTGTAAGCGATAAACAAAAGGGAACTTATATAGGAACACAAAGCATTTTTTTAGTTTTATGACGGATCTTACTTTTCTTCAATCATTAATATGAAATATTTTATGTTACTATTAGCTGTTGCTCGCGGCTGCGGCCCTATATTATAATTAAACTTCGATACAATAACTCAATCGCAACTTATTGTTATGTGCTGTTAATCGTTAAATACTTTACTTTTTTGACTTCGTATTCCATTATCAAATCTTACACAATTTGTATGAGAGCTATTAATCATCGATTGATTGATCATTAATCATCAAAATCGTTCCAAACTTTTATGTATACACATAAACATACACAGCAAAAAATACGTTTGTTAACCGTCTTTTCTTTTGAGTTAAAACATTTTTAAAACGAACGAATGAAGCAAAATTGTATTTAGAATCTCTAAATCTAATCAAATATATCAGAAATACATACATCCTTGAAAACGATGTGAATAAATAGCTCTGAACATGTTTTTCTTACATGATTGTAAGTACCTTAGTTTCCATCCTAACAATTTCCGAGAAATCTATCTCAGCGGAAATTTATTTCTTGTGCTTCAATCGTCAAAGTAAAGAAAGCAGGATATCTCGCCATTTGTCGATTTCTTACGAAAATGTCAATCTTTAGTGGATTTTGCTATTATTCTATATCTATATTTTATTGCTATTCCATATTTTTTAATTAACTAGTCATAATTATAGCCCACATACATAAGCTCACGCCTGTATCCCAAAGGGATAGAGAGATAAAAAACCAGTGCACCCACGATTTACCGAAGTAATTTCTGCGCCATGTTGCGGTAGAGGGTGAGTAAATTTCTCTGATTCGCGTAGTTTTGTGTGAACATACATAAAAAATATAAATCGCCTCGATATTTTTTCGTCGGTAAAAAGAATACGCAGTCTAAGTAAAGGATGTAGTTATATAGTAACATTACAAAATCATTACACTATTTAAATGTTCCACATCAAATAAAATGGCAATCTCATCGCAATAAAGACTATCGATAAATCGTTACATTTATCTATCTACATACATTTGAGTCTGGCAGACATCCCTAATGCAAATACCTATAACATAAAACCTTTGTAAGTCTCCCCTTTACATCTTGTCCGAGCAATAGGGTCCGCAAATATTGTAATCGGATTGTCAGCACGTCCCTAGCGTCTCGTCCGCATTAACCGTTTAACCATTTCTGAATTATTTAAGTGCTTCAGTCGTTTAGCGTAATGTCTGTTTGTTATTGTTTGACTGCCACTTACGCTTAAAGTAGCTGTTTCACAGCAAATTCCCACGGGATCTTATCGAAATTGTTTAGGGGTGTTGAATGCTGCAAACGGTTTACAGTTGTTAACGTTGAATTGACTTTAGGTAGAAATGCTTGGTTATATATAATGTTTGTCTGATTCACAAATATTTTTCTCGGGTCTGGGTGTTGTGGGACCGCAAGTCCCTCGTAGTTCATGATACCCACGATACAGTGTACACGATACACGATAGTGTGAGGTCAGTAGGCCTAGTACGAGTTACAAATATGTTCACAGTTTTCGAATTCGTATAAAATTACTACCGTCGAAGTGTCACACTATTAATTCATATGACAATAAAGGAAAGAATCGCTTGAAAATAAATTTCAAATTAGACTAATATGAAATAAAATTAAAGATATTATTAATTCATCATAGTTCCCACTAGTGACTACTAATATTTGACGTATGGAGAGAAAACGAAAACTTTCATAAGGTTTAGGAAAACTATTAAAACTTGTACTAGGCCTACAGGACAATGTGTGTGACTGTTGGGTTTATTTATTATTATATTTGTATTACAAGCTTCATACTACGAGTACACCTAGCTAAAGCTACACCGAAACAAACGTTTGTGTAATCCACAATATTTGTTTCGGGTCTGGGCGTTGTGGGACCGTAAGTCCTTCGTAGTTCCTGATACTCACGACACAGGTTAACCTGGTGTGGGGTCAAGACTATGTGTGTGACTGTTGGGTGTATTTATTTATTATTTAACTTACGAGTAGTTCCGAATCACAGATAACTGATAAAATAATAAATGTCGTATATTATACTACATTATGTGCAGACATATCTAACTTTTTGCGCAACACGTCAACGCGTGCTGTATGTAATCTATATGCACCGTGATGACGTTAGTCTGCGTATAAAAATTGGCACGCTTGGTTTCCAGATTGTAGTAGTTACTTGATTTAATAATATAATTATATAAAATCAAGACTATACGAAGAAGAGTATACATTATACTAAAATAATATCAATTTACATACATACATATGCTCGCCTTTGATCCCCGAAGGGGTAGAAAGAGATGTAACCAGTCCTGGTGCGTGTACCTACTCTGTGTACGCCAACATTTCACCGAGCATATTTCCATCCCATAATGGGCGAGCCTATCGCTATACCGGTCACATTTCCAGACTCCGGGCTGATACTGAGCATTTCGAAAACAGAAAACCCAATATCACTTTTACCCGACCCGAGCATCAAACCCGAGACCTCAGAACAGTAGTCGAACGCATTACAACTGCGCCACCGAGGTAGTCAATTTAAATATGAGAAACAACCTTGAAATACTTTAGAGAAGTTTTACGATGCTTACGGAATGTAAACATATTTTCATAGGAGATCTCTATTTGGAAATTGTTGCCTATCTAGACCTTTATATCCTAAAGGTGCATCCACATTTGCGACATCTAGATGCACCGAGGGTCTGTGGCTCACGTACCTAGTAGCACGCTTAATGTGAGAGTTACAAACACATCACAGCATAGGTTTCAACAAGGTGTTAGAAGGTATCGCTTTATGTCATAAGGCCGTAACATTTGACAGTAGTCCACATTTGCGCCTGAGCTCATCGCCTTTGTTACGCATTTCTGACACGAAGTCTCGCCGCTTCGAAATGTAGAAGATTGAAATAACTGAAATAAGCTCCAAATCCTTTAAATTCTCGTCAAAATACAAGAACAAAAGGATAAGGAAATATGAGATATTCAGCATAAAACAAAAACAGAGTAATTTTGTTTCTGTGATGTTTTACACCGGCATTACGTGTACAAATTACAGGGAGGTAATGAGAGTCAGCGGCGCGAATAAATGATAATTTCCCTTTTGACTCGCACTCCACGCCTCGGGCTCCTGTCTGTCGTAATAAAGGACTCGTAGGAGACTTAAGCCGCGGCATACGGACAGTCTAATCGGCTTGCGGCTTATAGAAATTAATAGATAAATTGCGGTTTATGGCATAGCGGGTTTTATACATTTTGTAATGATAATGACTGGCTCGGTGGCGCAGTTGTAATGCGTACGCGTTACGAGTTACGATTTGAGCTGAGGTAAAAGTGATATAAGGGTTTTCTATTACGATATGGACCATTCATGCTGTAGACAAAACTATCTACAGCATAGCTCTACCACTCAAATTGCTCATGTTCGGTGGCAGATACCACCTAGTAAAATTATACTTAGTAAAAACATATTTTATATGTGTGAACAGAGATCATGACACGTTTTACATAACTATATTCGTGCGGCGTCGGTTTTAATCATATTAAAGAAATGTTTATTTTGTAGAAAACAGCTTTGGAATTTTTATGAAAACTACCTAACAGTACTTTTAGATAAAAAGGTTATTTGGTTAGTTTTCATTTCTAGAATTACAGTATAATCTACCACAACCTACGTTGTCTTTATTTAAATTAAACCGCGATAAAATCCGTATAAACTAGTTTTATTTCAATGTGTAATATTCGCGTAAACCTAAGAAATCATTAAAGGAGAGTTTTAGTTTACTATAGTTCACACTAGTTGTAGATCCACGAACCAGTTTTGTCTAAAACATGAATAGGCCCTACCACCAAGCACTGTCTCACAGAAATCTGAAGTAACAATTCTGCCGTAAATAAACGAAATCTATATTATATGCACTAGGTCTCTAGTATGCTAGAGTCGGTCTGGCTAGTTACCAACGCTTTGTCTTTTTTAGCCGTCGAATAATTGAGGTTTTTTTCCCGCCATAAAGTTGTCTAAATTCTCGATAAAGTAGAAGTCTTAGAGATCTTCCAACCCTTGCTCTTGTAGCTTGGAGATCGTCTGTTGTGCAGTATAGGTCGCGTGTTGTGGTGCAGCGGGCTCGAGCGATTGTCTAAAGCTGGCTGAAGATGTGCGTGCTTCAGAATGAAGCTAAAAACGATCAGAACACAATAAATATAATTTGGACAACCTTTGGCGGAAAAAAAATCAATACCTTTGCAAATCAAACCGTCCAGCCGATTTGTTCAAGCAGGCCATCGATAAATTGCCACTGGGCTGGCAATGATGCATCGATATCATGGATGGTTAATTGATTAATTACAAGTTAATTGATTACATTGATTAATAGAAATAAAAAAGATTAAAAAAAAAACTTTTTTCGTACAGAAAGACAATTTCATTGACCTATTAAATGAATAGCGTCACGATTTTGTATTTTGCTATATTGTATATGTAACGTTTATTTGGACATTATGAAATAGGAGCTAAAGCTATTGAAATTATTGAATACTATCAGATTTAATATCTTACGTCTCGGGGTGAAGAGCGCAGTATAATTATTGATGGCATGGTGTTTTGTTTCAAAGGTCTGAGTTATGTTGCTACTACGTGGAGGTATAACGTTTACCACTAGATGAGCAACATGCTCGTCTCGTTATACGGCGAATATAATAAATAAAAAAATAATACGTACTCCTTTGCTTTTTTTATAGCAAAGACCGGAAACGACCAAGTGGGTCACGTGATGGTATGTGATGTCCAACGCTCATGAACAAACACAAATCCTTAAGAATCATAGACGCTTTGCCGACCTTAAATGAAAGGTATAATTAAGGGAATGGGAAGGGGGATTTGGGCCTTCGGATATCTCACTCACCATACGAAACGCAACAGCAAGCTGTTACTTCACGTCAGCTTTTTGTGAGATAGTGGTAACAACCCAGCCGAGCCGGTCAATTTCATACTGTAGAGTGTAGACAATGCTGTAGACAAAACAGTCTGTCTAACCACAGGTTCTACCACTTAAAATTTTCATTCGGTCTGAAATGAACCTAGCATGATAAAATGTAATTAAAACAAACAACACATGTTAGGGCTCTATTTAGGTTTTACTAACGTATTAGCATTTTATTATGCCTATCATATTAAAGAACTTGGAAATATATTCTGTCGCATTTAATATATTATTAAATGCGACAAAATATATTTTCAAGTTAGTTAGTTAGCAGTGATAGCTCAGCGGGGAGTGGTATGGACTGTCGAGACGAAAGTCGCAGGTTCGAAACCAGCCCCAAGTGCATACACCTCTGACTTTTCTAAGTTATGTGTATATTAATTGTTAATTATCACTTGCTTTAACGGTGAAGGAAAAACATCGTGAGGAAACCTGCATACCTGAGAAGTTCTTCATAAGAATTTCGAAGGTATGTGAAGTCTGCCAACCCACATTAGGCCAGTGTGGTAGACTAAGGCCTAACCCCTCTCATTCAGTAGAGGAGGCCCGTGCCCAGCAGTGGGACGTATATAATAAAGGGCTAGTAAAAAAAAAAAAAAAACAAATATATTATCACGAACTTTTGTCCGCGGCTCCGCCGGCGTGATTGCCTTTTCCAGTATAAATGTAGCCTATGTGGAATTTTCTTATATAGAAACAGTGTGTGACAGCGGTGGGTGCGGCGCAGCGCGGGGTGATCGCATCAAGCGAGTCCCGTCATCGGTGTGAAAAACGCGCTTGAACTTACCTATTATAGTATTTTTTCATACAAAAATACTATAATTGCGATAAAAAATAGAAGGGTGGGGGTAGGAGGGTGGAAATGACAAGATTTTTATACATATAGATTATTTCGATAATTCTTACGTTTCGTGATGTGAGGTCAACTTTTTTATGGCTAAGGCCGGCAAACGAGCAAGTGGGTCACCTGATAGTAAGTGATATCCATTAATCATAAACATACAATACCTGAAGAATCATTGTACGATAGCCGACCTTAAAGGAAAGGGATAATTAAAGGATTGGGAATGGGAAGGGGATTTGGGCCTCCGGATATCTAACTCACCATAAGAAACGCAGCAGCAAGCTGCTACTTTACACCGGTTTTCTGTTAGATAGTGGTAACGACCCGGACGAGCCGGCCCATTCATGCTGTAGACAAAAGTGTCTACAGCGTGGCTCTACCACTCTAAAAAAGTTTAGGCGCTACGACAGATACTCACATACAATCACCGACTGATAAAGAATTCTTCTTTATAACACCCCCCGTTTTTGTCGGAAGTTAATGAAAACAAGGAAACACAACTGATAGGTAACTACCCTCATAACCTAAGCCATAAAAATAGTAATTAACTCTCCTAACCTTCCGAATATCAAAAGGTCAATCAGTTCTTAATAAATGTCATACAATATGCTTTGATGTATTATAAAAAAGTTATGCTTTTTTATGTCAGACCGGAAAACGAGGTCACCTGATGGTAAGTGATGTCCACCGCCCATATACGCCCACAATACCTCAAGAATTACGGGTGCGTTGCCGACCTTAAAGGAAAGGGATAATTTAGGGATTGGGAACCCTTCCCAGGGGGTTTTGGGCCTCCGGATATATCACTCACCGTATGAAACGCAGCAGCAAGCTGCTACTTTATGTCGGTTTTCTGTGAGACAGTGGTTTGCAAATTTATATGAGACCACATCACAGCTAAACTTTATCGATTGAAATCTTTTCCAACAAAATTGGTCTACAATTGGCGGAGAAATCATAAGAAATATAAACTCACCGTATTGCGAACCTCCTCCTTTTTGAAGTCGGTTAAAACCCTGTCCATAAAGTGACAGAGACTGCAGAATTATGAACATAATTTGAACATGCAATTTATTATACGTTATATCCAAGATCTTTGTGTACTTAATAACACTGACTTCATTAGTACAAGCGTATCATAAAAAATCCAATCTTATTTTATGAAGCCTTGACAAAATAACTTTACTGATCTTAAAGCTAAGAAAAGAGAGACTATCAAAGGAAACTTGTTATCCATTTCTATAATAGCTTGCTATAATAATATAATACATACATACATACGCACTCACGTCTGTAATCCCCGAGGGTGTAGGCAAAGGTAACCACTACACCCACATTTCGCCGAGTGTATCTCCGTCCCGTGATGTGATAGATGGCGAGCCTATTGCTATACCAGGCACAATCCCAGACTCCGGGCTGTTACTGAGTATTTCGTATTGGAAAACCCCAATATCACTATATACCCGACCCGGGGACTGAACCTGAGACCTCAGCATCAGCCTAAGTCATAACGTGTACGCATAAAATTGCGCCACCAAGGCAGGTAATCATAAAATTACCCTATATTAAACTCCCAGTAATAGAGTAGGCTTTTGTCCCACTACTAGATAAGAGTCTCCTCTATTACTGGGAGGAGTTAGGCCTTAGTACACCACGCCACGCTGGCCTAATGCGGGTTGTAGACTTTACACTTTCCGAAACTCTTGCGGGAAACTCTCGGGTATGCAAGTTTCCTCGCAATGTTTTAAAGCGAGCGATAATTAACAAAATAACTCTAACATAAAGTAATTACGAGAAGAAGTGATAAGGATCTGCTTGAATTTAATAATATAGATGAAAGAAAGAAGGAAGTTGATTATTACAGCAAAAATTATAGAGTTAAGAAAAACAAACAAAAAAATACACAATAACTTAAAAATACGCAGCGGGTGAGTAGCCGGCTGCGAAGCGAGAGGCCGTGGGTTCGATTCCCGCACGGAGACAAATGTTTGTGTGATCCACAAATATTTGTTTCGGGTCTGGGTGTTGTGGGACCGCAAGTCCCTCGTAGTTCATGATACCCACGATACAGGTTATCCTAGTGAGGTCAGGACTATGTGTGTGACTGTTGGGTGTATTTTTTTTTATTTATACTACGCAATTATTGCGCCAACAATGGGCCTCTCATTCAGCTACATGCTGCAGTACTACATAAGCAATACTGCAGCGCTGGTTTTCGATGAGAAGCCCAATGCGACGTATGTGCGGGCGTCAAGTCGGTATATATGCGCACTTTTTACCATCGCATCACCGTCGCTGACATTAAGACATTTCTTAGAAGCTCCCGGAAGCCCTTTAAAGACTTCTTAATAAATAATGGAGTGATTAGTATTCCAAGATCGCCGCTTTATGGCTATATAGACGTATATATTTATCTTGTCTTCCTCGCGTTGGTGGTCCGGTAACCACGTACTTCGGCTGTAAAAATGATGAGGTTTTGGGTTTGATCTCGATGTTGGAATCTTTTAGCTTTTTGAATGGAACAAACTTAATTTTCTCAGGATAGGATTTATGCTTGTCAGATAATGGGACAGAAATGACGAACCTTGCACTGGTTGAGTCTCTCCCTTCCCCTGCTGTAGTTTTGTTTTGATATATGAACTATTGAGCATCATCTACGTGTAGATGTTTCCTTGAAACTCTCTTTAATAAATAATCCAGTATTTTTAGACTTTTCAGATTTGTATACATTCTATAATAATTATTTAAACGGGTCTTAATCGCGTTGTATTTGAAAGTATAGACAACTATTTTTTTATTGTCAGCCTCCGTGGCGCAGTGGGCTAGTAGCCGGCTGCGAAGCGAGAGGCCGTGGGTTCGATTCCCACACCGAGACAAATGTTTGTCTAATCCACAAATGGTGTTGTGGGTTGGCAAGTCCCTCGTAGTTCCTGGTACCCACGATACAGGTTAACCTAGTGTGGGGTCAGGACTATGTGTGTGACTGTGGTTGGGTGTATTTATTTGGTGTTCACGGGTTGTCTGAATGAGAGCTTAGTGGCGGCTTCATTAAATAGGTGTTTTAGTGGGGGTGGTAGTGACAACTGAGCTCTGAGGTATACCTTCAAATACTACGCGATTAAGACCCGTTTAAATAATTAGGTATTATAAAGTCCAGTATTTAGATTTCTAAGACTGCTCATGGTCAATAGGCTTATTTCTTAATAATTTTATTTTCATCGCCGCATTGTAGTTGTGTTATTTAAAAATACACATGTGCCCAAAATTAAATTTATTAGAGAAACGCTTTTTATGAGTGGTAGAGCCACGCTGTAGACACTTTTGTCTCACAGAAAACCGGCGTAAAGTAGCAGCTTGCTGCTGCGTTTCGTACGGTGAGTGAGATATCCGGAGGCCTCAACCCCCTCCCCTTCCCAATTCCTTAATTATCCCTTTCCTTTAAGGTCGGCAATGCACCCATGATTCTTTTGGTATTGTGCGCGTACATGGGCGGTGGATATCACTGACCCAATCAGGTGACCCACTAGCTCGTTTGTCGGCCTATGCCATAAAAAAAACATCACTCGTATCACATTATGGACGCTAATAAATTCGTTGAACCGTGATTTTGCTCACCTCTACCTACCCCCAGTATAGGCGTGAGTTTATTATGTTGTATTTAATGTAAAAAGAAAAGTTTTTAAACCATTTACTCAACTCCGCTCACCCGGTATAAACGCAAAGGAAAATTTTAAGAAATATTTTCTTAGAATAAGTTTACACTGAATTATTTCTTGAAGAAATTCGATAATATTATCAAAGCTTTTTAGTAATATTCGTTTCTTCCAACCAGAATTATAGTAAAGTGTCAGTAGTTATTAGAAAATTCGGTCTCGGGTTCGATCCCCGGGTCTGGTAAATGAATATTTATTAACCGTCTTCAAAAAAGGAGGTTTTATGTTCAACTGTATGTATGTTTTCATTTTATGTATGTTCATGCATAACTCCGCAAAATATGGATGCATTTGGATCGATAGGGTTTACTGCAATTAAATCCATTTAAATTTCAAGAAATAATTTCACCCCTAAGGGGTAACCGGGACACCTTTATACACTGTTTTTGATGATACTTTCACCGAAAAATAGTAAAATAAAAACTATTTATAAAAAAAAAATGTCACAAAAGAACTAAAAGACTAAAATAAAACTAAACAATATTATTTAGTCGATGGTGTCAATCATTTAATGTGCTGCAATAAAACTGACTCACAATAACATTGTTGTTTAATTTTATTTGTTTGGTCACATTTTGAGGTAAGCGTAGGAGTTCGTCAGTCAGGAAGGAGGACCCTGGCACTAAGCTGGAATTATGCCAGATGCCAGGAATGTTGTAGTAAATTAAAATTGCTTAGAAGGCTTGAGAAGTGAACACAGGTTTCTGAATGCAGAATAAAAATAAATACACCCAACAGTCACACATAGTCCTGATCGCACACTAGGTTAACCTGTATCGTGGGTATCAGGAACTACGAGGGACTTGCGGTCCCACATCACCCAGACCCGAAACAAACATTTTTGGTTCACATAAACATTTGTCTCGTTGCGGGAATAGAACCCACAGCTTCTCGCTTCACAGTTACTCACCCACTACGCCACGGAGACTGTCAAAATGTATGTAATTAAATGTTTATTTCCTTGCCCTATATATACCTAGTGTTTGATAAATAGGTACACGAATTGAAATTCCCAGAGGTATGTCTGCAAGATGTCGGATGTTACATTTCGGAGGGGCAAGTATGCGGGCCGAGACCCGCAAATAAAGTGCTGAGTTTATTGCCCTGGTAGTAGAGATAAGTTCAAGTTGATAGCGGTTAGCGGAACAAGCGGTGTAATAATTTCGCTTATTTTGAATGCCCAGTCAAAAGACAAAATGTTTTAGCTACTCAAATAGTTAAATTTACGGTCAATTTCAATGTACAATCTTAATCCGTTATTTTTAATAGCAGAGGCCAATAAATGACACACACACACACACAGAAATAGTTCACATAGAAAGAGTGAAGGTCTGTTAGCACCTCTTGGGTATGGAATTCTAATTAAATTAGTTTTATATTTGACGAAAAAAGGTTTTTATTTTATAGGTTGAAGTTCTATTTACGGTCAATTTCAATGTACAATCTTAATCCGTTATTTTTAAAAGCAGAGGCCAATAATGGGCAAATGGATCACATAGAAAGAGTGAAGGTCTGTTAGAACCTCTTGGGTATGGAATTCTAATTAAATTAGTTTATATTTGACGAATAAAGCTCTTTATTTAATAGGTTGTAATTTTTTTAAAGTGTACTGTAGGAAGTCCATTCCTATAATTGTATTGTGGTTTAGGTGGCTCCAAGTTTCACTAAGGATAGCATGAAATTTAGATATTTTACTCGAGTCTAATTTCTATTAAATTTACACAAAATAAAGACATTATTTCTATGAAAAGAGAAACAAAGTAAAATCGCTGCTAACCTAACCACAACCTTAGCTAAACCGCTTACTATACCCAAAGATATGTTTACTGCTATAAATGTACACGGTATATTATGCTATATTATTAAAATTTCTATATCTAATGTACAATCCACCTTATTAGAGGGTATTCATAAATGTAATAGGAGCGAAATTATTTGTGAGAATTCTGTGGTAAATTATCTTACATTTCCGTAGCATAATAAAATGAAATATTATGAATAGAGTTCCCATTTATTCTATGGTTCATTGCCTTAATTAGTTAACTTTTTTACCAAGTTTGGCTAAATTGTACGTTTATATTTTAAAAATAATGTTGGTGGACTTGTAGCTGTCCTACGGCCATATTGTGAGTTATGACATTTGGTAAAATGTAGCGCAGTGCAGTGCCAAGCAATACTTTGTAATTCAATGTAATGAGTACTGTTTCTTCTATTTATGAGCAGGTTCTTAACATCATGCGAGCAACTAGCTTGTCTCGTCTTTCAAGCGAATAAAACAAAGGGCCAATTCTGCTACACAAAAGGACAGACAGATTTTTTTTTATGGTATAGGCCAGCAAACCAGCATGTGAGTCACCTGATGGTAAGTGATCTCCACCGCCCATGTACGCCCATAATACCAAAAGAATCATGGGTGCGTTGCCGACCTTAAAGGAAAGGGATAATTAAGGGATTGGGAAGGGGAGGGGGTTTGGGCGAAGGCCGAAGATATCCGAAGGGATATCTCACTCACCGTACGAAACACAGCAGCAAGCTGCTACTTTACGCCGATTTTCTGTGAGACAGTGGTAATGACCCGGACGAGCCGGCCCATACATGCTGTAGACAAGAGTCTACAGCGTGGCTCTACCACTCAAAAATGATGATGGCGTAAACCAAACAATTGGATTCCGTTGGCACACTCCGAGTACAGAATCCGAAAGAGTGGAAACAAAGAAAGAAGCGTGTTAAAGTTGGCCAGAGTGTGGACGTGGGCACCGTTTAACCCCCGTCCATCCCAGTTGATTAGAGAGCGTTATAACACGTGTGGTGGCGACGGCTAACTCACTCCGAGCCATCTATTGCCACCCGTAAATACTCGTATAATTGAATCATCCGCATAATGGCCCGTGGCGAGCTCTCGCTTCAGATCTATGCACGTATGGTTCATATAATATTACTGCTTTGCTCTAGTTCGCTTGGTCTACGCGTTTCATAAGCTCTTGGAGGGAAGAAACAATTTAATGTAGGTACATATTAAAATCATTTAGTTTTCTACTTTTTGTAATTCACAAAAAAAACTTACGAAATTTGAGAAATGAAATTAAATGATGGGTCGATATGGACCATAGGCATTATCGAAACGGCACGTGTTTAAAAACTACCATCGGATCCAAAACGACCCAGCCTGAGAAGTCCCAGCGAAACAAACTGAGTGGGCTTACTTTACCACTGGATTTTGCGACCCAGTCCTGAGAAGATCCAGTTAGTCAAACTCAGTGGGCTTGAGTCGTTGCTATAGCAGATTTATTGGATGTATATGATGAATAGTACCAACTTTACATTGGTGCTACTTTTTTGACAGCTCCGTGGCGCAGCGGGCGAGTAGTCGGCTGCGAAGCGAGAGGCCGTGGGTTCGATTCCCACACCGAGACAAATGTTTGTGTGAACCACAAATATTGGTCTCGGGTCTGGGTGTTGTGGGACCGCAAGTGCCTCGTAGTTCCTGATACCCACGACACAGGTTTACCTAGTGTGGGGTCGGGACTATGTGTGTGACTGTTGGGTGTATTATTATTATTTTATTTTTTTTAAAACCTCCGTCTATCTCTGTATATATCTATGTCATGTCTAAACGAATAAACCAATTCGAAAGCCGTTTTTTTAACATTGTTTCATTGAGATGTTTCTTAACTACGTAGCTTTTTTTCTATTTGATATCGGAGTTTCGGGAGGTATGTTATTAAAAAAAAATGCACGTAAAACCGACGTAAAGTAGCAGCTTGCTGCTGCATTTCGTACGGTGAGTGAGATATCCGGAGTTCCAAATCCCCCTCCCCTTCCCAATCCCTTTATTATCCCTTTCCATTAAGGTCGGCAACGCGCCCATAACTCTTTTGGTATTGTGAGCGTACATGGGCCGTGGAGATCACTTACCATCAGGTGACCCACTAGCTCGTTTGCCGACCTATGACATAAAAAAAAACAATCAATAACTCTATCTGTTAATTGTATTCTAGCGCTTAGGCACTAGTAGATCATATGGATGACTGTCCTTAAAAACCTGTTTCGAAGTTTGTATACAGTATCACGTGATGCAGTAAAGTTCAGTCCGCTTCCACGATAAATGGACGCTTAACGTGCTAAGATGAAGTGGCCACGTCTGCAAACATTTTGGGAGCACGATGCCTTCACATTTGTCTCTTAAATATGGAGGCATTTGTTTTCGACGTGGGTTATAGTGTCTTGAAAGGACAAATAAAGCGTTCTTTCTTTATTTTTATATTTTAATAAATTAATCATATTTTTAGGCCGATTTGCTCAGCTGTCCTTAGGCGTGTTTGGTCCCTAGATATGTAAGTGTATCAATGTAAAGTTGTCATACGACTTGTTTTATTTTTATTTTATTTATTTATTTGTGAACAATACATACCTAAATACTTACATTAAGGGCTACTTTCTCAATTATATGCCTCGGTGGTGCAGTTGCGTACGCGTTACGACTGAGGCTGACGCTGAAATCTCGGGTTCGATCCCTGGGTCGAGTAAAAGTGCTCAGTATCAGTCCGGAGTCTGGATTTGTGTCCGGTATGATGATAGGCTCATTATCATCAGCCACATGACGCCCACTGCTGAACATAGGCCTCCCCTAATGCCTTCCAGGCCGACCTGATGGAAGCGTCCTGCATCATCCATAGGCTCGCCCTCTATCATATCATGGGACGGAGATACGCTCAGCGAAATGTGGGTGTACAGTTACACCTACCCCTTCGGGGCTTACAGGCGTGAGTGCGTATGTATGTATTATTTCAACCGACATAAAATTTGCTTCAACGAGAAATATGCAATGTCATGTTGTAACACCACACTAGCTAGCTGAATGTATCACCTATTTTGTATAACAAAACGCCGCGATCCATTATTGGGGCAGTGAAATGGATTAGGTACTCGCATCGATTCGACGAGTGTGCCTCAGCAGCCTGTATACTGTCAACTCACGTTTGAAATTAACTTGCTTCTTGAGTTGTGCTATTTTAGGAGTGACTAAAGAATTAGTTATCTTTGTCTCTGCCTGGTGTTATCCCTGCTTAATGCCAAGGTAAACTTAGAGAGTAGTTAGAGTGGTAGAGCCACGCTGTAGAATGTTTTGTCTACAGCATGAATGAGCCAGCTCGCCCGGGCCATTACCACTGTCTCACAGAAAACCGACGTAAAGTAGTAGCTTGCTGCTGCGTTTCGTACGGAGAGTGAGATATCCGGAGGCGCAAATCCCTCTCCCCTTCCCAATCCCTTAATTATCCCTTTTCTTTTAGGTCGGCAACGGGCCAATAATTCTTTTGGTATGAAATGAAATGAAATGAAATAGTTTTATTAATCATGTAGGCAATTAAAATAGCGCTTATGACAAGTCAGTACAAAATAAAGAAACTTATGTATAAAAATCATATCAACTAATGTATACATAACATACATAGCATTGTCAAATACACTAGGCAATTACACTAAATTGTTTATTTGTTGTCTTTTTATTTTACATTATTAACAGTATTTGTAATATGGAAACGTCCATTATTAATTATTAAATATTTTGAGTCGGTATGGACCACTGCATTATGGGCGTACATGGCGGTGGAGATCACTTACCATCATCACTTGCTCGTTTGTCGCCCTATGACATAAAAAAACAACATTTTATCCGCGAGGAAATACCTATTACGAATACCTTCCCATCTCCGGGGGAAGGGGGGGATGATTATGTCGGATGGAAATTCCAGTACTGACAGTAAATATTTAGTACAGTTTTAAATTCTACCTTAGATTAAAATCTAGCAATTACCTAACCTGTATTGAAATACTAGGTGCATAATAAGGTTCTCAGACCAGGGTCCTTTCAGAGTTCTCATAACCCACATTTATACAAATTTGGTTTGTATCGATTTTGAATAATACATTGCGTATAGTGTGAAGGAACAAGCTCGAAGGCCGACCCTACATCTTCAAATAAGGTTTTCTTTTCTAGACTAGAATAAAGTTTTTGTCTAGACAGCCTTGTATTATCATTTGTATTTTTTTCAATTTGTCCAAACAAGAATTTAGATCTTTCGGTTGAGTAATGTAGATTTGTTTTCGTTGCTACGTTGAATCAGAGGTCATGCAATATCAGAGTAAGTAAAAAAAAGTGTTTTTTTTTATGTGAAACATCTATAGGCTCACTTGTAAACCGAATTGTTGGCGTGGCGACGCTTGCCGTGGCGACGGGTCGCCACGCTATACTAAGGTATACATATATATATTTTATGTGTAGTAGAGTGTACGGTGTGTTATATTTTTATATTTAATTAATTATATTCATATTAATCATATTAGTAATTATATAAATTATATCAAGATTAATAATTATATAAATTATATTAATATTATCTTCAATTAATAATTTTTTAATATTATTATTTATGAAAATATTTAAATTGTGGCCACTTGATATTAATATCGAATTTTTATATCACATGTAAATAAATGTTTATTAAATAAAGTTACCATTTTCTGTAAGAAATTCGTAATACTTCATTTTTTCATTAGGCTATATTTAATTCCTGTAATAATATTATCTTTTATGCATATTACTTGTACACACACGATGTTTCACATCTGCCAGGCGTCCCATGACGGCTCACATTTTTTCACCCAATAGTCACACACATGGTCCTGACCCCACACTAGGTAAACCTGTACTTGCCCGCCACGGAGGCTGTCAGATCATTTCATGGCATTTTAGCTCTTAATTCGTTGGTGTATATTTTTCTGTGTATTTTCACGCATAACTCCTACAAATATGTATCGATTTGGAGATTACTTTTGAGTTTAAGTTTTCTCTACTTTGAACCTATATAAATATGGTCAAGACGTAAGCTTTAGTTCCTGCAGCCGCCGTGGCGCAGTGGACGAGTAGCCGGCTGTGAAACGAGAGGTCGCAGGTTCGATTCCCGCTCCAAGGCAATAATGTTTGTGTAATCCACAAATATTTGTTTCGGGTCTGGGCGTTATCCCCACCAAAAAAAAAGTTTTCCACGTCAGGCAGGCGGCCAGTCGTAAAAAACTTCAAGATAAATAATTCTGTAACATATGTTAAAAAGCATGTTGCCGACCCCATTGCGAGAACGATAAGGTAAGATGGAAGAACGCAATAAGCTTTGGTTCTAGATTATCAACCATCAAATTGTAATGTACGACCAAATCTGCTAAAAAAAATAATTAACAATACGTGCATACCATACGCACTCACGCCTGTAATCCCCGAAGGGGTAGGCAGAGGTGTAACGAGTACACCCACATTTCTCCGAGCGTATCTCCGTCCCACAATGGGATAGGGGGCGAGCCTATCGCCATACCGGGCATAAACTCCAGTCTCGGGTTCGATCCCCGGATCGGGTAAAGTGGTATTGGGTTTTTCTATTACGAAATGCTCAGTATGAGCCCGGAGGCGTGAGTGCGTATGTTGATATAAGCAATATCTTTGTATGTATATGTATCCGTAATTAATTATAACTATTGATCATGAAGATATCTAATTTAAATTTCCATTGGCATTCTTTGGCTCCAATGGTCACTTATAGGCAAGAAGGCAAAATAAAGAAACTAACCAAGCATTTCTAAACACTCATGATCCCGGATCCCGGATCCCGGACTCCCGGGCCAGGGCTTAGTGTTCCAACCGTGACGGGGACAATCTTCGGGCACAAGGCCGCTACGCAAATGGAGCTCGAATAATTCTTCGTTTGTTTAGGTCCTACAATCATATCTTATAATGTAAGGCTAATGGATATGACAGGTTGGAGATAGGTTTTCGGATGGGATAAATGGAGAGCGTCTTCGGATGTTATACTTACATAGTTTATTATATTATCCAATATTCGTATTGATAAATATTATAATTGAATTAGGTTTTTTTTTATTTATGGTATAGGCCGGCAAACGAGCAAGTGGGTCACCTGATGGTAAGTGATCTCCACCACCCATGTACGCCCACAATACCAAAAGAATCATGGGTGCGTTGCCGACCTTAAAGGAAAGGTATAATTAAGAAATTGGGAAGTGGAGGGGGTTTGGGCCTCCGGATATCTCACTCACCGTACGAAACGCAGCAGCAAGCTGCTACTTTACGCCGGTTTTCTGTGAGACAATGGTAATGACCCGGACGAGCCGGCCCATATATGCTGTAGATAAAAGTGTCTACAGCATGGCTCTACCACTCATTTTTGGCGATGAAATTCTTTTTTCTACCGATATTTCGTCTTGATGCCAGAGTGGGGCCCCCTTCTTAGACGCTTCCACTTTGCCTGGCCTTGACCATCCACCCTAGTGAGTTTGTCAAAGAAGGTATATTTTAGTCAAATAATTTGTATAAATAATTTTACAGTACATTTTATTATTTATATTCAGTTTCCAGCGTTCATTAAACGCACAAGCAAGCTCTGGATGAAACTGCTTGCCTTGATATTCTATGAGCGCCATGAATAGTCCTTCTTTAAACGAAGCTTAAAAAGAGTTTTCCTTTAACAGTAGATAGTAGAGCTTAGCTGTGCCCCTAGTTTTGCCGATGTCAATGAGTGGTGACCGCTTACCATCCGTTGAGCTGTATGTTCATTTCCCTTTCAAGGCAATAACTGTAGCTACTTTACACTGTTAGGATAAATATATTAACATCCCAAATGTAGTCATACATAATTCTTCACTCTAAATCTCACAGCGTACAACCAACTACACTGCCAAAAACGTTGAATAAACTTGGCCCAACTTTAGTAAATTTATGAACGCGCCCTTCGTTTCTTATTAAATTATTCCAAGTTTTGGTGGGTTTGTGCGAAATTCGGAACTAACTTGGTTGGTAAATGACGCGTGAACCTCGCCCGATCCGATGTAGATGTTCTTTTGATATCGCAATAAGGATTAGATTTATCGTCGACAAAATGATGACTCAGCGCGATGGTGAGCCCAAAATACGACAATTACTGTGGCAAATGCTATTCTGATCTACTAAATAAAACCAGTCAAGTGTGACTCGGAGTCGTGCACCGAGGGTTCGTTTATTGTGTGAAAATTACAACAGGCTACCTGATATAATAAAGCAGAGACAGATAGACGGCGTAAGTCTTATGGCCGTTCCCAATATTCTGTCTATCGACAGATTTGCTTACTGGCAGTAAAATGTTGACACATTTTGAATGGAAGATCTGTCAAAACACTATCGATAGTAAGCAAATCTATCGATAAACAGAATATAAGGAACGGACATTAGTAATAGAGTACCGTTTGCAACCATTGTACGGGACCCAACATTCAAACAAAAAATGAAACTGACTCAAAAACTTAAAACGCTAAAAATAAAACTAATCAATGTTGTATCAGTGCTACTGCAGTGTAAGTGGGCCACCAACATCATAGACCCAAAGCTAAATTCACCTGCACGTGGTATTCATGCTGTACACTCTGCTGATTAACAGATGAGGCACTGGCGAAACCATCAAATCTAATAATAATAATAAATACACCCAACAGTCACACACATAGTCCTGACCCCACACTAGATTAACCTGTATCGTGGGTATCAGGAACTACGAGGGACTTGCGGTCCCACAACACCCAGACCCGAAACCAATATTTGTGGATCACACAAACATTTATCTCAGTGGCCTCTCGCTTCGCAGCCGGTTACTCGCCCACTGCGCCACGGAGGTTGTCTAATCTATAATACGAGAAGGAAAACCCTGGCATTAAGCCGGGATAACGCCAGGTAGAAAGCAAGCTAGTACATTTTTAGTTGCACTTGGGAGAATGCTCAAGATCGAGTGAAGTGGAGGTGTCTTTTTAGGAAGGCAGATTCTGGCACTGGGCCAGGCAAAAAGAAAGAAAGTTATTGCAGGGTTATTATTATTAGGGTCAATGATTGATACCTGTAATCCACGAAGGGGTAGACAGAGGTGTAATTAGTAAACCCATATTTCGCCGCGCTTACTTACATCCTATGATGTGATAAGGGGTGAACTTATCGCCATATTGAGCACGCTTCCAGACTCCGGGCTGATACTGAGCATTCCGAAATAGAAAACCCAATATTACTTATACCCAACACGGAGATCGATCCTGAGACCTCAACACAGCAGTCGTATCGTGTATATATTACAACCGCGCCACCAAAGCAGTCGGCATAGTATATCTGCGAGAGATAAGGCCACGCTGTAGACACTTTTGTCTACAGCATGAATGGACCGACTCGTCCCGGTCGTTACCACTGTCTCACAGAAAACCGACGTAAAGTAGCAGCTTGCTGCTGAGTTTCGTACGGTAAGATATCCGAAGGCCTAAATCCCCTTCCCAATCCCTTAATCATCCCTTTCCTTTAAGGTCGGCAACTCGCCCATGATTCTTTTAGTATTGTGGGCGTACACGGACGGTGGAGATCACTTCAGGTGACCCACTCGCATTATCCGACATATGACATTTTAAAAAAAGTGTGCAGATCAATTGAGAACCTCCTCCGTTTTATTCGTCGGTTAAACACCCTTGTCCTAGTTGCAACTCCAGGATCATCACCATCAAAACAAAAACACGTTATATACTGTATTTTCGTAAACCCATTAATCAAAATGCCACTAAATTTGCACACCTTAAACCTTCCGATAGGGTTACCTGGGCCCTTTGAATGGCCTTCTTTATCTGGCCGAGTAATACCCACGGCCATAACTCCGTTAATAACTCATTGATCCCCACTGAGTTATGGGGGATGGTTTATAGCTTCTTTTGTACGAAGCTATTTATTATGTAGGCGAGAAATTAATCGTGTCGGCTAATTTATCGCTGCTTAGTTGATTCATGGTTTTGAAGAATTTGTAAGGGATTTTTTCGGACAGTTTAAGGGTTGGTTAATGTTCTTAATATTAGTTTTGGAGTTGAAGTTCAACTTCGCATTATTTGTAGGCGATCTTCTTCCACCTGCCCTTATCACAGGCGCAGTGAGGTCGGTTAACCGACGTCAAAAAAATGGAGGAGGTTCTCAGTTCGACTGCTTTTTTATGTTTGTTACCTCAGAACTTTCGACTGGGTGAACCGATTTTAATGATTATTTTTTTATTTGAAAGCTGGTGCTTTCCGTGTGGTCCCTCTTAAATTTGGTCCAGTTCTCACAATGGCATCCATGATAAAACCATATAAGTCTTAAATTTGCATTGGTATGTGCGCGACAAATGGACGAATAACTCAATATCACGCCAACCGATTTCGAGAATGTACTACAGTTGTTTTCTCAACCAACTGATTGAAAAGAAGCAACATTTTCTAGTCTCTCTATCTAAAAAAAAGTAACTGGCGCCGCCGCTGCAGCTGCTGCCAAAAGCTTGTCACGCTATCTCCTCCAAAACCGCTGGGGGTATGGGGTCGAGACCGATACCAATCGATGCAGAATAATGTGGGGAAGAAAGTAAGATATGTCTCATATTCGTCGGACCTTAAGTTTTTTTTTATTTTATGTTTTGTGGAAAAACATGGGCAAAGCCCCTAGTAATTTAAAAACAAACACAGGCTTTGATTCCCGTGTAATGATAAACATCAGTCATCCGTCCTCTCCCTGGGGATGCTGGTTATTAGTCACTAGATGTCCCTGTACAAACAAGACGTATTAACTCTCTCTCTAATATATGTTATACATACAGTGTTATATATACAGTGTTTGTATTCTTTTTTATAAAAGATGTAAGAAATTACGAGCGGTTGAAGTAATTTGGATGTAAATTATTGGCTTTCATTGACGAGACGAGCAGGTCGCTCGCCTGATGGTAAGCGCCACGCCTGCTCATAAACAGAAGCAACGCCACACAGAACTTTAAATAACAAAGCACTGCACTGTTAAGTCTCATAATGCCCAGTTATTTCACTGGCTTCAATGTCCTTCAAACCGGAACACAGCAGTGCTTACTCTGTTGCTTGGCAGCAGAAATAGACAAAACAGTGGTACCAACCCAGCCGGCCTCTCGCATACGAGGGACCTACCACCTTGTTGGTTCTGCTATATAGTCAACCAGTTGGTAATGGCTAAATCTAGTTTTAATTGTAAAAACGTTTGTAGAATGTTACCTATTCAAACACTTGTGTAAACGCACTACTAAGGTTTAGATATATAGATTTAGATATTTAGTTTAGATATATAGGTGTTCGACTTTGTCTAAGGCCGCTATTCCACTATCATGATTGCATGATAGATATATGAAGTCATATATGATCGTATGTCACAGCATGCTGTGAAATAAGAACATAGAAATATGATCAAAAATATGAAGTTTATGTTGCTCTTACACTGTCATACAATTCTCATATATCTGTGAGCTATATCAGTAGGGTCATTTTTATATGATAGTCGAATAGCGGCCTGAGTCGACTCCTCACCGTGAGTTCGACTTATAATAATTCCAGTTCTAGTAATATTTACTATTTTTATTGTCTCTCGGTGACTCCCTCGGTGGCGCAGTTGTAATGCGTACGCGTTACGACTGAGACTGACGCTGAGATCTCTGGTTCGATCCCCGGGCCGCGTAAAAGTGATATTGGGTTTTTCTATTACGAATTGTTCAGTATGAGCCCGGAGTCTGGCATTATGCCCGACATGGCGATAGGCTTGCTCCCTATCATATTATGGGACGGAGATACGCTTGACATAATGTGGGTGTACTGATTGACTTCTGCCTTGGGGATTACAGGCGTATTTTTAGTTTTATTTTATATTTTTATAGCAAAAGCCGCTAAACATGCAAGTGGGTGACCTGATGGTAAGTTGATTCCACCGCACATGAACATCTACAATACCTGAGGAATCATGGAGAAAGCAATGTTTAAGGGATTGGGAGGGTGAAGGGGTTTGGGGCCTTCGGATATCTCACTCACCGTCTGGAACTCAACAGCATGCTATTTGGCGCTGGATTTTAATGTGTCCGAAAGACATTTGTTGGTAAATGTAGAATATATGCAGCGTAACAGAAGTGTGCATATTAATCTTTATCATTTTCGGTTGTAATGACAGCCTCCGTGGCACAGTGGGCGAATAGCCGGCTGTGAAGTTTTCGCTGCGGGTTCGATTCCCTCACCGAAATAAAAATTTTATGTGATCCACAAATATTTGTTTCGGGTCTGGGTGTTTTCTCCCCAGAGGGGTTGACGTCAGGCTGGTCATAAAAACTAGCAGCCAAATTTTTCTGTAGCATGTGTTAAAAAGCATTTTGCGCCGACCCCACCACGAGTGGGATAAGGGCAGGTGGAAGGAGGAAGGAAATAACATCAAGGTTGATAAATTAATTAGGAAAAATCTAAATACTTATTTTGAAATGAAATTGATGAATGTTAAATTAAGTGAAATTTTGCGCGCGGCCGAACGCTGAAATGATTCGAAGCGTGTATTTATTAGTCCCTTTCGACGTATCTGTTTCGATCGAGAATTCTATTTGGCCGGGCATTAGTAGCGGGAAATCGGCCAATATGTACAATTGTAGTACACCGAGAGCTGCCAACGTTGTAATTAAGGGGATCTAATTTGAGACGGGTCTGAAGATTTTAATCTTCAACATGTCTCTTTTTATTCTGTTTATTTTATTTATTTTTTTATAGCATAGGCCGGGAAACGAGCAAGTCGGTCACCTAATGGTAAGCGATCTCCACCGCCCATGTACGCCCACAATACAAAAAAAATATGGGCGCTTTGCCGACCTTAAAGGAAAGGGATAATAAAGGATTGGGAAGGGGAGGGAGATTTGGGCCTCCGGATATCTCACTCACCGTACGAAATGCAGCAGCAAACCGCCGGTTTTCTGTGAGACAGTGGTAACGACCCGGACGAGCCGGCTTATTCATGCTGTAGACAAAATTGTCTACAGCGTGGCTCTACCAAAAAAAACTCGTACCTTCGAGGTAGATCCAGATTTTTTTATACTTTTGAATTTAATTGGATATTAGTATGTCGACTATCGAGAAGATACATTGGGGCATTGATTAAAGCTATACTTAGACTGCACTGTATTTACTTTGAGGGTGCACCGTAGACAATTTACTGTACCCGAACATAACATGGCTCAACTTTATGGAAGGATTGATTTTGCTCTTAAGCTATGTTTAGAGAAAAGTGATTACCATCGCATAGAACGGAATGGTGATCTAAATAATAAAGTTGAAAATAGTAATTTTGCATGTATAATAATAATAGAGCATTTATTTTGATGAATATTTCGTTAAAAGCAAATTACATTCTAAATGAGTTACTGTTTAGAACTTTGTTATTATCAGTTTGGTGGATTGCACGTTTCCCCCTCTCACTTTTAATCTACAGGGTGCTGAAAAAATCAAGGTAGTATAACCTAATAGGTACTTCCAGCAAAAATTTGTTTTGATAAGCAACGTTGTATATATTTGTGATATGGGATATTTTCGGTTACACAACGGAACCTTTAACTGCGCGTGATTCGACACGCATTTGACCAGTTTTTTTCTTCGCACGATAAACTGACTACATAGCAGTTGCTCGTTGCCTAGCTTACAAGGTGGTAGATCCCTCGTATGCGAGAGGCCGTCTGGGTTGGTACCACCGCTTTGTCTATTTCTGCCGCCAAGCAGCAGTATGTAAGCACTGTTGTGTTCCGTTTCGAAGGGCATTGAAGCCAGTGAAATTACTGGGCATTATGAGACTTAACATCTTATGTCTCGGGTTGACGAGCGCAGTCCAATGTCATGCAGTGCTTTGTTATTCAGAGTTCTGTGTGGCGTTGCTTCTGTTTATGGGCAAGCGTGACGCTTACCATCAGGCGAGCGACCTGCTCGTTTCGTCACTCAAGCTAATAGAAAAAACAGCTATAATAATCGTGGTCATGCAATTATGAGAGAGTCTAGCTGGTGTATATCGACGGATGGTAGTGGTGTGAGTGCTACCGCATCATTTGTCAGCCCCTAGTAACTCGTCGCCTCACCACCGCAGCACTGCGGTACTCTTGCTCATACGCAGCCCTGTTTATTAGCTTCATGAAAAATTTGAGGTACTTTCATGGTTCTGATATAATCGGATACTGATTTGATGTGTAACTGATAATATTATTTTGATGTGTGTTTTTTGTACAGAAAAACAATTTTATAGTATACTACCTTTTGCTCGTAGCTCCGCTCGTGTGAATAGATTTTTCCTAAATAAAACTGTCGCCTAGATTTTTCCTAAATAGCAGTGATAGCTCAGCGGGGAGTGGTACGGACTGTCGAGACGAAAGTCGCAGGCTCGAAACCAGCCCCAAGTGCATACACCTCTGACTTTTCTAAGTTATGTGTATATTAATTGTCAATTATCACTTGCTTTAACGGTGAAGGAAAAACATCGTGAGGAAACCTGCATACCTGAGAAGTTCTTCATAAGAATTTCGAAGGTATGCGAAGTCTACCAACCCACATTAGGCCAGTGTGGTAGACTAAGGCCTAACCCCTCTCATTCAGTAGAGGAGGCCCGTGCCCAGCAGTGGGACGTATATAATAAAGGGCTAGTAAAAAAAAAAAAAAAAAAACTGTCGTCTATAACTGTCTCTAGGGTCCCATTCAAAATCGGTTCAGTGATTTAGGCGTGAAAGCGTAACAAACAAATAGTTTTTTTTTCATAAAAAGTATCTTATGTTACTTCTTATACCTCCAAGAATATGTGTACAAAGTTTCATGATGATCGGTTAAGTAGCTTTCGCGTGAAAGCGTAACAAACAAACTTATATTCACATTTATAATATTAGTATGATGGTACACATATAATGATGTCACCAGAACAATCGTGCTATACTAGTTGACTAAGCCCAGTATTAATAAACGTCACTACGAGATCTCATAGTGAGCGCGAACGAATAGCGACTAGTTAGTTTCTAAATGTCATTGGTTAGTTTTGACGCTAAATCAAAACAGATCAATCATGTACACAGAATTGGACACTAGGCAAAGAGCTTACTTAAGTGTTTTTTGTGAATACGGGGCTATTTTTAAGGTTATTCCATTCAATATTTAAAAAAAAACTTATTCTTACTTATCTAAGTAGCAGCTGTCTAATATCACGATTGTTCAACCTCTAAGGAACTGAGTTGAACGATAGTTTTTTTTTAATTTCGTCGTAACATTGTATCTTTAACTCGAAGGGACGAGAAATATTGTAATTAAATGGTTTATCCATCAGCATGTTTAAACCTTGAATATGACATAACATAAGCTCATGCCTGTATACTCGAACGGTAGGAGTAGATGAAACTAGTACACCCTCAACCCGCCAAACTTATTTCCGTCCCTTGTGATAGAAGCGAGTCTATCATCATATTGGGCACAGATTCCAAACCAAGACAACTCACGTGTTTTTTTTAATCGAAAACTCAAAGGCAAATTTTATTGGTCAACCTAGAGGCCAATTCTCGTAATTTTAAATGTTCAAAATATCATTCCGATCTAGTCTCAGCGTCAAGAAAGTTGCAAATGGCATTCTCATAAACCAATAATCAACGTCAAATTTGAACATAGATCGCAATGAGATTGAATGTAGAATAAAAGTTGACTGAAGCCAAAACGGTATAATGCTACTGCTAATGCTAGGTGCATTTGACGTTGATTATTAGTTTAAGAGAATGCCATTTGCAACTTTCTTGACGCTGAGACTAGATCGGAATGATATTTTGAACATTTAAAATTACAAGAATTGGCCTCCTGGGGCTTAAAGTCAAGGACATTATGTTTTTCGACTTAAGTACACTGCCACTTTACCAATGAGGCGATGAATATCAGACATATACCTGGAGGAGTAGTATTTAAGCTTCAAAATATAACCTTACTGTTAAAACCTCGTCAATTAGAAAAATACATCTATAACTTTTAAAAGTTTTGTAGTGGCTACACATAGATTAAGATCTGGACACATACCATTGAATAAGTTTGGCTTCTTAATGAAGAAAACTAGCAGCCCAAATTGCGATCAATGCGGAATTGTAGATGTCTACCACATGTTAATGGAATGTGTCCGATATAAAAATGAAAGAGAAATATTAATGGGGCAATGAAAACTTAATATTAGGGATATAGGTGTGTTTCATACAATCTTATCCAAACCTTACTGTGAGGATGCTCTAATAGTATAAAAATTCGTGAGCAATTTAAAGAAAACTTAATGTTTCTCTTTTTGTGTTTACCTATATTCTTTGGTTACGATTAGGCTGGCTTAATCTTGTTGATTCAAAACCTCTAAATAATTATAGATAAAAAAACTTTTAAACGGCTGATAGATCTTCTTCAAACATAGCAAATAACCATCTAGATTAAACCAGCTTTCAAACAACAAAACAGACGCATACACATACACATACAAAGAGAGAGAGATAGAGAAAAGGGGTCAAACGAGTGGTAGAGCCACGCTGTAGACTTACAAGTCCTAGAGCCACGCTGTAGACAATTTTGTCTACATCATGAATGGGCCGGCTCGTCCGGGTCGTTACCACTGTCTCACAGAAAACCGACGTAAAGAAGCAGCTTGCTGCTACGTTTCGTACGGTGAGTGAGATATCCGGAGACCCAAATCCCCCTCCCCTTCCCAATCCCTTAATTATCCCTTTCCTTTAAGGTCGGCAACACGCCAATGACTCTTTTGGTATTGTGGGCGTACATGGGCGATGGAGATCACTTACCATCAGGTGACTCATTTGCTCTTTTGCCGGCCTATGCAATAAAAAAAAACCTTTAACATTCTTCTTTTTTATCGGGGGTTAAAACCACATTATTTACATGGGAGTCACGCTTACTGCCTTTTAACATATACTGAACTACCTAATAACCTTCCTAAGCTATCGAGATCATTAATTCTACCAGGAACATGTTTAACAAAAGAAAACATTTTATTTCACGTATTCGAATAAACCTAGTAGAGCTTGTATGCAATAAAACGTAGAGCGGGTTGTTTCTGCTGATTTAAGATAGTCATCCGTCTCTGCCGACGAGGCGAGGCATTCGAGGCAAGGCGAGGCAAAGCAGACGTGCATGGGACCCGCTCCATTAACTTGTTCTTGTTGTTTATCAACACTGCTGTACCTTATTTATCAGTTAGTTTTTAGAATGAATGACTGCCTCGGTGGCGCAGTTGTAATGCGTACGCGTTACGATTGAGGCCAACGATGGGGTCTCGGGTTCGATCCCCGGGTCGGGCAAAGTGGTATTGGGTTTTTCTATTACGAAATGCTCAGTATCAGTCCGGAGTCTGGAATTTGTGCCCGGCATGGCGATAGGCTCGCCCCCTATCATATCGTGGGACGGAGATACGCTCGGCGAAATGTGGGTGTAATGGTTACACCTCTGCCTACCCCTTCGGGGATTACATGCGCGAGTGCGTATGCATATATATGTTTTTAGAATGCAGATTTGTTCTTATTTTATTCATTTTAAGTAAGTTTCAAATAAAAATAAAAACCGCATTCAAATAGTTTAGGCACTACCATCGATATGAGTATTTATGATCGAAGGGCACTACGATGCTTCAGACAGGGAGTCTCACTCCAATTGACATAAGGGTCAAAATAATAACGCTCCTCTTTTTTCTAGGGGGTTAATAAACAACACCTTCGGACATAGAAATGTAACATCAATCTATCTATCTTCTTCTTTCACCTGCCCTTAGCCCACTCGTAATGGGGTCAACGCAGCATGCTTTTTATCACATGTTACAGAAAGACTTGGCTTGTAGTTTTTACGACCGGCTGCCTGATGTCAACCTTCTGGATCTGTCAATAGATCAAAGATATGTCAATAGATTCTTTTTTTTATTGCATAGGCCGGCTAACGAGCAAGTGGGTCACCTGATGGTAAGTGATCTCCACCGCCCATGTACGCCCACAATACCAAAAGAGTCATGGCCGCGTTGCCGACCTTTAAGGAAAGGAATAATTAAGGGATTAGGAAGCGGAGGGGGATTTGGGCCTCCGGATATCTCACTCACCGTACGAAACGCAGCAGCAAGCTGCTACTTTACGTTGGTTTTCTGTGAGACAGTGGTAACGACCCGGACGAGCCGCCCCATTCATGCTGTAGACAAAATTGTCTACAGCCAATATCACGTGGTGGGTGAACATAAGCGAAGGAGATTGGCATGTCAATAGATTAAAGATAAAGATATTGTTATTTGATTTCTGATTCACTGACACCTCATCAATACGTTACCATCAATCACATAACATCTCATTAATAGCCAAATTTCATGTCAAACAACTGGAGGCCAATTCTCGTATTTTTAAATGTTCAAAATATCATTCCGATCTAGTGTCAGCGTCAAGAAAGTTGCAAATGGCGTTCTCTTAAACCAATAATCAACGTCAAATGTGAACATAGATCGTAATGAGATTGAATATAGAATAAAAGTTGACTGAAGCCAAAACGGTATAATGCTACTGCTAATGCTAGGTGCATTTGACGTTGATTATTGGTATAAGAGAATGCCATTTGCAACTTTCTTGACGCTGACACTAGATCGGAATGATATTTTGAACATTTAAAATTACGAGAATTGGCCTTCTGGTTTGAGTTTGATCAAGTTTAACTTTAATGCAATTTAGTAACAACTTGTTTAAAACAACAAGGTTGTACAAGGTGCTAGGTCCCTCGTATGTGAGAGGCAAGGGTTGGTACCATCGCTTTGTTTATTTCTGCCGCCAAACACCAGTGTGTAAGCACTGTTGTGTTTCGGTTTGAAGGACATTGAAGCCAGTGAAATTACTGGGTATTATGAAGACCTTATTGGAATATTGGGAAGGGGAGGGGGTTTGGGCCTCCAGATATCTCACTCACCGTACGAAACGCAGCAGCAATATGCTACTTTACTACGGTTACCTAGGAGACAGTTGTAACGACCCGGGCGAGCCGGTCCATTCATGCTGTATAGAAAAGTGTCTACAGTTTGGCTCTACCACTCGTATTCACATGAAATATGTCACCAGCTAAACTATTGACCGCCTCGGTGGCGCAGTTGTAATGTGTACGCGGTACTATAGTGAGGTCTCGGGTTTGATTCTCGGGTCGGATAAAAGTGATATTGGGTTTTCTATCACGAAATGCTTAGTATCAGCCCGGTATCAGGAATTGTGCCCGGTATCGGGATATCACATTATGGGACGGATATAAACGGGGTGAAATGTCGGTGTACCTACTGGCATCACCTCTGCCTACCCCTTCGGGGAATACGTGAGTGCCTATGAGTATGAGTACTAAACTGTTGTCCCTTCTAGTTTCGTATTTAGTAAAATGAAAAGGCGATTTAGTAAGTCCGTTTTGGCCGAGCATGGCTCATTAGTGGTGCAATTTCCATGCCAATAACATTACAGCAATCGACTTAGTGTACCTTCCAAGTTAATTCAGGTTGTGGTAATTCAGAGATATATGAAAATATATTTTACCTACATTGCTTTAATGCTTATTTCCTGCCGCAAATAGAGGTTGTACGTTTCAAGCATTTCCATGTTTGTCTAACATTTTGGTTCACAAATAGCTTAACTAATTTCATGTTTTTTTGTAACCTGTGTTAGCGTATTCTCTTAATATTGGTATATTGAGGGTGTCTGAGAAAGCATCGTTGGGTACACTGAAACAATAATGGTGCGATATAGGTAGTTGTGGAAGGGTAGTTAAATGGTATAGAAGAGGTTGTCGCCAGAACTGGAGATCTTTTGCCCGCAGTCAGTCAGACAGCCACCAGTTCAGTAAGATCAGTACTCAGTTCATAGTCCAAGAGTTCATTACGCGGTAGCTATGCTGGTTTACTATTCGGTCCTAGTTATAATTAGAGAGCGGTCTCTAGAGAATCCTGACATGGTGTTGTGGTGTGTAAAGTAGTAACATTAACAAAAGTAACCAATAAACCTATGTTGAAGTTTTTACTGTCGTTTGGTATTAATAATAGAATACTCGTCTCACGTAACTTCTAACACCTGCTTTAATTCTTAGGTAGGTCTGATAAAAATCAGTATCATATACATGTGGGCCTGTATTTTTTTTTATTTTATAAAGTCATAATATTTAAGATTAAGATGTATAATTTAATATTTGAACGTGGAATGGAACGTAAGATGAATGAATGAAAGCGACAGAATATAGAACGTAGGAAGAAATGGCGGACGCTTGAGTTTTTGTAAAAGATGTGATTATTCTGGATAAATAAAAAGAATTAGAAAAAAGACCGTGTTTAGTAATCCTGCATCCAAGGCCGAAACCTACATACAGTTTGTCTTTTTAACTATTTCTATTTCTATATTTTTAAAAAGATTCTGTAATTAATGTTATGAGTTTTTAATTTTGGAATTTTATGTTTCTTTTAATGCATAATGGTCCATTGCTTAATGTTCTACGCGTACCGTAGTCGCGTCATGAAGTAAATTTAAAACAGCTTGATAAAATTTACCATCAATCCTACTACTATTATAAATGTGTAAGTTTGGATGTTTGTGAGTTTGTGAATTTGGATGTTTGTTAGTCAATCACGCCATGAACGGTTTAGGATGAAATTTTGCATTCAGGTAGACCATCACCTGGATTCGCTCATAGGCTACTTCTTCACGCTGGCGGAGCCGCGAGCAAAAGCTAGTATAACAATAAAAAAGAAAGAGTACATGATAGCTTTGACTTTCATACAAGTAAGTGAAATTCTTGATATAAAGAAAAAAGACGCAAAGGTATTTTATAAAGGAGTAAGAGTAGATAGACACATACTAATATCCATTAAGTTACGAACGTTTTTCGTACTATTGTGGATGTAAGTGACAAGTTAGAATGACATTACTTTTATACGAGTCTATTCCTTCATTTAATACTAGCTTTTGCTCGCGGCTACGCCCGCTTGAATAGACTTTTCCGAAATAAAACGTAGCCTATAACCGTCTCCAGGGTCCCATCTATCTCTACATCAAAAATCATCAAAATCGGTTCAGTGATTTAGGCGTGAAAGCGTAACAAACAAATAGATTATTGTTTTTTTATAAAAAGTATCCTATGTTACTTCTTATACCTCCAAGAATATGTGTACAAAGTTTCACGATGATCGATTAAGTAGTCGGAGTTAATATCAAAGTAAAGAATTACCTCTCGGTCGAGTTATTGAGAAACTTAAATTAGTTTTCTTATAGATTTGTTGGTTTAATTCATTTGAATGGTCTGTCTATTAAAGTTTCATTTATCGATAGAACTTGAACAGCATACTCGTAAATAAACTCGTAAAAAAAACTCGTAAAACAAGGAGTTTGTAGCTCCTTTATAACCGACTTCAAAAAAAGAGGAGGTTCTCAATTCGGCGCGTTTTTTTTTGCATTTTTTTATATATGTACATCGATTTCTCCGCCGATTGTGGGCCGATTTTGTTGGAAAAAAATTCACTCGATAGAGTTTAGCTGCGATGTTGTCCCATATAAATTCGGTTAAGATCTGATGACGAAGTACGGAGTAAAAAAATAAAATTCCTCAACGGACAACAGTACACTCGTCGCGATTGTGTTATTGTATTGGAATTTACACGCTATTGCTGTAACTACCACTAAAAATTGAAGTCGGTGTCTAAGCTTTGTTAAACGTCATTATATATAACGTAATAAGATAAGAATGTTAAAATATGCAAACCGAACTACAACTTAGCTATTTCCTACGCTATATCTTGAGTTTAAAATTCCGGAAAACTAAGTATTTTTAAACGCACACACCCTGCGGTAAAACGGAACGTACACAATCTGGCATCTATTGTGGGGAGAATTCTAAGCGTTCCCATAACGATGCTGTCTATAAAATGCCATACAAATCGCATGAATTCTTGCTCTGCGACAACCCTGACCGCGTCTGCCGGTATTCCGGACCGCGCGGATATTTTACCGGGATTTTGCGACCGGCAAATGTGACGGGATTTTAGCACGTGCATTTGGAAATTTAAGGTGATGGAAAGGTGGACTTTTTATTAACTCCTGATAAATAAGAGTTTTATTAGTTTGTTTTCTTTCTCTGTTTATCCTAGAATATTAACTGTATTATTATCATTTTTTATAGTAGAGACCGGAAAATGAGCAAGTACCCTAAAAAAATAGCATAATTAAGGGATTGGGAAGGGAGATCCGGATATCGTGGGAATCTTATTAGCTAATTCTTCTTTTTTTCTTTCTACCTGGCGGTATGACCGGGCCATTGCCAGGGTCCGCCTTCCCACTAAGTCGCCTCCACTTTGCCCGATCTTGAGCATCCTTTGTAGTAAGACCGTTGGCTCTCATATTTGCTTCTAATACGTCAAGCCAGCGTTTTTTGGGCCGTCCGCAGGATCGTACTCCTGGTACGTTCTGGGCACAGGCACTTGCGACCGACGTACTCCTGTGGTTTCCTCAAAACGTGACCAAACCACCTTAAGCGACTTTCTTGAAGTTTATCAGCCACGTCGCGGACACCCAGGCTGCCGCGGATGTACTCGTTACATATACTGTATTGGCTAATTCTACTTTACCAAATTCAAATAACCATTTTCCCATTTTAATACCCCAAAAACTTCTAACGTTCGATTAAATACAACCAAACCGCAGTTAAGACTAAAACAAACGAGCCGCACATTAAACATAGACTAGGACCCAATAAAAGTAATTAATGTTGAAATTACTAATAAAACATTTAGAAAACAAGGGGAACAGCAATTTGTCGGCACGAGTGGTCGTTATCAAGGGCCCGATCTGAATCCAATAATAAGGGAACCGTAACATGAACTGTGCCGAATCAATTTGTCAAATTGTGGTCAGAGTGTGGCGGGAGGCGGTAACTACGAGAGAGCTGATTCTGGATGTAGAATGATATTGTAAATGTGGGAATTATTATAGACTAGATTTTGCTGGCAGCTCCGCCCGCGTGAATAGAATTTTCCGAAATAAAAAATAGCCTATAACCGTCTCCAGGGTCCCACCTATCTCTACATCAAAATTCATCAAAATCGGTTCAATGATTTAGGCGTGAAAGCGTAACAAACAAATAGATACGACGATAGACGAGTGGTAGAGCCACGCTGTAGACAATTTTGTCTACAGCATGAATGGGCCGGCTCTTCCGGGGCGTTACCACTGTCTCACAGAAAACCGGCGTAAAGTAGCAGCTTGCTGCTGCGTTTCGTACGGTGAGTGAGATATCCGGAGGCCCAAATCCCCCTCCCCTTCCCAATCCCTTATTATCCCTTTCCTTTAAGGTCGGCAACGCGCCCATAATTCTTATGTATTGTGGGCGTACATGGGCGGTGGAGATCGCTTACCATCAGGAGACCCATTTGCTCGTTTGCCGGCCTATACTATAAAAAAAAAGATATTTTTTTTCATAAAAAGTATCCTATGTTACTTCTTATACCTCCAAGAATATGTGTACAAAGTTTCATGATGATCGTTTAAGTAGTTTTCGCGTGAAAGCGTAACAAACAAACTTACATTCACATTTATAATATTAGTATGAAGTATGAATTATGATGATCATAATAAAATTTTCATGCTGGTCTATTATTCAGAAAAGGTAAACTGAGATCAACTCGAAATGAGGCCTTCATTAGGCATGAGCTACATCTCGTAATCCACCCGACCTCACACGTGTTAGCTAATCATTCATATTCGGAGTCAACCGGTTGAATACAGTATTGTGTGGGTGTTAGGGCGTACTAATGCCGTCTAAGTCAAGAACTAGGGATTGTAGCCTTTGTGAATAATTCGCTTCAACAACGAAAGTTGTTTTATTCATATTCATATTAATGGAATATGTGAATAAAATCCAGTTCTTCCAGCACAAATCTATTTATCTTCTATCTATGTAACTATATATAAAATCGATATACCACTCGCTCACTGATCAATCACGATATCTCAAAAACTACTCAAGCTTGGATGATGAAATTTGGTCCGATATTAGTTCGTGTAATTTAGGAGCCCGGTAAAAAAACATTTTTGGAAATTTACATTTTCAGGGGGTAAAGTTCAACCCAACTTTGTTTGATTTTTTTTTATGGAACGGAATATTTTTATCCCAGAAAAAAATATTCACGCGGAAACACGTCTTTTTCGTCTAGTAAATTATACATATATACACACTCACGCCTGGACTCCCCGAAGGGGTAGGCAGAGGTGTAACTAGTACACCTATATTTCGCCGAGTTTATTTTCGTCCCATGATGTAATAGGGGGCGAGCTTATCGCCATACTAGGTAAAACTCCAGCCTCCGGCTTGCATACTAAGCTTTTCATGATAGAAATACCTAATATCACTTTAGACAGCTCCGTGGCGCAGCCGGCGAGTAGATGGCTGCGAAGCGAGAGGCCGTGGGTTCGATTCCCACACCGGGACAAATGTTTGTGTGAACCACAAATATTGGTCTCGGGTCTGGGTGTTGTGGGACCGCAAGTTCCTCGTAGTTCCTGATACCAGCGATACAGGTTTACCTAGTGTGGGGTCAGGACTATGTGTGTGACTGTTGGGTGTATTTATTATTATTATTATTATTATTATCTGACCCAGAGAACCCGAGACAGTCGTACCGCGAACACATTACAACTGCACCAACGAGGCAGTCATCTAGCCGATTCAAGCTAGTATCTCATAATGCGGTTAAGCAACAGTTTACGAGCCTGAAAACTTAGCTCCAAGTTAACATGTCGTATGGTGAGCTGGTTAGTGTTTAGTGATGTATTTTAGTTTGTACATTCATTGCAGTTTCGAATATCTAGATGCCTACAAGTTTTATAAAACTGCCTAAATTGTTAGTGTAATAGAATAAATGGTTGTTGAAGAATAAGACCCAGTTGATGCTCTGACAGCCTCCGTGGCGCAGCGGGCGAGAAGCCGGTTGCGAAGCGTGAGGCCGTGGGTTCGATTCCCGCACCTAGACAAATATTTGTCTGATTCACAAATATTTGCCTCGGATCTGGGTGTTGTGGGACCGCAAGTCCCTCGTAGTTCTTGATACCCACGATACAGGTTTACCTAGTGTGACTATGTGTTGACTGTTGGGTGTATTTTTTTTTCCTTATAACCAGTTGAATGGGTATACAAGACTATCCCGCCCACACACCCGCCACTGTAACTCCTGTAAGCGTGGATCGACAGTGATACGCATATTTCGACATCGAACAATGAAGCTCGGCAAGTCGCTGTCTGTGAAGTTATTTTTATCTCGCAACGATATTAATAGAAAGATAGGGAGGAGTTAGAAACGTAATTTTTTCCACTTTTCTCCTTATAAAAGTGGGAGAGAAAACACTGAACTAAGAAGGTATTAATCTCAAGTAAAAATAAAAATAAATAAATACACCCAACAGTCACACAAATAGTCCTGACCCCACACTAGGTAAACCTGTATCGTGGGTATCAGGAACTACGAGGGACTTGCGGTCCCACAACACCCAGACCCGAAACAAATTTTTGTGGATCACACAAACATTTGTCTCAGTGCGGGAATCGAACCCACGGCCTCTCGCTTCGCAGCCGGCTACTCGCCCGCTGCGCCACGGAGGCTGTGTAAAGATATTTAAAACTGGAGAAGCCAGACGTAAAGCACCATGGGTGTTATTTAATGAGTCCCTTTATGCGAGCTGTCAAACTTCATTCCAGTAGTAGGTATGGCAAAAACACCGCAAGGAAATTCCTCCCAGTCTCCACTAAGTCCAGGTGGTATTTATAATGTTATTCGCATACTGTCTAACATAACGTTGCGCTCACCATGGCAGAAATTACACTCCTAAAGAATATAATATATAACTACAGACTACTTGTACTCACAATCAGGTATAGAGGATGGTAGGCAGGCGAATCAACTAACTCAAATGAGAACAGTTTACACTTATAATACATAGTTGTACAATTATTAAACATAATGAATATCTAGTAAAATTTTTGCTGGGCGATCGCACACCGAGGGGAAATACTAATATGCCGCATCTTAGTAAAATTAACTCATGTTTTTAATTAAGTAGATTGTTGCAAATTTTAAAACGCGGTTAAAAGTTTATTGATTCTCAGGAGCTCACGGGACGTGTCTTGTCTCAGTGGGGGGATCGAACCCGCGGGCTCTCGTTTCACAGTCGGCTACTCGCCGCTGCAGCGCCACGGATGTTGAAAAAACTAAGAATTTTCATAATGAATATGTCCTAGACCTTACATAATAAACAATTTTAATATTCATTCCGCGTTTAAGCAACTTGATGAATATTCATAAGCAAATGCTTACAAAAACATTGGCGACTTTCACTTGACTTTGGGACCAGTACCTTTCCAGACAATACAATTCGGGGTAAGTATAACAAAAACTAATCCCCAGAATAAGGCTCTAAAGCCGGCTATACGAAGCCAGCTATGAAATGGTCAATGCTTGGAAGTTGCGGTAAGGCCACCCTTTATTGCGCGCCCGAACTACGGCCCATTCATTATACATAGCCTACACTTGTTCCAGCCTGGATCTTGATAATACCTAAATACTTAACCGCTCTTCAATCAAGTCGAGAGGGATTAACGAAACTTTTCTATTAGGAACTTTATAGTTCAAAGGTTAGATTTCAGTTTGAGGGTCTGTGGTTTCTGGTATGTGTATTTACTGAATTAAATGTGCCTTCAAGCCTGTATCCATGGAAGTAGGCAGTTTTGCTCGACATTGAATTCAAATCTACCACCTAATAGTTTAAGATTTATACGTGCCGAGTAGCATGCTGAGTTAATTCTGAATAACTATATAAAATTAACATAGTAGGATTCTGTGTAATAGAAAGTTTCAGGGACTATAGTCACACAGAGATCCCAAACAAATATAATTAATCATTGGAAACTTTGTGATAATAACAATAGGGGCAACAGACAAGGAGATGCCTGTTAAATACCATAGATTTGATTTTAGAAACAAAGTTTTTGTTTATGCTGTATACCAAAGACACAAGTCCCCGATAAAGTTTAGCAGAGCCATATTATAGTAATTTTTACTACTATCTTACAGACTGCCTCGGTGGCGCAGTTGTAATGCGTACGCGTTACGATTGAGGTCAACGCTGAGGTCTCGGGTTCGATCCCCGGGTCGGGTAAAGTGGTATTGGGTTTTTCTATTACGATATGCTCTATATCAGCCCGGAGTCTGGAATTTGTGCCCGGTATGGCATCTTTGTCTCCTACCACGATAAAATAAAAGGGACAAAGGTGTAGGTAGAATTGCATCCAGGATTCGCTGAACTTATTTCCGTCCATCGAGGTGATATTGTCACTAAACAAGTCACAACTCAATCCGGGGCAACTTGTATGTGATATTTGGACTCAAAGACTCAATGTTATTATTACCCAACCAGGGTACAAGAATCTAAGGTCCTGGGACCTCACAGTTTAATATTATTTCATAGCTTTTTATGCCATTAGATAAATGAGGATATTACAATAGAATAATATAAGGCAAATACGAGAGACGTTATTATTAATAAAAACTTAATAACAACACCCATTCCATTAGCACCAAACTTGGCCCCTCGAGCAAGCAATAAATGGCAATTAGTAAAGCCGTATTTCAGTACAGAATTTATCTTCCAAAATCTACTAAATGGATTAAAACTACACTAGGCACTTTCAAAGTCGAGGGGAGAAAGTTGCCGTTTATTGCCTCAGTCGCGCACTTTTATCCAATATTGGCTGATACCGGAAACCGACAGCCCTGTGGGAATTATTCTTGAATCTGTGCTGTATTTCCATGACGATGTTAGGGTTGTATAAAAATGTATGATGAAGAATTTACATTGGAGTATTAATAATAGATACATACGCACTCACGCCTGTACTCCCCGAAGGGGTAGGCACAGGTGTAACTAGTACATCCACATTTCGCTGAGGTTATTTCCGTCCTATAATGTGATAGGGGGCGAGCCATTCACCATATCAGGCACAATTCCAGACTGCGGGTTGATGTTAAGCATTTCATAATAGAAAAACCCAATATCACTTTTGTGTGTGGACTGTCGAGACGAAAGTCGCAGGTTCGAAACCAGCCCCAAGAGCATACACCTCTAACTTTTCTAATTTACGTGTATATTAATTGATAATTATCACTTGCTTTAACGGTGAAGGAAACATCGTGAGGAAACCTACATACCTGAGAAGTTCTCCATAAGAATTTCGAAGGTATGTGAAGTCTGCCAACCCGCATTAGGCCAGTGTGGTGGACTAAGGCCTAACCCCTCTCATTCAGTAGAGGAGGCCCGTGCCCAGCAATGGGACATGTATAATACAGGGCTGGTATTATTATTATTATTATAATATCACTTTACCCGAGCCGGGGATCGAATCCGAGACCTCAGCACAGCAGTTGTACCGCGTACGCATTACGACTACGCCACCGGGGCATAATAATAATAATTATTATTTAGTTGATATTTTTTTAGTGATAATAAAAATAAAAATAATTATGAATGTTTGTGCAGACGAATGGACGGAAAATGGGGTAAGAGTTGGCCTAAATACATCCACAATTTTACTTGATATTTTTCTTTATGAATAGCTTAAAAAAAATATATAGATGTTTGTGCAGATGAATGGAGGGAAAATGGAGAAAGAGTTTGCCTAAATCCATCCACAATTCGTCAAGGTATTTTCATTTTCATTATATAAAAAGCAGGAGATGAGCATATGCATCCACGATTTGCTGAGGTTATTTTATATCATGTTTAGATGTAAAGTCTAGTTGTTTGTTAGATTAAAATCTTTTTTTATAGCATAGGCCGGCAAACGAGCAAGTGGGTCACCTGATGGTAAGTGATCACAAAACTAATAGAATTATGGGTGCGTTGTCGAGCTTAAAGGAAAAGGATAATTAAGGGATTGGGAAGGGGAGGGGGATTGAGCCTCTGGATATCTCACTCACCGTACGAAACGCAGCAGCAAGTTGCTACTTTACGTCGGTTTTCTGTGAGACAGTGGTAACGACCCGGTCAAGCCAGCCCATTCATGCTGTAGTGTGTCTACAGCGTGGCTCGACCGCTCACACTTACACTGTTTTTAAATACCCGACCCCGATATAGAAGTGTACTGACTTGATTGTGTAGCCTAAGTATGCTGTAGACCAATGGCGGGAAATGACAGTACAAATTATAACTAGAACGTTATGGAACACGAATTTGCCAAACACTCAATATCTAAGGTGATCTAATAAGCAAAGTAATGAATAGAGTCCATTATGACAGAGTGCACCTAATAAGCGTAATTAAGGAGGAGGGACAGACAAGCATCACGTCCCGGCAGATAATTTGATAACACGTATTCTTGATTGAAATATTCGCTACGTCATCGGCCCTTATTGAGTTATTGTTATAAATTGGATGAAATATGCTCTACTTGGATGTCAAACGCTGAATACATCACTTGTGAAGTCTGTCTATTTTCACCAAAAAAAAAAAAAAAACATTAGAAGCAAAAAAAATACCTCGAGATTTAAATGGAAATCTTAGACAAGGTTTTTCACATCTAATCCAAAAAATAGCCTACGTTGTGCTGGATAAAACGTAAAATATAACAATCGTTGGAAATCCTCCTTGTAAATTAGCTTGCGTAAATAATTAATCTTTGTTTTTTTTTTATTGCAAAGGCCGGCAATCGAGCAAGTGGGTCACCTGATGGTAAGTGACCTCCACCGCCATTGTACACCCACAATACTAAAAGAATTATGGGTGCGTTGCCGACCTAAAAGGAAAGGGATAATTAAGGGATTGGGAAGGGGAGGGGGTTTGGGCCTCCGGATATCTCACTCACCGTACGAAACGCAGCAGCAAGCTACTACTTTACGCCGGTTTTCTGTGAGACAGTGGTAACGACCCGGACGAGCCGGCCCATTCGTGCTGTAGACACAAGTGTCTACAGCGTGACTCTACCACTCTAAAATACTACACTTTGTATTAACTTTACATTATTTTTAACCTGGTAGGTACGACAAAGTGACTCCACCTCAACAGTCACTCAACGGTCGGCAGAATTATGCGGGCTTGAGGCTACTTGATAGTGTGGTAGTGTTTTATTTATTGCTAATGTCTATGGGCCACGGTAACCACTTACCATCAGGTCAAGCTCATCAGCTCGTCTCTCTTCAAAGACCAATAATACTGCTAGTTTACAACGGTACCTACCCAGATGGACTTTCGAATACGATATACCTACCTCCTGGTAAACCTTCTCTGCCTATTGTAGATCAGTGATCGCGCATTATATTAGCCATAGTACTAACTTTGTTAGCTATAAGACCTAGTCATTTCGTAAAGTCTTAAAAAGACGAAACTTCCAAAATCCTTAAGATCAGTCAGGATATAGGAAATCCTGTTAAATCCAACTACATTTGCCTTTTTAAAGAAGCGGGATTGGAGTTCGTGCTCATGCTGAATGACTGCTCGTCTGTATTTAGAACACGTATAGAATAAGTTCCGAACATGTAAGTATTGATTCGTCTCACGTATCGTTGAGAATTATTTTAAATTTCAACTTCGAATTGGTGTTAAATCTCGACGTTGCTTTGGTGATCGGGTTTCTAGAAGTTTTATAGTCTGCATCGACCTCGGTGCTGTCGTCATCGACTTCGGATGTAACTTACTGTAAATTGGTCACGGATTTGATGTCTGCGGAGGGAAGAAAAGGCCCTGATATAGATGATTTTGGTCCAAGATATACAAAGCAAGTGTATGCCTTTATTAAGTCTTTATGTTACAATAAATTAAATAGCAAGTAAACAACATATACATATTTTAAAATTAAAATATGTACAAATGGTGGACTTTAGTGTGGAATCAAGGTTTTAAGACCTAAGTATTACGTATACTTTCATGAAGCTTTAGCAATAGCGTTTTGTGTATTGCGTTTATAAAAAATATGTAAAGGCCCCGAAATTCCTTTCCGTAAACATCAACGAAGTACCTTCGGTTCGTCTTCAGTTGGCATGTTAAATAGGCGGTGGTGATACTAGTAATAATAATAATAATAATACACCCAACAGTCACACACATAGTCCTGACCCCACACTAGGTTAACCTGTGTCGTGGGTATCAGAAACTACGAGAGACTTGCGGTCCCACAACACCCAGACACGAGACCAATATTTGTGGTTCACACAAACATTTGTCTCGGTGTGGGAATCGAACCCACGGCCTCTCGCTTCGCAGCCGACTACTCGCCCGCTGCGCCACGGAGCTGTGGAGTAATGTAGTAATAATGTTAGTCAGCCTTCTATAAAAGTAGACTTAATTTGGAATTTAATTGATCATCCTATTCCACTTCACACTGATCACAAATAGTACATTAACTGTAGGCCTAGTACGAGTTACAAATACGAACATAGTTTACGAATTCGTATATAATTACTACCGTAAAAGTGTCAAAATAGTAATTCAAACGGTAGTAAAACAAAGAATCGCTTGAAAACTAATTTCATATTCGATTATTGTGAAACAAAATTAACCATAATATTCATTTTAATTCATCATAATTTCCACTAGTGGCTACTAATACTTGACGTATGGAGAGAAGTCGAAAACTTCCATTGTTTTAGAAAACTATTAAAACTTGTACTAGGCCTACTGAACTCGCTTAACTAGAACCTAGTCCAAAATAAAACACGTACGAAATCCACACGGCGAATGATATAAAGAAGCGAATAACAGCGTGGCAAAACGCTCGTGTGTCTGGTCAGCGAAACGGCTGGGTTTTATACACTAACACAAATATTCAGGTCCTGTGCCCACTGTATCAGAAAGTCATACGTTCTGGTGGTTGGTGCCATTCAGTTGAGCTAGCGACTGCATTTTTTGTATTTTCGTTTTCGCCGATTTTGAGGTTAGAAAAGTTTAAGTGTGCCGAGTTTGTAGTAGTAAAATAAAATACTGTTGAGCAAGTATCAAAACACTATTTACTATGGGATTATTGCCTATATTGATTATAGTATGTATAGATTGATAATTTGGAGTTTTACTTTCAAGAGGCAGTATTATTAGGTACATCAGAGTAAGTAAAAAAAACAATTACAAAATATAAGGTCATTATTTTAGGTTTTTGTTCATATGAACGTTTAGTCAAAATTACAATTATTATTTGGCTCGGTGGCGCAACTGCTGTGCTGAGGCCTGAGGTTCGATATTTTTTGCGTATTGCGCCACTTACCTAAACAAGTAAATACCTACTTCGTTTTACCATTACTTTCATCGGTTATATAAAAAATATCTCAATGCATAGTCTTTTTTTTTAAAAATGAAATAGTTTTATTAATCATGTAGGCAATTAAAATAGCGCTTATGACAAGTCAGTACAAAATAAAGAAACTTATGTATAGAAATCATATCAAATAATGTATACATAACATACATAGCATCGTCAAATACACTAGGCAATTACACTAAATTGTTTATTTGTTGTCTTTTTATTTTACATTATTAACAGTATTTGTAATATGGAAACGTCCATTATTAATTATTAAATATTTTGAGTCGGTATGGACCACTGCATTTACCGAAACGGCACGAGTTTTAAAACAGTCAACAGTCATAGCCCCCCATTACTGATTTTCACTCTCCTCTTCGCTACTTCTCTAGACTTGTGCCACACCCAACTCGGTCCGCAGATTCATTCGTCCATAAACCGATATGAGGTGAAGTTAGAATTGCAAAACTACCGTTTGTAACTTGGATTCTCGAACAATGCGTTTATTTCATACACAAATTTTACGATACGTGAGGATGTCGAATTTATATTTCTTATCGTTGGATATTTTCGGGTCTATGGATAGTAGTGGTGTAAATGGTGTAGTTTTCAGCGAGTGGTAGAGCCACGCTGTAGACAATTTTGTCTACAGCATGAATGGGCCGGCTCGTCCGGGTTGTTACCACTGTCTCACAGAAAACCGGCGTAAAGTAGCAGCTTGCTGCTGCGTTTCGTACGGTGAATGAGATATCCGGAGGCCAAAATCCCTCTCCCCTTCCCAATCCCTTATTGTCCCTTTCCTTTAAGGTCGGCAACGCGCCCATAATTCTTTTGTATTATGGGCGTACATGGGCGGTGAAGATCGCTTACCATCAGGTGACCCACATGCTCGTTTGACGGCCTATACTATAAAAAAAAAAAAAACGAACCTAGAATAATATTATCGTGTCAAAGCCGCATCTTAGATATTTTATATAATTTTTGTATGACCACCAGCACTCATACCTTTATATCCACCTGCCCTTATCCCACTCGCAGTGGTGTCGGCTCAACATGCTTTTTAAAACGTCATTTTACAGAAAGATTTGACTTATAGTTATTACCACCGGCCGCCGGCTTGACGTCAACTCCACTGGGGAGAAACACCCAAACCCGAAACAAATATTTGTGGATCACATAAACATTTTATCTCAGTGCAGGATAAGAACCCGCGGCTCTCTCGCTTCACAGCCGGCTACACGACCATCGCTCATACCAGTTAGGTTAAATAAAATTCAGCTTATACATACTTAATAGGAAATAAAGCAATCGTAGAGAAGCTGTAGATAGTTTTGTCTACATCATGAATGGACGGACTCGACCGAGCCATTACTACTGTCTTACAGAAAATCGACGTAAAGTAGCTGGTTGCTTGCTGCTGCGTTTCATACGGTGAGTGAGATATCGGGAGGTGCAAATCCCCCTCCCTTCCTTTAAGGTCGGCAACGCGTCCATGATTATTTTGGTATTGTGGACATTAATTGGCGGTGGAGATCGTTCACCATCAGGTAACCCACGTGCTCGTTTGCCAGCCTATGCTATAAATATATATGTTTTTTGAAATAAAACTATTTTTATTTCAATGTGTAATATTCGCGTAAATATAAGACGCGATTTCTGAAAGGCTGATCAAATCAACATTCAACTAACAGAACTTTGATTTGACATCCCTGTCAAATCAATTCGAATTGCTGAAACGTTATTTAGTGAAAAAATAAGAATATTCGATCTCTCTTTAGCACCGTTTGACATACGATTTTTCATATTAATTTGTTTATGTTAGCTAACATGTGTGTCAAATCAAAGGTGTTGATCACGATTCTAGCAGTTGCTAGATTTCGACTTGACATGAGATTTGACATTTGATTAGTTAATTTAACATTTATTTTATTTATTAAACACAAAACAGGTTACAATCATGTATGCGCTAATATTATGAGAAACATATTCGATGGGCAATAATTATAACCCAAAACATGTGCTCTAGCAAGTAATATCTAAGTACGAGTAGTTGTTAATAAAACAAAATAAATACACCCAACAGTCACACACATAGTCCCGACCCCACACTAGGTGAACCTGTATCGTGGGTATCAGCAACTACGAGGGACTTGCGGTCCCACAACACCCAGAACCGAGACAAATATTTGTGAATCAGACAAACATTTGTCTAGGTGCGGGAATCGAACCCACGGTCTCACGCTTCACAACCGGCTACTCGCCCGCTGCGCGACGGAGGCTGACAACACTACATTACATAGAAAATGTAATGTAGTGTAATCGAGTAATTACGGAAGTTGAGTTACAGATTTGTGGTTACAAAGTAGTGGCTATATTCTCTGCAAATTTACATTTTTTTTTTATTTTTCTTATTAGGTTTAATGACGAGACGAGCAGGTCGCTCGCCTGGTGGTAAGCGCCACACCTGCTCATAAACAGAAGCAACGCCACACAGAACTTTAAATAAAGCACTGCATGACACTGGACTGCGCTCGTCACCCCAAGACATAAGGTGTTAAGTCTCATAATGCCCAGTAATTACACTGGCTTCAATGTCCTTCACACCGGAACATAACAGTGCTTACACACTGTTGCTTGGCGGCAGAAATAGACAAAGCGGTGGTACCAACCCAGCCGGTCTCTCGCAAACGAGAGACCTACCACCTTGTACCATAATGTCATATTTGTGGGTCTTTGAGGATATAATGAATTTTTCACTTGTATAAACCGAAATTATTGTTAAAGAGATCTAGAGAAGGGTTATCATTGTTTAATACATTGTATTGTCTACACATGCGAACGATGGGATTATAAAAAGAAGTATTATTGCGAAATACATTGATCAGCCTTTCAGAAACCGGGCGTTAGACTTGGAATATTTACACAAACCGCAACTAAACTATAGATTCGTGGTTTCATTAACAGTACAGTTCACAATCCAGTTACAATTGTCAAGTCAGCTAAGTCCCACGTAATGAATTCGCTTATTTGTTTCGACTTCTGACTTAATCACTCCAACCCGAAAGTTAATTAAGTACACAACATTTGTGTTTATTTTGTCATTTAAAATGCCATTTGAATTGATTTACAATCTACGAACAAAAGTAGAGAAGTCAGTAAAGAGACAGTTTAACTTCTCTTCGTTAAGTATTAGGGACCAATTAATGTTTAAATTGAATTTAAAGCTGTAATCAAAATGATTTATGAACGGAGCAAAATGTTTGTTCTTCGTTTACATCTGAGTGTAAATGCCTGTTAACACTTTTAGAAGTAAATGAGTCTTCTTGTTAGAAATGACATTTCCAGGGTTCTGTACCCGGTAGAAACAGAACCTTATTACATACATACATAGGTATTCACGCCTGTAGTCCCCGAAGGGCTTACCCCTGGTGTAACTAGTACACCCACATTTCAACGAGCTTTTTTCCGTCCCATGATGTGATGGGGGCGAGCCTATCGCCATACCAGACACAATTATACAATACAATTCCAGACTCCGCATTTTATGATAGAAAAACCCATATCACTTTACTCGACCCGCGATCTCAGCACATCTGCACATCATCTCTGTGTCACAGAGGCAGTCCTTATTACAGAGGCTATGCCGCATCGTCTGTCTATAGATAATCTATCTATAGATAGAATATTCTTTATTGCACACCGAATAAAGAAGATAGCTTATAAACGAGGATCATACAGTAAGGGTGAAACAATGGGCGGTCTTATCGCAAATGCTGGCTTCCAGACAACCTTAAAATCTCTAAGTCTATCCTGCCTTTAAAGGGATCTATCTATTGAACCGTCGTAATAGGTAATCAGCTAAAGTTTTCGCAGAATATATTGTGCTTCAAATCCTAAGCGGGAATAATAATTTGTGTTTGAGTTTTCCATTAAAAAAATCAGACATGAGTTGCCCAGGATTACAATTTGAGCTCGGTATGGCGATACGCTCCTATCTCATGATATCCAAAATAAGCTCAGCAAACCGTGGATGATGCACTAGTTGCACCACTGCCTTCTTCTTCGGGGATATAGGCGTGAGCTTATGTTGTGTTATTTACATGATGCTGTTTACGTGTTTACGTATATACGACGCGTGGTGATGATCTAATGCAGAACTTTTACAACATTAGGTGATGTACTTCTTTTTCTCTTGCAGTGGATTAGGTGCAGATGGCTGGAAATTTATTGCTTATTCGTACTTGTTTGTTAAAATAAAGGTAGCTGAAGAGCATAACTTTAATCGTACTACTGACTGTATGTAACTTAATGTATGTACAAGGTGGTAGGTCCCTCGTTTGCGAGAGGCGGGCTGGGTTGGTACCACCGCTTTATCTATTTCTGCCGCCAAGCAACAGTGTGTAAGCAATGTTGTGTTCCGGTTTGAAGGACATTGAAGCCAGTGAAATTACTGGGCATTGTGAGACTTAACACCTTATGTCTCGGGGTGACGAGCGCAGTCCAGTGTCATGCAGTGCTTTGTTATTTAAAGTTGTGTGGCGATGCCTCTGTTTATGAGCAGGCGTGGCGCTTACCATCAGGCGAGCGACCTGCTCGTCTCGTTATTCAAGGTTATAAAAAAAAAATCAATTAATACATTTTAATTGGATTATTCATATGCATGATATTAATAAAGGAAATTAAAAAGGCCTTTAAATAAAAACTCCCGAAAATATACAAAGCCTTAATCTGGCAGTCGTGAGAGATAGTAGTGCGGCTCAGGATGATTTGTGAGTCTAATGAAGGCTCGCAAATTCCATTTAACGTTACCAAATTCAGACATTTTTAGTTAAAAAGTTACTCGGTACCCTGCTACTGATATATCTACGAAAGAGGTAGGCATATTCACGGTAGTTTTGGTAAAATAAATTGAGTCTCACAAGTTATGAATTATGAAATTCTTGAATATATTGAAGACATCCCAAATAAAGTTATTGAATAAGCAATGTAAAAAGTAGGGTAATATGAAGGGTTTTGGGATTGAAATATTACACATTTACATTACAGTTCGTGTACTTTATGAATATATTTTTTCTATAAATTTGTCTGCGAGTAGATTAATATTTGCTATACAAAGATGGTAAGAGATTTTTGCCATATAAAATGTCGAAAAGTCCTTTGCTTCGGCATCAAATTTGTTATAAAAAAGAGAAAAAATAAATACAGAATCGAATGTTTAATCGGAAAACGATTATGATACATGAAGAAATAGATAAGAATGTCTCGGTACAAAGATTCAACTTCTGTACTGGCGAAGTAGCAATAGAATTTTTATAGTATATGAGCCAAGATTCAATTGCCAAGATTTAAACTAAAATAAGTATACTCTATGTATGCCCTGGACTGTACCACTACAATAGATCCTTGAATAAATAAGGAGATAAGCCTCACAATGCCGCAGAGTTAATGAATGAATAACTCATTGTTCTGGATTATGACTAGAAGCCCAAGATTTAGTGAACTTTGGAGATACGGTCATCTTTTATAATGTTATGAACGATGATCTTAGCGTAGTGGAAGAATGTCTAGCTAAAGGGGAGGATGTACGATGGAGATCCTTATAATCTCACAAGTTGAGAACAGCAAGGCGGGGCCATTTTTGCGTAGTACAAAAAATATATTAAAATAAGCAGGGTGTGTGAAACGATTAATTATTTATTTATCTTCTTAAATTTTTCTTCTCTTTGTTATAGATTAACAATATTTATTAATTTGTCTTAGTTTGTCATTTTTGCACTGATATTCTATTAGGGCATATGTTTAGGAAGACGATCTAGTACATTCAATTATAATACGCACTCATACATACGCACTCACGCCTGTAATCCCCGAAGGGGTAGGCAGAGGTGTAATCAGTACAGAGTACATTTCGCCGAGCGCATCTCCGTCCCATAATGTGATAGGGGGCGAGCCTATCGCCATACCGGGCACAAATTCCAGACTCCGGGCTGATACTGAGGTATTTCGTAGTAGAAAACCCCAATACCACTACCCGACCCGGGGATCGAACCCGAGACCTCAGCGTTGGCCTCAATCGTAACGCGTACACATTACAACTGCGCCACCGAGGCAGTCGGTTAAATTATAAAAACTAAGTTTTTACCTGTATGATTGTATTCTGTGTTATGTCTTTTAATGCTAATGAAAAAAACTAGCATTTTTTTACGTGATATTGTTTATTATTTCTAGTGCAAGTTGATTTAAGTTTTTATTATATCATTTTGTTCTTGTATCCGATCCGAACATCCCAGATGCTACCATGTAAACAGATCTTAATAAGCATAGGAATCTTCACTTAATCAAATTTAAATCAGCGTAGCTAACTGCATTACTTGCCTTAATAAGTGGGTCTCTGACTCCTCCACTGACTAAGACTATGGAGTTTCTTCTCAAACTACATAATTGAGGAATGCTCAAAGAGAGACTTTTGGGCTCAAACGCCTCCTCCAACGGTCTCAAGAGCGTGATTTTCTAGCCTAGATTTAAAATTGGCACTAAATATTTCATTTTGTGATACCGTAAAACTCACGTAGTTCCGGATACCCATGACGCGTCTGATACGCGTATGTGACTTTTGAATGTATTTTTGTAATAAAAAATTGCAAAAAAGAAGAAATAAAATGCTAGACGAAGGCTAGTGGAAGTGTATATGGTCACTGAGAAGAGAAAGCCAGTGTTCAAATAAGACATCATCATTCTCCTGCCCTGGTCCCAATTCTATTTGGGGTCGGCGCAGCATGTTTTCTTCTTCCATACATGTCTATCAGCCGTCGACTCGTCATTCACCCCTCTTTCTTTCATGTCCTTCCTCACACACTCCATCCACCTTTTCTTTGGCCTTCCTCTACCTTTCCATTCATCAACATTCATATTCGTCCCTTTCTTACCCACATATGTTTCCTCTCTTCTCATGCCCATACCAAGACAGGCCGTTCCCTTTCATCTTATCCACCATAGGTGCCACTTTCAAACTCCCTCTAACGTACTCAAATAAGACATACGCACTCACGCCTGTAATCCCCGAAGGGGTAGGCAGAGGTGTTACCAGTGCACCCACATTTCGCCGAGCGTATCTCCGTCCCTTATGTGATAGGGGGCGAGCCTAAATAAGACATAAACAAATAAATACCCTAGCAAATCGCTGTAATAAATCATCAGTACATTTTACTCCAAAATCCATTGACAAATCCCCGTCCATAATTCAACGGAGTGTCTCATTCATTATGTCGTGTTATAAATTTGAAACAAAGGCGTCGACGGCCCGCGCTCAGATCTCAATCTTAATGTGAATAAATTACTTGTTAGAACCGCTTTGTTTGCACGTTTCCACTATCGGCTACAGATCAATCCACTTTAAGTGACTTAATAAGCATAATGACTTGTTATTGTGGACCATAAATATAAGGAAATGTAGATGAAAATTGATTGCATATGGCTGTAGTACGAAAACAAAAGTGAATTTTAGTTATGTGGCCTATGTGTTATTTTGATTTTCACATCTGTGTCACAGTAAGAGCCTGGTGACGGAGTTCGGCGGCGGCGAAGGCCGATATCTCTTCATCAGACTAATAACCGTAAAAACCCCCATTATCAATAAAAAAAACTAACTTATAAACGGCTAAACAGATGTTCTTCAAACATTGCTAAGAACTATATCGATAAATCCGCCTTCAAACAAAAACGAATTATTTAGGTTCTACTATGTCACAGACAACTACATACATACACATGCAGAGACAGACAAATAAAGGGGTTAAACTTCAACTCTATTATGGGACGGATATAAAGTCGGCGAACCGTGGATGCACGTCTAACTGTACGTCTGCCTACCCCTTCGGGGTACAGGCATAAACTTATGTTCTGTCAAAATCAAAATTATATAAGCAATAACTTAAAAAACTTATACAAAATATATTTTACAGAATAAACACATCTTCATTCTTCGTATATTTATTTCAAAACAAATACCACGAACACAAAAGAAACACTGCGGTTGTAAGGAAACATTCAATTTTACTCCGAACACAACCAAAATATATAAAATTATCTTCATAAAACAATGAATAAAACCGATTTTTCTTCGAAGCGGGTGATAAGCGCTAAAAGTTATAAACATACAGATATTTGAAGTTTTCATAGACGTTGGGCACACGCGTGCGCAACACTTTCAACTTGCGTCTTCCTTTGATGCATGCCTCTCGGATCATCGTGCATTAGCGAGTTAGTGGATACTGCAAGTATAACGCCCTAAGCTGATTGTATTGGAAATACATTAACTTTACATTATGTGGCAGCTATCGAAAAGTTCGCAAGAATTTGCGCTACGGGCACAGTACGCGGCATAAGGTGTCATTTAATCCCATACTTGTGACACGTGCACTATTGCGTGCAAGTACAGCGCTCTAAGCTGATTGTATTGCAAAATGTATTACCTTCATATTAAATTAAATTACGTGACAGCTATCGAAACGTTCGCAAAAATTGCGCTATGGGCACAGTACGCGGTGTGAGGTGTTATTTAATCCCATACTTGTGAAACGTGCATTATTGCATGCGTCATTGTGCTACACGCATGCAACAGACAAAGAGGCAATTTGTAAGTTGAAAGCGCACAAGTATGCGCACTGCGGATATTGGTCGGTAACTGCAAAGTACGTGTAATCAACTTACAGGGGAGTGAAAAGAGTGCGTACACATAAATTAACTCCCATATAGATGTAGAGAGTTATTTGTACGATATTTTTTTTAGGCCAGCAAACTAGCAAATGGTCCACCTGATGGTGAGGATCTCCACCGCCCATCAACGCTCATAATATAAGAAGAATCATGGACACGTTGCCCACCTTGTAGGACAGGGATAATTGAAGAATTTGGAAAGGATGTGAGATTTGTGCCGTCGGGCGTGGCTCATCAAAATAAGATAACTAGAACGATAACTCTCTTATGAATCTGCCCAAAATACAGCTCCACTTACTTACACATGTAAAGGTAACACTCATACACGCAACAAAAATTAATGAACATTCAAAATCAATTTTATTTCATAAAAGTTAATGTCTAAATATTTTTCTAGATCGAGATACAACGTTCTGCATCAGGAAAAAAATTAGACGTATTAATTGTCAACTAGAGATCATGACACAATTTTTATGAATTCATGAATGAACTGACTGCACAGACTTTTATGGCCCCGCCCCCTTGCACAAAGTTTTGGTGGGGTCATTATTTTGCTTGAGTTACGTTTCTTGTTATCTTATTTCGATGGCGTGGCCGAAATGAATGAAAAAATTGATGAATGACAAAAAAATGATTGTAACGGTTAAGCTATAACTCAACGGGGCAGAAATGACATCAGTGCTTCTTCAGTGACTATTGAGAACCCACGATTCGACGGCGCTTCGACTCTCCCTGGTAACACGCGTTAAAAGCGCCGTGAAAGGCATTCACCCCAAACATAATTATGACTGGCGTAAGTTGGTAACTTTAATCGAATTACAAACCGCTGATGGAAGATTAACTCGTTGTTTGTGGTTTTACTGGAGAATTTACTGCCATAGAAATACTACTGTACTTAATTTTAAAACCGACGTAAAGTAGCAGCTAGACGTGCTACGTTTCGTGCGGTGAGTGAGATATCTGAAGGCCTAAATCCCCCTCCCCTTCCCAATCCCTTAATCATCCCTTTCGTTTCGTGGGCGTACATGGGCGGTGGTGATCGCTTACCATCAGGTGACCCGCTTGCTCGTTTCCGACCTATGCCATAAAAATAAAAAATAAATTAAATAGCGGAGAATAGATTTTCGTTCACTTGTAAACTTTCTATTGACAGCTTCAGAAAAGTTCACACATGTGATTGCCTTTGGGAATCGAATCGAAGATCAAGTGATTTCAAAGCCAAAGTATGCTGCCTCTAGAATATAGACTAACGAATTTTCCGGGTTTAGTGGTACATTCAAATCTAATTTTAATTTTAAAGGCATGTAAAAAGCTAAAAAATCGGTAACTATATTGTTAACAAACTAAATTTTAATAAGACACGGTCCACGGTATTCGTAGTAGTAGCTTATTATTACAAGAAGAACTTTATAACTACGGACTGCGCTGGTAATATAAAAGTATCAAAAGATTTCATCAAGTTCTATTCCTGCCTAACCTCACAGGAAAAGTTAGTGATGAAAGTCTACAACCTCTCATTAGCAGAGAACGCCTGTGCCAGTGAGACAGGGTTATAATAATATATCACGGAACCCCGCCGAGACAGAAGTTTTTTCCTTCCTCGATAACTTACCCTAACTCCTTGTCTTGATAAGCGATATTTTAAAAACAATTTGAGCGAATAGGCTCGGATATACAAGTTCCGTGGCGGAATAATAAATTAACTTGCCGAGTTTGGTTCGCTTGAGGATAGAGATGGGTTGCTAAAATGTAATTTGTTTAGGTTGTCACTGCGTACAGCCAACAGTCACACACATAGTCCTGACCCCACACTAGGTAAACCTGTGTCGTGGGTATCAGGAACTACGAGGGACTTGCGGTCCCACAACACCCAGACCCGAGACCAATATTTGTGGTTCACACAAACATTTGTCTCGGTGTGGGAATCGAACCCACGTCCTCTCGCTTCGCAGCCGACTACTCGCCCGCTGCGCCACGGAGCTGTCAAAAAATCATATGTGGATTTTTTCTTGTATAGGAAGGTAACGAGGACCCGCGGATAATCCCAGCCCCTTGTACTGCTTTTGACACTATGTTCTTGGGTATGCAAGTGAATTTTGTGGTTAGTTTTATTTTATTTTAAACCCTTTATATATACATACATACATAGACTCACGCCTGTTTCCCATAGGGGTAGGCAGAGACAACGGATTTCCACTTGCTACGATCCTTGCATACCTCTTTGGCCTCATTCACTCTCATTATATTTTTCATACATGCACGTCGGTTTAGGGTACTCCTGACCTGGCCTTTCTCTAGAATATCTCCAACTTGATCTATGAAAGTTCGCCGAGGCTTTCCCCTCCCAACTATACCATTCAGACTCGCCATGTATATTTATACCGTAATAAAAAGCGGCTGATATTTTCGCAGATACTGTGTTGTTTTGGCAAAGATGCTAATATTTACAAAACAATTATAAGACACGTTGCAAAAAATTTCATATACTTCCACTACACGAAAGAAGATGTATAGCTGATCTGGCTTATCTTCTGAGCATTGCAAACGGTTCGGTCGATTGCCCGGAGTTATTGAGCAGAATAGGTCTACGCGTACATTCTACTTACCTAAGAAAACCACTACTGCTACATGTTCCTAGCGTAAACTCAAAATACCATCAGAATTCTTTTCTTATACGAGCCAGTAGATATTTTAACTCGTTAGCGCATGATTTAGATTTGGACTTATTCAATACCAGTATACCTAAACTTAAGAAGATAATGGGCGATAGCTTTTTTAATGTTGAATAAATGATACAAGCGAGTGTTTAGCCAATTGGTATAAGCTCATATAAAAAAAAAAAAGTATCTGTACTTATATATGTGAAAACTTGTTATTAGCCATCAGTAATTGTTTATTTATTTACAAGTGTCATAGCTGTAAGTTTTCCTTAATAAATAAAATAAAATAAAAATAAAAATAAAATTAAAAATATAAGGTTGCGAGTGTAACTACCAACTTCTTAGGTTGATCTAAAAATCATCTGCACGTGGTATTTACTCTCACTCTGCTCATCCACGGACGAGGTAAAGGCTTGGTTCCCGTTGCGGGTTGTGAGGGTCAACGGCCGGCAACCAAGCTACCATTTTTTTTTATAACGTAAACCGGCAAACGTGCGTGTGGGTCACCTGATGGTAAGAGATCTCCATCGCCCATGTACGCCCACAATACCAAAAGAATTATAGGTGCGTTGCCGACCTTAAAGGAAAGGGATAATTAAGAGATAGGGAGGGGAGGAGGTTTGGGCCGCCGGGTATCTCATTCTCCGTACAAAACGCAGCAGCAAGCTGCTACTTTACGCCGGTTTTCTGTGAGACAGTGGTAACGACCTGGACGAGCCGGCCCATTCATGCTGTAGACAAAATTGTCTACAGCGTGGCTCTACCACTCAGAATTCACTCTACGTTATTGTTTATCAGTGTGATCCGATTTTAATTATTCTTTTTTCATCAACTTACAGCTCTAACTTGGTACCACTTAAATTTGTATTACAACTGATACGGCTATAATTTCGAAATAAACTAGGCATTAATTTACCCGTTTAATTGGTTGGATAGAGGAAATGGAAACGTCAATATCGTAATCCTCTCAAAGTACCCACACTGAACCTCCAATGACCTAGACGATTAGCAAAATGTATCACAATCGAGGTTTCTCGAGGTTTCGCACATAGAAGATAACAGTAATTAAAACTTTATTTATCATAAGTTTAGCGCAATTATACGCATTCTGCTTCAATAATATTACTTAACAATTCTGGACTAATATAAAAATATTGTAAACTTTATAGTTGCCCAGTGTATTTTGACGATGCTATGTATGTTATGTATATATTAGCTGATATGATTTCTGTAATTACATAAGTTTCTTTATTTTGTACTGACTTGTCATAAGCGCTATTTTAATTGCCTACATGATGAATAAAACTATTTCATTTCATTTCATTTCACAGAAATTTCCGTAACAAAAGTACATTACACATAAATATTGTACTGATTAGATTATACAGTACCATATACAGTTCAGCAGGTTTCTCAGAATTGTGTTGTAATCCAAAGTTATTTATTATCTTGGATGACGATACGAGCACGTCGCTCGCCTGATGGTAAGCGTTACGCCTGCCCATAAACAGAAGCAACGCCACACAGAACTTTGAATTACAAAGCACTGCGTGACACTGGACTGCGCTCGTCACGCTTAGACATGTTGTTAAGTCTCATGTCCAGTAATTTTACTGGCTTCAATGTCTTTCCAGCAGTGTTTGCACAATGTTGCTTAGCGGCAGAAATAGCCAAAGACATTGTAAATATATATATAATATTATTAATATGTAGTATTTTACGATTTAGCATTAATGAGATGCTTATATATTCCACATCTAGTCCTCGGATCTATTATTATGTACATGCGTATTACTAACTTGCGCTTAATCTCTTCAAAGCCAGACATAATATTCCATCAGCCCGTCCCTAGAGATCATCTGTCATTAGCGCTAATCCGCGTTCAATTGATTGCCGAGGACCGCACTAGCTGTCCACAAAACTTGGATCCAATCAATCATAGTAATCCGATATTTGTCCGGCGTGTCCGTGGATATCGCCTCTAATTGAGATCTGATTAATGATCGAACACTTGTTTGAGAATGTTTGTCATATGTTGTCATCATGTTGGAAATATAATTGGGAGTATGGTATATTATTTTGGAATTTTAATGGACTTTTTCTGGACGCGTTCTAAAGGCAAATATGCGTTGGCAAACAGGCGTCAGTGACACTGGCTCTAGGGGTTAATACATCAAGCTAGTTGAAATAAAACTAGTTTAAATGGATTTTATCGCGGTTTAATTTTTATTTAAGTCCCGACGAGAGATCTCTCTCTCCCGTGACCACGAAGGTTGAAAAGCTTTCGAAACGTCGGGACTAAAATAAAAATTAAACCGCGATAAAATCCGTATAATCTTGTTTTATTTCAATGTGTAATATTTGCGTAAACATACGAAATCACTACGCCAAGCTAGTGCTTTTTGCGCCATCTGCCCTCCAATCGCATGGCGTCACTAGCTGTCACTACAACACATTAACAGTTATAATTCAGTAGGCTATTTTGGGCAGGTGAGAGTATCACTGATGATATCATCTGACTCTTACGAACTAAGTCTCTGTAGATCTCTTGAGGTCTCAGTTATAGGAATAAAAAAGAGGGACAGAAATTAATAGTCTTAGCACTAATGTGTTAGATTATCTCACGGTCTTCGACTAAGGAGAGAGTTAAAGTTAAGTTAAGTCTTAGTCTACTACACTGTCTAATACAGATTAGTAGACTTCACACATCCATGAAATTCTTATGGAGAAGTCTCAGGTATGGAGGTTTCCTCACGATGTTTTTCTTCACCGTAATAACTATTGCAGTTTTTTTTATAACATAGGCGGGCAAACGAGCAAATGGGTCACCTGATGGTAAGTGATCTCCACCACCCATGTACGCCCACAATACCAAAAGAATTATGGGCGCGTTGCTGACTTTAAAGGAAAGGGATAAGGGAAGGGATTGGAAATGGGAGGGGGATTTGGGTCTCCGGATATCTTACTCACCGTACGAAAGGCAGCAAGCTGCTACTTTACGCCGGTTTCTTTGTGAGACAGTGATAAAGACGCGGACGAGCCGGCCCATGTTTAAATATTGACCACTTTCACATTAAAGTAAAGCCACTTAAGTTATGCAAGGAAAGGTCAATAGAATGTTCGTAAACTATAGTAACAGGATTAAACCATAAAGCTTTCAACCCGAGTGTGTTAAGAAAACAAAGGATTTGCATTTAAGATGTACTTAATAGTCCGAGATACCACCGCGTTTTAATCAAAATATTGTTTTTTATAGCATACGAGCATGTCGGTCACCTGGTGGTAAGTTATCTACAATGTACGCCCACAATATCAGGAGAATCAACGGCGCGTTGCCGACGTTAAAGGAAAAGGATATTTAAGGGATTGGGAAGAGGAGCGCGATTTGGGCCTCCGGATATCTCACTCATCGTATGAAACGCTACTTTACGCCGGTTTTTTGTGTAACAGTGGTAATGACCCTGTCGAGCAGGCCCATGTGCCCACAGAAAACCGGCATGAAAGCTATTTCATGCCGGTTTTCTGTGGGCACTGAACGCTGCTAAGCTTGCTGTTTGTTTCGAGGCACAAATCTCCCTCCACTTCCCAATATCCAGTGGTCGGCAATACATCCATGTTGCCTCTGGTGTCAGGTAATTAATTTACCTTATAATCAACTTTAACCAACCCGTGGAATCAAGATTTATTTATAAAAGATTTTATTAAGTTATACTTTTACAAATGAAAACATTTTGAGTATTAAGGTACAAGGTATACCCCTTAAAAACCTTTTACAAAATAAATCTATTCCAACTATCCCTTACCGACCCTTAACATCCATTTATAAAGGCAAGAACATAAAAAGATCCTTAATACAACGTTTTTGTTTCAGATCCAAAACGGTCGGATTATAAATCACCGAAGCGAAAATAAAATAAAATTCCCGCAGCAAGAATTAAAAAACGAAATAAGGAAGGGCTACCGGTCCTTTTGTCCGGACTATCGTTCAGCGGGTTGGGCGGCCACTCATGAATATGACATCAGTGGCCGCCGCAGAGCCGCGATGTTGATTTATGCCGCGGCGACGATCCATCACGGACTGGCCGGAGTGGCCGGATGGTCGGATGCCGGGTTAGCCGGATAGACGTAGAAAACGGTGTTTTGTGAACAGTTTGTGCGTTCGTACCGGCCGGTGTTTGCCAATTGTGTATGCATGAACTTACGGACGGCGATTTATAAAATCGATGAGCTCATGTTGTTTGTTATTCATGAAAATTGCTTTGTTTTGTGCCGGTACTGTGCTTAAGAAAGTACCTTGTACGTGTGTTTCCTGATTACTGAACACACAAGTATTTTTTGTACCCGAGGACAATGAGTAAAAAACTAGTAACTAATAAATCATTATGTAGTTATTCCTATATTGATAAATACCTTGTAAAGACCGTAACCCATTTCCATTGTAACTTAAAATATAGATTAACAAAAAAACAATAAAAAGTTAAATACTGAAATAAACAAACTTGACGTAACAATAGTAACAATAGTAACAAAAAACAGTGTCAACTGAAGAATAAAAATGCGTCGACGTCCTCTACCACCGGTGCGTGAAGAGACCAATCCGAAAACGTGGCGGAGTTTATGCGAGAACGATTGGGCGGTGTACACTCTAGTCGCATCAGTCGGTGCTCTAACGTACGCCAACAGTCTGAATGGGGAGTTCGTGCACGATGATATCCCTGCGATAGTATCAAATGGCGATGTAAATGGAGCTAACAGTGTGGGAAAAGTGTTTCGGAATGACTTCTGGGGCACGCCGATGTCTGACGCAAGCAGTCATAAGTCGTATCGGCCGCTGACGACGCTGTCTTTTCGGTAAGTCATTTTTGTAGTGGTAGTGAGATTGGTTTCGATAGCTGTTACGTCATTATATACAAGAAATATATAACAATAAGAAGTTAACGCTATAAATACTCGCCGTTAGGGGCACTGTATAGATCTGCATACATATTTTCTTAAATACGAATGACGTGACAGCTATCGTATAACCCATAAAAACTTAAACTTCCTGCACTGTATTTTCCTTTTACTTGTGAAGTTGATGTTAATGAATATAGAAAGAAAGAAAGATTTTTTTATTACGATACCCTCACACATACGGCTAGAATACTAAAATATTTAAAACAAACAAACACAAAACGACAATTTATAACATTAAATACATCTTTAACAATAAAATCGTATAATTATTAATCGGTTGTGTGAGGTCGTAATTGGTCCCATCTCAGCTTAAAATTGCTACAACGTGATATGCGTTGTAGCGCTGGTTTTCATATGGTAACCCTAAATAAAGTCACGATCAGTACTAGATCTCAAATATAATATAATACGATCATTTTAATTAAAGTAGAGTTTATGGTGTATAAAAGATACTTGGAAAATGAATAATATAAGTAAATAAGCCCTATAGCTTTACTATTCACTATATTTATGCACTTCTGTAATCTCGTAGGTACTGCTATGGTATGTAAATTCCAATACAATAACACAATCGCGATGATTATACTGTTATCAGTTGAGGAGTTTCATTTTTTACTCCGTACTCCATCATTAGATCTTAACCTAATTCATATGGGACTACATCGCAGCTAAACTCTATCGAATGAATTATTTTCCAGTAAAATCGGTCTACAATTGAAACTCGCTGAGATATAAGTATTCGAATCGAAAACGCTAGTATTTGTATGAAGGTTCAAACAATTTTTTGACATTTCGATACGAATACGTTCTCGCAAGTTATTCGTGCTAGCCCCTCTGCTCCTTTTTTGAAGTCTGTTAAAAATAGGTACAGTAATTAATTTACAACTACAGCATCAATTCCAGTCAATGTATTACCAACTTCTCTAAATTTATATTTCAGCAATTATATTCCCCAAATAGCACTAGTTAAATCTAATCCACTAATAAAACTGTACAAACTTAAACCACATATGCTAAGCCGAACTGTAAAATAGTTCGAGGCAATTACAAAACGCGGTCGACCACACTACCCACGAAATATTTAGCTCCGAGGCGCAGCGGGCGAGTAGACGGCTGCGAAGCGAGAGGCCGTGGGTTCGATTCCCACACCGGGACAAATGTTTGTATGAACCACAAATATTGGTCTCGGGTCGGGGTGTTGTGGGACCGCAAGTCCCTCGTAGTTCCTGATACCCTATACAGGTTTACCTAGTGTGGGGTCAGGACTATGTGTGTGACTGTTGGGTGTATTTATTTATTTAGTGAATCAAAGTAAACAACAATAGTGATGTTGAATATTTTTTTATTATCTTCTAGCTTTTTCTCGCGGCTCCGCCCGCGTGAATAGACTTTAAAAAATTTGAAATTAAACGTAGCCTATCTCTACATCAAAATTCATCAATATCGGTTCAGTGATTTAGGCGTGAAAGTGTAACAAACAAACTTACATTCACATTTATAATATTAATATGATTTGTTTTTAGTTAGCTTTTGGTCGCGGATCCACTCGCGTGAGTGTTAAAGTTGAACCCCCCATGTAAAATGAAAATAAAATCATGACCAAGCTTTACTAGTTTCTGAGATTACGTCATTATAATCAGTTACCCAGTGAGTGAGTGGTAGAACCACGCTTTAGACAGGTTGGGCCAGTTCGACCGGGTTGTGGATAAATAGCCAGATGTCCCAGATCCCACTTCCCTTACAGCACCTAAAATTATCTTTTCCTTTTAAGTTTATTACTTGAGTTCAATATTGTTTCAATTTTAGAATTTGGCTAATTATTATCTAGTTATTTTTTTTATAGTATAGGCCGGCAAAGCAAGTGGGTCACCTGATGGTAAGTGATCATCCCCGCCCATGTACGCCCACAATACTATATAAATCACGGGCGCGTTGCCGACCTTAAAGGAAGGCGATAAGTAAAGCATTGGGAAGGGGAGGGGAACTTGGGCCTCCGGATATCTCACTCACCGTACGAAACGCAGCAGCAAGCTGCTACTTTACGCCGGACTTCTGTGAGACAGTGGTAACGACCCGGACGAGCCGGCCCATTCACACTGTAGACAGAACTGTCTACAGCGTGGCTCTACCACTCAGTTTAAATTATGTTATTTCAACATTAATAATAATCTTTTTTTCTAATATTTCCTCACTTATAGGGGTGAGTCCCTCCGCCCTACGTAATAGGAGGTCATCCATCATCAGATCACGTCACTACGTTTCCACAAGGACTGAGAGAACGGTTTAATGTCTGGCCCTGAGAGGTCATTTGTACGCTTATCACACATTTTTTCATCGAAAATGACTGACAAAAACTCAGTACGTTCAGACTTGAAAAGAAAATTGTCAAATAGTAAGTACGAAGTAGTAAGAAGTAAACGTATGTTCACTTAACCTTAAGATGATAATGTATGGGAAAGGGGTACAGTTTCGATCTTAAATGAAAGGGTGTCATGAATCTTGTATTTACTAACTTACTAAATTACATACATACATACGCACTCACGTCTGTAGTCCCAGGTGTAACTAGTACATCCACATTACGCCGAACTTATCTCCGACCGAGGATGTGATAGGGGGCGAGCCTATCGCCATACCGGGCACAATTCCAGACTCCAGGCTGGTACTGAGCATTTCGCAGTAGAAAAACCCAATACCACTTTACCCGACCCGGGGATCAAACCCTCAGCGTTGGCCCCAATCGTAACGCGTACGCATTACAACTGCGCCACCGAGGCAGTATATTATATTATGGTATACTATGTTATGACGAGTAAAGATCATACACGAAGCAAGCTGGCCTATTCTTTACCCCACAAAGTGTATCATAATCATTAGTTTTCTGTAAACATTTAAATTAATATATTTCGTAACAAATTGTAATCACGAAATTTTTGAAAATTAATTTCAATCTAAAGTTTATGAAGTTGTAAGCCCTGAGCGCCTACGCGTCTGGCAAGCCCTAGCCGGCTATAAAGGTATTATGGATTCAAATAAAAACTCATCAAATACAAAAGCTACATTTCAGCCGTTTCAGCTTCATTTTTTACAATTAAATTGAAAATACATAATACATTTTTATAGAGAAACATTTCTATATTTGTAGTTACATAAAATAATTCAAGTGGTATTTACGGATTTAAATAGCAGTGATAGCTCAGCGGGGAGTGGTACGGACTGTCGAGACGAAAGTCGCAAGTTCGAAACCAGCCCCAAGTGCATACACCTCTGACTTTTCTAAGTTATGTGTGTATTAATTGTTAATTATCGCTTACTTTAACGGTGAAGGAAACATCGTGAGGAAACCTGCATACCTGAGAAGTTCTTCATAAGAATTTCGAAGGTATGTGAAGTCTACCAACCCACATTAGGCCAGTGTGGTAGACTAAGGCCTAACCCCTCTCATTCAGTAGAGGAGGCCCGTGCCCAGCAGTGGGACGTATATAATAAAGGGCTAGTAAAAAAAAAAAAAAAAAAATTACGGATCATTCGTAACTAATATGACTATGAGCTATCGAAACGCAGAAAATGGTAAAGTGAAAGTGAAAGCTGTAGTAGAACAGGGTTTTTGTCACTGTTGACTTGTAAAATTCTGACCATTGTCGAGACAGCCAAAGATTCTTGGGTTAGTCGACATCGATATAATATCGACTAATGTTTGAAATGTACTCGACTCGGTGTAGTGTAGTTACTATACCAGGATATAAAAGCAAAATTATAGTCGGGGACTTAACAAACCCCGTGCTAACTGCAAAAGTAGGTAATGCACTCACAATTACTCTGGTGCTGTAGATAGGTAATTAGTAGTACAGGTTAGTAGTACGAGTGGTAGAGCCACGCTGTAGACAATTTTGTCTACAGCATGAATGGGCCGGCTCGTCCGGGTCGTTACCACTGTCTCACAGAAAACCGGCGTAAAGTAGCAGCTCGCTGCTGCGTTTCGTACGGTGAGTGAGATATCCGGAGGCCCAAATCCCCCTCCCCTTCCCAATCCCTTATTATCCCTTTCCTTTAAGGACGGCAACGCGTCCATAATTCTTTTGTATTGTGGGCGTACATGGGCGGTGGAGATCGCTTACCATCAGGTGACCCACTTGCTGGTTTGCCGGCCTATAAAGGTTAGTAGGTGGTTACTACGATAAATTACTAGCAGGTGAAGTTCTTTTTCGTTTGACCCTATGCTATAAAGGAACATACATATTTATATCATGTCTGACTGACCACTGATTACTCTTAGGATAGACTTCATATGGTCTCGCCACGTATACCATACCTTCATATGGGCGTCAGTGACAACTGACACCGCGTCAGTGCGTTAGTACTACACATTATGTTATTCTATGGAAGATCATTCGACGGTAGCTTCATTAGCGCACGGCGTCGCTAGCTGTCATGAATTTTTTTTTAGGTATCGGAGTCCCATATCCTACCCCTCCTTCCTAATTCTTAAAATATCTCATTCCTTAACTGACGTGCCCATAATTATTCTGGTATTACGGGTGTAGGTACATGCGCAGTGCACATCATTTACCATAGGTGAACCATACATACATACGCACTCACGCCTGTAATCCCCGGAAGGGGTAGGCAGAGGTGTAACCAGTACACTCACTTATCGCCGAGCGTATATCCTTCCCTTGATGTGATAGGGGGCGAGCCTATCGTCATACCGGGCACAAATTCCAGACTCCGGGCTGATACTGAGCATTTCGTAATAGAAAAACCCAATATCAATTTTATCCGAGCAGGAGATCCAACCCGAGACCTCAGCCTATATAAAAAAAGAAATAGTACCTATAGTGTTATCGTGTTGAGATATAAGAATGGTACTAACAGCAGCGTTTGATGCTTGACGCAATCATCGAAAGCCTGCCTGTAAGTCGAGTAAACAAATATACTAACTAATTTCATCTATTTACAAAATCCTTGAATCGTATAATTCACTTTAATTCTTATTAAAATTACCCATAATCACCAAGATAAAACAAATTCAGCTACAAAAGTAAATTCCGAAAGCGTCCAAATTCCAACCATGTTCGAAGGCTCTACGATTTTATCGCCTATTTACCAATCCATTGCGTTTTTTTCTGTTTATGTTTACTGTCGTATGGAGAATGAAAGGGGAAATGGCATGTGTGATATGTAAATTCGTCGTATCAGTGTTATTGGAGGCAGTATTGTGCTTTAATGGGAGGAAATCGATTTCCCATGTCGCGAGTTGGAGATGTGATGTCACAATGGTTTTTTGATGATCCTTTTTGGCCTGTATTTGTTTTGGAATATCGTAAAATTTAAGCATGTAATTAAAAAGTATACTGAGGAATTTTTGTGGCTTGCAGATTTTCGATTCATGTATCGATTCACAAACACTAGGTTAATACAGACAGCCTCCGTGGCGCAGCGAGCGAATAGCCGGCTGCGAATCGAGAAGCCGTGGGTTCGATACCGCAGCAAATATTTGTGATCTACAAATATTTGTTTCGGGTCTGGGTGTTGTGGGACCGTAAGTCCCTCGTAGTTCCTGATACCCACGATACAGGTTTACCTAATGTGGGGTCAGGACTATGTGTGTGACTGTTGGGTGTATTTATTTATTTACTAGCTTTTGCTCGCGGCTCCGCCCACGTGAATAGACTTTTCCGAAATAAAACATAGCCTACAACCGTCTCCAGGGTCCCATCTATCTCTACATCAAAATTCATCAAAATCGGTTCAGTGATTTAGGCGTGAAAGCGTACCAATCAAATTGATTTTTTTTATTCATAACAAGTATCCTATGTTACTTCTTATACCTCCAAGAATATGTGTAAGTACAAAGTTTCATGATAATCGGTAAAGTAGTTTTCGCGTGAAAGCGTAACACACAAACTTACATTCACATTTATAATATTAGTTTAATTTTATTATAATTATAATAATAATATTAGTTTGATACCTAGTTCAGTCCGGTGTCAATACAATCTCATCTTGATGTCATTGCAATCTCAATTCAGTAATAATAAGGGCATGTTCCATTTAAAAATGTTAGCAAAATACCGTTTTGGCTTCAGTTAACTCGTTCTACTTTCGATCTCATTACGATCTATGTTCGCATTTGACGTTGATTATTGGTTTAAGACTGCCTAGTTGGCGCAGTTGTAATGTGTACGCGTTACGATTGAGGCCAACGCTGAGGTCTCGGGATCGATCCCCGGGTCGGGTAAAGTGGTATTACGAAATGATTAGTATCAGCCCGGAGTCTGGAATTTGTGCCCGGTATGGCGATAGGCTCGCCCCCTATCACATGATGGGACGGAGATACACTCGGCGAAATGTGGGTGTACTAGTTACACTTTGCCCACCCTTTCGGGGATTACAGGCGTGTGTGCGTAGGTATGTATATATTGGTTTAACAGAATACCATTTACAACTTTCTTGACACAGATACTAGATCGGAATTATATTTTAAACATTTTAAATTATGAGAATTGGCCTCCAGTTGAAATACCACTAAGCGGTCATCCATACACGCACCGCACTAAGGGTTGCCTAACTCTTTAATCGGATACTGTTTAGTGAATACAGCTGGCTATGAGCACCTCAAGTATGACATAAGATGTTAAGTCTTATAATGCCCAGTAATATCTGGCTTCAATGTTATTCAAATGTAAACATAAGACATACACACTGTAAATGCCGCCAAGAAGCAGTGTGTAAGCACTGTTGTGTTCCGGTTTGAAGGGCAAGCCTGTGAAATTACTGGGCATTATGAGACTTAGCATTTTATGTCTCAGGGTGACGAGCGCAATTCAATGCCATGCAGTGCTTTGTAATTCAAAGTTCTGTGTAGTGTTGTTTCTGTTTACGGGCAGGCATGGCGGTTACCATCAGGCGAGCGACCTGCTCGTTTCGTCACTCAAGTTGATATATATCAGAGACCGACAAACGAGCAAGTGGGTCACCTGATGGGAAGTGAACTCCACCGCCACCCACCTCACGTTCACGGATGGTAGCCCATGAACATGCACAATACCTGAGGGATTGGGATGACCTGACTTATAAATCAATGTATGAAACACATTTTACCCTACAAATTACAAAATTTTTAGGAAAATACATTTCAGCTGACATTTCTTTTGCTTTACTTGCAACGTCACGTGAATTTTCAGTTTCTGATTGTAAGTATGTGTTGTTTGGACATCTACCTTCTGTTGGTTAGTTATTACTTATTCTAAGGGTTTAATCTAATTTGACAGCCAGAATTCTTTCTATTTTTACTTTTAAGATACGGACAGATGTTCCATTCTATTTATAGATTTCTAGTCACTCATCACATTATGCCCATATTCCACAACCCAATAACACCGCTGTAAGACAATCCGGGAACACTTTTTTACTTCCAACGTTGTCAAACGTGTGTCCCGCCTCGCGAAGTAGGTCACAAAGATTTTCACAAGACAATAGAAGCGGAAACGCGTCGGCAGATGTGATAAATTATACCGCGGTGAGTAGCTGAAAAATGCTTGGTGTGAATTAAATGAGAATGATGGATGGGTGTTGGTAATGTTTTAATTCGATCGACGAGATGGGGCAGTTCAATAGTTATATCGAGTTTTTTTATAGCAAACGAGCGAGTGGGTCACCTGATGATAAGTGATCTCCACTGCCCCTGTACGCTAACAATACTAGAAGAATCATGGGCGCGTTGGCAACCTTAAAGGGAAAGGATAATTAAAGGGAAGAGGAGGAGGATTTGTGCAACAGTAAGCCGCTACTTTATGTTGGTTTTCTTTGAGACAGTGGTAACGACTCGGTCGAGCCGGCCCATTCGTGCTGTAGACAAAACTGGCTACAGTGTGGCTCTTCTCATTTATTTATCTTTGTTGTCTTATGACTCAATCCGCTGAGATCCTAGATTTAAATCCCACGTTGGACAATCAAAATTAGTTTTTGAATTGCTGAAGATTTGCTCAGTATGGCGATAGGCTCATCATCTATCACATGATGGGACAGAAATAAGCTCGGCGGAGCAAGGCTTTACTAATTGTTCATCTATATATCCCTTAGGGGATATAAACGTGAGCTTATGTTTTGTTAAGTAGTTTGTGAAAAACTGGATCAGATAATTTCATAACGGTCCCCATTTCATTAAAATTTATGTAGGTAAATTTTGCGCGTCATATAATGCAAAACGTACCTTTATAATTGTAAAGCGGACGAGTGGCTGTCGTCTTGTGTCGCGGTCTCCCGCCTCTGCCCTCCATAAGAGAACAAATGTAAACAAATAGCTAAAATAAACAAAGGTCGTTTATAGCACAAGCTAACATTAACGGGTCTGTTTGTATTTTACATTTGCTTTTACGTCCCTGATTGATGGCGCGTATTAAACTTACTTACGTGTAACTGCTAGCCGTGAACCATTGTTTCAACGTTGATTTTGTTAACTATTACATAATGCAAGATGTGATCTATGAAGTTAATTATTTACATCAACTAGGATACGTTTTCCCCGCTATTTTTTTATATATAAAGGCTTACGAGCTAGTGGGTCTCTGGTTGAAAGTGATCTCCACCGTCCACGAACGCCTACAATACTAGAATCATGGACGCGTTATCGATCATAAAGGAAAGGAATAAATAAGGGATTTAGAAAGGGAGGGGGGATCTGAACCTCCGGATATTAATTCGCTCGCCGTACAAAACGCAACAGCGGAAAATCTTTTATTACTTAAATGTTACATAATAAGAAAGTTGAAAATAAATTGCAAACTTAAATAAAGTATTATGTATTATGTAAAGTATTATGGAATTTAACAATAACCTAATGCTTTATATACTAAAACTTTCTTAAGTATATAGATTACTTTAGTGAAAAAATCATCGAAATAAATTTATTACTTTTCGAGAGATTTGCGGACGTACAAGCATACCAAATATATATATATATATATATATATATATATATGTATATATATATATATATATATATGTATATATGTAATACACATGCATACCATCTTGGTACCACCGCTTTGTCTATTTCTGCCGCCAAGCAACAGTGTGTAAGCACTGTTGTGTTCCGGTTTGAAGGACATTGAAGCCAGTGAAATTACTGGGCATTATGAGACTTAACACGTTATGTCTCGGTGTGACGAGCGCAGTCCAGTGTCATGCAGTGCTTTGTTATTTAAAGTTGTGTGTGGCGTTGCTTCTGTTTATGTGCAGGCGTGGCGCTTACCATCAGGCGAGCGACCTGCTTATCTCGTCATTCAAGTCAATAAAAAAATATATATAGTTTACAGAATCTCCTTTTTAAATTGGGTAAAAATACCATAAACAACCGCGGAACATCAGCTTAACTCTACTGTTATATGAACACTGTAGAACACATGTAATGCAACATTAACCGGGTCTGTTGGAGACATTTGATGGCGAGTTCCGGCCGAGGATTGATCGTCGTCATCAAACTTACGTGCGGGTCACAACTATTCGTGGAATCCGGTCCACCCGCTAATAGTTTCCAATTTAATATGGTGTTTGGGTACATGGGTGGGCTCGGTCGAGTTGTATGTAGGGGTAGCGATGAATTATGATGTGGGTGACTTGTGGAGACATATTAAAATAACATATTATGCAGTCGGATTATTAAACGTGCGCCCTAAGTTACGGTCAATTAACCGCAACTCATTATTCGCCCGCGAGAGAGCGACAAGAGCAGTTATTGTTGTTTGAATAGCTGCGAACGTTAAATTCGATAAACTGACACGAAATTGTTTATTGTGTCTGATAAAACATTGTAATTATTTACGTGCATACTCGTATATTATTCATTTAATTTGAAGTTATTTTACGGAAGTAACTATATTATTTCTTGGTTTTGATCGAAAATGTCATTTATTGCGAATGAAAACGAATACAAAAGAAAACGCTTACTCTCAACTCCTCTCGCTCCCGCGCCTTAGACGTCACTCCCACCTCGCCGACCGCGTATGCAACACAATTTTACTTCTGATCAACCCGTCTATAGTATCAAAGTCTTCGACGAACGCTGACAAAAAATAGAGATGTTCTAAGTTCCCTTTTCTCTTTCTTTTTCTTTCTTTTCACGTTTGTGTCGTAGCACTTAAACAAATGTACTAATTTAGACGCTATTCATTAAAATTTGAATTTAAAAAAGAAAGTTTATATTAATGTATGTCAACATATTTAATTAAATAGTACGGTTTTGAATCCCTGAAATCCGCAATTATTTGACTTGCTATATTTTGAACGACAATCGATTATAAAATAACTTAAATAAATAAATACACCCAACAGTCACATACATAGTCCTGATCCCCCCGTAAAATACGAGTCTAGTGTCGTGGGGATCACAAGGAGAGACTTTCGGTCTCACAACACCCAGACCCGAAACAAATATTTGTGGGCCACACAAACATTTGTCTCGGTGCGGGGATCGAACCCGCGGCCTCCAGTTCACAGCCGGCTACTCGCCCGCTGCGCCACGGATGCTGTCATATATCTGTATTTATTTATTTATATTTAAATGCAAGTTCACAGTCTTACACCAAAGCACTTTCATTGTAACAATCAATCCTATCATAAACTTAAGCTACTAACAATACAAAACAACAAAAGTACTCTACTTATTTAAAAATAATAACAAATTATAAAATTAATAACATAAAACTAATAAACAAATTATAATTACATATTTAAAAATGACTTAATTCTAGTGTATACATGGGTTGGTATATCATATGAGAGATCTAAATCTGGGTATATCGCGTGCATCGCATTGAGTAGCGTGAGCGCACGGGCGGTGGGTGCGGCGCGTACACAAGCGAACGGGCTCCGGCGCCGGCGCGGGCCCGCCGCACTCTCGAGCCCGACGAGAAACCGGCCGGGAGTACATGCGAAACCCACATGTTCTAGCGTCGTCGGGTTGTCGATTTGTTTGCTAAGAGATGGTAGTAGTGAATTAAGAGAAGCATTTTACGTCTGCACTCTAACGTGTTCAATCCCACCATCCCCACCACAAACATAGACGGATACAGAAATGGATAGTACCCATACATCTGATTGTATAAATAACGGGCAATTTTTTTTTGAACTCGTCCAATCGACAAGCTATGCACATGCTGATATGGGTCCCACACTATGGCGTTGTATTCGAGTCTGCTTCTTACATACGCTTTATATAGTGCCAACGCAACTCGACAATCTTTAAACGCAGAACATACTCTCATAACAAATCCTAGTAGTTTGTTTGCATTTTCACACGCAAAAGCTATATGTTGTCTGAAGTCTAATCGTGAGTCCAATAACAGTCCTAGGTCTTTAATTTTATTAACTAGATCTAACGGGTTACTATTAATATGATAACGAAACATAATTGTGTATAAGATGAAAGTATGTAATCCAGTCCTTTTAGTGTATGGCTATTGAGCTACCTACTATCAAGTATGGTAGACTTGATAGTTGCGGTAGATAAGAATAAGGATTACATCTACGTCATGGCACCTTATAAATACGCTCGCCACTACGGTTTACCCCACATTAGGGGAGGGGGTTCCCTCAGCGAAGGTCACTTTAATCTCAGGGTTGGAGTGCGTAAAGCATTCACCCGAAAGCCCGGTGACGCTGACTGAAGCCGACTCTTATCAGGCTATCAGCATGAGAAAAAAAAGGGAGCTCAGTTGTCTCCCGACTGGTAAAGTACCCATAACTGAGTGTTATCCGTTTCCACATGTGTGGTGAGTGACAGGAGTGGGTGTAAGGGTGGAGGAGCCCAGTTACAAATACGACAGACACGGAACACTATATTGCTTATATATGTACTTTGTAAGCCATAGTGGTAACTTAAATATGCTGTCTATAATGAGTGTTGATTTCTAGTTGGTAGAGCCACAGTGTAGAAAGCTCGAACGGGTTGTTATACTGCCTAACAAAAAAACCGTCATGAAGAAGCTGCATTTTTTTATAGCATAGTCCGGCAAACGAGCAAATGGGTCATCTGATGGTAAATGATCTCCACCACCCATGTACGCCCACAATACCAAAATAATTATGGGTGCGTTGCCGCCCTTAAAGGAAAGGGGTAATTAAGGTAATGGGAAGGGGAGGGGATTTGGTCATCCCGATATCTCACTCACCATACGAAACGCAGCAGCAAGCTGCTAGTTTATGTCGGTTTTCTGTAAGACAGTGGTAACGACCCGGACGAGCCGGCCCACTCATGCTGTAGACAAAATTGTCTACAGCGTGGCTCTACCACTCAAATTTTGTTGTTTCGTACGGTGATGAGATCTCTTCTTCTCAATCCCGTAATTATCCCTTTCCTTGAAGGTCGGCAACACGCACAAGATTCGTAAGAAATGGTGGGTGCTCATGACTTCATGAGCTGTGGAGATCATGTACCATCAAGCGACTAACTTGCCAGTCTCCCGGCATCTGCAATAAAAACTACCAATCTACAATCTTCTAACTACTCAAAATTAAAATCAAATAAGGGGATTCGTATACGCACGCACGCCTGTAATCCCCGATAGCAGGCAGAGGTGTAACCAGTACACCCACATTTCGCCGAGCATATCTCCGTCCCATGATGTGATAGGGGCGAGCCTATCGCTATTCCAGCAGCACAATTCCAGACACCAGGCTGATACTGAGCATTTCTTAATAGAAAAACCCAATATCACTTTTACATGACCCGGGGATCGAACCCGAGACCTCAGCGTCAGCCTCAGTCGTTACACGGACGCATTATAACTGCGCCACCGAGGCAGTCTAAGGGAATTCGGTGTACAAATAATGATAAAATAATTATAAATAATAATAAATAATAAATACACCCAACAGTCACATACATAGTCCTGACCCCACACTAGGTTAACCTGTATCGTGGGTATCAGGAACTACGAAGGACTTGCGCTCCCACAACACCCAGACCAGAAACAAATATTTGTGGATTAGACAAACATTTGTCTCGGTGTGGGAATCGAACCCACGGCCTCTCGCTTCGCAGCCGGCTACTCGCCCGCTGCGCCACGGAGGCTGTCAAATTGACAATGATGGTGGGGTAATAGCAAGCCATAATAAAACAAAGCTGATTTATACGTGTTTTAAAAACGAAGTTTTACGAAGGAATCTCTTCGCGTCCCCTGGGGTATTCACCAACATAAGATGGGGAAACTGAAAAATATAAGAGCAAAACGAGTCTCCGATAATATTTCACCAGAAATAATTGCAGGATATAGCCGGGCATGTTTCATTCTTATTCGTTTTGTTTACGAGTTCATAATATGTGGTTTAGTTTTTTGCTCACCATTTTTATAATATCGGGAACGTGAATATTGTAGTTAATGTGTTATGTTTTGTGGAATAATAATACATGGATATAATAAACAGAATGTGTGCTTGAAACCCATTCGTAGCCGACTTTAAAAATAATATAACGTTTAACAAAACTTAGAAACCGACTTCAAGCAATAGTAGTATCAAAGTTTTAAGACAAATTTTGACACATGTAGACACGTCTACATACATACATACGCACTCACGCCTGTAATCCCTGAAGGGGTAGGCAGAGGTGTAACTAGTACACCCACACTTCGCCGAGCGTATCTCCGTCCCACGTTGTGATAGGGGGCGAGCCTATCGCCATACCGGGCACAAATTCCAGACTCCGGGCTTATATTGAGCATTTCGTAATAGAAAAACCCAATACCACTTTACCCGACCCGGGGATCGAACCCGAGACCTCAGCGTTAGCTTAATCGTAACGCGTACGCATTGCAACTGCGCCACCGAGACAGTCACGTCAGTGTAGACACGTCTGACTAAATACAATCTTGTTCCTAATGTGCGCTGGCCCTTATGCTGAAATGATTCTCAACGGATATAGTCACGTAATAAGCTACCGACACGCGACACGTTTCCTTCGTCTATTTCCACTATAGCTCGATTTCATTCTTGTACTGCACGAGTTAAGTGCGAAATGTAGTTCGCGGAAATTATTTTATGATTTTGAATTACTGAAGGCCAATTCTCGTAATTTTAAACATTCAAAATATCATTCCGATCTAATCTCAGCGTCAAGAAAGTTGCAAATGGCATTCTCTTAAACCAATAATCAACGTCAAATGCACCTAGCATTAGCAGTAGCATTATACCATTTTGGCTTCAGTCAACTTTTATTCTAAATTCAATCTCATTACGATCTATGTTCACATTTGACGTTGATTATTGGTTTAAGAGAATGCCATTTGCAACTTTCTTGACGCTGAGACTAGATCGGAATGATATTTTGAACGTTTAAAATTACGAGAATTGGCCTTCTGGTATTGCTTTGATGGACGGAATATCATCTTTATTTCTGCCGTCAAGTAGCAGGGTGTAAACACTGTTGTTGAAGTACATCGAAGCCATTGAGTGCAGTTCAGTGCCATGCAGTACTTCATTATTGGAAGTTCTGATGGTGTTGCTTCTGTTTGCAAGCGTGATGTTTACCATCAGGCGAGCGACCTGCCAGTCTAGTCATCTAAAATAATAAAAAAAGCTTTCTTCTTTCTTCAATATGATTTCGATATTTTTATTCTACGACGTATTGTCCTATTGTTATTGAGTCGCATTATAGGTAGCAGGGTCATGCTGTAGACACGATCTATAGCATTAATGGATCGGCTTCATCGGGATATTACTACTGTCTTACAGAAAACCGACGTAAAGTAGCAGCTTGCTGCTGCGTTTCATACGGTGAGCGATAAATCCGAGATAGATAGGCCACAATACCAAAATAATCATGGACGCGTTACCGACCTTAAAAGAAAAGGATAATTAAGGTATTGGGAAGGGGCGGGACACTTGGGTCTCTGGATATCACATTCACCGTACGAAACGCATCAGTTAGCTGTTACTTTTCGCCAGTTTTCTGTGAGAAAGTAGCAGCTAGTTAGTTAGCCAGCAGTTCCGGACGAACCGACCCATTCATGCTGTATACAAAACTGTAGACAGCGTGGCTCTACCACTCGTGCCTATGCTAGTGTTGTTTGCCGGCCTATGCTACGAAGAACAAAAATATAAAGTCTATTAAATAGACGATTAGATAACGATATCCCATTACTAAGCAAAATTATTACAGCACTATATGTAAAACTTTTCTATACTTACTTAAAATATTGTATACGACGTCATTCCGCTAACTAAACGAACACAGATGCCCAGAATAAACGACCTGTAGCCCTTTTACCTACTTGAAATAATAATAATAATAATACACCCAACAGTCACACACATAGTCCTGACCCCACACTAGGTAAACCTGTGTCGTGGGTATCAGGAACTACGAGGGACTTGCGGTCCCACAACACCCAGACCCGAGACCAATATTTGTGGTACACACAAACATTTGTCTCGGTGTGGGAATCGAACCCACGGCCTCTCGCTTCGCAGCCGACTACTCGCCCGCTGCGCCACGGAGCTGTCATATATTCACGGTAACTCATATACATAATGAATGAGCTGTTATTCTGAAGATTAACTTTATACGATCCCAAAATGTTGTTTTTGAAGTCCCGTACTGCGGTAACCTATTTAAATAACCGGTCTTACATAAAACTTTCTGAACCTTTTGTTTCTACATATTTTTTGGTAAAATATTATTTAACAGCCTCAGTGGCGCAGTGGACGAGTAGCCGGCTGTGAACAGAGAGGCCACGGGTTGGATTCCCGCACCGAGGCAATATGTTTGTTCGATCTATAAATATTTGTTTAGTGTCTCAGTGTTGTGGGACCGTGAATTACTCGTAGTTCCTGATACCCACGATACAGGTTAACCTAGTGTGGGGTCAGAACTATGTGTGTGACTGTTGTGTGGGTGTATTAATGTTGCGCCAACCTTAACATAAAATAGTTATGAAAATAAAACGGCAATTTTACCCATCTTTATATATATATAATTCTACTGTACGTGTGTATGTGACTGAACTCCTCATAAATGGTTGGACCGATTTGAATGTTTTTTTTGTATGCATTTGGGTGGCGCCCTGGATGGTTTAGATTCACAATTGGACCCGGTAGGTGGCGCTGCTGTAGTTACGGGTGAAACCGCGCGGGATAGCTAGTAATAATATATAACACAGATATAAGCCATCTTTGTATCCACATTGAACGGGTATACAGAAGCTTATTTCCATCCCATGATGACATATTTGGTGGCTTTGAAAATGGCCATTAGTCTGAAAAATAATCTCTAAGAATTTCAGTCATAAGTCGATACCAAGCATTTTGTGATAGAAAAACCGAAATCATTTTTACCCGACTTGCGCATCGAACCCGAGATCTCAGCACATCAGTCGTACCGTGTACGCTTCACAACTCAACTGATGTGCTTATCATGGGATGGAAATAAGCTCGGCCAAATGTAGTAGTATTAGTTACACCTCTGCCTACCCTTGTTATCATATTTTTTTAAACATAACATAAAGTCAGTGATCGTTTTTTTTCCTACTACTATTATAAATGTGATCGTTTGGATGTTTGTGAGTTTGTAAATTTGGATATTTGTTAGTCAATCATGCCTTAACATTTGAACCGTTTTGGATGAAATTTGGCCAACAGGTAACCTAGATTAGGACATAGGCAATTTTTTTATTCCGGAAATTGCAGTTCACGCGTTCGAGGCCGCGAGGAAAAGCTAGTATAGTTTTAAATTGCCTCCATCGCTGCTCGAAACAAGTTTAACGCCTTCATGACTGCAATCAAAGTCGCAATGCGGCTAGAAACTTTAACTATAATTATAATGTACCTATGTTCGGGACACATTGACTTGCGCTTTATTTATACGAAGTTATAGCTGCTTGGCTATGCTCCGGCATTGCTGAGGTCCATGGGCGGCGGTAACCACTTACCATCAGGTGGGCCGTCTGCTCGTCTGCCTATACACACATACATACATACATAGACTCACGCCTGTTTCCCATAGGGGTAGGCAGAGACAACGGAATAATAAATATAGGCAATAATAGCAAATAAAATAAATATTATGCATAAGGGTAGGGTACGGCGTGACCTGTAATCGCCTAAGGGATAGGCAGAGGTGTAACCAGTATACCCACATTTCGCCAAGCGTATCTCCGTCCCATGATGTGATAGGGGGCGAGCCTATCGCTATGCCGAGCACAATTCCAGACTCCGGGCTGATACTGAGCATTTCGTAATAGAAAAACCCAATACCACTTTTACCCTACCCGGGGATCACACCCGAGACCTCAGTGGTAGCCTTAGTCGTAACGCGTACACATTACAACTGCGCCACCGAGGCAGTCATTTTATTGAATCATTGTATAAATAAATATAAATTTAATTTTAGGTAAATACGCCATTCAAAGCACACGGGGTATTTTTCTCTCTCAAATATTCTTTAGTAGCGAATAGAAATCCTCTTAAATTACACAATATAATTCTTATTTAGTCCCGAAATTATTAAATTTGCTATTTAGAGACAAAGCGAAATATTCTGTGAAAGATTTTTGTTTGTATAATATTATTTGGAAACGACGGACTGTTACTGAGTTATAAGAATTAGATGAACAATGGCGAGGTGCTGAAAAACAGTTAAGCATCATGTTTTATATATTTTTAATTCAAGATTTTTTTGACTGTGTCGGTGGCTAAGTTGTAATGCGTACGCGTTACGATTGAGGCCAAGGCTGAGGTCTCGGGTTCGATCCCCGGGTCGGGTAAAGTGGTATTTGGTTTTTCTATTACGAAATGCTCAGTATCAGCCCGGTGTCTGGAATTTGTGCCCGGTATGGCGATAGGCTCGCCCTCTATAACATCATGGGACGGAGATACGCTCGGTGAAATGTGGGTGTACTGGTTACACCTCTGCCTACCCCTTCGGGGACTACAGGCGTGAGTGCGTATGTATTTTTTAAATAGGCTGACAAACGAGCAAGTGATTCACCACATACCAGATGAATAATGAGCGCGTTCCTGACCTTAAAGAAAAGGGGTAATTAAAGCATGAGGAAGGTGAGGAGATTTCGGCCTCCGGATATTTCGCTCGATGTACGAAAAGCAGCTGCAACTGTTTTAGGACGGTTTTCTGTGACAGTGGTAGAAAACCGGTCGAGTCGGCCTATTCGTTCTGTAGATACAACTGTCTACCACGTGACTCTACAATCTTAAATTAAGATTCAGTATTCGAGTGTTTTTTTGCATCAACTGATCCAACTTAACTATTCAAACATTGTGTCTGAACATTTCTAATTTTAGTAACCGTAAATTCAAAATACTCTGTGTTTTAGTCGGTAATATTAGGCTTGTTTTAGTTTACCGCCTACACAACATTTATTAAGCAATTATAGATAACACAAGTAGCGGATATAATTTAACTTTCTGTTCTATAAAATTGTGTAGAGCAAAATAAGGACTGTGATGCTATTATTTGTATAATAAATACACCCAACAGTCACACACATACTCCTGATCCTACACTAGGTAAACCTGTATCGTGGGTATCAGGGACTACGAGGGCCTTGTGGTCCCACAACACCCAAACCTGAAACAAATATTTCTAGATCACTCAAACATTTATCCTAGTGAGATAAAATGTTTGTCTGATATTGATCACAGTTACCCGCTAAGCCCAAAGTAACCCCTAAAGACGCTTTTGAATTAGTAAATTCAGTCACCATTCTAAATTCTAAGTTACACACACTCAATACTATCCATAACAGTCACCATTCTAAATTCTAAGTTACACACACACTCAATACTATCCTTAACAGTCACCATTCTAAATTCTAAGTTACACACACTCAATACTATCCTTAACAGTCACCATTCTAAATTCTAAGTTACACACACTTAATACTATCCCTAACAGTCGCCATTCTAAATTCTAAGTTACACACACTCAATACTATCCCTAACAGTCACCATTCTAAATTCTAAGTTACACACACACTTAATACTATCCCTAACAGTCACCATTCTAAATTCTAAGTTACACACACTCAATACTATCCCTAACAGTCACCATTCTAAATTCTAAGTTACACACACTTAATACTATCCCTAACAGTCACCATTCTAAATTCTAAGTTACACACACTCAATACTATACCTAACAGTCACCATTCTAAATTCTAAGTTACACACACTCAATACTATCCCTAACAGTCGCCATTCTAAATTCTAAGTTACACACACTCAATACTATCCCTAACAGTCACCATTCTAAATTCTAAGTTACACACACACTTAATACTATCCCTAACAGTCACCATTCTAAATTCTAAGTTACACACACTCAATACTATCCCTAACAGTCACCATTCTAAATTCTAAGTTACACACACTTAATACTATCCCTAACAGTCACCATTCTAAATTCTAAGTTACACACACTCAATACTATACCTAACAGTCACCATTCTAAATTCTAAGTTACACACACTCAATACTATCCCTAACAGTCACCATTCCAAATTCTCACACACTCAATATTATTGTTTAATTTATTATTTATTATTGAATATGCTACTCAACATTCGACCCAACGACTCGTTAACATTTAAAACCGACTAATTAGCGTGCATTGTAAGCAAGCTTTTACCATCCGACGTGACAAAGCTCATACAATCGCTACACACCACACACGCGTGTGACAAATGACGCGTGCCGACACCAGCGTGACGCGCCCTTATTAGAATCATTCGGTGCAAACAAGTGTTCGACAATCTGGCGTGATAAATACACGGTACGCACGGCTTGGCGTGACGTGTTTGACGCGTCAGATTGTTTCATGTTTTTTGTTTAAAAGTTGTCATAATTATATGAATTTATGGTATATCGTCGCCATGATAAAAAACTGGAGAAAATTAACAAAACATAAAACGGATAAAAATAAAATAAGACTCAATTTTGAGTCGGTGCTATCGATTGATGAAATTCCAATACCGGGCCTTGAATGTGTGGTTTTTCGAAGCGAAAATTTTGACTCAACTCGTCATTACCCGATCTGGGAATTGAACCCAGGACCTCACGGTTCTATGACTTAATACGCTGCTATACAATGAGGCGATCACTACAACATATCTCTAACAAAGATCGAATCCAAGAATGGTGAATTCAAGAGATTCCATTATTTTTCTTATCGATTAACATGTAGGGTAGATTGTCGTAATGGATATTATACATATTCGGAGAAAGAGATATTAGGGTAGTAATAGAAAATTATTTCGATTTAGTCTGATGTCTACAACTCCAACTAGAATAAGGTACATACATCACACAAATATAGGCAAAAATAACTTCTACAAAGTTGAATTATTTATGAAAAAGACTCGTAACGTCGTAACGTAGTTTTAATGCTTGTTTCATTTATACATCATTTCGAATTATAACTATTTACTCTAATTTATCTTTACAAGATACGCGAATATCGATATCGAATACAAGAAACATTAATACGGGAATTGAGAGTCTACTCGCTTTTATAAAGCCGGTTACACATACAAACTATTACAAGACTAAAGAAGTTCATAAATAGCTTTCAAATTCTAACATATTATGTCCTTAACTTAAAATTAATGAACTACGAGTGTTAAATGAGAGTGAACTCCGATATTTCCTTAAATATCATAAACATCGCATTATGTCAGCGTAACACTTACACGCTTCACGTTACGACATTTTGACGTGAGAATGAGATGGTAACATTATTCTAACATCATTAATGATTTATACATACATACATACGCACTCACGCCTATAATCCCCGAAGGGGTAGGCAGAGGTGTAACCAGTACACCCACATTTCGCCGAGCGTATCTCCGTCCCACGATGTGATAGGGGGTGAGCCTATCGCCATGCCGGGCACACATTCCAGACTCCGGGCTGATACTGAGCATTTCGTAATAGAAAAACCCAATACCACTTTACCCGACTCGGGGATCGAACTTGAGGCCTCAGTGTTAGCCTCAATCGTAACGCGTACGCATTAGAACTGCACCACCGACGCAGTCATACGATTTATACGTTATTATATTAAGGGTCTATTTTACAACGTGCTTTTGGTCGCTAGTTTACGTAGTATGCTGTAGTTAAACGACACGTGCTATCGCGAGTCAAGCCACGGACGGGTACAGTCATGTACATAACACGGCGCGTCTCCAAAAGTACCGAAATTTCGACAAGTCACTGCAAATTATTGTTGATTAGGACGTACTAGGAGACAGTACATGTGTCCCGTACATGATGAAATAAAGTAAGAGCGGCTCGATTTTTTTACGTGTATCACTTAAAAGTTTATGTCACGTTACTTTTTTACTATTCCCATAGAGCGGATTGGGTGCGTGAACGAACGCATCGCATGCTTCACTTCAATAGTCTGCTTGTCTTTTTATGTATTACGTCAATCAGACTTGTAATATATGGCAATAGTAGCAATACAAACCACGCTTCTAAACGCCTCGACTCATTTGTAGTGCGACCTTGTGCTGGCTCAGTATCTAAAAGCGGCTACTCTTAATAACTTTAAGCGGCGGAAAACAACGCTTTTTTAAACGTATCCAATTTTGAAAAACAGTTATTTATCACTAAGAAGATCTATACTATCGTTTTAAATCATGAATAATAATTTTAATCTGAAAACAAAATATCGGAAAATGTTATACATTAATTTCCTGCGATACGCCACTAAAATGCAATTTGTTTTTCGAAATAAGGATAAAGTATAAAAAATTGCGTTTCACTTCACTGAGCTCCTTACGGTGGCTCCATGGAAGATTTTACGACAAAGGGTGAACTCGACTGATATGGGGATAAAGATAACTCTAATGGAATCACGAGATAAGCGATAAGGGGTTTGTTAAGGGATGAATAGGACAAGGGGTGAATTTGCATGTGTATAGACTCCATGTATACAGTATGTAACAAAAACCTTGTTGGCCCTTTCTAGGTCGTGAAGAAATATTATATAGCTAGCTTAATAAAAATAGTTAAATAACAAAAAAAAAAAACAGATGCGTGATATTATCCTGACACAGGTATCTTAGAAAAATTAACATAGTTTAAATGTTATTTTCATCTGAAAACTGATGAACAGCTGACTGATGTTACGTATTGACGAAACCGGGTGCACACGCGGCGCGGCGCGTTTGATTCACGTAGACGCAGCAACTTGCTATCTCGCTCTGACTGCGAGACATCGCTCTAACAGAGGTAATCAATCGAAATACGGTTTACAAACAATAAAATCATTAAAGTATAAAAAATACATATAATTATTTTTATAGTCTTATTCTCGTATGTGAGTTATTTTATTACATTTGAATATTGATTCTGATATCACGGTTAAAACGCCCAACAGGGTTTTTGTATGTATATACAACGTGTTACAGAAAGGTGTGGTCATATTTTAGGGCCATTACATACACCTTACAATTAGTACTTATGTACCGGATCTTTTCAAAACCAAGACATCCAAAAATTCCACGTTATTTTAATCACTCGTTTATTAAGATCGATAAGATTGATGACATCACTATTAATTGTTATTTACGACACTCACTTTTTAATAAACTTAAACAATATGTACGTAATTCTACGGGCATACGTACGTAACTTGTAATTTAAACACAAATTAACACCTGGAAGAGATTGTGTGTTGAAGACAAATAGGTATCATCCCCTCTAGAAGCATTTTAAAGATTTCACTCTCGGGTCTTCCATCTATGAATTTGGCTTAATACAGTCGACGATCCTCTTAAACACTGTTATCAGTTACACCAACACAAAGTACCAATACATAATACTTGTTTTTAGTCAAATACAACATATTTCTTGAACTCGTAATCATACTTCATAAAATCAGAACTTGCCGAACTGACTGCGTCAAATAAATATTGACATTTGACAACTGTTTAATGTTTTTTTAATTATAAAATAATTAAATGATAGGAGGTCTATAGTATCATTGTTTATCATTTAGTGTTGTCCAAAATTGAAAGTCGATATCGACATGTTACTCATTCGATAAAAAAGAAAATTATATAATTATTGTACTAGCAATGCAATCGGATTTGGTACTATGGGAGATAAAATACTTATACTCTACACTATACATTGCTTAAATTTGCCCGCCCCTTTCTATAACACGTTTTATATATATTTTAAATTGATTATACTATTTAGATGGTTGGATTTTCTCGTTTGGTAAATAGATAGGCAGTTGATAGGTATTGAAGATGATATTGGGACTTTTAAAGCAATCATTCTAATTTCTGCTAATATTATAAATGTAAAAGTTTGGATGTTTGTGAGTTTGTAAATTTGGATGTTTATTAATTAATAACGTCTTAACGGCTGAACGGATCTGGATGGAATTTGGCATACAAGTAGACAATGAACTTTTAAGGACTTACTTTTTATCCCGGAAAAATGTTTCTACGCGGGCGGAGTAGAGAGCAAAAGCTAGTTGAGACGTTATTTAATTCGTGTATAAGAGAAAAATAATACTATCCACAAAATCTCAAGAATTAGGTATAAACACTAGAAACTTGACATATAAATAAATAAAAATAAATACACCCAACAGTCACACACATAGTCCTGACCCCACACTAGGTAAACCTGTATCGTGGGTATCAAGAACTACGAGGGACTTGCGGTCCCACAACACCCAGACCCGAGACAAATATTTGTGAATCAGACAAACATTTGTCTAGGTGCGGGAATCGAACCCAGATGCCTATATGATATGGTAGATGCCTTATTTATATTGTAAGAAACAATCTTTATGGAGTGTAGGCATCCGCTAAGAAAGTGTTTTACGTAACTAGGAGGCCACCGTGATTCACACGCGTGCAGAGCCGAGAGAAGACGCTAGTAATAAATCATATCTCAAAACGTAAATCCCTATCTACACGATGAGTTTTTTTTCAAGAATATACATAACAGAAAATTGTGGTTAATGAGGCCATGTTATACGATTCTTGATTTCAAGTTGAAGACTTGCTCTCGTAAACGAAAGCTTTTGTTATATTCTCGTCTCTGTCTTACGATAAACTCGTATAAATAGGACTTAAACCGCAGAATTGCCTGTGAGTCATCCAGGTGTGCTTTAAACTAGGTACTTTAAAAATTATAACTCGAAATTATTTTCTCAAATTCGAATGAAGTTACCTCAACAAATCCGCAGATACAATTACGAGCTGAAAAATTTCACCAAACTGTTAGCCAAACAAGCCAAACTTTCGGGTAATATTTTCATTGTGACCGATAACAAATCTCGGAGGTCTATTGGGAGGTCAAAATAAATAAACTCCGCCAAAAGAGGGTCCGTGGAAGTTTGGCAAAGTTTCAAACTTATTTAGGTGTTACGGCCCCTGAAAGCCGATTGGGCTTGCTGTTTCCGCTATAATTCTCAAGTTTTTGGGGTCGGAGGAGCGAGCCTTTTGAAAATTAATTGATTTAAGTGTTCTGTCTAGTTTCGACGACGTGAACAATATTTTAAGAGTTATCATTGGCTTCAGGCTCTATTGTTCAAAGGATCTTAAACTTCAATACCATAAATTAAACAATTCCAAGCTCTTTGTATGTTAATTCATTAACAAATGATCTAACCTTAAGTTAATTGAAATTGAACAAATATCTTTAGTACTCCGAGCCAATCTCACAGCTCGTGGTATGGCAGATCTCATACTGTACCATATACCGAATTGTGATGCGGAGATTTGCGTCACATGCAAGTACCAAATTTTTTATAAAAACAGATTATGACATACTGACAGTGTATTCACGTACGTAGATATGGCGCACCTGACGCATCCCGCTCTTCCATGTAAGACATTAGAGTAAAAAGGACGTGTGCAAGCTTCGCGTCTCGATGCGGTGAAATATAGAAACGAAAGTATGGTCGCACCTTTAGGAGCTACGACGAGATCCGCAGGATATTACATATTAAGGACCGTGTGTGTTTTTGAAACTTATGGGTTCGCGTTACCGATATGCTTATGACGCGCATGTGCTGTGCGCGTTAGACACTTTGATGGATGGGTGAAATCTCGTGCGTGCGCGTCACTAACATGCTTATAGTAGTATATCTGTAGCTATACAGCTGACGTATTGTGCAACATTAGTGCTGTGTATATCTTATAAGTGAAATTGAATGGATTTAGTGAAAAGTTCAATGTGTATATACTGTGCATTGTTGAAATAGTGTTTTTGTTTGATTATTATTTAAATCGTTTAATTTTAGAATCATTGTGCAGTACAATAGTGAGTACTAAAAACCATATAAACATGCATATAATTGTTGCTCGGAGTGTCAATAGATGTGAAAACCAAATTGATGTTGATAATTTTAATTCAAACATTATGAAATTCAAATGTTTAATACTCAAAGTTCTAAGTTTTCACTTATATCGGCAGTCTCTACAACTGCCTATTTTGTTGTAATAGGATGTAATTAATATGAACTTGCGATGCTGTCGTGCACTTCATCATCGGATGGTGGTGCGGATCAAACCATGCAGACACTTGATGTCCATCGCGGTAGTTACGCACGCCGCGTCGCACCATCACACCGCAAACCGGGAGTAATGTGTGCACTTTGAGATCTGCAATTGATATTGAGTATCTGTTAAATAGTGATTTCTTAGGTTTACGCGAATATAACACATTGAAATAAAACTAGTTTATACGGATTTTAGACTCACCCGTGAGTCTCTCCCATGACCACGAAGGCTGAAAAGCTTTCGAAACGTCGGGACTAAAATAAAAATTAAACCGCGATGAAATCCGTATAAACTAGTTTTATTTCAATCAGGATACCTATAATTTTTTTTAACTTTCGGTTCGAGAAAAATACATAGTGAAAATACATTACTATTTGTATTTCAATCTGTTTAAATTTAAATGGGACCAACATTATACTTAGAGTATGAGTATGATGATTCATCTTTCATTTGATAGATCAAATAAAAGAAGAATCATCTAAATTTGGCGTAATTAGGCGTGGATATACGTACAAAAAACAAATATCCTCTTCCGCTTTTGTCAGTCAATTAAATCTAAACAGTCCATAATAAACTAAGACAACCTAATAGATTAAACATTGTCAAAAAAACATAAATTACAAAAATCAAAGTCGAATCTATCTTGCGACGGAAATTGAACTCCGAATACATCAGGGGTTGCCAATACATGTGTCAGTGTACAAAATATTTCCTAAAGGAAATCACCTTTTCTATCAGGATACCCAATGTACGAGAAAACAGGATTCTCTTGAGTATTTTCTTGAGAAGCATCATATCGTTTGACAAGGGTTCGGTGTTTCAGAAATGAATCCATTTTCTAAAAAAATATTCTTACATTTGATCCATTTATATTTTCATCAACCTTTCTAAAATTAATAATCTCTATATTTTTATGAGACCGTTAGCAAATAGAAACCTTCGGGTAGTCTCATAGTTCTTCATAATAGAATAGTCATCATTCTTTTAGTATTGTGGGCGTACATGGGCGGTGGAGATGACTTACCATCAGGTGACACACTTGCTCGATTGCCGGCCTATGCTATAAAAAAAGTCTGGTTTAATCAGTACAACAACATTTTGGATCATTACTAGAAGACTTTTAAATGTAATTTATATCGATGAATTTATAAAACACTAGCTCTTGCTCGCAGCTCCGCCCGCGTGGATAGCCTTTTCCGGGACAAAAAGTAACCTATCACAATCTCCAGGGTCTCATTTATCTCTGTACCAAAATCAAAATTTAGGCGTGAAAGTGTAACAAACAAACGAACTCACTTTCGCATTTACAATATAAGAATCACTAAACTAGAGCTATTGCTTCGATTCTTGATACGTCTTCTCAGTCTAGTGGGCATTTCCAGAGTACTGGTAGATTACAGTTTTTTCTACAGCATGAATGGGCCAGCTCGCACGGGTTTTTACCACTGTCTCACAGAAAACCGACGTAAAGTAGCAGCTAGCTGCTGCGTTTCGTACGGTGAGTGATATATCCGGAGCCCCAAATCCCCTCCTTTTCCCAATCCCTTAATTATCACTTTTTTTAAGGTCGGTAACGCGCCCATGGCTCTATTGGTATTGTGGGCGAACATGGGCAGTGGAGATCACTTACCATCAGGTGACACACTTGCTAGTTTGCAAGCCAATGCAAAAAAAAATAATTAAAAACAAACATGATGTTGTAGCTTTAGTGATCTAATTACTAATTTTAATGTTTCTTCACTTCTTTTATAAAACTTTTCATTAGATCATAGCTAAGTTTCTGCTTTTTAAAAGTTTTGTGAGTATAATCTCACGCATCTAACGATGAGTTATAATTTGCTCTCGGGAAAGTTATTTCTTCTTGGAAAATGATTATAATATGTATCGGTTCGCCTCATAATTTACAAAATACATACATAGAGGTATATAATAAATAAGTAATAATTTAGTTTAGACTGCCTCGGTGGCGCAGTTGTAATGCGTACGCGTTACGACTGAGGCTGACGCTGAGGTCTCGGGTTCGATCCCCGGGTCGGGTAAAAGTGATATTGGGTTTTTCTATTACGAAATGCGCAGTATCAGCCCGGAGTCTGGAATTTGTGCCCGGTATGGCGATAGGCTCGCCCCCTATCACATCAAGGGACGGAGACACGCCCGGCGAAAAGTGGGTGTACTGGTTGCACCTCTGCCTACCCTTTCGGGGATTACAGGCGTGAGTACGTATTTTTTTTAGTTTATTAGGACTACCAAAAAACCATACAATATACATTTTGCATATTACACGAGTCAATAACTCCTTGCTACGGTGCTACCTTACTTATAGGCTGCCACCACTTGCGAATTATATTATACGAATTTTACCAAGGAGCTATATCGATCAAAGTCGCCTTCTACAGGCTTAGAGTATGTACAAGATCCGGAGAAAAATTCCAAATTTCAAGCGAAATAATATGAATACAAGCAATCAGCGTAATTGGATGTATAAAAACTCAACGTGGAAGCCACAGAATGTGTATAAATACATGCAATGATTAATTAGTGCCGTTCGATGTATCGAGTGTTGGAAATTTTATTCTTTATAAGAGGTACTGAGTTTTAATTAAACGTATTAATCAAAAGGTTCACTTCGGCCCGTCTGGTCCCTGTTTGAACCCCCCCCCCCTTTGCCCGTCGATCACATGACGAGGCGATTCTCCCCCATTCATTATCTACCCACATTTTTTAATCTTATTCAGCTCGGGAATTTGACGGGAAGCCGGTGTTTGGATGGCAAATAATATAAATATGTACGCACTCAGGCCTGTAATCCCTGAAGGGGTAGGCAGAGGTGTAACCAGTTGGGTGTACTGGTTACACCTCTTTTGTTACCATAGATACATACGCACTCACGCCTGTAATCCCCGAAGGGGTAGGCAGAGGTGTAACCAGTACACCCACATTTCGCCGAGCGTATCTCCGTCGACGATGTGATAGGGGGCGAGCCTATCGCCATATCGGGCACAATTCCAGACTCCGGGTTGATACTAAGCATTTCATGATAGAAAAACCCAATATCACTTCACCCGACCCGGGAATCGAACCCGAAACCTCAGCCTCAGTCGCAACGCATACGCATTACAACTGCACCACCGAGGCAGTCTAATAATATAAATCTGTAGAAGTATTTGAATCTAGTTATTGTGCTTGTGAAATTAATACTTCAGTATTTTGTCGTATTTAAATGTCATTACACTTCTTTTTAAATACTAGGGGCTTTGCCCATTACCACAAAACATAAAATAAAAAAAAACTTAATGGCCGACGAGTATGAGACTTATCTTACTTTCTTCCCCACATTATTCTGCATCGATTGGTATCGGTCTCGACCCCATACCTCCAGCGGATTCGGAGGAGATAGCGTGACAAGCTTTTGGCAGCGGCGGCGGCGGCGCCAGTTACTTTTAGAATAGAGAGATAAGTGATATTGGAGTTATCTAAGCAATGTTGTTGCATTTCGTAATAGAGTAAACCGTAATATCAGCCCAGAGTCTGGAATTAAGCCTTTAGAAATTAATAATGCCTAATAATTTCACTGGCTTCAATGTCCTTCAAACCGGAACACAACAATGCAAACACAGTTACTTGGCGGATTGACAAAACTGTGGTACCAACCCAGACGGTCTCGCATATGAGGGACATACCACCAGGTTAAAATTATGTCAATTATTGTTTGTCAAAATATCTTTTGCCGACGAATGGTGCAACCTACTTAAACATTCGCCAAGTAAACCTCATAATTTTATACACCCATTATCATTTTTTTAACTAACCCTGTTATATATATTTCCCACTTCTGGGACGAGTGGTAGAGCCACGCTGTAGACAATTTTGTCTACAGCATGAATGGGCCGGCTCGTCCGGGTCGTTACCACTGTCTTACAGAAAACCGGCGTAAAGTAGCAGCTTGCTGCTGCGTTTCGTACGGTGAGTGAGATATCCGGAGGTCCAAATCCCCCTCCCCTTCCCAATCCCTTATTATCCCTTTCCTTTAAGGTCGGCAACGCGCCCATAATTCCTTTGTATTGTGGGCGTACATGGGCGGTGGAGATCGCTTACCATCAGGTGACCCACTTGCTGGTTTGCCGGCCTATACTATAAAAAAAAAAAAACTTCTGGGCACGTCCTTGTCTACTGAGTGAGAGGGGTTAGGCATTATTCCACCACGCTCGCCTAATGCGGGTTGGTAGACTGCACATACCTTCAAAATTCTTATGGAGAACTTCTCGAGGTTTCCTCACGATGTTTCCTTTACCGTTAAAGAAAGCGATAATTAACAATGAATACACACGGTGGTTTGAACCTGCCACTTTTGTCTCGACAGTCCGTACCACTCCCCACTGAACTATCGCTGCTTGCTATTAATTAATATTAAATTATTAAAGCATAGTTATTATACAGAATGTCATAGTTTCTTTACAAACTTTCATAAATGATAACAATGTACCACTGACTAGAACACTTTGATGTCGCAAGGCAGCGGACGACATGCCTCCGTGCATAATTCAACTATCAGATGGGTTCTATGGAATTTCTAGCGGTTGAGGACCTTTGTGAAATTCTTCCGTGTTTTGTGGCATTGTTGGATGTTTTAAAGGTAGGGCAGTCAAAGCTGGATTGTTTTAGTAAATATGTGGAGTCAGGAGCATTTGTTTTACCATTAGAATTTTACAGTCCCACAACACCTGGCACACAGACTATAAAGAACTAGGATTACACTAAATAAAATGCGATTTGGTAGTTACACCCTCAGCACCCTTTTTCAGAAATGTTGTATAACTGCTATGTGTGATAAATTCTCAATTTTTTGTCATAAAATCAAAGATATTGGAATTAACAGACAAGATAGTTAGTGAAAATCATTTAGAAGCTGAACTCGTTGTAACACCCCTTCTTGAAAGCATATCTGTTTCCGTGTAATTAAAAAAACCCCCGACTTCGCATCACGAGATTTGACAAAATAAGTAATAAAAAACGCCAGATCGTCACTTTGTCGCATGAAATTTCAACGCGGACTGAGAGGGAATTTTAAAAATCTAAACGAAAGTGTTGAGAGCGTTTCATGAATTCAAATAATGTTGTTACAGTGAAAATTTTAGTTGAAAATGTATATTTTCCGGCGACTCCGAAGCGCCCGACGCGGCGCGGCGTCTAGTGTTGCCTTTACTAACTAAAATATCATTCTGCGTCAAGACATCGACCTAATTTATAATTTAAATAGTTTTAGAAGATAACATTTTACTGTGAAATGCTAGCGTTGAAATATTGTTGCATTTATCTTATTACTCATGGTTGAAAAACTGCCAAAAATCCTTCTAGGTTTTTACGCTTAGATAAAAATGATATGTTTTTTTTATTACATTGAATTACGAGACGAGCTGAAGGCCAATTCTCGTAATTTTAAAAGTTCAAAATATCATTCCGATCTAGTCTCAGCGTCAAGAAAGTTGCAAATGGCATTCTCTTAAACCAATAATCAACGTCAAATGTGAACATAGATCGTAATGAGATTGAATGTAGTATAATAGTTGACTAAAACCAAAACGGTATAATGCTACTGCTAATGCTAGGTGCATTTGACGTTGATTATTGGTTTAAGAGAATGCCATTTGCAACTTTCTTGATGCTGAGATTAGATCGGAATGATATTAAGAACTTTTAAAATTACGAGAATTGGCCTACAGGTAGCTCGCCTGATGGTAAGCGCCACGCCTGCTCGTAAACAGAAGCAACGCCACACAGAACTTTAAATAAAGCACTGCATGACACCGGACTGCGCTCGTCACCCCGAGACATAAGGTGTTAAGTCTCATAATGCCCAGTAATTACACTGGCTTCAATGTCCTTCACACCGGAACACAACAGTGCTTACACACTGTTGACTGGCGGCAGAAATAGACAAAGCGGTGGTACCAACCCAGCCGGCCTCTCGCAAACGAGGGACCTACCACCTTGTAATTGCTGCTTTTTGACTTATATGAATATTCTAGATGCTAGAAAGAAGTTTCTAGAAACTTGTATATTTATAGTTATAAATATACAAGTTTGCGTCTGTATCTTTGATGAGGTATACAGAGATATAACTAAGACAATCATGATACGGTGAGTTTATTTTCGTCCCATGACGTGATAGGGAGCAAGCTTTTGAAGTTATCGACTCACAACGGATACGGTCGCAGCACCATGGATGAGTCTGCGTTAACATGGACGTGCCTACTTTCCATGGTGCACTGATGCATGAACATGCATGCTAATCCGCGATATAACGCATTGCGGGAAGCCTGTCATACAGTGTATGTTGTTGGTCGACACTATTCTTGGCTTGCGCTACACTTGAATACCAGAGACTTTGCCGAGCCAGGATAAAAAAAAGTTTTGGAGATGCGTTTTGTCGTGTACACTAGTAGACCGAGTCCCGTCTGGAATAGAAGCTTGCTTAAAGAGAATACCCGAGAAGTGATATACTGGCCGAATAAATAAGGAGAGAAAAAAAATACGAGAGGATAAAATACAACGTAACATGATCAACGCGTAATAAAATACGATGAAATGAAGCATTTTAGTGTTACGTAAGGCGTTGGCTATGAATATTACGTAATAAGGATAATTAACCCTCAACCGCTGTCGGAAAAATGAAGCACGCACAGATCGGGGCTAAAAACACTTGTAACAAAGGGTTTGGCCCTTCAAATAGGCCATGAAAATTTGAGCAGAAAGGATTAATGCGGGTCAAGGCAGGGGCGGAGTTAGGCAATCGTGGGAAGCTTTTTTATCCTGGTAATTCAGGGTCAACCAGCATGTATTCTTTGACATAGACCGTTGATAATTTTCTCAAGTTTTCTAGTTGGGTCAAGGAAGTATGATTTCATGATATTCACTATTCAGCTTTTTATAGTGGATCTTATTACTTTATGAAACTTAGTTCTAAGTCAAGAGTTGGCCAAAGGAGATTACGTTATCAGATTTGGCGTTTATTATGTGCGTGAAACTGATTAGGTCCTGGGTTCAAACCTTAGTTTAGATTATTGAAAAAATTATAAGGATTCCGCTTTGGAAATTATACTTTTTTACGTGGGTCCAATATAGCGACAGATTCGCCCCTTATCACATCATGGAGTGGAAATAGCATTTACTAAACAAAAGTACACTAATTGTACCTCTGAACAGCAGAAACACAACCGAGAGATTATACCTCCAAGTATGGAGGGGTAGGCAGAGGTAGAAGTAGTACGCCTTCAATTTTTTTTCTACGCCCTTATTTCTGTAACATGATGTGATAGGTGGTGAGCCTATCGCCATATCGGTCGCAAATTCCAATTACTTACAAGTAACTCTATGTAATTTTTTTAATCGAAAATCGAATCTCTAATTGTGCCTGCTTGACCTGGGATTTGAACCGAGAAACTAGATCAATGAGGCGATTGCAACCAATAAAGCGTAAGATTATGTTGTCATATAACACTCACAATGTCAATAAATATCTTGGGGGGCTTTATCCTCTCATAACTTTAATTCGCCCCTGCTAAGCTAATGATTATTTAGCGGAATCTGTATCAGTAGCCGTCGGGTCGGTATGATTAAGGTGGCTCCGTTTAAAAATGCATACGTACAAATGTGTATTCACCCCAAATACGAAATACTCGTACATCCGACAATAAATGTGTACATTTGTGTTTGTATGATTGTTATTATTAAGGGCCATATTATGTAGTGAGAAATTATTTATGTTTTATGCATATACGAAAGCAGTGATAGTTCAGTAGGGAATAATAGGGACCACCGAGATGAAAGTCGCGTGTCCAAACCAACCCCAAGAATGTACCTCTGACTTATAAAAATTACGTAGTTTTTCATTGTCATTTATAGCTTGTGGTGAAGAAAAACATCGTAAAGAAACCTGCATAAGAATTCTGCTGAAGATGCTGCAGTAGATGTGTAATGTTACACGGCTAGATCGTATACGTAACGAGTACATCCCCAGCAGCCTTGGTATCCGGGACGTGGCAGATAAACTATAGGAATATTGCTTTTTTATAGCATCAGCCGGCGAACGAACAAGTGGGTCACCTAAGTTAACTCTACCGCCCATGTACTCCCATAATAAAATCATAGGCGCGTTGCCGACCTTTAAGGAAAGGGATAATTGAGGCATTGAAAAGGAGGGGGGATTTGGGCCTCCGGATATCTCACACATCGACGAAACGCAGCAGCAAGCTGCTACTTTACGCCAGTTTTCTGTAAGACAGTGGTAATGATCCGGACGAGCCGGCCCATTCATGCTGACTACAGCGTGACTCTACCACTCTGACATCAGTTTCGTCATCATCTATTTTAACGAATATCACATAAAAATGTTAATAAACAAACTGTAACTCCAAATTTATGTTACAAACAACAGAGAAATAATATTTGTATTAGCGTTAGTAACAAGTTTACAACATTACATTAACCCCTTGCCGTGACCCCCCGCGGCCCCCGCGGCCCCCGACTACCCGCCACCCGTGCCCAACTAATTGCAAGGAAAATAATCTCTCCCCGTGGTTATTGGACTAAATGAGTATTTGTACGGGCCCCGCATTAATTTTCATGAGGCGGCCCTGACTTCAGGTGAGATGTTGTTAATTAAATTAATATGTGTTTCTGTTATTGTTTATATTGAGATGGGTTATATTTTTAATGGATTAAATTAAAGAAAAATAGATTGATGAGTTGCCTAGGTAGTAGAGTGTCATTTGCGAGACATTATGGGTGAAAATCGATAAACACATCCAAATTTTAAAACAGTATAGACTTTTGACAATTTGTTAGTCAGCGAATTTTTTTACGGTGGTCGTCCAATTTTGGTGCTAGTCTTAGCGAGCAGCTAATATATCCTGTGATTAATAGGGTTGAAATTTGGACGTGTTTATCGACTTTTGGTGTTGACTATACGTCTAGTTTTTGTGCGATTTACTTACGGTGTCTATTATATTAGGCGTGGTCTGTGGATATGATATATGGTTATAACTATATGATGATGTAGTTAAATAAAATAAGGTACCGCTGTCTATTTCTGTCGCCGATCAGCAGAGTGTAGGCATCGTTGTGTTCCGATTTAAAGGATATTAAAGCCAGTGAAATTATTATGCCTCGGTGACTGCCTCGGTGGCGCAGTTGTAATGTGTACGCGTTACGATTGAGGTCAGCGCTGAGGTGACGGGTTCGATTCCCGGGTCGGGTAAAGTGGTATTGGGTTTTTCTATTACGAAAATGCTCAATATCAGCCCGGAGTCTGGAATTTGTGCCCGGTATGGCGATAGGCTCGCCCCCTATCACATTAGGGACGGAAATACGCTCAGCGAAATGTGGGTGTACTGGTTACACCTCTGCCTACCCCTTCGGGGATTACAGGCGTGAGTGCGTATGTATGTATGTATGTATGAAATTATTATGAAATGTAACACTCTAGATTTTGGGGTAATAGCGAAGTATATTACCATGCAGTACTGTGTTATATAAATTTGCCCGGGCAGTGTTGTTACTGTTACTGCAAACCTGCACCACCAGACGAGGAACCTACTCAGTTTTTCATTAAGCGTTTCTTTTCAACTTGGTTCCTGTTCTAAGTTGTAGGGATCAGACGGCGGGTTGTCTCATGTCTCATGTGGGAGAGACAGTTTCTCCCGTGACCACGAAGGCTGAAAAGCCGTATAAACTAGTTTTATTTCAATGTGTAATATTCGCGTAAACCTAAGACATCAGTAGAAAGATCGATATGTTGATTTGTTATCTGCCAATAAGAGTTTCAAAACATGGCTCACGATTCCTTGGTTATGTGGGTGATAATGGACGGCGGTGATCATTTACATCAGCTAACTTGTTCGTTTCCCCTTTACTGTAAAAAAAATTCAAACAACTTGGCATCTTTTACGGCTTTCTAAATCAGTCTTCTAATTCAAAAAAAGTATTTATCACAATCTTTTACGAATCATCAATAAATTGAAGCGAAACCGGAGCGGATGTATCGTCGGATAAGTCCGGACTGCTTTCGGATATATCCGCACCGCTTTCGGATATCGTCGGCCGAATACGGATAATCGTTCACGGTTGACCTGCAGTCGACCGTCGGCCGAAGATCGAGGCTTTCAATAAAGGGAAAAATAACTGAAGCGGTACAAATGAAATTCATATAACGGTCGGCTTCCGAGCATGACTTTGGCTCACAGTGTAATAGGATATTATCAATCGAATAATACGAGAATAAATACTGGCTTCACGTATTTTTCGTCAGATATTTCATTTGGTCTTTCGGGAATCAAATGGTTGGGTTCTAAATATGGTTTACATTTTATTGTTCGGATGTCGAAAGAATATTGCGTTTTCGTAGTTATAGATGGACGCAATACGTTTGTTCCATTTACTCTATATTTTAACATATACAGTAACAAAAATCCTGTTGAACCTTTTTGGGTCGTGAATATAGAAATATAGACAGCTTCATAAAAATAGGCAAATTAAAAAAATTATAAACAGAAGCGAGATATTATACTTACACAGGTAGCATAAAAATATGAACATATTTAAAAACTGTTATTAAATCTGAATTCCTGTGTGTATTGATGAAGCCGTGCGGCGGGGCACGGTTGATGTACGTGGATACCGCGACATGCTATCTTGCTCTGGCTCCAAGTCACCGCTCTTGCAGAGGTAATCAATCGAAATACGTTTTACAAACAAGGAATTAATTCAAGTATAAAAAATAAATATGATTGTTTTTACAGTCCAATTTTCGTGTGCGAGTTTTTTCATTACGTTTGAATATCGATTCTGATATCACAGTTAAAACGCCCAACAGTTACATATTGTATATACATCTTTTTCTAGCGCTGTGGGTGTTTACATGTGGCGGTGATCAATTTCTATCTGGTGACCCACATGCTACATTAACCCTACTTCTGCCATAAAAAACCAAACTATATCAATGAATTTGAAACATAATTCCTAACTACAAATTATGAGGCTTATTTGCTTAATTTGGAATCGGCTTTGATCACTTTTAGCTCGGGCAAATATAATTTTAATTAAAAACACAAATGTGTACCCAAACTAGAGAGCAGGCCCAATATTTCACCGATTTTACCGACCACACACTATCAAGAGGCGACCTACAACGTGTTACAGAAAGGTGTGGTCAAATTTAAGCAACATGTTATGGTGCTTGATACAAACATTTTACCCCCGTAGTACCGAATTTCACTGCATTGCTAGCATAAATAAAGCATTTTCTATTTTATCGAATGATGCCGATATTCGATTGCAACTTTAGACAACACTAAATTATAAATAGCTGAGCTTATGTGTCACTCCAGTATTGTCATTCTCGCTTACGCATTGCACTTAAATAATAGTGATGCGATCGATCTTGTCGGTAAACGAGTGATTAAAATTATCTTGTATGAGTATGGGCCGGCTCGTCCGGGTCATTACCACTGTCTCACAGAAAACCGGCGTAAAGTAGCAGCTTGCTGCTGCATTTCGTACGGTGAGTGAGATATCCGGAGGCCCAAACCCCCTCCCCTTCCCGGGTCCCTTTCCCTTGAAGGTCAGCAATGCACCCATGATTCTTTTGGTATTGTGAGTGTACATGGGCGGTTGCGATCACTTACCATCAGGTGACCCACTCGCTCGTTTGCCGGCTTATGCCATAAAAAAAGCGTGTAAGTTTAGGATGTTTAGATTTTGTTAAGGTGCGGTATTAAGACACTGTCAAGTGTAGGTAACGACCCTTAAATATGACCACATCGTTCTGTAACACGTTGTATATATAGTGAAACCCCCAATATATCTCAGAGCTATAATTCCCAGCAAGATACGAAACCCTTGAAGTTTCTGATCACAGACTTAAATCTATCCAGCCGGCTTACTTCAAATCTGCTGTCGGTATTACCGGCTCAATCGAACTTCGCGGAATCCTCTTACCTTCCAATGTGTTTTTAATTATTTGCTGATAATATTTCAGATGGCTGAATCTAGCTCTCGTATAAAATGTTGTTTTAAGACGAACTGAGGTTGAGTGTCGTCATTTTGAAAGAAGTGCTCAAGTCAAGTGGTAATTATTGAGGACCTCATAATTCATAAAATAAGCCAGTTTCTTATAAAGGGTAGACATATATGCAAGTAGCTATTATTCGCGTAGCAAATTTTTTTAGCTTGAATTCTTGACTTTTGTGATGTGAATGTGACTCAATCGCTATACCAGTAGGCCAATTCTCGTAATTTTAAATGTTCAAAATATCATTCCGATCTAGTCTCAGCGTCAAGAAAGTTGCAAATGGCATTCTCATTAAACCAATAATCAACGTCAAATGTGAACATAGATCGTAATGAGATTAAATGTAGAATAAACGTTGACTGAAGCCAAAACGGTATAATGCTACTGCTAATGCTAGGTGCATTTGACGTTGATTATTGGTTTAAGAGAATGCCATTTGCAACTTTCTTGACGCTGAGACTAGATCGGAATGATATTTTGAACATTTAAAATTACGAGAATTAGCCTTCTGATGTGAAATTTACATGAGAAATCAATACTTGTATTGTACACTTGTGTAACGGTCATTCAAACCGAATGCCCACTGAGCCGCTTCTAAGCATCAGTTTTGTCACCATTGATGGACTTACTTAGTGACTTGGGAACCCAATTTATGCGCATGTGATGATGTACAAAATCATTCTGCATACGAGTTACTTTATCTGTCAGGATGTAGTGTATTTATACTCACTATAATACTTTCTTTAACAATGAAGAAAACGGGCCCAGAAGGGGTTGATGTTAGGTAGGCGGCAGGTCGTAATAACTAAGTCGAATCTTTTCTGCAACATGCTTGAAAATGGTGTTGCGCCGACCCCATATTGGAGTGGGATAAAGGCAGGTGGAATAAATAAATAAATAACACCCAACAGTCACACACAAAGCCTTGACCCCACGGTAAGAAACGAGTCTTGTGTCGTGGGAATCAGGAACTACGAGAGACTTTCGGTCTCACAACACCCAGACCGAAACAAATATTTGTGGATCAGACAAATATTTGTCTCGGTGCGGGGATCAAACCCGCGGACTCACGTTTCACAGTCGGCTATTCGCCCACTGCACCACGGAGGCTGTCCTGTAATGAATGATGAAGAAAAATATCGTAAAGAAATCTGCATACCTGAGAGTTCTTCAAATATAATTTTGAAGCTAAGTATATGAAATCTACCATCCCGCATTAGACCAGCTCCCATTAGTAGAGAAGGCCCATGCCCACTAGTGGGCCAGTGCGTAATAAAGTGCTAATATACTTCCCTTAAAGATTGGAGACACACCCACCATTCTTCCGGCCTTTTGAGAATTCATAAGCAGTGGTGACCCACTTACAGCTGGTCTGTAATAAATCTTTTCTGTAATACGTCTATAAGATCCCTCATTACGTGAGCAGTACTGCAAATAAATCCTATTTACTATAATTGTGAGAGTTTACAACGTTCTGCATAGAAAGAGGGGAATTTTATATTTAATCTAACAAGAGGGTCGTTGGAGAGTTGCGATGTGTACTGCAGTAGTTTGAAGCATCAGTTCTCGTCTATATAGTAGATGAAAGCAGCCTACATTTATATTCCGCCTCGTTACCGCATCTTCACTGCCTTGATTCCTAAGTAAAGCATGATTTACTATTATTAAAAAACATGTGGGGCAGTCTTTGGGGACTGCCGATAGAAGTGAAACTTTTTTTCACATTATAGACACTTGAAATAAATATTATTTCAATTTTTTTTTCAAATGTTCCTCCAGCGAAGAGGAGATCTTCAGTCAGGCGGATGTTGTACCTGACCGGCAGCGCGCACCGCATAATGCAACATTAACCAGATCCTGAATCGCGCTAGCAAAGTTTGCGCGATGATTAGTATATATACAAGTTCCGAACATCAACCACCGGAGGGGCCGCGGCCGGTCAGGTACAACATCAGCCTGACTGAAGATCTCCCCTTCGCCGGAGGAACATTTAGCACCCGTTCCTCTACAAAACAAAATAGCGTTGCGAACTATAGACGCCGCCATATTGGCCTTGGCTGCTCTGGCGAGCGCCTTTCACTTTATCCCTACTCCGCGTCCGACCGTCACGTGACATGCAACACACAGGTCAAAAAATTTGAGACGATCTAATAAAAGTTTCACTTTAAAAAAAAATCATTATAAAATAGAAAGAAAATAATTTTTAATTTATAAATATGGCGCGTAACGGAAAAATTTTACCCAGAAATTAAAGATGGCGCGTAACAGAAAAACGTTACACCATAAAATTTCTCCCATACGCCGATAAAGAAGTTTCACTTCAAAAAGTAATTGCATTAGATTTATGACGATTGCTTATTGAAAATAATCGTTAGAAACTGGAATTAGAGATTTTAAATGATTTTCGAAAGGAAAAGAGGAGAAAAAATTTTGCTTAAATGTCTATTTTCCATACGAGTTAAGAGATATAATACTTTACTTACTTTTACTAGGTGGTAGGTCCCGCGTATGTGAGTCCGTCTGGGTAGGTACAACCGCTTTGTCTATTTCTGCCAAGCAGCAGTGTGTAAGCATTGTTGTGTTTCGGTTTTGAAGGACAATGAAGCCAGTGCGATTACTGAGCTTTATGAGACTTAACATCATCGCGGAATGACGAGCACAGTGCAGTGCCTTGTTAATCAAAGTTCTGTGTGGTGTTGCTTCTGTTTATGGGCAGGCGAGGCGCTTACCATCAGGCGAGCGACCTGCTCGTTTCGTCATTCAAGCTAACTAAAAAAATTATGTATTATCTACAGGTTTTTTGGAGTAAAAAGTAAATTCTTAAATTCATAAACAAACTTTTACATACGTCCATACAATAGTTATGAGTGTTCTTTGTGGCAAGGACATTTACCAATAATAAGCATATACGTACAAACGTAGTATTTATTTAATCTATTAAGTAAATAATTATAACGTGATTACATAGTTATGCCAACATGAACATATTGCACAACAGACTGTGTTAGAATTTTTGTACATTACACTCGCATAATTTCTGTAAAACAATGTCTGGACATCAAAAGAGGCCATAACCCATGAGTTTGTTTCGGCATTTCTTCTCATGGCTAGCCCCGAAATGCCGTCGTAAATGTAACGTAGCATAAAAAATTATTGACATGTAAAAGTGATATTTATGATCCAATTTACAGAATAAATTATTTGAATTTGAATTTGATACTTACACTTACTTCTACAAAAAGTTTTAGTTTTTTGCTCTGAACTACATAAATTCAACCATCCTTACAACAAATAATCCAGTAACAAAAGAATCTAGAACAGCAGCGACCCTTGTAAAGCGATGCAACAGTTTTCCTAGCCGTTAAATTCATTGCCCATTTGTAGTGCGACAATAAAATGAATTATTAATACAATAGAATTTTTCCCCCTTTTGTCTGTTCGCAAATTACAACATCTTCGGACTCATAATGCCGCAGAAAAAACAATAGCCGTGTTTCTTTTATTCATTCTCTCGCTCGGCTCCTTTTGTGAAAAAAAACATAATTTTATTAAGGTATTTAGTATTAATATAATGCTCTTTTTGTGAAGCTGTGAAGAATGCCTAGGTACTTTCCTTTGAGCGGATCAATTCGGCAACGCTTTTGTGAATTTATTATCTTTATTATAAAATTATTTAGTTTCTTATAAGTAAAAACTCTATATTTAGAGGCATTCAGTCATTATGGATTTAGGATATTTTACGTATTTTTTTACTAGCTCTGTATTATACAAGTCCCACTGCTGGGCACAGGCCTCCCTACTGAATGAGGAGGGTCAGGTCTTAGTCCACCACGCCGGCCTAAAGCGGGTTGACAGACCTCACATACCTTCGAAATTCTTATGAAGAACTTCTCAGATATGCAGGTTTCCTCACGATGTTTCCTTCAGCGTTAACGCAAGCGATAATTAACAATAAATACACACATAACTTAGAAAAGGCAGAGGTGTATGCTCTTGGGACTGATTTCGATCCTGCGACTTTCGTCTCGACAGTCCGTAGCACTCCCGAATGAGCTATCGCTGCTTACGTATTACCTATTCTAAATTCAAGAAAATTTTGTATCATAATACACGAATCTAAAGAAATATTAACCAAGCATATAATTTCAAAAGCCCTAAATCCTCTCATAACAACAGTAGACCACATAGGTAGTAGAATGGTGCTTAATACAAGGTTTTATACCAAAATCCGGAAAACGAGCTATTGGGTCACCTGATGGTTAGTGATCTCTACTGCCCATGAACATCCATAAGAACAATCATGGATGCCTTGCCGACCTTAAGTGAAAGTGATTGGTAGGAGGAAGGGGATTTAGGCCTCCGGATACTTACTGTATAGAACGCAACATCAAGCTGCTATTTCATGTCGGTTTTCTGTTTGATAGTGGTAACAACCTCGGTGGCGCAGTTGTAATGCGTACGCGTTAAGATTAAGCTAACGCTGAGGTCTCGAGTTCGATCCCCGGGTCGGGTACAGTGTCAGCCCGGAGTCCGTAATTTGTGCCCGGTATGGCGATAGGCTCGCCCGCTATCACATAAGGGACGGAGATACGCTCGGCGAAATGTGGGTGTACTCGTTACACCTCTGCCTACCCCTTCGAGGATTACAGGCGTGAGTGTGAATGTATGTATGGTAACAACCCGGTCCCCTTTCCAATCCCTTAACTATCCCTACCCGTTAAGATCGAAAATCAGCCTTGGTGGCTCTCAAAACTTTTCTCCATTCAGTTTTCAATCCAGTCTACCCTCTACACTGGCGCGATATAATTTCCATCCCAATCCTGAATCCTTTCCCGGTAATAATATCCCAGGGAGCAATGTACGCAACCGCAGGATCCCGGTAAATGTTAACCCTTGCCGCAAGTCGGGATAATGCTTCCCACAGGATCTTGCCGGATATTGACAAAGATTTCTGGTAGTTTGGCAGGGTTTTTCATTACTGTTTTTATAGTCTCAAGTGTCGACTGACTTTAGGACCTATCTATTCTGACTATAAATGGAGAACGCCTCACTCTTTTCCGCAACTCGAAATTTTCTTTTGGAACCAAGTGCCTGTTTTATGACATCAGAGTGATTGCTAATTCGCCAAATAAAATCTTTAACTGAACTTTTTTTGTGTTATTTTTTGTAGTCGATTTTTAAGTTTTAAGACTATTTTTTTTTTTTTAGTAGTATGTACTGCTATGGCATGTAAATTCCAATACAATAACTCAATCGTGATGACTATGCTGTTATCAGTTGAGGAGTTTATTTTTTTTACTTCGTACTCCTTCATCAGATCTTAACCAAATTTATATGGGACTACATCGCAGCTAAACTCTATGCAATGATTTAGCACTGTAATGCTTCGGTTTGAAGGATATTAAAGCCGTTAAAATTACTGGGATATGAGACTTAACAACTTACGTCTCGGGATGACGAGCGCAGTCTAATGCCATACAGTACTTTGTAATTCAAAGATCTGTTTAAGAGCAGGCGCGGCGCATACCACCAGGCGAGCGTCCTGCTGTTTCGTAATTGAAGCTAATAAATAAAAGAAAATAAACCATGCACATCCATAGTTTACAGTACAAGAAGAATCATAGGAAAAGGAGATTGAAAAGGGTAGTCTATTTTCGCCTCCGCAAATCCCACACACCGTACGAAACGCAGCAGCAAGCAGTTTCGGATCAGTTTTCTGTTAGACAGTGGTGCTACCCCAGTCGTGCCAAGTGACACAAGTCAGGTCGACAAGTGTTTAAAGCATAACTCTACTACTTAGATATGATTTAATTCTGTGGTTCAACATGAATAGAAAATTCCAACGCCTTTAATTTGCCTTAAACAATGTCTTGACTAAAGTTTCAAACGCTAATTAATATACTTCGAATGTTATAACTCGTAAATTATTTATAGATGTTGTAAGTAAATACTTTAATACTATATTTATATAATATATTCACAATGAGTGTATAATGAGACGTTTTTATTAACCGACTTCAAAAAAGGAGGTTCTCAATTCGGTGCGTATTTTTCTTTTCGTTTTTTATGTATTTACATTGATTTCTCCGCTAATTGTGAACCGAATTTGTTGAAAAAAATTCATTCGATAGAGTATAGCTCCGATGTAGTCTCAGAATAAGTTTGGTTAAGAACTGATGACGCAGTCCGGAGCAAAAAATGAAACTCCTCAACGGATAACAGTCATCGCTATTGCGTTATTATAATGAAATTTACAGACTATTGCTGTAACAATCACTAAAAAAATTAAAATAAATTAAGTTTTAACAAAACTTAGAAACTGACTTCAAAATAAAAACATTGAAAAGTAAAAAATAACAATTGTTATTTTTATTTTGAAGTGGGTTTCTAAGTTTTGCTATTTCAATTGTAGTTTATTTTAGACGCTGCCACAGCTTGTGGAGGTGATTAGCAACAAATAAAACAGACTAACGCTGAGTTCTCGGCTTCAATTCCCGGGTCGGGTAAAAGTGATATTGGGTTTTTCTATTACGAAATGCTCAGTATCAGCCCGGAGTCTGGAATTGTGCCCGATATGACGATATACTCGCCCTCTATTATGGGACGGTAATAAGCTCGGCGAATTGTGGGCGCAGCACTAGTGACACCTCTGCCTACCCCTTTGGGGATAAAAGCGTGAGCTAATGTTGTGTATGTTATAACCCACATAGACTAACGCCATAAACCTTAAACATCCACAGGCAAGAAGAATGACGAAACAAATTTACATGGCGAGTGTGAATGGTACAGAAGGCCTGGGCGAACTTTCATAGATCAAGTTGGAGATATTCTCGAGAAAGGCCCGGTCAGGAGTACCCTAAACCGACGTGCATGTATGAAAAATTTAATGAGAGTGAATGAGGCCAAAGAGGTATGCAAGGATCGTAGCAAGTGGAAATCCGTTGTCTCTGCCTACCCCTATGAGAAACAGGCGTGAGTCTATGTATGTATGTATGAATGTATTCACAGTCAGGCATAGTGTGAGGATCTCCCTTGCATTACAAAAACGTGCCATTCATTTCAATTTTAAATTGACGCTTGGCGTATTTTATTACGTTCGCGTTCCGCGTGACGTCATGTGCGCGCGTTAATGACCGATTGCCGCCGGAATACTGCCCGGGGGTTATCAGTTGCAAATATGAAATATTAATATTTCCAGGACTTTTTCTCGATTTTTTTTTATATCATAGGCCGGCAAACGAGCAAGTGGGTCACCTGATGGTGAGTGATCTCCAACGCCCATATACACCCACTGTACCAGAAGAATGATGGGCGCATTGCCGACCTTAAAGGAAAGGGATAATTAAGGGATTGGGAAAGGGAAGGGGACTTAGGCCTCCGGATATCTCACTCACCGTACGAAACTCAGCAGCTAGCTGCTACTTTACGCCGGTTTTCTGCGAGACAGTGGTAATGACCCGACGAGCCGGCCCATACATGCTGTAGAAAAGTGTCTACAGCGTGGCTCTACCACTCAATAATATTTGATAATAATATTAATATTTCTCGAATAGTCTGGTTTTTGTGGGTTATTGATGTTGTGGAGTGCAGAAGTGTATGTTAATTTTGCAATAATATTTCCGTAGTAAATCCTATTATTATAAATGTAAAAGTTTGCCTATTTGTAAGTGTGTATGTGAGTTTGAATGTTTGTTATTCGATTATACGTTAACCTGTAATATTACCCTTTCATCCCCCATTTTATCAGGGGTTGAAAGACAATAACGCGGGCAGAGCCGCAAATAAAAGCTAGTAAAATAATAATTACTGATTTCTAATTTATACATGAATACTGCCAACTCTACTTATTTAAACATACATAATCACTCTCCGAAGGGGTAGGCAGAGGTGTACCTCTCCTCAGAGGTACACCTCTGCCTACCCCTAGTAGATGGTTACAACCAGTACACCCACATTTCGCCGAGCTTATTTCCGTCTCATGATGTGATAGAGAGCGAGCCTATAGCCATACCGGGTACATTTCCAGACTTCGGGCTCATATAAAGCATTTTGAAATAGAAAACCCTATACCACTTTAATCCGATCCCGGGGATCGAACCGGACACCTAAGCATCAGGCTCAAGCGTTACCGAGGCAGTGACCTCCTTAATTTCTTGAATAACATCCCATGCTCGCCTTGTTTAATAAGATTACCATGACGTCCTATAACATGGGATCCTTTAAACGGAGTGTGAAGAAGCAACTAAGCAGGCTGGCATAATTCTGCCGATCTGCGGTAGATTCAGTGTCTATCGTTGGTCGACAGTATTCATGGATTGCGCTATACTTACCATCAGGTGCCGAGCCAGGACAAAAAAAAACGTGACGCCAAATGCGACCATTAGAAGTCTGCCTTAAGAAGATGATCAAAACAACTATTTGGATGAAGTAGCATTGAAATCCAACGCCTAAATTTATTTTATTTTATTTATTAGCAATACCATTAGGTAATATACGGTGGTATTAGGTAAAAGGTGGGTGGATAACTCCCCCAAACACCCACCGACCGGAGAGGCCCTGTACAAGGGCCGGCGCCGTCGGGGCCGCGGAAGAGTACAATAGCGTTCCCGCAGCCCCGACCGAACAAGCGTACCCGGAGGAACACCGTTGAGTTTTAGTCCGTGGGAGTCGGACATAACCGCCCCGACTGACCACGCGGTGGGGCGGTACCTATAAAGGGTTTCCCAACGTCAAAAAAAAAAAAAAGGTAATATACGGTACTTAACAGAATATGAATCAAATAAGTATAAAATTAGGTTAGGCTTACCTTTTAAAGGTATTTACAGCATACATAAAATAATAACACTGTCATAATAATGATTTTAAAAATTAAATAGAAGTGGAAGACAGTGTTACATCATCCACGATACACCGAAATTATTTCCATGCCATGATGTGATAGAAACCGATCGCCGCATAAATTCCAACCTGAAAACTCATGTGTGACTATTTCAAATCCAAAAACTCCAACAATAATAGGGTAGTTGACTAGTTTTTTTTAATTATTTAAATCAATAATTTACTTTACTCAAAATATATTGCAGAAAGAATTTTATAAATCGGACCAAAAATAAATAAGTTAGAAGCCATTCAAATCCTGTGGAAGGGGTAATTGTCAAATGACAGACGATGCAACCATTGACGTCACTGTGTAAAATGTTCATTATAGTGCACGCGTGCAAGCGAGATAGTGAGATATCCCCACTACGCACCCACTTTTCTTCATACCAACATTTAAAGTCATAACTGCGGGCACATTTCTGAACCAATTTTGATTGTGTTTTAATAAAAGGGTTTCTTTTGCGTGTCATTTTCTGTTGCTTATAAAATAATGTATAAAATTCAATATAGGAAACTACCCTATTGTAATTTCCCGAAATTCGAATCCAATACTTCACTAGTTTCTCAGCCTAAATACGGTGCCACAAGACCAATGAGGCGAGACCCAAATAATGAAATACAATAAGCAATACCAGCCGAAAAATAAACATCTCAAGTATGTAAACCATAAAAATAAAACACCTTTAGAACACCAAAAGCGTGGCAACCCGGATCGCTTTCTAACCCCCGGATCCCGGTGTTCACAAATAAAATTTTATTGCCAGAATTTGTGTTCGCGATGCAGTAAAACACCCTTTACCCCGATATGAAAATTTGTAACACCAAGCGCCTTGTGATGCCGCGCTGCCGTCTTAACATTTGTAAACGTTCAGCGTTTCGGCTTTTCTTGAATATTCGTGCTTTTATCCCATTCTGCTTTGAAGTATGTCTTGATGTCAAAAGGCCACTGTTACACAATGCAGTATCAGTACGTTATTTTGAGTCACTTTTTTCCCCTTAGACCGCCAAGCACCATTTATTATTAGTTATTTATTTTGGACCGCCAATGGGTGTACATATACAACTTATTATGTAATAAACAAATATAACATGCTACATAACACAAAGCATAAGCACTGTTGTGTTTCGGTTTGAAGAACATTGAAGCCAGTGAAATTACTGGGCATTATGAGACATAACAACTTATATTTCGGGGTGACTAGCGTATTTCAGTGCCAGTTCAGTGTGTATGTTTATGGGCAGACGATACGCTTGCCATCAGGCGAGCGAATTGCTCGTTTCATCATTCAGACTAATACAAAAGAAAACTAGCATGGCAACTTTGCAGTATAGCCACTTCGCTATACTGCATCTGAGGGTAAGCTGTTTTGTTAAAGCCTGACGAACGAGCAAGTCAGTCACCTGGTGGTAAGTTGGGCGGATATACAGAATTTTTTCGATCTTGCGAAACGTGACATATTGTTTAAAATAACAAAGTATATAGTCAACTATTAATAAATTATCAATGGTTAATACATCATGGGATACGTTCTCTTCCTGGACCACTCAATAACTAATCCCAAAGGCATAATCAAGCCCCAAAAATACTTCTGACCCAATAAGCCACATCAGTTGTAAGAAACAAAACTTCCTCATGTTTGTTTTGTTTACATATTGGATTTCCTTCATTTTCTTGATGGAAACAGCAAAATACTTTTCCCTTATTTTAACATGAAATCCGGTATTGTGTTATTTATACAAGTTCACATTCTTTTCCTTGGGTAAGAAAGATGTCTCGCAACAAATGTTACGTTTTACCCCTTTTTGTTTATTGATATGGTTTTAGAAATACGTACATTATATTATGTAAATACATACGCACTTACGCCTGTAATCCCCGAAGGGGTAGGCAGAGGTGTAACCAGTACACCCACATTTCACCGAGCGTATCTCCGTCCCACGATGTGATAAGGGGCGAGCCTATCGCCATACCGGGCACAAATTCTAGACTCCGGACTGATACTGAGCATTTCGTAATAGAAAAATCCAATACCACTTTACCCGACCCGAGGATCGAACCCGAGACCTCAGCGTTGGCCTCAATCGTAACTCGTACGCATTACAACTGTGCCACCGAGGCAGTCTTCATTGATATTGTTTTAGATATACGTACATTATATTATGTGTACTAGGTATACAGCTAATTTATTTGGCATCTCAACATGCATTACATTAGCATAAGCTCTGCATACTATCTCATAGTTCGAAAGGGTCTGCCTGTACTAATGAGGCGAGTGAGTACATTTTACAAGGTATGCGAGAGGCCGTCTGGGTTGGTACCACTGCTTTATCTATTACTGCCGCCAAGCAACAGTGTGCAAGCACTGTTGTGTTCCAGTTTGAAGGACATTGAAGCCACTCAAATTACTGGCCATTATGAGACATAACAACTTATGTCGCGGGGTGACGAGCGCAGTCCAGTGCCATGCAATTCTTTGTAATTCAAAGTTCTGTGTGGCGTCGTTTCTGTTTATGGGCAGGCGTGGCGATTATCATCAGACGAGCGACCTGCTCGTCTCGTCGTTCAAGCATAAAACAAAATCCTCACGTCCACCACACTGGCCTAATGAGGGTTGGTAGACTTCACTTACCTGCGAAATTCTTTGATGTCCCAATTCACGGCGTCTTCAGTTAAAGTAGCCTATAGTTTATATAAATTATACACCTAAATGTTAGGTTTATGTCTGAGGGTTTGAAATCAAACTTGCAATCTTCGTGGAAATGTCCACTTCGCTACCCACCAGGCTATCGTTGCTTTACAAAAGTGTGAATTATTGATATAAATCGAAAGCAAATTCTACTTTTTCAATTAAACCTACTACTATTTCCTTATGACCCGTTCTCCCCTTGACCCAAGAAATAATGCTCAAAGAGATCGTGAGATATCTTTTTCAAATCATTTTCTTATGGAAAAATACTCGAACAATGGGGTAAACGACTTCCTGTACGTGACTTGGGGTAAGGGCGAACATAAAATACGGGGTAATCTGAGAGGCGGCCGTGTTACGTGGTGAATGCTACTTAGCTGCTGGAAATAGTTTTAAAGAGCGTATTAAAATGTATGAATAAAGCTTTTGTTAGTTTAGCGTTATAGCGTGGGGTGAAATATTGCAGGCTTCTGTCTAATGCTGCCATTTATTAGAATCGCCTCATTAGCATAGTGACAGCTGACTTACATTGAGAAAGCGTGAGGTTTTGGGTCCAAATACTAGATGTTTTTTTATAGCATAGGCGGGCAAACGAGCAAGTGTGTCACCTGATGGTAAGTGATTTCCACCGCCCATATAGACCCACTATACGAGAAGAATCATGGGCGCGTTGCCGACCTTAAAGGTAAGGGATTAATAAGCGATTGGGAAAGGAAAGGGGATTTGGGCCTCGGGATATTTCCATCACCATACGAAACGCATCAGCAAGCCTCTACTTTACGTCGGTTTTCTGTGAGACAGTGGTAACGACCCGGTCGAGCTGGCCCATTCGTGCCGTAGACAAAACTGTCTACAGTGTGGCTCTACCACTCAATAATCTTGAGAGATTATTTGAGAGACACAAATTGTGATAGCTTGAGTGAGCTCAAGCTATCACAATTTGTGTGTCACACATGAAAAATCATACATGAGTTATACTAAAGTTACGACTAAAGTAATACGTATTTTGTAACTTGTTTGGGTTTGTTAAAATTTTTTTTTTTAATAAAACGATTTTGACTAAGTATATTTCACCAAAACTCAGACCCATCAAATCGTTTGTAAGTAAAATGGAACTTGTCCTTTTTATAAAACTAATTTGATCCCTAAGGGTATGGATTAGGCATTTCGTTTGAACGGTTGTAGCCCGAGGGTCCTAGGGTCAGCGTTTGAGCCATACCATGTTCCATTTAATTATATCGGAGTTTCTAGAGACCCTTCAATATGGGGCCGTTGTACTAACGGGGCAGATAATTTCGATTAATATCATGTATGTAGTTAGGTATAGTCCAAAATAGAGTTTATATTCTGCTGTAGACTATTTTGTCTACAGCATGAATGGGCCGGCTCGTCCGGGTCATTACCACTGTTTCACAGAAAACCGGCGTAAAGTAGCAGCTTGCTGCTGCGTTTCGTACGGTGAGTGAGATATCCGGAGGCCCAAATCTCCCTCCCCTTCCCAATCCCTTATTATCCCTTTCCTTTAAGGTCGGCAACGCGCCCATGATTCTTTTGTATTGTGGGCGTACATGGGCGGTGGAGATCGCTTACCATCAGGTGACTCACTTGCTCGTTTGCCGACCTATACTATATAAAAAAAAACTTTAGCTCGCAGCTTCACCCGCGTGGCTTTTGGGCTACCATCCAACAGTAACTGCGCATTTTATGGGATAAAATGTAGCCTATACCCTTCTGTAGGGTTCAAGCTTTCTTCGTAGCAAATTTCATCAAAATCGGTTGAGTGGTTTAGCCGTGAAACCGTTAAAAAAGCAGACAGCGTTGCTTTTACATTTATAATATTTGGATTAGAAGGTTATCAATTATTTTGATGATTTCTATTGTCACCTCATTGGTTTAGTGGCATTTTTGAGCAATCGTGAAGGCCTGGGTGCAAATCCCAGGTTGCACAATCACAATTAATGGTGTTTGAGTTTTCGATTCGTAAAGACTTAAGCATTATAATAATAATAATAATAATAATAATAATAATAATTCTTTATTAGCATGAAAAACAAAACTGATGGACATTATTTCCTACGAGTCTTGAACTAAGCCACATGCTTGTATCTCAAGACATTGCCGGGGTTTGAAATGTATGCTTAGTTATAGCCATAGGATCACCGTATATAATGGGCGAAAATAAACTTTAAAGGAAATCGTGGCTACGCAAGTTAGACCTCTGTCTATCCCTTGAGATATACAGGCGTGAGTCTCTCGTAGTCCTGATTATACAGATTATACCTAGTGCAGGGTCGGGACTATGTGTGTAACTGTTGGGTGAATTAAATTTTACAAAAACATCGTTTTTTATTGTATGCTATGTCTCTAAAGTAAATTACAGTATAAATACCATACAATACGCACTCACGCCTGTAATCCCCGAAGGGGTAGGAAGAGGTGTAACTAGTACACCCACATTTCGCCGAGCGTATCTCCGTCCCACGATGTGATAGGGGGCGAGCCTATCGCCATACCGGGCACAAATTCCAGACTCCGGGCTCATACTGAGCATTTCATCATAGAAAAACCCAATATCATTTTACCCGACCCGGGGATCGAACCCGAGACCTCAGCGTTGGCCACTGAGGCAGTATAAATATTATGATAATTACTCTTTGTATTTCTCAAGATAAACAAAACTTCTTCTTTTCTTCCACTTGCCCTTATCCCACTCGCCGTGGGGTAATACATGTTACAGAAAGATTTGGTTTGTAGTTTTTACGACCGGCCCCCTACCTGATGTCAGCCCCTCTGGGGAGAACAACACTTATCCAAGCGAAATAAATACTATACTCTTATCTACTAACTTGTCTACTTAAATTGACTGCCTCAGTGGCGCAGTTGTAATGCGTTACGACTGAGGCTGACGCTGAGGTCTCGGGTGCGATCCCCGGGTCGGGTAAAAGTGATATTGGGTTTTTCTATTACATCATGCTCAGTATCAGCCCGGAGTCTGGAATTGCGCCCGGTATGGCGATAGGCTCGCCACCTATCACGTCATTGGATGGAGATACGCTCGGTGAAATGTGGGTGTACTGGTTGTAACCAGTGTACCTCTGCCTACCCCTTCGGGAATTCCAGGCGTGAGTGCGTATGCAATAAATAAATACACCCAACAGTCACACACATATTCCCAACCCCACACTAGGTAAACCTATATCGTGGGTATCAGGAACTACGAGGGACTTGCAGTGCCACAACACACAGACCCGAAACAAACGTTTTTGTGGATCACACAAACCTTTGTTTCGGTGCGGGAATCGAACCCACACCCTCTCGCTTCGCAGCCGGCCACTCGCCCATTGCGCCACGGAGGCTGTCCTAAATTCTAAACTAAAACTAAATTCCGAGCTTTGTAAAATAACAACCTATAGTTACTAGAATAACATTAGTAGTTTCATGTATAAGAACCAACTAAATGTATTTTATAGCGGCCAGCAATCCTTTTTTATCCAGTCACCACAAAACATGAGTTTTCTTATTTTCCTTAATAAATCAATGGACTAAACTCGCCGGCACTACCGCCTTACACCAGCCGCTAAGTGGCCTCTTCCACACCTTAGCTGGTAATGGAAAAGAATGGCGACCGAGGATCTGAGATAAATTCAAACTAACGAGAAGCTAGAGTCGCTCCACGAGGCTTGGAAAATTAGAAAATTGATGTTTCTCGCTCGAGATTGTGCGAGTTAATTATCCGTGCTTCACAGGATTTTTAAGGATTAATTATGTTTAATATATGGTGGATTTTTGTTACATAATCCTGCCATGGATATAGATCCTTTACGATCAACGGTTCTGCAAGAACCATTATTGCATTTGGGGGGTGTTATTCTGACCGAAGTAATCATTTAATTTCCATTTATAGATACGTACGCGTGAGTACGTACTCACGCCTGTAATCCCCGAAGGGGTAGGCAGAGGTGTTACCAGTACATTCACATTTCGCCGAGGGTATATCCGTCCAATGATGTGATAGGAGGTGAGCCTATTGTCATACCGGCACAAATTCCTTACTCCGGGCTGATACTGAGAAAGAAATAGAAAATCCTAATATCACTATTACCTGACCCGGGGATCGAACCCGAGACGTCAGCGTCAACCTCGGTCGTAACGCGTACGCATTACAACTGCGCCACCAAGTCATTACATTAATAGAGTAATTTAAATTCATGATAATATAGCATCACTCTACATTTTTTTCTCGGCATTTTACCCATTTTTTTTTTGTAATTGTAAGTATGTAAGGCCTAACACTTCTGAGTAGTAGAGGAGATCCATCCTCAGCGATGAAACGTACACGTAATATAGCTGATATTATTGTAAGTCTGTAGGTACATCAACTTAATTTATTTTGACGAAACAAACAAAATTAATACCAGGAAATGTCGTAAAACACGGATTATCATAAAACGCAATAAAAGCCGATGTGAGTAATCCAATTTAATGTTGTCGCTTGATTGACTGACAAATAAATAACACTGCAGGCGCTCAGCGCGTAGCTGTCACCTTAACGCAGCGGTTCTCAACATTTGGTAACGAAAATTTAATCTTTGTACATTTCATTTAACTAAATGACAAGACGAGCACGTCATTCTCCTGATGCTAACGTATATACGCACTCACGCTTGTGATCCCCAGAGGGGTAGGCAGAGGTGTAACCAGTACACCCACATTTCGCCGAGCGTATCTCCGTCCCATAATGTGATAGGGGGCGAGCCTATCGCCATACCGGGTACAAATTCCAGACTCCGGGCTGATACTGAGCATTTCGTAATAGAAAAACCCAATACCACTTTACCCGACCCGGGGATCGAACCCGAGACCTCAGCGTTAGCTTAATCGTAACGCATACGCATTACAACTGCGCCACCGAGGCAGTCATGATGCTAACGTCTGCCCATAAATATTAGTAACTCCTCCCAGACCTTTGAATAACAAGGTACTGTGTGACACGGTAGGAAGCAGGCTGTGTCCTGGCATTGATGACGTCCATACGCATCGATGTCTACTTACCATCAGATGAACCGCTTGAACGTCTGCCTATCCAGTCAATAAAAAATACTAGGTACACTGAGCTTATCAATACACTGGACTAAAATAACAAATGACAAATCCAAATCCGCTTATTCACAAATATAAGTTGTATAAAAAAGATTGTGACTATGTTATGAAAATTATTTTTTTGACTACACATCATTCAAATGAAATACAAATACTTGGCCTGATTCGAAAACAGAACACGCAACTCTTTATTTCTCTTCCATTTTACAGTCGAACTGAAACTCATACAGGATTTATGCCGAGCGAAAAAGAACGCAATTACATTTCACGTCATCTTAATTCTGTATGGATGAAACTTTAAGAACTGCTGGCTCACATAAGCGTCAACGTCTAAACAGAGGGCCAATTCTGCTATTTTAACTGTCACTGCGAATGAATTTTAACCGAACTGAGATTACATATTGAATTAATTAAAAATATGGCATTCTGCTCCTTTAAAAATTCGATATCATCTCAGTTAAATTGCATTTAAACTGTCAATTCGATCAACTTTCAATGTCTTTCTTTTGTTGAAATTATGGCTTCGCATTATTATGCATTTCGCCAATGACAAGTATTTTACCGAATTTTACGTATCAGCTGCCATAGACTAAATTCTAGAAATTAAAAATGACCTAAGCGACAAAATCAATGTTACCAACTCACAATAAAAGACCCACAATATGACTAATTTTAGTGATTAAAAAATTACGTAACTGGAGTTGTATGATTTTTTAATTAATTGATTTGACTAATTCCATGTATTTTATTTATTTAATTAATTTATCTATTCCATGGCATAACTGAAGGAAAACGGCACAACAGCACCACTGAGGCAGTCCTTTCCGGAAATAACCACAATCGCGATTATTTTATTGAAATTTGATATTCTACCGAATTACGGTTTTGCAACACTGCTGAGGACATATTTATAATAATTATAAATTGTGCGAGAGTTTTGGCGGGAATTTTGACAGTGCGATTGATCTCATAATTTAATCTACACTAATATTCTAGAGAGGAAAGATTTTTTGTATTTTTGTATGTAACAAATAAACTAAAAAACTACTGGGCCGATTTCAAAAATAATTTGGCCGTTAGAAAGCTACATTATTATTCTAATATTTTACTGAAATAACGAGTACACAAAGTCGAACAATTTTGACTACTTTTAGTTGCTTGCAGTAAAAGAGAATAAAGTTAAGAATTTATCTGCAGTTAACTCACAGTCACTTCACCTCAGTGTTGCAAAGTCAGATTTTTGAAAATACCGAGGTGTCCACATTAAAATACGGTATTTGCGCCAAAAATACAGTGCTTGATGGGAAAAAATACAGTGTATTTTACAGTGCAATAAAATGTCGTACAAAAAAGGAAATAATTAAATTATTAAGTAAAATATAAATTTATTTTAAACTTTATATCCTAAACTAACTTAACATTTTATTTGTATATATCGATCGCTGCAGAAATGGATGGCTGCGATGATGATGATAGATAGATAGATAGAATATTCTTTATTGCACACTAAATAAAGTAGGTAGCTTATAAAACGAGGATCATACAGTAAGGGTGATACAATGGGCGGTCTTATCGCAAACAGCGATTTCTTCCAGACAACCTTAGGATGGACAGAAATTTTAGGTACCGAAAAAACGAGGGTAGGGTATGATATCGGTTTAGTTTTTTTAATGTGTTTAATCAAAGAGTTTTATGTATACTACTAGACAAGCTGCGCGGTACATAGAAATTGTGGTTTAATAAATTAATTAAATTGTAGTATAGTAAATTAGTTGTATTACTAAGTTGCAGTCAATTGACCGTAACTCAATATTATCATCTCGCTTACTCTCAACTAGAACCACTATTGCGCTCCCTGTTTGTGAACTGTCAAACTCCCGCGTTATGTGACGCAGTTTTACTTCTAAATAACCTTTCTAGTAGTATACAATAATAATACGAAATTTTGACTGTAAAAAAAATACTGTGTCTCCATATACGGTATTTATAAAAATACGGTGTCCAGTAGATGGCATGAAAATACGGCAGATCTGCTGTAATTACAGTGCACTTGGCAACACTGCTTCACCTTCAGTCACATTTCGTTCTCAATTAATATTTTGACGTTTGTCTATAGACGAAATGCATTTTATATAGTTAAGTGTCAAAATTGTCACCAGAATGCCGTTTTGGTTCAGTCAACTTGTATTCTACTTTCGATATCATTGCGTTCTAAGTTCTTGAATATTGGTTTAGCAGAATACCATTTGCAACTTTCTTGTCGCTGAGATTAGATCGGAATGATATTTTGAACAATTAAAATTACGAGAATTGGCCCTCTGGGCTGCCACCTCGACTCGAGCCAACCGCGCTTCACTCACACGTCACAGCGAGGTAACCCTTGATTTACTCGGTGTTATTAGGGCGGGAATATATTACACAATCACGGCGTGTCGTGTTTTCTCAGATGTATCAACCTTGAAAAAAGAATATGGTAATGCGGATTTCGTGTTGTGAATTTTTTGTTATTTTTGATCTTTGTTTATGTCATACCACTAAATCAAAGCTTTTTATAGCAGACCGAATGTGCAAATGAGTCACCTTATGTAAGTGATTTCCATCACTCATGAACAACTACTCTCTCTCTGTAGTCGGCCCCTCATGACTGAGGATCGTGGTCATCATCGGATGGTTCGCATTCCGATTGGATAATATCACTCCATCAGCTTCTGTTTATTACATCTCTCACAACTTTAAGAAACCCGGCGGCTGATGAGTCTTCCATTAGAGGGGCGAGCACGAACAATTTACGAATAAGTATTCGAATCGAAATCCCTAGCATTGAAGTGAAGTTTGAAACCATTATTTGACATTTCGATACGAAAACGTTTTCGCAAGTTATTCGTGCTAGTCCCTCGTAGTCCGTCCATCGTGTTGGGGATCGACCACGTGAGCGTTTTCCTTCTGTGTTCCCAACCACGATGAGTTTCTCCAAGCTCTGATCACCCTTCCGTACTATATGACCAAAGTATGCAAGTATGCGTTGGTGGCAAATCGTGGATAAGGGTGTATTCACTTTGAGCTGTAAGAGGATTGACACATTTGTGCGTTTGGCGGTTCATGGTATTCTCAGCATTCGCCTCTAGCACCACTTTCGAACGCGTCAATTCTTGCTCTTTCACGAGTCCGAATAGTCCAGGTTTCCACTGAACAATTACAATACCGGACGATTTCCGGATGCGTGACGTTAAATGAGGAATAAAGATTAGGGGATCGCACTGATGATAACTCTGGTAATGTAGGTATCCATGGGTGGCGAAGATCACTTACCATAAGATGAACCTATTGCTCATTTTCCCTTTCATAAATGAGTGGGGCGATTGGGTCTCCAGAAATCTATTAGTCTATACTTAACCCCATACCAAGAAACAAATCTCACAAAAATCAGACCTGAAACAAATATTTATGTGTCGCATAAAAGTACAATTTTGTCTCTATGTGATGAATGAGGTATTTACCGATTGTTGCAAGTTGTCAGTGGAGTTCAATGATATTGTTTATATGTTGGAACACATAGCTCGCTTATCTATTAAACTAAATTGCATTAGATCATAACCGCCTCCCTTCTAAAATTCTGTCCATATCGAAGAGATTTTTAGATTGTAAAAATACCCATTATAACATTGTAATCACGTATCCCGACACAAAATTAGGTAAAATAATCTTTAACCTGTAAGTTACCTCTACATATTTTACTCCTGTTACCCTTTAATATCCTCATGTAAAATGCCTCCGTACGCACAGTAAGGTATAAAGTATCAAGATTAAATGTAAATCTTGTGTTACAGCGAGTGACGCGTGTCATGTCTTCAAAATTCGTGTCTAATGTGCTTTTATGGTTGTCGCAAGTCGCGGTTATGGGGCAAGCGATGAGTAGCGCTCTTATGGGGTAATTTCAACTTTAAGTAACATTCACTTGTAGAATCTTGGTGATTGAATGGCATTCAGCCTTGTAATATATGTCCTACTAATGAATATTGGTAGACCTTTATAAACATTTAACGTGTTCGATAGGTTTGTTAAGATACAAAAACGGTCTTTGCTATTATCAACTAACAGTAGACGTTAAGTCAAGCACTTTGGGCGGCTTGAAAACTGACACTAGGTTTACCACTAACCATTCCATAAAGAATAGACTATAAATTAATTTATGATAAAAACAACATAAATCATTACTTAGTTGTATTGGTATCATAAAAGGATCGTAATAAATCACCCTTTTCACAACTCAATAAAATATTCGTAAACTGTACATAATTATTGCCGCTGGATTTAGCTGCAACACCGCGGGCGAAGATAATGCAGTAATATGACATTCAACATGTCTTATGGGTTGACAAGCGTCATATAGCACCGTTATAGCACGGTCCCTGCGGCCGCTTCCTTCGATGACTTAAGATATTTTCCAGTTACTTTTATCTTTGGACGTAAACCCGGCTTTGGTTCAAGACAGTACTTGTCAGAGATTAGGACGGATTAGACTTTGTGGGTCAATCAAAAGTTTTTACTGGTATTACATTTTACTGTGTTTATGTTTTTACTTTCGGGAGATTTAGCCCCATGTAGTTTTTAGTTATGATATTTTCTATAAACCTAATTCTGACTATGTTGGTGCGAATTTTAATTAAAATTACAAGTTAAATTACCTCATTGGTCTAGTTACTTAGGCTTGAGAAACTGTGAGGTCCTGGATTCAAATCCTTCGTTGGACTATCTCAATTTAAATCCTACTACAAGAAATTACTTGTGTTGCCTGGGATGTGTGCCCGCTATAGCACAATACCTCTTATAAATAAGCAAAATACGAAGTAAAGTAAAATAATGACCAATATAAAAGTACATACGCACTCATGACTGTAATCCCCGAAAGGGTAGGCAGAGGTGTAACCAGTACACACACATTTCGCAGAGCTTATCTCCGTCCCATGATGTGATAGGGGGCAAACATATCTCCATACCGGGCACAATGCCAGACTCCGGGCTAATACTGAGCATTTCGTAATAGGAAAACCCAATATCACTTTTACCCGACCCTGGGATCGAACCCGAGACCTCAGCATCAGCCAATATATCAGTCACTAGAGTCAATATAAAAGTACTTATGTTATAAACTCTAAAATTACAAATTCAAATTCATTCATTTTAAATAGGTTTTCCTTGAACATTACGCAGTAGTTTATTACCACCGACCGCAAGTTTGGCGCGTTCTCTGTCATATATTACTGCAAGCCTGCCGGCGTGCCATACCCATCTACTGCAGTGGTAATGATGCGGCTGAACGATGAACTTATATGGATGGATAGTTACTGTTGCGTTATGTCCAAAAATTTAAAAATGCCCCTGAAAACAGCTGAGATAGAAATAGCCAAATTTTACAGAAGTTAATTCTAAATGTTTAGTGATTTTTTAAACTGCACTCTTAACAGATGTTGTTACCTTTTCCGTGTAGCCTTTAGTAGATTTTTCTCTTTTTACTAACTCCAGAATACCGATGTCTAATGGACAACACATCTCAAAACAGTATGATAACAAAACATAAGTAAATACTAAATCTACCTAAAGCTTACTCGTACTCATAAACTTCAACTGCAAATAATTCAAATAGGCTAAAATCCAGCCATAAAGTGTTCATAAAATGCCTATTTAAACGTCTTTGGCCACAGCACTTAGGCTACATTTCTCTATATAGAGATTACATTGTACATGGCAAAGACAATGCGAGAGAGCGCTTAAGATGCCTCTACCGCTTCCTGTTGCGGAGAATTGTGGTATTTACGTCACAGAATAGACCTTTGAGTGTAGAGACGTTATACAGATGATGCATTTAACGTTGTTCGCTATTTTTATATGTCGAGGTTTTTAATTAAAGTTTATTTTGATTAAAGGGGTATTTTAATGATTAAAGGGTATTTTGATGATTAAAGGGGTATTTTAATGATTAAAGGGGTATTTTGTTGATTAAAGGGTATTTTAACCTTTTAAATAAAATGGGGCAACAATGTACAATAATATAATTGTCAATTTAGGCATACCTTAATCGATTTCATTTGTCATAATTGAATAAGATGTTATATTAGAACCAATTTCTTATCAACTATATGAACCGCTTTGTTGTATGTTGCATGCATGTTGAGTGTGGTGCGGATCTGATCAGTCCAGCGCATTGGATTCCTTTCTCTCGATCTCTTGCCGTCCATTTTTCCAGTGACGGTCAGTTTTTGGAGATTACCACCGGGCTTGCGGGCGATGTTTCCGAAGGACTCAAAAATACTTCGCAAGCATATGTTGGAAAGCCGCGGCATCTTGTCACGTTTGAGTTCCTCGAAGATCGATTGGTTGGTTCTAAGCGCCGTCCAGTGAATCCGGAGCGTCTTTCTCATTAGTGTAGTATCAGCGTACTAAATCTGAGAACCGTGAGGTCCTGTACTCAACTCCCAGCTCGGGCAATCACAATTTGTGTTTGAGTTTTCGATTCGCAAAATCAACATGAATTACCCGGGATGAGAATTTGTGCCTGGTATCGCAATAGGCTCGCCCCTATTACATTATGGGACGGTAATATGCTCGGGGAAACGTGGGTGCAGCACTAGTTGCAACTCTGCCTACCCCTTCGGGAATAACAGCTTATGTTTTATGTCAAAATTAATAAGTTTTAATATACTCATATCAAACACTACAGTCCGTATACAATACAGATTCAACACTAAATTCATGAAACCTAATCTAATACACATCAGAATTCAAACAGTATCAACGCATATTGAATTATGTGGCAATGGCGACTGTCATCCAATTCCAATATTAGCAGAGACCAAGTCGTCTAGAATTAATTCACAAGGCCGTGCGTATAGCCTTGACTAGCTACACAATATGGACTTGACTTAATGGACGAGAAATGCTGGTGATAAAATTATTGCTGACTAGCTTTTGCTCGTGGCTCCGCCCTCGTGAACGGCCTTTGCTAGGATAAAAAGTAGCTATTGTCCTTATCCAGGTCTTGGTCTACCTGTGTGCTAAATTTCATTTAAAACCGTTCACCTTTTGAGGCGTGATTGACTAACAAACATCCAAATTTACAAACTCACAAACATCCAAACTTTTACATTTTAAATAGTAGTAAGATAGTAAGTAGTATTGGTGTTTTATTTCTTTGAATAATGAGACGAGAGTATTGCTCGTCTGGGTAAGCCCTATCCATAAACAGAAGCAACACCACTTAAAACTTTAAATTGTAAAGTAATGCATGGCACTGCGCTCGTTAATGAAATGAAATGAAATGAAATAGTTTTATTAATCATGCAATTTAAATAGCGCTTATGACAGGTCAGTACAAAATAAAGAAACTTATGTTAAAAAATCATATCAACTAATGTATACATAACATACATAGCATCGTCAAATACACTAGGCAATTACACTAAATTGTTTATTTGTTGTCTTTTTATTTTACATTATTAACAGTATTTGTAATATGGAAACGTCCATTATTAATTATTAAATATTTTGAGTCGGTATGGACCACTGCATTTACCGAAACGGCACGAGTTTTAAAACTACCACCGGATCCAAAACGACCCAGCTTGAGAAGACCCGGCGAAACAAACTCAGTGGGCTTAATTTACCACTGGATTCAACGCGGCGCGACCCAAACTTTGAGAAGATCCAGCTACTTGAACTCAGGGGGCTTGTTTTAGGTCCGGATTTTCAATAATTTATATTAGGAAATACAAAGTCCTATAGTTAACTTTAGGGAGATTGAATGCGGACCATGTGTATCTCCGAAGTGTTGTTTTAAAACTACCACCGGTTCCAAACGCGACCCAGCTTGAGAAGACCCGGCGAAACAAACTCAGTGGGCTTGTTTTTTGTCCGCTTACTATATTCTTGAAAAGCATGACTTGTCTTTTAAGCCCAATAATTTCAGTTGCTTCAATGGCCCTCACACGACACAAGAGCACTTACACACTGCTGCTTGGCAGTAGAAATAGAGAAAGCGTCAGTACCTACCCAGGTGCTCTCTTGCATCCGAGGAATCTATATGCTCGTTTTTATTACGTGCAGTATATTTCTAGGTAAATACTTCACTCCTGTTGTGTTGGGGTGAGGCCGGAGTCCCTTTATTTTTTCTGGCTTTTGTTTTTTTTATAATAACAGTTGCACTTCAGCACACCCCTTTGGGGAGACAGGCGTGAGCATATACATGTATATACAGTACTACGATTATAAATAAGTATACGCTTCGGTAATCTTCGGATATTTCGAAAATACGGGCAAGTGATGTTGACTTAATGGGAACCTGTTACATTAGAATATAGGTACTTAGTGATTTCTTAGGTTTACGCGAATATTACACATTGAAATAAAACTAGTTTATACGGATTTTATCGCGGTTTAATTTTTATTTTAGTCCCGACGTTTCGAAAGCTTTTCAGCCTTCGTGGTCACGGGAGAGACTAAAATAAAAATTAAACCGCGATAAAATCCGTATAAACTAGTTTTATTTCAATATAGGTACTTATTTTTCATTTGAGTGATTGAACAGATGGATGTCATGGTTCATGTAATGGCCTAGCCCATTTATTACATATTCGTACTAGATCGTAAAAAACGAAAGTTACCGAAGCGAATAATTTAAATCGTAGTACTTTATGACTGCCTCGATGGCGCAGTACCTAATTCGTAAGCGTTACGACTGAGGCTGACGCTGAGGTTTCGGGTTCGATCCCCGGGTCGGGTAAAAGTGATATTAGGATTTTCTATTACGAAATGCTCAGTATCAGCCCGGAGTCTGTAATTTGGGCCTAGTATGGCGATTGGCTGGCCCCCTATCACATCATGGGACGGAGATACGCTTGGCGAGATGTGGGTGTAGGGGATTACAGGCGTGAGTGCGTATGTATCTATGTATGTACTTTATAGCGACTTCACAAACAACGCGACGCAGCGACCGTATACTACACTCTTAATTTATAGCAAAACTTCTTCCAGGTTAAACTACAAACTTTGCGGATTATCGCCATGGTGGTGGCACGCGTGTAACATCGTCCTACATGCGGCGTGTTGCACGCTAGTCGCTCGCACCGGCGTGTCAGTCGCTCGTCTCCAACGTCCCTTCGCAGCGCTCGCTGCGTTGCTGTTTGCTGTACACCCCATACATACTGAAGCGGTAAGTGATATTATGAACTTAGTTATAAGCGTGTACTCGCAATAGGGTAGTTTCCTATATTGAATTTTATTTATTATTTTATAAGCAACAGAAAATGATACGCAAAAGAAACCCTTTTAAAACATAATCAAAATTGGTTCAGAAATGTGCCCGCAGTTATGACTTTAAATGTTGGTATGAGCAAAAGTGGGAGCGTAGTAGGGATATCTCACTATCTCGCTTGCACGCGTGCACCATAATGAACATTTTACACAGTGACGTCAAAGTTTGCGTCGTCTCTGATTTGACAATTACCCCTTCTACAGGATTTGAATGGCTTCTTACTTATTTATTTGAAATCTCTTTCTGCAATAGATTTTGGGTAACGTGAGGATTTTGAATGACTATAATACAATTCTTATTGGGCTAGTTCCTCTACATCTAATAATTTAAAAGTCTCTCCTTCTTTTCACCTGCACACACAATCGCCACTGAAAATGCCCAATATGCCGTGATTATGTTTGTATCAACTTGTTTTAGAATAAAACTAGCTGACTTAGGCCCACTTGCACGACGATCTTAAATCAGGTTTAAACCCACTAAAGTTATTTACTTGGGTGTTATATGTTTACTAGGTGGTAGGTCCCGAGGCCGTTTGGGTAGGTACCACCGCTTTGTCTTTCTGCCGCTAAACAGCATGTGTAAGCACTGTTGTGTTCCGGTTTGAAGGACATTGAAGCCAGTGAAATTAATGGGCATTATGAGACTTTACATCTTATATCTCGGGGTGACGAGCGCAGTCCAATGCCGTGCAGTGCTTTGTAGTTCAGAGTTCTGTGTGTTGCTTCTGTTTATGGGAAGGCGTGGCGCTTACCATCAGGCGAGCGAGCTTCGTTTCGTCACTTGTAAATAAAGTACCTATACGATTTGACGTTTCTTAAAAAGGTTTCTTAACAGGGAAAATATATTTATTGGAACAAATATTTTGATCCGTGAATCTAGCCGGTAGCCAAAATGTGGGTGAGACCATTTGCTTTTGTCAGGTTTATTCGATAGCCCAGCCACTTATGTGCACGAAGCAACTTGAAGTGGACACTAGTCAATAGCCAATTAAAAATCGTTGCTATCGGCAGGCTCTTGAGCAATATCTGTAAAATGAGAGTTCGGAAAAGTTAGGCTGGCTTTTGGCTCGCACCCAGAAACTATTGGAGTCCTCTGATCTAGTTTTAAGGAATGCTAGTTTCGAAACTGGAAAAAGATTTTCGCTATAAAAGGGTCTTTTAAATCCTATGATATTATCTCTTACTAGGTGATTCTTATTGTAATAGGTAAATTAAAATCTGTTAGCTATCACTCACGTATAGATAATTCATATCATTTTTGCACTGGATTGCAAAACTTAATCAATGTATCTATACACGAAACTATTGTATGCAAATGTATAAGATCAGAAGGTCAATTCTCGTAATTTTAAATGTTCAAAATATCATTATAAATGTTCAAAGTAGCATTATACCGTTTTGGCTTCAGTCAACTTTTATTCTACATTCAATCTCATTGACGTTGATTATTGGTTTAAGAGAATGTCATTTGCAACTTTTTTGACGCTGAGACTAGATCGGAATGATATTTTGAAAATTTAAAATTACGAAAATTGGCCTTCAGGATTCCCTAATTCTCCAATATGAATGACTCATAAAATTATTCATCGAGCTGACTTGTTTAAAAACATGCCGACTTTGAAGGAAAGGGACAACAGGCATAAGGGGAGGGGATTTGGGGCTCCGGATGTGATACCCACGGTACGAAACGTAGCAGCAAGTCACTACTTTACGTCGGTTTTCTGTGAAACAGTGGTAACAACCCGGAAATTCCGGTTTGGAATGCTATAAAAAACAACAACCTAAACGACCGGCCCGTTCATGCTGTATACAAAACTGTCTTCAGCGTGGTCAAATACAATAAAAATAACAAAAAGTAAAAATATAAGGGTGTGAATACGGAGCCCTCGGTGTACAAGACCGACTCGCACTAAACCGGTTCTATTATTAAGTTTAATGAGGAATGTAAGTGGGCCATCAACATCTTAGGTCCAAACCCACCATCACGGCATCATCACTTATCACCATATTACTAGGTGGTAGGTCCCTCGTATGCGAGAAATCGTCTGGGTAGGTACCACCGCTTTGTCTATGTCTGCCATCAACCAACAATGTGTAAACATTGTTGTGTTCCGGTTTGAAGGACATTGAAGCCAGTGAAATTTCTTTGCATTATGAAACTTAACACCTTATATCAGGGTGACGAGCGCAGTTCAGTGTCATGCAGTACTTCATAATTTAAAGATCTGATTGATGTTGCTTCTGTTTTTGGGCAGGCGTTACACTTACCATCAGGCGAGCGACCTGCTCGTCTCGTTATTCAAAGCTAATAAATAACTTCCACGTGGTACAGTCTGCTGATTAACGGACAAGCCAATGGCGAAACTTGGTTCCCGTACCGGGTTGTAGGGGTCAGACGGCGGGTTGCCCCACATAATATCAAAGTCACCGTCAAATCATGCTGGTAAGGACCCTGGCATTAAGCTAGAATAACGCCAGGCAGGAAGAAAAGATATATTAAGCTTAATAAATTGCAGATTCCGGACATAGATTTATTAATTCATTCATCATTCCACAAGACTGTTTACATAACAACTCAACTTACCGGAATCTCGTCTCTGAACTTGACAATTTACTTCCCTTAAAAATGTCTTTACAGACCTGTATTATATTTTTCAAATGAATAAATGTTTTTTTCGGTAATAAATTATGTCTGTGAAGTTTTCTTCTCCGTAAATAAGGTTTTGTATTTGCTAGAGAGTGCCTTTGAGTGAGCTGAGGGTACAAAGTGACCTCCTTAAATTGGAGGGCTCGCCTCAAGGGCCTCTGTAAAAATGCTGATATTTATATTTTTAATGGATAATCATTAGGGGATTGTCGGATTTGTAGTACAATCTTTACTTTCAGATAATACTTTGAAATGCGCATTATTATTTTATTAGTTATAACGCAAAATGTAGACCCATGTTAATAAATCTTTTTGAGAAAAGGTTTTCATAATTATTCATTGTGAATTTGTTATGTAAACAAAAAATTATGTATATTTTTACTCTCTATGAAGACTCTACAAAATAAGATAGGCCGGTAAACGAGCAAGTGGGTCATCTGATGGTAAGTGATCTCCACGGCCCATGTACGCCCACAATACAAAAAAGATTATGGGCGCGTTACCGACCTTAAAGGAAAGTGATAATTAAGGGATTTGGAACGGGGCGGTATTTGGGCCTCCGGATACCTCACTCACCGTACGAAACACAACAGCAAGCTATTACATTACGCCGGTTTTCTGTGAGACAGTGGTAACGACCTAGACGAGCCGGCCCATTCATGCTGTAGACAAAAGTGTCTACAGCGTGGCTCTACCACTCATAAAATCATATACTCATAAATAAATATTTATTACTTATTGTACTAGTGTGTGTTTTTATGTATGTACACTGCACAAATAATAATAAATAAATACACCTAACAGTCACACACATAGTCCTAACCATATACTTGACCTGGGTATCAGGAACTACGAGGTACTTACGGTCCCACAACATCCAGACTCGAAATATTTTTTTTGTGGATCACACAAATTTATCTCGGTACGGGAATTGAACCCACAGCTTTTCATTTTACAGCCGGCTAATCGCCTGACAAGCAACAGAGACGGTAAATATTTCTTTCTTCTATATGTATAGTTATTTATTTATCTTCTTAGGTTATTTCGACAGCTGTTCACACATAGATACCTAACTCAATAAAGTTAGTAAATTAATGACGTTTACGCCTAATTTGTACAGCCTGTATTACTTAACCACAATATCCCAGATTAGTTCACTCAACCTTAACTAAGACTTATTTCCGTTTATATAATGTTTAATCCGAGGCAAAGTCCGAAGCATACTCAAACTAAATCACTAAAACTTTTAATCTATTAAATTATAAACTAAATAATTAATAGTTTTCTATGAAGCATTTTTTTCTTTTTAGCATAGCACTACAAAGTGATTACACTGAACTTGATGTTAAAGACAGTGCTTCGTGTACTCTGAGACCCCCTTATGATTCCCTACGACCGTATAAATTCGTAACGCGTTATGGTTGCCCGTAAGAGATTGCTCTGAGCGAAGAGGCTGCCAATTGCCTCCGTGGCGCAGCGGGTGAGTAGCCGGCTGCGAAGCGAGAGGCCGTGGGTTCGATTCCCACGCATAGACAAATGTTTGTCTAATCCACAAATGTTTGTTTCTGGTCTGGGTGTTGTGGGACCGCAAGTCCCTCGTAGTTCCTGATACCCACGATACAGGTTAACCTAGTGTGGGGTCAGGACTATGTGTGTGACTGTTGGGTGTATTTAATAATTTAATTAAATTTAATTGTACTATATAATCTTTGTATTATTATTTTTCATATAGTTGTACTCTAGTGTTGTACAATAAAGAATTGAAGTAATGTTAAAAATATATTCTCACAATGCTTTCGATAGATAGTGAATCTTAGGAACGTTTTAAGGATTAAAGCCCCGTTTAGATGCAAAGATTCTATGATAAAGGCGATATTAGAATAGAAACCAGTAATTTATAAGATCGCGTCATATGATTATTTACGCTTTAGTCATAGTTAAATATCATATCAGTCATCATATCAGTTTATTAAATAAATAATAAATAAAAAAACAGTCATAGCTGGCTTGGAAACGAGAGATTTCTCTTCTCTATAATGCAATTAAACTATATCCATCTTTATAGTAAATGGGGCCTCAGACAGACTTCACAGTCATGATAAAAATGTCTTCGCCCTTCGTCTGTCAAAGACCTACTACAGGCACTAGTGACGAGCGTGCGTTAGTGAAGCAACCGTGGATTGGTTTCCTATAGATTCTCATAGTGCATAGTCCCATAGTAAAGACGTGATGGAATTGACTCAGCTTCAAAATTCAAATACAAAATTCAAAATTCAAAATTCAAAATTCAAAATTCAAAATATTTATTGAATCCATAAAATGTTATACATTATTTAGATTCCGTCAAAATTCTACCGCTAGTTCGGAATGCTGTTTCGCTCGAGAAGAACGAGCAAGAAACTCCAGCGTTGCTCTTTTCAAAACTAGTTTACAATTATTACAGCATAAGGTTTTACAATATTTAATTGGAATTAGAGCAGCTCAATCAAGCATCACCAAAGCGCATCGGTCTTGACGCGACCATCGAAAGTCTGCCTTAACAACTGTCTTTTAGAATCAACTACAAACTATGTATGTATATATTAACTTTATATATCTTATGTATGTTATATAAACAAACCATACCGAAACCGACGTGCATGTATGAAAAATTTAATAATAAATAATAATAAATACACCCAACAGTCACACACATAGTCCTGATCCCACACTAGGTAAGCCTGTATCGTGGGTATCAGGAACTACGAGGGACTTGCGGTCCCACAACACCCAGACCCGAACCAAATTCTTGTGGATCACACAAATATTTGTCTCGGTGCGGGAATCGAACCCACGGCCTCTCGCTTCCGGCTAGCCGGCTACTCGCCCGCTACGCCACGGAGGCTGTCATGAGAGTGAATGAGGCCAAAGAGGTATGCAAGGGTCGTAGCAAGTGGAAATCCGTTGTCTCTGCTTACCCCTATGGAAAACAGGCGTGAGTCTATGTATGTGTGTATGTATGTTATATGTATTCAAATATTGTGTGTGACTGTTGGGTGTATTTATTTATTGGTTATAATAATATTATGTATTATATATTGTAACCTGATTGTGAAGACTGCCTCGGTGGCGCAGTTGTAATGCGTATGCGTTACGGCTGAGGCTGACACTGAGGTCGCGGGTTCGATTCCCGGGTCGAGTAAAGTGATATTGGGATATTCTATTTGTTTCTCAGTATCAGCCCGGAGTCTGGAATTTATGCCCGATATGGCGATAGGCTCGCCCCCTATCACATCATGGGACGGAGATACGCTCGGTGAAATGTGGGTGTAATGGTTACACCTCTGCCTACCCCTTCGGGGACTACAGGCGTGAGTGCGTATGTATGTATTATATAATGTTCTGTTTGTCGTATGCATCCTTTGCACCTACTTCATTATTCTGTGCATCACTCAAAGGTCGACAGGTACACAATGCCTCAGGCATTATGTCCAATTTTATACAAAATTGTATAGAAGTATAAATAATAAATAAATAAACTATACCCTCTCTAAAATATAATTCCTAGAATTTCCTGAGTTTAACCCGTAAGCACTTCACCTAAATTCGGCTCATGATAATCCAATATTTTCATAGAGCGCAGTCCACGCGCGATTCTCCCCGCATGAATTATTCAATGCATACATTCGTGCGTTGCTTTGCAACAGTAATAAATACTACCTTCTTGGTACAGGGGCAGAACCAAGAAACTGGTGGGGGTTTGACCTCCCATGTGCTTTAAATAATTGAATGGTAGAACTGCCGATGCAACTCGGTTGAAACGTTGGAAAATAAAATATTATATTATGCTGAATATCTCCTCAAATAAGATATTCGATCTGTGTGTTTTACAAGGTGGTAGGCCTCTCGTATGCGAGAGGACGTCTGGGTTGGTACCACCGCTTTGTATATTTCTGCCGCCAAGTAACACAGTGTGTAAGCACTTTTGTGTTCCGGTTTGAAAGACTTTGAAGCCAGTGAAATTACTGGGCATTATGAGATTTAACATCTTATATCTCAGGGTGACGAGCGTAGTCCAATGCCATGTAGTGCTTTGTATTTCAAAGTTATCAGTGGTGTCGCTTCTGTTTATGGGCAGGCGTGGCGCTTACCATCAGGCGAGCGACCTCCGCGTTTCGTCACTCAAGTTAATAAAAAAAATGTACCCTCGACTTTCTTAAAAACTAACAGATACATTTTAATTATTGTATCACTACTTAAATAAAATTTATTAAAAAAAACGTTATTATCGAATAAAAAAATAAGGTCCCCACCAAAATAACCCTTAATCCGTACCATCAAGGCAAAGAGACATTTTCTTTGATTTGACATTGCATTACCTGGAGTACGTTGAAGATTAATGTATTGGACACGTACGGGAAATGCACCTCTTGCGCCACAATTTTGTCATGTGCCGAGATCACGTAGCGCTACGCCGTAGCAAATGCACGTAGACGTTACGTAGCGTCTCGCATTTTCTGTTTTATTATAAATCATTTTGAGTTTCGCAATAAGAATTGAAGAAGTTCTAGACTGTTTTAGAAGGTAAAAGATTTGCTTTTCAAGCCTTAGGTGTATGTAATATGCAAAATTAAATAAGAATAATTGAAACAAAGAGATAGGATAAAGCAGTTTTATTTTAGTGGTATGGGTCAGACTATACGAAGGCCTCAGGTTCAATCTTGACGTTTTGAATATACATGTCAATTCATTAACTAACCAATTAACCAATTTACACCCAAAAGTCACACACATAGTCCTGCCCCCACACTAGGTTAATCTGTGTCGTGAGTATCAGGAACTACGAAGGACTTACGGTCCCACAACACCCAAACCCGAAACCGATATTTGTGGATAACACAAACATTTGTATCGGTACGGGAATCGAACCCGCGGCCTCTCGTTTCACAGCCGGCTACTCGCCCGTTGTGCCACGGAGGATGTCGAATTTACTAAAATAATTATAGCTTACTTTGAAGAAAACATTACGAGGTAGGCTACTTGCATATTTATTTTTATTTTTTATTAGCATTCGAAGGGAAAAGCGCTGACGGCCTACCTGATGGTAAGTGGTAACCGTCGCCCATATACATTGGCAATGCCATGGGTACAGCCAAGCCGCTGCCTACCGATATCTTGGTGTTTTTTATAATAATTGGTAAGTATGTGAATTCTACCAACCTGTTTAAGGCAAGCGTGGTGGACAAAATGTCTGTACCCAGAAATGGGACAAATTGATATTTAATGAAAGGCTCTCAGAATTGCTTAGATAGAAATTAACACTTTGCCCAATTTCCAATCTTCATTAGCGTGATTGATTCTTTCCAAAATTATCTATTTATATATAAATCGACTAATTAGGATGTCTTAATACCTTCGATATGAAATTTATACTCAAAAAGTTTAATTAATGCCAGTCGTATATCGCAATTGGATGTAATTTAACTAAAAGGATCATTAGATCACTGATTTCAATTGATGTGTGGATGGCCACACAGTGCCAATTTCGAGTCATGAAGGATTGAAGTTGAAAAAATAGAAACAGAGCCGCGCTATAGACACTTTTGTCTACAACATGAATCGGCTCGTCCGTGTCGTTACCATTTTCTCACAGAAAACCGACTTAAAGTAGCAGCTTGCTGCTGCGTTTGGTACGGTGAGTGTGATGTCCTGAGCCCCAAATCCCCCTTCCCTTCCCAATCTCTTTTCTTTAAGGTCGGCAACGCGCCCATGATTCTTTGGTATTGTGGGCGTATATCGGCGGTGGAGATCACCATCAGGTGACCCACTTGCTCGTTTCAGACTTATGCCATAAAAGTATGTGTTTTTGCTGACAACTACCTTTGAACTTCACAATCTTTTGATATACGAGTATAACATAATATTATACTAATGAGAAATTACTACGTCCAAGTATTCGCTGCTGCAGCTCCTTCTCTCTCATACTCTCTCTCTATCTGTGTGTGTGTGTGTGTGTGTTTATATGTGTGTCTTTGGCTTCGTAGCGCGTAAAATAACGGACCAATTTGAATGTGGTTATTTTTTTGTTTGAAAGCTGGTTAAAACAAGACGGTCCCTATTTATGTTTGAACAAGAATTGATCAGCCATTTCAATTTTTTTTTAGGTGATATCGAGGATTTTAGCAGTTAGGCGTCATTTCGGAAATGTAAGTAGGTAATAAGTAAATTTCGTTGGTAACGTGTGATAGAAAAATATATAGAGTATACAGTAAATAAAAGTATATAGTCAGGATTTAGAGTATATTAAGTACTTTCATTGCTATAAAATCCATCAGGGATAAGTCATTTGTAACCATCTGTAATTTACTACGACATTTGAACTTCTTCGAGCAAGTAAATAAGTATGTAAAACAGGAAATAAAACATAGAACATAAAGTACAATCTTTTTAATAAACTACCACCACTTCGGAAGTATATAACTGTGGGAAAAGAAGTGGCGGAAGAAAAACCCAACAGTATAATATACTTCACTATACATAATATATGTATATACAAAACTAATGTTATACATAAGTCACAAATAATACTTAGCTTTAGGTTATCGTTCAACAATCACATAGGTATCCAAGACTATTTTACAGCTGTATACAAGAATAAATACATACAGAAGGTATAAATACATCTTTCATTATTTGTTAAATTGCCATATTCGATTTTCCTAACACGTGCGTCATTTTAAGTTACACAATTCATATAGTTAAAATAGAGATATACCAAAACATAATAGCAAAATTATATAAAGCTTTATTATCCTATCCACTTTGCGAGATAAAAGCTTTAACAGAATTCAGGTCGGTAACGTTTTAAGGCAGACGACACACCTATCTCAAAAGACGTAAACTTTGTGTAGAGTCGGGTCTCTACCATTTCTATCTCATATTTATTGCTCGTCTCGCATCGTACAACGTTTTGTTGAACATATTTTTATATGACAATATTCTCTTGTACTGTTTTGTTCCAAGATTTGGTGACAGAAAAAAGTATACGTAGAGTATTGTTGTTAAAAGATTTTCCTTTTCAAATAGGAAGGTGAAACAAATGATATTTGAGTGGTAGAGCCATGCTGTAGACAGTTTTGTCTACAGAATGTATGGCCAGCTCGTCCGGGTCGTTACCACTGTCTCACAGGAAATGGGCGTAAAATAGCAGCTTGGTGCTGGGTTTCGTATGGTGAGTGAGTTATCCGGAGTCCCAAATCCCCCTCCCCTTCCCAATACCTTAATTATCCCTTTCCTTTAAGGTCAAAGAACTTTGAAATACAAAGCACTGCATGGCCCTGGACAGCGTTTGTCACCCTGATATATAAGCTGTTAAGTCTCATAATGCCCAGTACTGTCACTGGTTTCAATGACCTTAAAACCGAAATAACAATGTTTACACTGCTGCTTAGCGACAGAAATAGACAAAGGGGTGGTACCTACCCAGGCGGCCTCACATACGAGGGACCTACCATAGTAAAATATAAAATTACAAATATAATATACAAACTATGTAATAACAAAAAGCTCTTAGCAAAAATTCTCTAAATCACCATACACAGTGGACACGGCGTATCTTCTTTAATGGAATACAAACATAAAAATACAAATATTGGTAAAAGCGATCTCGGAGGGCGTTGCTGCATCCCGTTTTATGGCTCGTTCGGGACATATGGGCATCTATAAATATGTTTTATTGGCTTGAAAGACGGCATTGTGTGCGACACGACGGAACGAATGGCATTGCAACACTTACATACCTTTTGAAACAGTCTTCTGATGAGATATTGTTATTTTAGGTGCTTATGAGCTGGAATGGGGGTAATGGTATATGTCATCATGTAATATCATCCCTTTCGGTGTCGTAAACGGTACCTTAATACAAGTAGAATATTTTTTTATCCTGGCACATTATATTGACTACGTTGTATCTAACATTAGGGTCTGTGCAGAGACTGCGTCTTGAGATGGTCATCAGAATTATGCCGGCCTGAAACACAATAAAAGCCTGATGTATAGTATAGAGTTGGGGTGGAATTATTGTGAAGAAAAAGGGTTCTTCGAAGCCCTAACACATCTCTCGTTCCCAATCTCCATTCTATTCCTCAAAGATCAGCAGCATACCAACTATTCTTTTGAAGTTGTGGTTCTACATGATGGGAAGGACACCATCAGGTGACCTTCTTGCTCCTGTTCCTCCGTGGCGCAGTGGGCGAGTAGCCGGCTGCGAAGCGAGAGGCCGTGGGTTCAATTTCCAAACCGAGACAAATGTTTGTGTAAGCCACAAATATTTGTTTCGGGTCTGGGTGTTGTGGGACCGCAAGTCCCTCGTAGTTCTTGATATCCACGGTATAAGTTAACTTTGGTAGGACTAAGTGTGTGACTATTAGGTGTATTTGATATTATAATACATAGTATACGCACTCACGCCTGTAATCCCTGAAAGGGTAGTCAGGGGTGTAACCAGTTCACCCACATTTCGCCGAGCGTATCTCCGTCCATGACGTGATAGGGAACGAGCCTATCGCCATATCGGGCACAATTCCAGACTTCGGGCTGATACTGAGCATTTCGCAATAGAAAAACCCAATAATCACTGTTACCTGACCCGGGGATCAAACTCGAGACCTCAGCGTCAGCCTCAGTCGTAACGCGTACGCATTACAACTGCGCCACCGAGAGAGTATTTATTATTATTTATAAAAATTCATAGTAAGCATGTTCCATCATAGTTTATATATGCAGCACCATTAAGTCTGAAACGATCTCCCTGCTCACGCTCCCTGTGTAATATTAGGTCCTTAAAGCGAAGCCTGAACAAGCAATTAAATATAATTACGTTGACCGTGGTGAGATGCTCGCCTCTAGTTGGCGGACATTTTCTTTACAACACACTGTAATTAATATCAGCAGGTGCTAGGCAATAATTTTACGTAGTGTAATTTGATCTAAAAAAAAATAAGAAAAATTTATGATGCATTTATACCTGATATTAAAAATCTGATCACAAGTCTTTACCGACTCGAACCCAAATTAATAATTTGTTAGTACTTTTTTGAGACTGTTGTGACAGCATATAATGAGATTATCATTACCATGTATTTATTTTTTTTAACTGACGAATAAAACAGAGGAGGATTTCGACTTGTTTATTTTTTGTGGACACTTTTCGGTACTTAATTCTACTACGGACTATAACAACACCGCTCAAGCTTTGCAGAAAAGTAGTTTGGATAACTTTCTCTGCTTCACATTCCAAATCTAAAGCTCCAGCATGCTGTTCTTCATCAATCATAATATTACAAAAACGATCAACCAAAAATCATCTGTAAATATTTACAGGTATTATTATATCATAAATACCTTTGTTTTTCTATTACGAAATGCTCAGTGTCAGCCCGGAGTCTGAAATTGTGCCCGGTATGGCGATAGGCTCGTCCCCTATCACATCATGGGACGAAAATAAGCTCGGCGAAATGTGGGTGTACTGGTTACACCTCTGCCTAGCCCTTCGGGGATTTCAGGCGTGAGTGCGTATGTACATAAGATAATATTCATTTTCATGACATGTTAATGTCTTTCTTCTTTCTTCCTGGCTTTATCCCAGCTTAGTATCAGAAGGCCAATTCTCGTAATTTTAAATGTTCAAAATATCATTCCGATCTAGTCTCAGCGTCAAGAAAGTTGCAAATGGCATTCTCTTAACGTTGACGTTGCTTATTGGTTTAAGAGAATGCCATTTGCAACTTTCTTGACGCTGAGACTAGATCGGAATGATATTTTGAACATTTAAAATTACGAGAATTGGCCTTCAGGATCTGCCTTCTCGTAACAAAAACTCGACGGCATTTGGTATTATGTGAGAGGACTCGCCATCTGATGCCCACAATCTGCAAACAAAACCATTTCACCATTGCCTTGTCCGTTCATCAGCAAAGCGTACCACGTGCAGGTGAGGTTGGCTTTGGGCCATCGAAATAAAATGACAAGAAACGTAACTCAAGTTAAAAAATGACCCCACCAAAACTCTGTGCAAGGGGGCGGGGCTATAAAAGTCTGCGCAGCTCGTTCATTCATCAATTCATAAAAATCGATTCATGATCTCTAGTTCACACTTTGTTGTTTGTTCACAGTTGTTTTTGAACGTTAGTTAATTTTTGTTGCGTGTATGAGTGCTTCGTGTGACCTTTGCATGTGTAAGTAAGTGGAACCGTATTTTTGGCAGATTCGTATGAGAGTTATCGTTCTAGTTATCTTATTTCGATGCTTTGAGCCACTTACACTCCAAATGTATATTCACAAAAATTATATTGTATACACGAAAATGTGAAACCAAATTACATAAAAACATATGACCTCTTTCACATTTTTTACGTTTTTTGTAACACGAAACAAGAGAACGTGAAATCCCCTGTACAACAGTTTTCCTGTAATAGAGCGGCTGTTTGCACACGGTGGGAGCCTCACATCTGTGCTTGAAGGACGCTTACGTTGGACTATTTCTGCACCTGTCAATTGTCAGTGGAAATACATGTATGTAGATACTATGTAGAGTTGTTGTTGACGTCATTAAATGGATAACTGTAGGGACATTGAAGTAATATTTAAGTTTTTATTGTAGTACGTATTTTTTTTTAATCCTAGCTTGGCAAAGTGACTACGCTACACTTGATGGTAAGTGTAGCGCAATCCAAATAAACTGTCAACCAACGACAGACGATGTGTCTATCGTAGGTCAGCAAAATTGTGCCGGCCTGCCTAATTGCTTCTTCGCACTCCGTTTAAAGGACCCCATATAATAGGAAGGAGGGAACACGTGTGCCGGCAAACTATTCCACAGCTTGATGGTTCGGCAGAAGTAAGATTTTGCGAACTTTTTAGTTCTAGCCGAGATGGAGGAGACCACGAAGCTGTGGTTCCGTAAGCCAGCACGCGTGGTTCTGTTAAGGAAATGTGAGGTTGGGATAAGGTCAAACAATGCTTCAGAGCATTCACATTAATTTATTACAAAAATGGGCATTTGGTTCTATTCGTTTTTTTTTTATTTAATTACTTTAGTTAGCAGCGATAACTCAGTGGTAAGGACTGCCAAGACTAAAGTCGCAGGTTCGAAACCAGTCCCAAGAGCATGCACTTCTGACCACCACTTTCTAACCTATGTGTGTATTGTTTGTTAATTATCGCTTGCTATAATGGTGAAGGAAACATCGTGAGGAAACCTGTATACTTGAGAAGTTCTCCATAAGAATTTGGAAGGTTGAATCTGCTAACCCGCATTAGGCCAGTGTGGCCTAAATCCTCCCATTCAGTACAGAAGGCCCAGCGCCCAGCATTGGGGCAGTATGTTATAATACAGGGATGATGTATATTACGTACTCTAAATGTTAAAATGTGTTTTACCTTTTTATATATTAAATCCTGTGCTCAACGGTGGGACGTGTATAATATAAGGTTAGAATTATTATTATTATTATTTTAACTACTAGGGTTGAAGATAAAAATCAGGATATTTTTTTGGAGTATCCTAATATATTTCCTCTATTATCATTATGCCATGTCACTGGCAAGTACAATTAGAATCTATAATGTTAAAGGCAGACTTCCGATAGTCACGACAAGCGTCAGTTGATGAAGTTACTAAAGCTAGCTGACGTTTGAAGTGACTATCGAAACTCTAGTTTAAATGGGCTATGAGCCGATAAAAAACCCAGACAGTGTAAATCCTCTCATTACTGTGGTCTAGTGGCAGCCTACTAAGGTTGAAACCCTTGAGGTCCTGGGTTCCATATCCAGGATGGGCAATCACAGTTTAAAATTTCAATTCGAAAAATAATTCATTTAATACGTTCTCTGTCTACGCTTTCGGAGATATAGGCGTGAGATATGTTTTATGTATGTTTATAGTGTTTAAAAACTTATACTTAACTTTGTATATTTCTGCCGCCAAGCAACAGTGTGTAAGCACTGTTGTGTTCCACTTTGAAGGACATTGAAGCCAGTGAAATTACTGGGCATTAAGAGACTTAACAAATGATGTCTCGGGGTGACGAGCGCAGTCCAGTGTCATGCAGTGCTTTGTTATTTAAAGTTCTGTGTGGCTTTGCTTCTGTTTATGAGCAGGCGTGGCGCTTACCATCAGACGAACGACCTACTCGTCTCATCATTCAAGCAAATAAAAAAATTTATTACAAAACTAAAGTTTTATATATTATCGTAAAGAAACTGTCTTCATATTCCAACTATCCACGATCTGCTTTAAAATACTACGCATAAACAAAGAGTGTTGTTCCTACTTCGAAGTGCGTTTAAAATGATAATTCGCCGGCATTCACACCAAAACAGTCATTTAAGGAGAGCATATTTAAACAAATACTGACTTAAAAGGGTAAGGTACCTTTGAATTAACAAGTACCAACACCTCGGGCTGTTGCCATGCAAATTGAACTGCCTTTGTCTTAAAACCATTTGTTCAAGACATAAAAGAAAAGTCTTGAATTTACTTTTATTGGAGTCTATGTAGGGGGCTTTTGAGTACCTAATTTCAAAAGGAGTTTAGTATGTGTGCACGCACGCACTCACGCCTGTAATCCCCAAAGGGGTAGGCAGAGGTGTAACCAGTACACCCACATTTTGCCGAGCGTATCTCTATGGTATCGTATCTCTATACACCCAATAGTCATACACTTAGTCCAGATCCCACACTAGGTAAACCTGTATCGTGGGTATCAGGAACTATGAGGTACTTGCGGTCCCACAAATACTAGGTGACTTCAGCAAACAAAATATATCAAGACCATAGGTTACCAACTATTTTATCACAATCATCCCACCAATCCCCAACGCGAAACCAAGACATGGGCTCACAAACATTTGGAATTAAAACGCTCGTTTGTAACACCGGCTAGTACTCCGCTTAATTAACGTCGGAATCTGGTAACAAACTCGGCTGGTTGACGATCCCTTTATTTTACATAAGTTAGCGGATTCTTAATTAAGGCTTGTTGCAAACGGAGCCAATTTCATACAGCATCTGCTGCTGTGTCTATGCGGTGGATGCAAATTAGGGATATTTGTTATGCAAACTTAGTGCAGCGGGTGTGTGTGTTTTTACTTATTCGGAAAGAATTAAAATAAAATTATGTTAAATGCCCTGTTATCCCACTGCTGGTAATGAGCCTCCTCTAGTAACGAGAGGGGTCAGGCCTAATGTGGGTTGCTAGGCTTCACAATTCACGTAGGTACCTTCGAAATTCTTGTGGAGAATACTTAGGTATGCAACTTTCCTCACGACGGTTCCTTCACGAATAAAACGTATTCAATGAATATAAACGTAACTTAGAAAAGTTAGAGGTGGATGCTCTTGGGGCCGGTGTCGAACCTGCAACTTTCGTCTGGACAGCTATCGCTGCATTTATTTATTAATTTATGCAAGCATTTGTATTTTGGTTTGGAGGACATTTAAACCAGTGAAATTACCGGGCATTGTGAGACTTAGCGTCCAAACGTCTCGGGGTGACGAGTACAGTCCAGTGCCTTGCAGTGCTTTGTAATTCAACGTTCTGTGTGGTGATGCTTCTGTTTATGGCCAGGCGTTGCGCTTACCATCAGGCGAGCGACCTGCTCGTTTCGTCATTCAAGCTATTAAAAAAACCCTTACCAAACCCGTGTACTGGTTGTTACCCTCATATTAGTAATAGCACCGTTATTGGTGTTAGAGAATAACTATGTAAAGCGGGTAGATAATAACATTGAGATGTGGTGGAGGTGATTGCTAAGGTATATAAGCGGGCGCATTATTATTTGAGGGAACTTACTCGTGCTTAGAACTCTTTCGTGGTAACGCTGCCCGAGTGTAATTAGAATTGTGAATAATCATAGCAAGTGTAATAAATTGTGAACAGTAATATCATATTGCATTTCATGTGAATAGACTATTACACTTTTTGAACATCCTGACGAAGTTATTTAACTTTATTGCACAAAAGTGATAGTGAGTTTACATGGTTTAGGCGCTATGATGCCACATCTGATACATCCACACCCCTGACATACTAAGGGGTCAAACACCCACTTCTTTGCCGGGGTTAAAATATATTAAATACTCAACAACAAACTTCTCTCCTAAATCCGTGAAGATAAACTCGGTAATCTCTCAATAATTACTAACTCGGAATCTACAGCCATTCCGTAGGTATAATTACAGGCACACGCTCTTTGAAGCGTTCTCCTGAATTATTAAAAGGACAACTTCTTGTGCGAAATTTTGCGGATCTTTTAAATATTCAAACTACAATCACGTGTCTCGAGTTTTCGACGCAGAAATCTTATTTTAGGAAGTTTCTGCTTGTAATGACTTGCTATTGGATATGAGCAGGTAAATATCTTGGTGTTGGTGAGATTGGAAATTTGGATTTTGTAGTAGCTGATTTAAATTTCTTATTAGCGCTAATAACAGACTCCATGGCGCAGTGGGCGAGTAGCTGGCTGTGAAGCGAGGGGCCACGGGTTCGAATCCCGCACTGAGACAAATGTTCGTGTGATCCATAAATATTAGCTTGGGGTCTGGATGCTTTCTCCCCAGAGGGGTTGACGTCAGGTAGGCGACCGGTCGTCAATACTACAAGCTAAGTCTTTCTGTAACATGTGTTATAAAGCATGTTGCGCCGACCCCACTGCGTGTAGTATAAGGGCATATGGAAGAAGAGATTAGCCCTAATAGAAGAAGGGAAAAGATCAAGAAGATGGAGCCCGAAACGTTGGTCTGACCGGATGTCGGAACAGCTGGAGACACCAGTCAACGTGGCCATCCATCAAGCCGAAGACCGTAGCAAATGGAGATAGACCATTAACAGAGGGCCTGCACGGAGTCACCATCCTCAAAATGAGGGTACTATAAACGTCATCAACCTCAAAATGTATTTTAAGCATCATTTACATGGCGAGAATTTATCGCAAGGAAGAGGCGAGGCGGTATTATGACGTATACATGATTAAAAAAAATGGCAGGTATTATAAGTGTTCAGGACGATGGACACTATCTATTAAGTGATCCACTACTCGTTTGCCAGCATGTACTACAATAAAAAAAACCCGTTTAAGAAGTCGCGGCATACAATTTGACAAGGAGATAGTATGACGCGACCTCGTTTAGGAGGGCGTTCTGTTATATTCTTCTTTTACTTCTTTCACCTGCTCTTAGCACACTCGCAGTGGGGTCGGCACAAATTGGTTATTTTTTTTAACACATGTTGTAACGGTTGTTACTTATTCTCACTAATATATTGTTCCTTAATTCTATCCTTATAAAATAGAACTATAAAATAAATTAAATAAAACTAAACTTAATAAAACTAAACTTAAAATTATAAAAACAATCCTCCTAAACTCAAAAGATAATGTCACGCGCATCAGCCAATGAGAACGCGTCGGGGAGTGCGGGGAACTGACCGAACGTCGGGTGATTTTTACCTCGGCGGGGAGCGCCTGCTGGGCTTCGGTCGAGAACGCACGCACGTAATATCGCTGCAAGTGATTTGCAAATACGCCTTGGTCAACTTCATACTTTTTCTTTATTCCTGATTTCACCTGTGCCTTGTGTTACCCCGAATTGGGTGAGTGTTCTTAGTAATGTAAATCTGTTGTGTCTAGGTATTTAGTGCTGCTTTCAATCCTGTGTATGACGTGAGTACATTCAAATATGTTCTAACGGTAATTTCAATACCAACGAAGAATTATCGTAAGTTCTAGTTATTTTTATCATAAATTCGAATAAGGTCTTGTGTGTTCGGTATTCTAGCGCCCTCCAAGATATTAATATATATTATTTAGGCAATGAAATATACAACGGTTGGGGATACCAAAACCGTTACTTTTTACATGAACATATTGGAATGTGCCTAGATAGTTTTAATCCGAATTTGCTATTATGCTTTTATACCTTTTGTCTTAGTTAATTATTATTATTGTAAATCACGTCATATCGTGTACATATTGACTGCCTCATCTCAGACGCTATTCATCGCTTAGACACTGACGGTTACTTGGTTGCTTCGCGCCCTAATGAGTGTCGCAGTCAAGCAAAAAAAGTGCACATTATCTAAGAAACCCGAAATGTGAATTCCAGGGTCCATCCGTACACCTACTGCCTTGCTACCTTCTACCTACCGCTGGCTTGACCTACCCTGGTGCTACTAGACGCTTTGTGCCTGACAGCTGCTGCACTGCAGAAGCCGCCTACTCCACTCTGCGAGCTCCGGTCACTGGAATCCAAGGCCAGTGTGTCTGATCGGTCGCGTAACGCATTTCGGCGCTCGGATGTAACGTTCCCCGACCCTGCCTAATCTTCGCATACAAAATCTGTACCCCTACTTAATTAAACTTTATTATTCTTCTCTTGCCTCTCATTTACCGGCCCGTATACTAAGGGGGAGGTAGGACGAGAGGTAGAAGTGTAACAATGTATTAGAAAGATTTAGCTTATGTTGTTGTTTAACCGGCCGCCTGCCTGACGTCAATTCCTCTGGGGAGAAAACACTTAGACATGCAACCAATATTTGTGAATCACACAAACATTTGTCTCTTGTTCACAGCAGGCTACTCGTCCATTGCACCACGGGGACTATGTCGTATTCGTACCTATTACAAGGAAAACACGCTCGGCGAAATGTGGATGTACTGGTTACACCTCTGCTTTTGGGTATTACAGGCGTGAGTACGTATGTACGAGGAATATTCTTGGTGGTAGGTCCCTCGTATGAGAGAGGCCGTCTGGGTAGGACCTCCGCTTTGTCTATTGCTGTCGCCAAACACCAGTGTGTAAGCATTCTTGTATTTCGGTTTGAAGGACATTGAAGCCAGTGAAATCACTGGGAATTATGAGACTTAACAACTTATGTCTAGGGGTGACGAGTGCAGTCCAGTACCATGCAGTGCTTTGTACTTCAAAGTTTTGTGTGTCGTTGCTTTTGTTTATTGGCAGGCGTAGCGCTTACCATCAGGCAAGTGACCTGCTCGTCTCGTCAATCAAGCTAATAAAAAAAAACTTGTTTCATTATCAAAGGTATGTCAATGTGGTTGTACTATGGGGATTATAGGCGTGAGTGCGTATATACGTATTATCAAAAGGGCCACACTTTTTGCAGCCGAGAGTTATGTTGGTATGTTTTTGTGTAATGAGGACTTTGCACGTGCCTGTTGTCTAACAGTCTTTTTTCTTATGTGGTGGTAACTCAGAATCGTTGAATATGCGCAGTCATTCTTCACTTAGATAAAATGTAGATTAGTCCCTATGCCAGTTTTTCAGTTCCTAGCCGCACAGGTGTAGAAAATGTCCACACGTAGAACGTATATGTTACGTGTTTTAAAAAGTATTATTCTAATTACATGCAACTTGACTGTCTCGCTATTCCTCGGAATAAGCTTAAATTATGTTTTTATATTACGGAGTTTTTACTGTTTACGTGGAAGTAAAGGTGATGAAATAAAACTAGTTTATACGGATTTTATCGCGGTTTAATTTTTATTTTAGTCCCGACGTTTCGAAAGCTTTTCAGCCTTCATGGTCACGGGAGAGACGGGAACGTCGGGACTAAAATAAAAATTACTAGTTTTATTACAATGTGTAATATTCGCGTAAACCTAAGAAATCATTATGGAAATGTGATGAGTAAAGACTATTCGCTGATCTTTCTAGTGTATGAATTTACAACTTTTATGACATCTCTGCAGTTAAACGACGCGTGCCGAGCCAAAACCTATTCATGTGTACAACGCAGCGTGTTTCCAAAAGTACTGAAGTTTTGACAACTCACTATGAATAAACTGTGGGCGGCGTTATATGATACTAGCTTTTGCTCGCGGCTTCACCCGCGTGAATAGATTTTTCCGAAATAAAACGTAGCGTATAACCGTCTACTAGTGTCCCATCTACCTCTACATCAAAATCGGTTCAGTGATTGAGGCGTGAAAGCGTAACAAATAGATTTTTTTTTTTCATAAAAAGTATCCTATGTTACCTCTTATACCTCCAAGAATATGTGTACAAAGTTTCATGATGATCGGTTAAGTAGTTTTCGCGTGAAATCGTAACAAACAAACTTTCATTCACATTTATAATATTAGTATGATACGCGTAAGTTCTAGTTAAAAACCAGCGCCAAGCCCTCGTTGTCTAGTATAATGCTGAATTGTTACATTTTCGGCAACCTCACGAGATACGCTATCCACCCCCCCTTTGGTATAATATCGTTTACTTATCTATCTTTTTGTTTTATTGTGTTTTCCGCAGTCTTTATTTTTATATTAGTCATACTAATACTAGCCCTGTATTATAATTGTCCCACTGTTGGGCACGGGCCTCCTCTATTGAATGAGAGGGGTTAGGCCTTAGTCCACCACGCTGTCCTAATACGAGTGGGCAGACTTCACATGCCTTAATAATTCTTACAGAGAACTTCTCAGGTATACAGTTATCCTCACGATATTTCCTTCACCGTTAAAGTAAGCGATAATTAACAATTAGTACACACGTAACTTAGAAAAGAGGTGTATGCTCTTGGGTCTGGTTTCGAACCTGCGACTTATGTCTCAACAGGCCGTATCACTCCCTGCTGAATCATCGCTTTTGTATTAGTGTGTTTCAAAAAAAGGTCCAAATAAATGTTTTTTTTTAATTCATTTTTTCTTTCTTTCTCTGTTCTTGGTTGCGCTTCATCCGAGGAGCGGTTCGCGCTAGCATGCGCCATTGACCATTAAGGATCATATAAATTAACTAGCTGTTGCCCGCGGCTCCGCCTGCGTGAATGCCTATTTCCAGGATTAAAGTAGCCTAGTGGGCGCCCCCGGTGAGAAACGCGCTTGACAAAATAGTAATATCGCTATTAAAAAATAGGGGTTGATCGTAGAGGGTTGAAAATTTAGGGTTGTATGTATTTTTTAATGCTGTATCATAAAAAAATAAAAACAAAAAAAATTGTCTACATATAAAAAAATATTTACGGGTGGACCACCCTTAACATTTAGGGGGATGAAAATAGATGTTGGCCGATTCTCAGACCTACCCGATATGCACACAAAACTTCATACAAATCGTTTCGGAGGAGTATGGGAACGAACATTGTGACACGAGAATTTTATATGATAGATTCAATTCTTGGACTGAAATCAAACCATTTTTTTTTTAATATCAAACCCCAAGAAGATTTTGATATTAGAATAGCAGCTATTAAAATAGACATTATATTAATGAACGTACTGCTAACTCATCCACACATTAATTATCTAGCAACTAGCGACGATGTATTAATTTAGAGAATCTGACAAAAGCTGCAGCTAAAGGAGCCCGGCTAAAGAGCTCGCCGCTTTGTAGCCGTGCTAGCTATCCGACGGTTTAATTAACAAATACTCCGGGATTCTAGCTAATGGTAAAAATGTTGCTAAAGTATTTTTTCGTAATTTTGTGGATACTAATTTAATAATTAAGTGGATATTTTTTTATGATTTTAGCCAGTATTTTTTAATGTCAGTAATAGGAATTTTAGAGCCCGTGAAAATCAGAATGAAACATAATTCAAAATAAATGTTTCTATTCGAATTCCGAGATTACTTTAAGGCTAATCGCCCCATTCCCGTTTCGATTCCTTTTAAGGCAGGCAACACATACAAAAATTGTTAACATGCTTTAAATTTTTAGAATAAAGTAAGTGAACGAGTAGATGTATTTACCTGATTTTTTTTATTCGAAAACTGGTTTAATAAAGATGGCGATAAAAAAAAACGTTTAGCAATTTAGAAACTACCAATCCTTTTTGAAATAATGTTTGAAATGTTTAAGGCTATTAGCTATTTTAATGTATAAATGCCAGAATTTCGGATGTAATTCTACACTACGGTTAATTGTCTAACTAACGCACTCAGAAACTTCGATTAATTTAATTACCACAAAGTGGTAGATCCCTCGTCTGCGAGAGGCCGTCTGGGTTGGTATCACCGCTTTATCTACTTCTGCTGCCAAACAGCAGTGTTGTGTTTCGGTTAGAAGGGCATTGAAGCCAGTGAAATTACTGGGCATTATGAAACTTAACATATTATGTATCGGGGTGACGAGCGCAGTCAAATGCCATGCAGGGCTTTGGAATTCAAAGTGATGTGTGGTGTTGCTTATGTTTATGGGCAGGTGGTGGCGCTTGATATTAGGCGAGCGACCTGATCGATTCGTCATTCAGAATGATGACCAAATGACGATGAAATTCTTTTCTTAGAATTCGATTGTTTCTACACTCAGAGCCAGTTAATGCTTTTTACTTCGTTAAAGACTACAGAACATGTTCTATGCCCCCTAACTGAGATCAGAAATAATTTATTAACGTTTCAGAGAAATAATCGAATACTAAGAAATTATATTACTTACTGAATTGATACATATTTAAGTACGGTAGAATAAAATCACCATAATGTTAAACAACATTTGCTTTGTGCATTTTGGTCGTGACTCGTGTTTATTGTAATCAATATTCAAATAACCAAGAGTTATTGTTAAAATGGCGTATGTAGCCTCTTAAAACATTCATGAACAGAATAATAAAATACTTTATTAACAACGTATTTAAGCTCATAATTAAATATTACCCAATGCATTAGCTGTCCATATGTATTCATGAAAGTCCTATTATATTACGCCGATAAATTGTTTATTTTAAAGGCAATTAAATCAATTATGCAGTTTTAAATACACAGACTGCCTCGGTGGCGCAGTTATAATGCGTACGCGTTACGATTGAGGCTAACGCTGAGGTCTCGGGTTCGATCCCCGGGTCAGGTAAAGTGGTAATGGGTTTTATATTTACGAAATGCTCAGTATCAGCCCGGAGTTTGGAATTTGTGCTCGGTATGGCGATAGGCTCGCCCCCTATCACATCGTGGGACAGAGATACGCTCGGAGAAATGTGAGTGTACTGGTTACACCTCTGCCTAACCCTTTGGGGATTACAGGCATGTATGTAAATACACAGAATACGACGACAATTATTGTTTTCGATGCAGAAACCGTTAATTTCTTTCAAAACACCGCTATTGGCTGGCCGCTGCACTACGTAAATATTTTGACAAATCGCAATATTTTTTTTGCCAATTAAGATTAAGATTCACTTGGTTATAAATGTATTATTTGTATTAATAATTTTACTGACTTTACTAACTTTAATAAGGTGTCCAAAAGTTTAAAAATAAAATTACTAATCCTATTCATATTTATTGGGTGATAAATATTTAATTGTATTTCATAGTATTTTGTATAAAAATACTAGGTTAGATCGAAAGACTTTAATGTATACTACTAGACAAGCTGCGCGGTACATAGAAATTGTTACACTAAGTTGCGGTCAATTGACCGTAACTCAATATTACCATCTCGCTTACTCTCGACTAAAACCCCTATCGTGCTCCCTATTTGTGAGCTATCAAACTCCCGCGTTATGTGACACAATTTTACTTCTAAACAGCCCGTCTAGTAGTATACACTATACATTAAAATCTTTGGGTAGATAGATAATATATACATACGCACTCACGCCTGTAATCCCTGAAGGGGTAGGCAGAGGTGTAATCAGTTCACCCACATTTCGCCGAGCGCATCTCCGTCCCATAATGTGATAGGGGGCGAGCCTATCGCCATCCCGGGCACAAATTCCAGATTCCGGGCTGATACTGGGGTATTTCGTAATAGAAAACCCCAATACCACTACCCGACCCGGGGATCGAACCCGAGACCTCAGCGTTGGCCTCAATCGTAACGCGTACACATTACAACTGCGCCACCGAGCAGTCTAAATTATTATTATTATATAGATAATATAACAATAATAATTGATTTATTTTTTCGTAATAACAAGATGACTTATATACAACGTGTTACAGAAAGGTGTGGTCATATTTTAAGGTCATTACATACACCTTACAATTCGTACTTATGTACCAGATCTTTTTAAAACCAAGACATCCAAAAATTTCACGTTTATTTTAATAACTCGTTTATTTAGATCGATAATAATCGGTTGATAACATCACTATACAAGTTAACAAATTAACACCTAAAAGAGACTGTGTGCTGAAGACGATATATGTACCATCCTCCTCTAGAAGCATTTTAAAGACTTCATTCTCGGTTCTTCCATCTATGAATTTGGCTTAATACAGTCGACGTTCCTCTTTTAAGCTGTTTTCTGTTGCACCAACACAAATACCAAGATATAATACTTGATTTTAGTGAAATATAACATATTTTTTGAACTCATAATCATACTTCATAAAATCAGAAATTGCCGAACTGACTGCGTCAAATAAATATTGACATTTGACAACTGTTTAATGTTTTTTATTATTATATAATAATTAAATGAAAGGAGGTCTATAGTATCATTGTTTAGTGTTGTTCAAAGTTGAAAGTCGACATCGACATGTTACTCATTCGATAAAAAAGAAAATTGTATAATTATTGTACTAGTAATGCAATCGGATTTGGTACTATGGGAGATAAAATACTTCTACCCTACACTATGTATTGCTTAAATTTGACCGCCCCTTTCTATAACACGTTGTATAAATATGCATATCCACATTAGGATATACCTATTTTTGGGCTAATTTGGATGTAATACCGAATATGTCTACTGGCTTTTCCATTTTATGTCTACAGAAAGTGGTAATTTCCTCGTATGCGGGAGACCGTCTACGGTGATACCAGCTTTTTCTAATTCTACCGACAAGCAGCAATATGTAAGTACTGTTGTATTTCAGTTTGAAAAACATTGTAGCCATTGAAATTACTGGTAATTATGATACTTAACAGTGTCATGCAGTGCTTTGAATTCAAAGTTCTGTATGGTTTTGCGTCTATTTGTGGGCAGGCATAGCGCTTACTATAAGGCGTGCGACCTCGATACTTCTGTCAGGCTAGTAAAAAAGACTTGAATACCAATTACATAATATTAATTTCCCTAGTTTCACAAAAACATACCACCTGGAAACGATTCCGTCTAGCACGGTTCGTTTTCAGCGTTCATTCTTACCACGTACGTGCAAGCTCTGGAATGAATTCCCTGCAGCGGTGTTCCCTGAGCGCTATGACATGTCCTTCTTTAAACGAGGTTCAAAAAGAGTAATCCTTCGACGGTAGGCAGCGGCTTTGCTGTGCCCTGGCATTGCAGAAGTCTATGGGCGGCGGTGACTACTTACCATCAGGTGGGCCGTTTGCTCGTCTGCCTATCCAGGCAGTAAAAAAAAAAAAAAACATACCTTAGAATAAATAAATACACCCAACAGTCATACAAATAGTCCTGACCCCACAATAGGTAAACCTGTACCGCGGGTATCAGGAACTACGAGGGACTTGCGGTCCCACAACACCCAGACCCGATATAAATATTTGTGAATCAGACAAACATTTGTCTAGGTGCGGGAATCGAACCCACGACCTCACGCTTCGCAACCGGCTACTCACCCGCTGCGCCACGGAGGCTGTCAAAATGCACCTAAAAGTCCTTCAATATTTTAAATCTTATTATATACACCAATGCTTTGGAAGTACAGCGTGAAGATAAAATATAATATGCGTGTATACATTATGTAAATTAGGAGCATATGCGGTGCGACAGGGAGATAGGGTACATACGCGCTCGGTTCTTCTATCGCGGTGTTATGTGATTTCTGCTCTCTGATACTCTTTGTTTTAATGATTGTTCCGGTTTGATATGGGATTGCACTATATGATGATGATGATAATATTAGCCCTGTATTATATACGTCCCACTGCTGGGCACTGTTCCTCTACTGAATGAGAGGGGGTTAGGCTTTCCAACCCGCTAGCCTAATGCGGGTTGGCAGACTTCACATACCTTCGAAATTCTTATGAAGAAATTCTCAGATATGCAGGTTTTCTCACGATGTTTTTTTCACCGTTAAATCAAGTGATAATTAACAATTAATACACGCGTAACTTAGAGAAGTTAGAGGTGTATGCTCTTGGGGCTGGTTTTGAACCTGCGACTTTCGTCTCGACAGTCCATACCAGTCCCCGCTGAGCTATCACTGCTTATTGTACTATAATAACGTTGATTTGTGATTGACTAGGTAATTTTAAGCATAACGCATGTGAAAGAGTATTAATGTGCATAGGGTTCGCCATTATTAAAAATGATTAAGATTAAGAAGACGTTCAACGTCAGACGTGGAGATCACTTAACATCAAGTTGACAGCCTCCGTGGCGCCGTGGGTGAGTAGCCAGCTGCGAAGCGTGACGCCGTGGGTTCGATTCCCACACCGTGACAAATGTTTGTCTAATCCACAAATATTTGTTTCAGGTCTGGGTGTTGTGGGACCGCAAGTCCCTCGTAGTTCCTGTTATCCACGATACAGGTTAACCTAGTGTGGGGTCAGGACTATGTGTGTGACTGTTGGGTGTATTTATTTATTTATCACGTGACCCAATTACTAGTTTATTGACCTCTGGTATAAAAATATAATCTAATCAAAGTTACTTATTCGGCGAAAGCTGACCCCACATCAAATATTAACTACAAAGATCAAGAAATTATGCACAAAACCCACTTCTCGTCTAACCGGTGTAATGTTCTGTGAAAATGTCAAATATCAGGGTAACACTAGATTTAAACATACATGTTAACAGGTTAATTATCTGCATTATGGTACACACATGTTACATTATACGAAAGCAGAACTCGTTACCATTACACCGTATGTACAATGTTTAAATTTAAAACACGTGTAATTAAAGTGGTGATATTCAAACTTTAACCACGCCCCTAATTATTATTTATTGTATTAAGGGGCGACGCTGTTGTTATAATTTTATTTTATCTATTTGTATTTTTTATAAACACCTAACTGTAGTCCTGGCCCCACGCTAAGATACGAGTCTTACGTAGGGGGTATCAGGAACTACAAGTCTAGACCACTACTACTTGATCTCACAACACTCAGTATTTATCATGGTCTACCTATTTGTCAAATTTCACCTAAAACCGTTTTACCGCTACGGCGTGATTAGCTAACAAACATCCAAATTTACAAACTCACAGACATCCAAACATTCACATTCTTAATAGTAGTAGAATAGAATGACATATGACATGAGTAAGGAATAACGTCCAGTTTTATTGTTTTTTTTTTTATGTAAGGGCCAATTGTCCTATTTTAACTGACACTGCGAATGAATTTTAACCGAACTGAGATTAGATTTTGAATTAACTAAAAATATGGCATTCTGCTCCTTTAAAAATTCCATATCATCTCAGTTAAAATTACGAGAATTGGCCTTCTGGTGTTAGCCGGGCTTAATGCCAGGCTCTGCTTTCCTATCATGGTTTAACGGTGGATTTAGTATTATATAGGGCGACCCACCATGTTTGACCTCCACAACACGCAACGGGAACCAAATGTTCAAACATATGTGATTTAAATATTGGTAGTCAAACTTTAACTACGCCCCTTGGCAATATTTTTTTTCAATAATAAATAATCTTTTCTCCAAGGAACAATCTTATCACCGTTATTTAAACGCGTAAAAATTTGACCAAGTCGACTATGAAGTTTTAAAGAGTTTTGAAATTTGATCAAAAAGTAAATAAAAATGTATAGAAATCAGGCGCGCTTACAAAATAAGAAAAGCGAAGTTCGAGCAACCGTAATAAAACAATTCCCAACCGAAAACCGGCACAAACTCAACATTTTAATATCAAAGTACATAATCACTTACTTTCAAAGTTATTAATCACTGAGTTACTTCGAAGAATTTCCGAGGGGCGTTGCGAAGTTTGGCAACCGCTGTCATTACCCATTAATTCTTACCTAACCAGTCGTTAAGTAAAAACGGGTGAATTATAAGGGGACAGGTAAATCGCGTTAACGAGCCAGTGGAGAGCGTCGCCGATAAATAACTGCTGATAGGGCGACTGTCGCCGGAACGGGCTTTGTACGTATAAATCGGCGGAAAATTGAACCTGCGTCCCCGCAGTGGGTTGTAAATTACATGGAAACTTTTTGCGCTTTCCGTGGACGTAATTATGATGTAGACAACACTGGATTTGCGTTTTGAAACCGAATTAGGTATATCCTAACATGCAAGGCCGGTCGCGAACACATGCAGTCCAACGCAGGTGTTCGCACTCGAAAGGTGAACTGACATTTATTCTTGTAGAAATTAATGGCATTGTGCTTACAGATCAAGAGACGGGGCACGAGCGTGGCGTCCCGGCGAGGGCGTCAGTTAACAGATCAGCCTTTTATAAATATAGTTGTTCCCTTTTTTGCATCAAAATTAAATAATAACTCTAAAAAGGATAACGGTTCGAAAACCACTATTTGAAGACCTAATAATTTAACTGCAGTTGGGAAACTTATTCTAAATAGATTTACGTCGAAATGCCATAAATATCCAAATACTTTTTGAACCACGCATATTCTGGCAACATACATAGGGCTTCAATCGATGAGCATTGAGGTCCACTATTGACCTGCTTTCTTTGATCCACTGTGACTGTTACACTCTGTATCTCTCTATTCTAAAAAAAAGTAACTGGCGCCGCCGCCGCCGCTACCAAAAGCTTGTCTCGCTATCTCCTCCGAAACCGCTGGGGGTATGGGGTCGAGACCGATACCAATCGATGCAGAATAATGTGGGGAAGAAAGTAAGATATGTCTCATATTCGTCGGCCATTAAGTTTTTTTTTATTTTATGTTTTTTGGAAAAACATGGGCAACGCCCCTAGTATTTGAAACAACACCACCTACATTCACATTATCTGTAAAATTCCCGACGCACAAAAATATCACAAAAAAGATGGATTCCAGCACACTTACGAACGTAAACAACGCTGGAATTATTTGCACAGAGGTTGTTTGCCCGCCGCAAATATTATTGTATTTCTTATGAACTCGCAAAACAACTGCAAATAAACACAACGGAGTGGCACAATTGTGGTGGTACGGTTTTATAATCGTGTCAGTGGTCACACTGCCATGAGGTAAATTCTAGTTTTATTTTTAAATATGCCTCGAGTCTCGACTGCCTCGGTGGCGCAGTTGTAATGCGTACGCGTTACGATTGAGGCTAGCGCTGAAGTCTCGGGTTCGATCCCCGGGTCGGGTAAAAGTGATATTGGGTTTTTCTATTACGAAATGCTCAGTATCAGCCCGGAGTCTGGAATTTTTGCCCGGTATGGCAATAGGCTCGCCGCCTATCACATTGTGGGATGGAGATACGCCCGGCGAAATGTGGGTGTACTGGTTACACCTCTGCTTACCCCTTTGGGGAATACAGGCGTGAGTACGTATTTTTAAATATTTGCTTATTGAACTGGATTACTGAATTTAAAATCTTCGGCCACGTTACAAATTAATAGTATTTATAAAATACGTACAGACAGATATACAACATAACTGTCAGTTCTGGATGCTGGTGTCCGGTTTTTTTATGGCATATGCCGGCAAGCAAGCACGTGGGTCACCCGGTGGTAAGCGATCTCCACCCACCATACAAAAATAATTATGGGTGCGTTGCCGACCTTAAAGGAAAGGGATAATTAAGGAATTGGGAAAGGGAGGGAGTTTGGGCCTCTGGATATCTCACTCACCGTACGAAAGGGAGCAGCAAGCTGCTACTCTGCTTTCTATGCTTGACAGCCTCCGTGGCGCAGTGGGCGAGTAGCCGGCTGCGAAGCGTGGGGCCGTGGGTGTAATTATTTATTTATTTATGGGACAGTGGTAACGACCCGGACGAGCCGGCCCATTCATGCTGTAGACAAAAGTGTCTACAGCGACGCTCTACCACTCAAACTTTTATTATAACAGAGATCCGCAAACGAACAATTGGGTCTCCCTCACGTACTTCACTTAATTTATAAAGATTTGATCACTTACCATATTTTTCGAACCTGTCCTGCCTATATCGCCATACTGGGGACAAATACAAACGCTGAGTCAATCACGTGTAATTTTTCTAATCGATAAACTCAATTACCAATTGCGATTGCCCTACATCAGATTCAGCCTCACAGAAAATTAAACATGCCCAATAGTAAAGAAAATCCAACCTCGAAAATACGCAAATCATTCTCAAATAATCAAGCTTTTACCCATATTAAACCTTTTGACGCGTCATCTTTTGACGACATACAGATATTATCTCTGAAAGCAGTAGTAAGTCCGAAAGAACACAAAGCGCTTAGCAATTAGCTGAGTTGTAAACTTAAAAGAAATCCATTTGGGCAACGTCGGCTCATTGTTTAGGGCACAATGGTGCTTTGTGCACGGCTTTTTAGCTTAATAATAACTTGGTCGTTTAAACTAAACAAACGGGTGTGGGATGTGCCAAGACCCTGCTAATCTTATTCGGATTTTGAGGTTAGGAAATTAATTAAGGATGGTCTTTTGAAGTCATGTTTAGAGGATTTGAAGGCATTCTTCTGAGTGTTATGAATGAAAATCCATTATTCATAATTTAAGGGTCTCTTACATAGGAGAATAAAATCTTCATCTCTAATGAGATTTAATTGATTTAATTTAACATTTGTAAACGAGTCAGGTATTTTCAACTGACTTCAAAAAAAAGGGAGTTCTCAATTGGGAGTTCTGTATTTTCTATGTATGTTTCACGACATCTCCACCAAATGTGGACCGATTTTGACGATTATTTTGGTGATTATTCCAAGAGTACTCCTAAACAGGTTTGGTTAAGATTTGATGACTGTGTAAGAGGGAAAATGGGAAACTCCTCGACAATGCATTACATTGTCGTTTTCAAAGAAGAACCTCAGATTTAATAATTCATCACTGTAGCCAGTGAAATTACTGTGCTTTATGAGACAGCATCTTATACCCTAGAATAATTAGAGCAGTGCAGTAATGCGTACGTGGGGGTAGGGTAAAAGTGATATTGGATTTTTCTACTACGAAATGCTCAGTATTATCCCGGAATCTGGCATTCTGCCCGGTATGGCGATACTCTCGCCCCCTATCACATCATGGGACGAAAATAAGCTCGGCGAAATGAGGCTGTACTTGTTACACCTCTGCCTACCCCTTCAGGGATTACAGGCGTGAGAGCGTATGTATGAATGAATAGATCTTCATTAGGTATGTGCTAGATTATCCAATCTCTTGTTCTGTTTGGCAATATTTCGGCGTTTTACCAGGGTCTGCCATTCTATTATATTTAGATACTTCCACATTGCCCGCATCCTCCGCAGTGAGACTATGGACCCTTATGTCTACATCTAATACGTCATGTCATGCCCTAACTTCCTTCGAAAATTCAATAAAAAGAATCTAGTTTCAAATTAACATGATAAAATAATGCCCAATTTAGTTGAAGATACAATTAATTAAATTGTTATTGTGTTATTATCATCCTTTAATATATAAAATTCTCGTGTTGCAATGTTCGTTCCTATACTCCTCCGAAACGGCTGGACCGATTTGTATGAAATTTTGTGTGCATATCGGGTAGGCCTGAGAATCGGCCAACATCTATTTTTCATCCCTCTAAATGTTACGGGTGGTCCAACCCTAATTTTTTTTTTTTTTTAGACATAAAAATTGTTTTTATTTTTTTATGATACAGCAGTAAAACATACATACAACCCAAAATTTTCAACCCTCTACGATCAACCCCTATTTTTATATTAATAGCGACATTAGTATTTTTGTCAAGCGCGTTTCTCACCAGGACTCGCTTGATACGCCCACTAGGCTACTTTAATCCTGGAAATAGCCATTCACGCGGGCGGAGCCGCGGACAACCGCTAGTATTATATATAACACGCGTTAGAGAGCCAAAAGCATATCCCATTAATAATAAATGTAGAGAAAAGAAAAAAGGAAACTACTTTGCAGTTGGAATTCTTTTAAAATGTCGAGTATTTCAGTAAGGTATGCTATCGAGAGTGCTGTCCACGGCCAGAAGTAGCCACTAAAAGCACTACAATGTCACGAAAGCACTTAGATTTCCCCACCTGTATGGGAATTTTATAAAATCCCACGACCAAATGTTATTAACTTATGATTTATTTTGTTGATATTGAGTTTCATTTTATTATTTTAGATTTTCTTCGGTGGCTCACCTGATGGTAAGCATCACGCCTATACTTAAATTAGAAAAGACTAAATAGCACTGAACTTTCATCACCCCGAGACATAAGATATTAAGGTATTCACAAACAACACCTAAGTAAGTTCTTTGCCAAGTATCCAAGTCTGTGTACATGATTGGTCTGTTTTTATTTAGCGCCAAAAACTAACCAATGACGTTTAGAGAAATCGTCACTATGCGTTCGCGCTCACTATGAAGTCTCATAGTAACGTTTAAGAATACGGGGGATAGTCTCATAATGTCTCATGCCCGCTTGCTTCAATGTCATGTGAAACTACTCATTTTCAGCAGAAATCTAGTAAGGAGTCGGGGCTATGTGTTTGACTGCATTTATTACTATTTATTTGCTATCCACCACTGTACATTTTTTTTATGGCATAGGCCTGCAAACGAGCAATTGGGTCACCTGATGGTAAGTGATCTCCACAACCCATGTACGCCCACAATACCAAGAGAATCATGGGTGCGTTGCCGACCTTAAAGGAAAGGGATGATTACGGAATTGGGAAGGGGAGGGGGTTTGGGCCTCCGGATATCTCACTCACCGTACGAAACGCAGCAGCAAGCTGCTACTTTACGCCAGTTTTCTGTGAAACAGTGGTAACGAGCCAGCCCATACATGCTATAGACTAATGTGTCTACAGCGTGGCTCTACCACTCAAAAGTATATATCAATAATTATCTCTCTACATCTAACAACTATCGAGTTTGACTTCCCTTCATCGTAGTTTATACCAGTATATTTACTTACGTATATGAAATTAACAAACAAGAACTAATAGAGTAAGAAGTACGTCTTGGCATCGCAATTTAATTGCTCCAAACTGTATTAAAGTGATAAAATCTTTGGAAGTCTGATCTTGATTTATGGCGTCACACGCTGGGAATTAATCCTCGTTCGCTAACCGATCAATACTAGGTTAGTGGAACAATGTATGGTTAATAGTTAGGTTTGATTTTGGGTTTCTTTGTACATACATACATACGCACTCACGCCTGTAATCCCCAAAGGAGTAGGCAGAGGTTTAACCAGTACACCCACATTTGGCCGAGCATATCTCCGTCCCTTATGTGATAGGGGACGAGCCTATCGCCATACCGGGCACAAATTCCAGACTCCGGGCTGATACTGAGCATTTAGTAATAGAAAAACCCAATACCACTTTACCCGACCCGGGGATCGAATCCGAGACCTCAGTGTTGGCCTCAATCCTAACGCGTACGCATTACAACTGCGCCATCGAGGCAGTCAGTCCGAGGGTTTCTTTGTGTAGTATTAAAAAAATGGCTTGTATGATGAATCGAGCAGGTCGCTCGGCTAGTGGGCACCACACCTTCACATAAACCAAGCCGACCGAAGCAACACCGGACAGAATTTTGGATTACAAAGCACTGCATGACATTGTGCCGCGCTCGTCACCCCGAGACATAAAATGCTTAGTTTGATAATGCCCAGTAATTTCACTGGCTTCAATGTTCTTCAAACAAAACCCCAGCAATGCTTACATATTTCTGATAGGCGGTATAAGTATATAAAGCGCTGGTACCAACCCAGACGGCCTCTCGCTTACAAGAGTCCTACCACCTAGTATATAGGTGCCAATTTCAAACTCCCTCTAACGAAGCAATAGAAAGGTTCTGAAATTCTGCCCAAATCTAATTTGCGAGGAGAATAAATTATATGAAAGTGAATCTTCCCAAAGAATGTTTTAAAACTTAAGTACTTACTTAAGTTTATAAACATGAACCTAACTTATAAAATATGTATGAAATATTCATAAAAGTACTACTAATACATTTACCAAATTTCGAGGCACTTAGATATTTATGTCTGGTCTAATAGTTAAACGAAGCAGCGAAGTCGAGAAACTTCTTTTCGTAACACGTAGACCAGCGTTTCACAAACTATTTTTGATTTTTAGAGTTTTATTTTGACATATTTATGTTCTATAAATCTATTTTAAATTTAACAAAACTTGTTTCTTTCTAAAATCGCACAAGAGTTACCTAGAATTAGATATGTGCCCAATATGGCGTTAAGCTCGCCCTCTGTCATACCATTGATGTCATGATTTTTTTTTTAACGCCCTATATAGACAGACGAGCGGGCGGCCTACCTGTATGTATCGTAAGTGGTTACCGCCGCCCATGGACCTCAGCAATGCCAGAGCACAGCCAGGCCGCTGCCTACCGTTTTTGATAAACTGTAGTTTTTTTATATCATATGCCGGTAAACGAACAAGTGAGTCACCTGATTGTAAGTGATCTCACTCACCGTATCGATCTAGCACTAGTTGCATATCTACTTACCCTTCGGCGATACAGATGTGAGTGTATGTTATGTTCTTTAATATTTAAAATTATGTATCTGCAAATCAGTTTATTCATTTGGAAGTAATATACAATCCATTTAATCTACTTCAGCAGTAAAGAACAATAGGTTGAGAACCACTTTCCTACACATCCAGAAACTTACGAACAATGGGGCGGTCGCCAACAGTTTTAGCGTGCAAGAGTAGACGGGAAATTGTCGAGTTTTGTCACTTCAGAATATTCTGCTGTTTAAGACGCTGAAACTTAGACGTGTGGTTGAGACCACCTGTCAACTTTAAGCATTGTACTATGGAGATTAAAGCACTTATTCGTAAGTAATCTTTGTGTGATGAAATTTAGGCGAGTTGTCTTTGTTATTTGAGACGGAAACTTAATGTATTATTTCTCATACTATTTATCACTGCTTCGGTGACGCAGTTGTAATGCGAAAGCGGTACGCCTGCTGTCTTGAGGCCTCGGGTTCGATCCCCGGATCGGGTAAAAGTAATATTGGGTTATCTATTACGAAATGCTCAATATTCGCCTGGAGTCTGGAATTGTGCCCGTTTAGATACAAACTGTAATTGCCTGCCTTGGGAATTGAACTCAAGACATCACACTTCTGAACGCTACGCTGCCACTAAAAGGCGAAAATTAAATTATACGTAACATTAATCAATACACACAACATTTACCTAAATACACACAAATTATTCAATACAAAATTAATTAATACATAATTTCTGATTTCCCCGACGCAATCCTCGAATTATATACAAACAACAATAACCGTCATCATGTTCAAAACAATTCAAACTTACATAATATACAATTTAGTAGGTCATAACTCAACCCACGAACCGGGATTGTTGATAGCTATTTGTCAAATATGTCGACAGTATGATAGGAAGTTATATATCCTTAAGGGTAATTAAAATGGATTTTACATCTGGAATTCCCGGTTGTTACCGTATTCTCTTTTTATTGGTGTATTGAGGGTGTCTGAGAAAGCAACGTTGGGTACACTGAAATAATAATGGTGCGATATAGTTGTGGAAGGGTAGTTAAATGGTATAAAAGAGGTTGTCGCCAGAACTGGAGGTACTATTTTTACCAGAATTACGTACGGCTGCAGCCCAGGGTACAAAAAAACGATAATTAATAAACTATTTATTTAACTTTTTACACTATTACTTAAATTAAAAGGCGTGACAATTGTTCGATGTGAGAAACAAGAGTGATATTAATTTTAACATGGCAGCTAAGCTCTGGCCGATGACGCATCGATGGCTGCCACGGTGGCCTTGTTCCCCGTAACACTTGCCATATGTCCAGCAGGCCAATTCTCGTAATTTTAAATGTTCAAAATATCATTTCGATCTAGTCTCAGCGTCAAGAAAGTTGCGAATGGCATTATCTTAAACCAATAATCAACGTCAAATGCACCTAGCATTAGCAGTAGCATTATACCGTGTTGGCTTCAGTCATCTTTTATTATATATTCAATCTTATTACGATCTATGTTCACATTTGACGTTGATTATTGGTTTAAGAGAATGCCATTTGCAACTTTCTTGACGCTGAGACTAGATCGGAATGATATTTTGAACATTTAAAATTACGAGAATTGGCCTTCAGGTGTCTGTTGCGAAGCCCTCGCACATATTGTTGGTATGTATGGTATGTATTGTTGTTGTACTTAGTATGACAGCCTCCGTGGCGTAGCGGGCGAGTAGCCGGCTGCGAAGCGAGAGGCCGTGGGTTCGATTCCCGCACCGAGACAAATATTTGTGTGATCCACAAAAATTTGATTCGGGTCTGGGTGTTGTGGGACCGCAAGTCCCTCGTAGTTCCTGATACCCACGATACAGGCTTACCTAGTGTGGGGTCAGGCCTATGTATTTTTTTTTATTTATGTGTCATCGATTCCCATAGTATCTGATGTCATAACACCCTTACAACTGCTAGGAAAACTAACATTTACAACCTAGTAAAAATAAAGTTGCACATTCAATATACCCTTCGATATCATTAGAAATTACAGCGACCGCTTAGGAAGTACTTAGTATGACAAAGTGCTAGTATTTCCGGCCGTTTATCGAGCCCATTGCACATTACACTAAATTAAACTCCGAGCATCGCTACGAGGAATAAATAGCTCAGTAGTACTGTTATTGCTTTTAGTTACCAGTTCGAATATTAGATAACAATAAAAGTTTCTAGAATTTACGAGGGGTTAAAGGCACACTTCCGATGGCTGCGTCAAGTACCATTCAGAGACAAACATCCTCACCGAGAATTGATAGCTAGATATTAATATGTTCATAGATAATAGATGAAATTAGCGTTTGTTCGCGGCTCTACTAGCGATTTTTGGAATAAGAAACCAGCCTTTGTGTACCAAATTTCATTCAAATCCGTTCAGTTGTTAAGGTGTGATTGATTAACAAACTCTTAAACATTTAAACCGTCACATTTATAATTAGTTTAGGAGTAGTTTGTGTGGTAGTGTCTACACACTTTTGTCTCTAGCATGAATGGGCCGGCTCGTAAAGTATTTTTATTATTATTGTCTTACTGCTGAGCCTCTGCTAATGAGAGGAATGAGGCATTAGTTCACTACGCTGTCATAATACGGATTGGTAGATATCATATACTTTCAGAATTCTTATGGAGAATTCTCAGTTATGCAGGTTTCCTCGCGATGTTTTCCTTCATCTATAAAACGAGCGAAATTTAACAATTAACCTCATTCAATAAGACGGGGCTAGGATCGAACGCGTAAACTCTATCTCGGTAGTCCATTCCTCTTCTCAGTAAGCTATAGGCGCTATTTTTTTTATTATTGTAAACATACTCTTCAAAAGACGAAAATCCATTTTACCGCACTTTTATACCTTTTAGTTCACACTCGACTTCTTTAAGAGCATATAATCTATACCCCATACTCTACCCACGTCTGTTAGTGTGGTAATATAATCGTGGCGTAACTGAACATAACCCTCGTTCCGGCAAGTGCCGTGCCCTGTCCCGGGATCGGGTTTAATTTGTCGATATTTTATTCACGTGTCGATGGAGGCGTGTGAATGACACTGACATGTCGATAAAGTGTCGGATACTTTTGTAGTGATGGAATAAGTACACGTTGGTGTTTATTATGTTCTTAACGACATTTACATGTTTTCTTTTCATGATTTTCAATAGGTATATTATTCAAAATTTTGTAGTAATATTTGTAATAGAACAAAATAAAATAAACTGTAAATAAAAGTCTTAATTATACAACTATTAAATTCGAAGATTCATTTTAAAAAATCTTATTAGCTCAATAGGGCAGAATGTAGGTATCTACTTTTGTTTTTAGGTATTCGGTATATTTAGCTATTCATTACTATAAATTGTAATTTTATAACACATCTTTGCTTATAATAAATATTTATATTCCATTGCATTAAAATTACAGTATTTTTTCATAAGTAGAAAAAAACATGGCGCTTGTGAATTTACTGAAACATGCTATACCTATACAATATAATATGTTGCTAAATGTAGTTACAAAAGATGATCACCGCATTCATACAACGATGCATACTTCCTTAATAGCATATTTTATGGTGACCACATTGAAATAGAGAAAGAGAGAAAGAGTACATTAAATCAACGATTATCTAAGCTAGGTGGGGACTTCTCATAATCCTCATAATTGTTATTTGGTACCACAAAGCAATACACATTTAACTGATTTTAAACGAATTACATAACTATCTATGGCTGAACCGATGATGGGTTACATCCAGTTTAATAATATAGTGATGGCAAATTTTCATAAAAAATATATATACATACATACGCACTCACGCCTGTAATCCCCCAAGGGGTAGGCAGAGGTTTAACCAGTACACCCACATTTCGCCGAGCGTATCTCAGTCCCACGATGTGATAGGGGGCGAGCCTATCGCCATACCGGGCACAAATTCCAGACTCCGGGATACTGAGCATTTTGTAATAGAAAAACCCAATAACATTTTATCGGGGATCGAACCCGAGACCTAAGCGTTGGCCTCAATCGTAACGCGTACACATTACAACTGTGCCACCGAGGCAATCATATAACCGATATCAGGAGGCCAATTCTCGTAATTTTAAACGTTCAAAATATCATTCCTATCTAGTCTCAGCGTCAAGAAAGTTGCAAATGGCATTCTTAAACCAATAATCAACGTCAAATGTGAACATAAATCGTAATGAGATTGAATGTAGAATAAAAGTTGACTAAAGCCAAAACGGTATAATGCTACTGCTAATGCTAGGTGCATTTGACGTTGATTATTGGTTTAAGAGAATGCCATTTGCAACTTTCTTGACGCTGAGATTAGATCGGAATGATATTTTGAACGTTTAAAATTAAGAGAATTGGCCTTCATATATAATTATCTCGTTGTAAAAGAGATTTAATTCGACGCGTATATTTATTTATTTTCAACTACCTTTTATTTTTATTTTCATTTTTTATTTATTTTTATTTTTGACTGACCAGCCAGACAGTTTTATAACCTCAATTATTATCTAAATACCATCATAACGTAGTCAAACGGCCATAACGAAGTAAATTATATTCACTCGGGGAATACAAAATAATCTTAACCTAATTAACCTGGACCCACGTCATGACAGCGATAAATCATGGAATTATATCTCTCTACCCCAAATACCTACTCCCGATGGAAACTCCGTAAATTGTATAATGCCTAGAAAACCCACTAATTCTGACTTCACAGTTAATAACTTAGCTAAAATGCGCCAGAAGTTTGCGTTAATTTGATTTGTGCGCTACCACTGTTTGACCGTTACTTTGTCCAATTTAAGGTGAAATGATGTCTTATGGGAACAAACATTTTTGTATTAAAGGAGTTACAAGTAAAATCTAATTTACATGGAGATAGTTTCTCAAACGAGAATATTATATAAAACTCCGGTTTATGGGGTCGTTACCACTGTCTCACAGAAAACCGGCGTAAATTAGCAGCTTGCTTTCGTACGGTGAGTGAGATATCCGGAGGCCCAAATCCCCTCCCCTTCCCAGTCTCTTAATTATCCCTTTCCTTTTAAGGTCGGCAACGCGCCCATAATTATTTTGGTATTGTGAGCGTACATGGGCGGTGGTGATCACTTACCATCAGATAACCCACTTGCTCGTATGCAATATAAAAAAACGCTTTTCCAGTCGGTGTTATCCATCGAGCTAACAGCAAGGGTCTATTATAAAGTGACCACTTATGTTGTGGAGGCATTATACAAAGTGTTCAGAGCGCTTGAAACTTTTACACACACTTGACCTCCGACCTGGATAGAAAAGAACCGCCACTTACTGCCAAATATAGGCCACTCAAAATTCACTAGAAATAAAACTAAGCATTTTAGAATTATTTTAGTAAACGCTGTAATTTAATAACCCTTTTTAATTGGGAGTTGAGAAAGATTTTAGTTTGATTGATAACAACGAAATAGCGTTATTTGCTATCTTTGGTTCCTCACGGGTAATGTTGACATTTTTAAATATGTTTTTTTATTCACACCAAAGTTAACCGCTATTTTTTTTTTTTTTACTGCCTGGATAGGCAGACGAGCAAACGGGCCACCTGATGGTAAGTAGTCACCGCCGCCCATAGACTTCTGTAATGCCAGGGCACAGCAAAGCCGCTGCCTACTGTGCTCAAAGTAACCTGAATTACGGTATAGATTATGATATAAATATATTGTACATTTTATAAACAAATCAGAGTGATATAATCGCAAAAACACGAAAGTACAAACTGAGATAACATAAATAAATTAAGTAGTCGGTTCAAAATACATTGTGTTATTTTGGTGCCAAATACATACTGTAGGCATCGTCGACACCAACGACAAATATTTCTTTACAAACTTGCCATCCTTTGCAAAATCTATCCCTCTCTCACACAGTGTATCCGATAACGCCTTCTCACGGTTTTTAAAACAATGATCCGATTTCAGGCGTCTAATGGTCCGGGGGAGACGGAAAGGAGGGAGGCACTCGCTAATTGTGTCTCCGGATTTCGCCCGGAATTAGACGGATTCTGGGAGGTTTTCTTTTTTCAATTTTCTTTTAAGCACTGAGTGTATTAAAGTAATCGGGCCTGTTGAGTATTTCTTTTGTGGATTGAGATCGTGATGAGGTAAACGAAGCCCGGTTTTGTGCCGCTTTGATTTGTGTTTTTTTTTCTTTGTGCGATTTTTTGCGGGTTATTAATTGCTTTTGAAGATTATTTATTTCTCGTTATATGAATTATAATGAAACCATTAATAAAATCTGTTATTTTGGACACATATCGAATAATATTGCTAATAAATATTGAGGAAACATAATAATATTATGCATATAACCTAATTCCAAAGATATTCAATACCCACGTATTACACTAAATATATAGACTCCTTCTTTCACGTGCCCTTTTCCCACTCGCAGTGGGGTCGGTGCAAAACGCTTTTTAACACATGTTACAGAAAAACATAGCTTGTAGTTTTTACGCCAGACCGTCAATCTCTTTGGGGAGAAAACACCCAGACCCGAAACATATATTTGTGGATCTCAGAAACATTTCAGTCATCATCAGTTCGGGAATCGAACCAGCCGCCTCTCGCTTTACCTACAGACAGCTACACGCCCATTGCATCACGGACGCTGTTATAAACATATTGACTGCTAAAATAAAATTATAACATTTATTTGGCTCCATCATTGTCGGGTAAATATAACGTAATCTGTAATTCTATTTAAACTTAAAAGAGTTTTATACATACGCACTCACACCTGTAATCCCCGAAGGGGTAGGCAGAGGTGTAACCAGTACACCCACTTTTCGCCGAACGTATCTCCGTCCCTTGATGTGTTAGGGGGCGAGCCTATCGCCATACCGGGCACAAATTCCAAAACCAAAGGCTACTGGAAAGCTTTTCCTAGCTTCCCAACAGGAAAAAATCAATACGTTCTCGGGAAGACGATAAAAAATATACCTTCATCATACATACCACACAATTCCTCAATTTGAAACTACAAACCAGTAGAAGACATCCGCACACAAATCGATATCGGCAATACAATCATTGTCTTACACGTCCTCAGGTAACAGCGCATCGAATGATTACCGTATCGATACGTATATTATATCAATAAATATTGAAGAGCTAAAGTACTAGAACTGACATCGCGAAGAGTTGCGGTGGAGTACTGCAATTACAATAGCAGCACTGTATGATAGCACTTCAGACATATGCATCATGAAGTTTTTTTTATAGCAGTGGTGAGCAAGCGAGAAAGTGAGTTATCTTAAAGTGTTCTTTTCCGCACTTTCTGTCTACCTGGCGTTATGCAAGCTAGTGTCAAGGCCCGCTTTCCTACTAAGACACCTCCACTTCGCCCGATCTTGAGCATCCTCTGTAGTGAACCCCTCATGTCTCCCTTTAATACGTCAAGCCAGCGTCTGACCTGGAACAGGCATTTGCGACCGATGTACTTCTGTGATTTTCTCAAAACGTGACCAAACCACCTAAAGCGATTTTCCTAAAGTTATCTGTCACATCGCGAACACCAACGCTGCCGCGGATGTACTCATTACATATACGATCTAGTCATATCACGTTGCACATCCATCACAGCATCTTCATTTGCGCAACGTGGATCTCTCTAACATGGCGTATAAATGCAGGCAACGTTTCACATCCGTAAAAGAGTACAGGCCGAATGACGGTCTTGTATATGACACCTTTACGTCTCACTGGCATCTTTCGGTGGCAAGTAACGACTGTGACCTTCCGACACTTAGTCCAAGCGGCGCCAATACGGGCACTGATTTTGAGGTCGATGTCACCGGACTCGTGCAGTACAGACTCTAGATACTAAAACTTTTCCGTTTTCAAGGCCAGAAGTTCCCTATATGGATACAATCTGGATTAATACTTCAGCAGTTTATGTACTTGGTCTTCGCCACATTTCATTTCAGACCGCCGTTTAGAAGCATCTGCTTCTGTGGAAGTATACCCCTTGCTCTAGGCGTTGTTTGTCCTCGTCTACTAGTGATATGTCAAAGGCATAGAACAGCACCCATATGTCATCGCTGCTCCTGTATATCCATCGTCGTGATATCAATCATAAAACCAAATAGAAAACGACTCAACACCGGGTCCTAGTGGTAATCGGGAAGGGGTTGATATCGTGAACAACAACTGCCGGGGCACACTCGACCTTATGTAAATCCAAAAAATAAATATTTAGAGGCATCTTCTTCGTTCTGTATGCTTCGACCAGTGGTTTGATCACGAGCACCGAATCCATAGTGCCACTTCCGGGTGTAAAGCCACTCTGAGATCTGATATTGACACTCGCACGCTTTTGGCGATGCCTGGATTCGAGGACACGCTCGAAGACCTTCATCGTAAGTAGCGGTAACTCTATCGATCTACAACTTCAAATACAATAACATAACGTTTAACAAAACTTAGAAACCGACTTAATTTTTTTGTGGTAGTTACAGCAATAGCATGTAAATTCCAATACAATAACGAGTGGACTGTTGTCCGTTAAGGAGTTTTATATGTACTACCATTTTTACTCCGTACCGCGTCATCAGATCTTAACCAAATTTATATGGGACCACATCGCAGCTAAACTCCATCGAGTAAATTTTTTTCTAACAAAATCGGTCCACAATTGGCGGAGAAATCGATGCACATACATAAAAAAGCAAAAAAAAAGCGCCGAATTAAGAACCTCCTTTTGAAGTCGGTTAAGAAGCACTTTATGCAACCTACTTTTAAAATATAAAACAACGGTTGCGGTGCTGCAATGCAGCACGTGAAAGCGTTTTCTTCGCGATGCCAGTTCTAGTACATTAGTACATCACTTCAATGATATCAACAAGACACGACACTAATTGAGCGGTGTGTAACATTGCCTCGTTACGTGGAACAATCAGGAGACGTGTAGAAGTGATACCGTTGTGATTGTATGCTAATGTAAGGAAGTCAAGGGAAATTGTGCTTCTGGATTTATGTGGATAAGGGGGTTAGGAAAAGTTAAGAAAAGAAAACTAGCTCTCAAAGCCACAGGATATACGTTGGCTGGTTCCAAAACTTATAGCAAAATTTTACTATGTGTACTTTGGGCCATATTCACACATGTGAAAGATGGATTTGATCTTCTTCTTCCACCTGCCTTTATTCCACTCTTTACTTTATGCTGTTTAACACATGTTACAGAAAGATTTGGCTTGTAGTTTTTACGACCGGCCGTCTTGTCATCCCCTCTGAGGGAACGATTTGATCTAATCAAAGCGTAATATTATATAATACATACTAAATTATATAAATGGTTTAGTTGGCTCTTTAGGCTCCGAAATCGTCAGTTTCTGGGTTTAAATTTCAGATCGGACAATCATTATAATTTGTGTTTGAATTTTCGATTCAAAAATTCACAATGAGTTGTCCGGGATTGGGATTTGTGCTAGGTATAGCGATAGCCTTGCCCCCATCACATCATGGGACGGAAAGGAGCTCGGTATACCGTGTGTGCACTAGTGGCACCTTTGCATATCACTTCGGGGATACAGCGGTGAAGTTATGTTATGAATACTAAATAGTCAAACTCAGTTAACTCTCATAATCATGTATTCTGAAAAAATTCACAAAATAAAATCAACGAGATGTTTATTTTGCAGAAAATTCAAGTGCTCATTACTGCAGAGTCGGGAAAATAAGCTTTTTGATACGTCTCGTTCTGATTAACTGACATTAACGCTTGTAAACGCTGTAATTTACTGTAAATGTAAACATTTTTGCAGATATTACTGAAATTACAACGTTTATGAGTGAATGTTGACAATCAGTCTAATTAAGGCTGGTGTAGCTATTGCTAATGGATCTGTGAACTTTCGTTTTTAATTTTTACCCCTGACAAAAAGAGGAGTATTTTAAGTTAATAGCAGCGATAGCTCAGTGGGAGTAGCATGGTCTGTCGAGACGAAAGTCACAGGTTCGAAACCAGTCCCAAAAGCATACACCTCTGACTTTTGTAAATTATGCGTGTATTAATTGTTAATTATCGCTTGCTTTAACGGCGAAGAAAACATCGTGAGGAAATCTGCGTATCTGAGAAGTTCTTCATAAGAATTTCCATGGTATGTAAAGTCTACCATCCCGCATTAGGCCAGCGTGGTAGACTAAGGCCTAACCCCTCTTACTTAGAAGAGGAGCCCCGTGCCCAGCTGTGGGAAATGAATAATAAAGGGCTAGTAAATAAATTTAAAAAAATATAAGTTTAACTCCTTTGTCAGTCCTGCCCACCGAGTCAGTTCGGCTATTTCTAAGTTTTGAAGTATTATTACGAGTTAAAAACATGTCATTTCAAATTTTAAAATATGAAACAAATATTATGAACTGGTGTCTTATGTTGGTGCAGCTAATATTAGGTTATAAGAAGCTCGTCGCCTATTTTAGCCAAAGTTCTTAACTTATGAGCAATTGAACTTCCATAGATGGAAGACCCGAGAATGAAGTCTTTAAAGTGCTTCTAGAAGATGGTATATCGTCTTCAGCACACATGCTCTTTCAAATGTTAATTTGCGTTTAAATACCTACGTTTATGTTTATAATTACGTACACGTTTATTAAAAAGTGAGTGTCGTTCAAAATAATTGATAGTGATGTGATCAATTTTATCGATCTGAATAAACGAGTGATTAAAATTAACGTGACATTTTAGGACGTCTCGGTTTCGAAAAAATCCGGTACATAAATAAAATAAATACATAAATAAATACACCCAACAGTCACACACATAGTCCTGACCCCACACTAGGTTAAACCTGTATCGTGGGTATCAAGAACTACGAGGGACTTGCGGTCCCACAACACCCAGACCCGAGACAAATATTTGTGGATCAGACAAACATTTGTCAGGTGCGGGAATCGAACCCACGGCCTCACGCTTCGCAACCGGCTACTCGCCCGCTGCGCCACGGAGGCAGTCACATGTCACATAATTACTTACTTTAAGTTATATGTAATTAATCTAAAATATGACCACACCTTTATGTAACACGTTGTATATTTAGTTAGCCCCAGATAGAAACACATCGAACGCCGAACACCACTGAAGGTACTAGCTACTATGGCAGGTTTTTCATGGGTGTACCATGGTCGCTATCCAGTTGGATACAAATATGTTTTAAGTTCCCAACATCCAATTGAGAATGGACTTTTTCTTTAGGTCTGTTAAAATTAAGATTATGGACGCAGCGCATAACTTTAAACGTAATACTATACAAATGTGAACAAAAAGTTTCCTGCACGATGCAATAAATGTCGACTTAACACTGGCGTAGAAATGTGATCATTTATAAACTACATGCATACTGCATAGGGTTGCCATCCGTCCGAGTTCCCACGGATTTATCCGAGTTAACATGGCAAAGAAGGATATCTAAGCAGTGTACTAGTAAAACCTGTAGGTACTCCTTGGAATCTATAGATGATAAAATAATTAATCAATTCAATATATTACAGTAATATGGAGTAAGATAGTGTCACAAATGTATTTTTATATCAGAAGGCAGGTAAAATGATTAACACATACAATGTCAAAAGAACTGTGGATGTATTTCCGTGCAATTGAAATGCGATTTTAGGAATTTCTTAGACTTCTGGTACTCTGGATGACCGTAGGCAACGCAACAGCAAACACCAGTTTCATAAATGTATGTATATATTCAATTAATGTCCAGGACTTTGATGGTTTTGTCCGGCGTGGACAATAACTGATGGTAGCACTACATAAACTGAACGGTGACTTAAACTTTCCTATATTTACTCTCGTAAAATAGTATTGTTTGTATTTCACGGAATTCAAAAGTTAAAGCTGGTGTTTTAGTTAATAAAATGTATTTAAAAAATGCATAAATGGAATTTGTATAATGGATGGATGGAGTTGCACTCGTTTTATTTTGAATTTCTAGTTGAGTAACCAAGTTTGTATGTAATAAACCATTTTGAAATTACTGTCTTCATTAACTTTAATTGTGAATTAGGAATTTCTTAAAATTCGATATTGTCACATTCAGGGCTAGTTATAGTCATAATTTTAACGAACTCTGTATCATTTTACTAGGTGATAGGTCCCTCGTATGCGAGATTCCGTCTGTATAGGTACCACCGCTTTATATACATATTTCTGCTACCAAGCAGTAATGTGTAAGCATTATTACATTGCCTTTTTTATTGTATAGGCCGGCAAACGAGCAAGTGGGTCACCTGATGGTAAGTGATCTCCACCGCCAATACCAAAAGAATGATGGGTGCGTTGCCGACCTTAAAGGAAAGGGATAATTAGGGGATTGGGAAGGGGAGGGGGTGTGGGCCTCCGGATATCTCACTCACCGTACGAAAGGCAGCAGCAAGCTGCTACTTTACGCCGGTTGTCTTTTCTAGTTTGAAAGATATTGAAGCCAGTGAAACAACTGGGTATAAAGAGACAACATCTTATGTCTCGGGATGATGAGCGCAATCCATTACTTCAGTATTCGAAGTTCTGGTTGGTGTTGCTTTCTGTATATGGACAGGCGTCTACCATCTGACGAGCGACCTGCACGTCTCATCATTAACGTTAATATAAAAAAAATACTAAAATAACTGAATAGGCTTCACTTGACCTTTTCAAACAGTGTCTCTAACAAATCGTTTCATTTTATTACCCGGTTTCCTCCATTCAACACGCAAAATAAAATTAGAATAATGGAACAAAATTGTGGAGTATTTTTTATAGTTGAAGGAAAGAGGTCGAACACCTCCTATGAACACCTACAGTCTAAAGAATTGAGATTCGGCCCTCCAATTGACTGAAAACGCCAACGGCAAAACTGACACTTAATTTTGGTTTGAGACAATGGTACTACTCCAAGCTGGTCTAATCATACTGCAAATAACACTGTCTACAGGTAATTAACCACTTATACCACGCTTGATAGTACATCACGTCGTAACAGCTGACTGGTTTTGGATGAAATTTCGCACCCCGGTAGACCATGACCTGGATTAAGACATCGGCTAGTTATCCCGGAAAAGGACGTTGATGCGTGTGGAACCGCGAGAAAAAGCTAGTATATAATATATGGGATAATACCCTTATGTGGAGTATTGCGCGAGAAAGACGTTAATGTAATATTGCGTCTACACATGGTGCAATGCCCTACGTCGACTCGCGAACCGATTTTTACGACACATTTAAGACAAGGAAAATAGAAGGGGTAAATGGAACGGGAGCGAAAGTTATTGAAGCCCATAAGTGGTGAATATCTTGAAACATTAAAATTTAGAGCCAAGTTTGAATGCTAGAACGGTGCTAGAAGTTACGTGAGACGAGTATTCTTTTATTTACCAAACGACAGTAATCACTTTATCTCATAGTTTATTAGTTACATTTACAATATCACTGCTTTACAGACCACAGCCCCATGTCAGGATTCTCTAGAGACCGCCCTCTAATTATAGCTGAAACAACTAGGACCGAATAGTAAACCAGCATAGCTACCGCGTAATGAAGACTTGGACTATCGACTGAGCACTGATCTTACTGAGCTGTGTGACTAACTGCGGGCAAAAGACCTCCACCACTGGCGACAACCTCTTTTATACCATTTAACTACCCTTCCACAACTATATCGCACCATTATTATTTCAGTGTACCCAACGTTGCTTTCTCAGACACCCTCAATATACCAATATTATGAGAATACGCTAACAAAAGATACGCCGTCATATTATAGATACAATAAATTCGATTAAAAACCCTATTTTGGAACGTTTATTTGGCGTAGTAAGCTTCAGTTTAACAATCGCCTATTGTTATTGCTAGCAATGAACCGATTAAGTTATATTGTATTTAAATATGTTTCCGAATGAAAATGGGCCCATTTAGTACCGGCAACCATTTACCCCGTACTATTCAGTGATATAAACGAATTTTAAAATATCTCTGGTATTTTTGTGCCACGTATTCACAAGGTAGCACAATTGTTACGTGTTGCGCTTCAATATGCGCAACATATTTCACAACGTATGTACAATAGTGCGCAACGTTGCGGAAGATACGGAATATTGACTGCCTCGGTGGCGCAGTTGTAATGCGTACGCGTTACGACTGAGGCTGAAGCTGAGGTCTCGGGTTCGATGCCCGGGTCGGGTAAAAGCGATATTGGGTTTTTCTATTACGAAATGCTCAGTATGAGCACTGAGTCTGGAATTTGTGCCCGGTATGGCAATAGGCTCGCCCCCTATCACATCATGGGACGGAGATACGTTTGGCGAAATGTGGGTGTACTGGTTACCCCTTCGGGGATTACAGGCGTGAATGCGTATGTATGTATGTATCTTTTAACCCCTATTTCTAGGAATCTCTCGTACAACATAAGCGATAATATAATAGACAAGTGTTACGAGGACGCGTTATACGATTCCATTTTCAAACTATACAACGCGGCTTCGTAAAAAAAGATTTCTGTTATATACTCGTACTTGTATTTGTCATGCGATCAACGCTCTCAATCTAAATAAGATTGGAATGACAACGTCTTAACTTAAATTAAGTCACGTATTCAAACACTTATGTAAGCGCTTTGATAAGTACAGATTTCTGTGTACATGAAATTACTGGGCATTATGAGACTTAATATCTTATGTCTCGGGATGATGAAATCAATCCAATGCTATGCAGTGCTTTGTGGTTCAAAGTCCTGTGAGGTGTTGCTTCTGTTTATGGGCAGGCGTGGCGCTTACTATAAGGCGAGCTACCTGCTCGTTCGTCACTCAAGCCATAGATACTGTTTCTATTTGTCTATGCTTAGGGTAAGAAATAAAAAAAATACTTTAATAACAAGGTCTTGGGTTTAAATTCCAAGTTGGGCAATGGATGTTGGATTTTCGATTCGAAAAATCATACATGATTTGTCCGGGGTTGGAACTCGTGCCTGGTGTAAAGATAAGCTCGCCCCTTATCACATCATGGGGTGTAAATAATGAATTGAACCACTGACTACCCCTTCGGACACAGGCGTACATACTAATCTGTACTAGGCGTTATAAAAACAAAATAAAAAAGCAAATAAATACACCCAACAGTCACACACATAGTCCTGACCCCACACTAGGTAAACCTGTATCGTGGGTATCAAGAACTACGAGGGACTTGCGGTCCCACAACACCCGGACCCGAGACAAATATTTGTGGATCAGACAAACATTTGTCAAGGTGCGGGAATCGAACCCACGGCCTCACGCTTCGCAACCGCCTACTCACCCGCTGCGCCACGGAGGCTGTCAGAATTAATCCAGAACAAATCCATTAAAGCATCGTTTCCTTGAAAACTTAAAAAATCTACGTGAAAATATTCAGCCATCGCTTAGAACAAAAAGCACGATCCGCTGATCCAATAAAAGGTTCCGCAGCGCCGCGTCTTGCCTCCGATGAATATTCATTGGGCTTTTTAGTCATCGACCATTTCCCATTTATGGGTTAAATGATAGAAGTGTGGATTCACGGTGTTTTGAATTATTCATTGTCAGGTTTGAAGTTTTTTTTATAATTGCGCTGGCGAGGTTTTACTGAAAGAGAAAATAAGAGATAATGATACTGATACAATACTGCCTCGGTGGTGCAGTTGTAATGCGTACGCGTTACGATTGGGGCCAACACTGAGGTCTCGGGTTCGATCCCCGGGTCGGGTAAAGTGGTATTGGGTTTTTCTATTACGAAATGCTCAGTATCAGCCCGGAGCTTAATAATTTTAAATAGGATCTTTTGCATGTAAAAATATTACTCAAAATATTTAATAATTAATAATGGGACGTTTCCATATTACAAATACTGTTAATAATGTAAAATAAAAAGACAACAAATAAACAATTTAGTGTAATTGCCTAGTGTATTTGACGATGCTATGTATGTTATGTATACATTAGTTGATATGATTTTTATACATAAGTTTCTTTATTTTGTACTGACTTGTCATAAGCGCTATTTTAATTGCCTACATGATTAATAAAACTATTTCATTTCATTTCATTTCATGTCACGTCATGCGGATGATGATTACCTAAGCCCATTTAGTGAAAAATTAATTAACTAATGGTACCTAATATACCTAATGCTAATCTGCGTAGTAGACCTGTCCACACAAGCAGCACCCGTTCACGAGCATGACGCTTCGCCATCGGTCTTCCCAACCAATTAATATGAATGTTCATAAATGTATCAAGCAATCAATAGCATAAATTAAGTCAAGTTCTTTCGTTCTTTATGCTGTAACCCCAAATAAATTGGGAGCAGTGTGGAATGATGGGTTACATCAGAGATAGCTATTGGATCGCCATCCATCATGTCCGAGTAAACTGGAACACGCGCGAACATTGCCCAGCACAATGTATTCAAAGCGTTTCTGGTGACGATGTGTTGATGAGTTTTATATTTTTTTTATTTAAAAGGAGTGTGGAAAGTATTGTTTTTTTTTTATATCGCAGCTCGGAAAACTAGCAAATGGGTCACCTGATGGTAAGTGAGATCACCACCGTCCATGTACGCCCACAGTAACAAAATAATTATGGGCGCATTGCCGACCTTAAAGGAGAGGGATAATTAAGGGATTGGGAAGGGGAGGGGGATTTGGGCCTCCAGATATCTCACTCACCGTACGAAATGCAGCAGCAAGCTGCTACTATACGTCAGTTTTCTGTAAGACAGTGGTATCGATCCGGGCGAGCCGGCCCATTCATGCTGTAGACAAAAGTGTCTACAGCGTGGCTCTATCATTCAATATAGATATTGTTACAATAATATTAATAATACGCATATTTACAAAATGTCGCAAGAGTATGCGTGTACCTAAAATAGTAATAAGATCTTGTGCAAATTAATTATTGTCAGCATTATCAAGTAATAATAATAATAATGTACCTCATTTTCATAATGTCAATATGTAATTTTTTATTATTATGTAATTATTCTGTTGGTATGCTAAATAAAATAAAATAAAATAAAATAAAAATAAAATAATAATAATAATAATACTAGCCCTGTATTATATACGTCCCACTGCTGGGCACGGGCCTCCTCTACTGAATGAGTGGGGTTAGGCCTTAGTCCACCACGCTGGCCTAATGCGGGTTGGTAGACTTCACATACCTTCGAAATTCTTATGAAGAAATTCTCAGGTATGCAGGTTTCCTCACGATGTTTCCTTCACCGTTAAAGCAGGTGATAATTAACAATTAATACACACATAACTTAGAAAATTCAGAGGTGTATGCACTTGGGGCTGGTTTCGAACCTGCGACTTTCGTCTCAACAGTCCATACCACTCCCCACTGAGCTATCACTGTTATCATTATCAAGTAAACATTTGTCTTATTAACATAACATTTCAAATCCTAAGATCTGAAGAAACCAATTTAGAGATATTTTATTTTATTTATTTTATTTATTGATTTTCTATTTCGGTATCACTATATCAATATTTGAAGGAAACACCTAAAATGGATGTAAAATAAACTTTATGTTACGTAAGTGAACGGCAGCCGTACCTTCAATTTTATTTTGTACTGTGCAAACAGTTTCGATGACTAGGAATTGCCCCCTTTATGCGGAGCTCGATCAATGCCCGCGAGTAGATTGCTCGTGGTCGTTTTATAAAGGTTTCGCATTAATGCCTTATACTTGTGGGTGTTTTTTTATATATCATTAAAGTTATTATGGTAATAACGCACTTGATAGTAAATAAAATGAATTTTATCGAACATATTGGTCAGCTAGATAAAAAAGTTTCTTTTGCCATAAAAAGACTAATAAAGGACTATATTTAATCAAAAATGATTGGTGATGGTTTGGTTAAACAAAGTCCCTGTACCCTTTGGGGTTCTTGGTTCACTTTTTCATGAAACCAATTTAAAAATCTTATGGAGTAATAAAAACTTCTAAAAAATGTACTAAAACCCACCCAAAACCGTTCAGTTCTCCAATCTAGGGTAATATGCTTTTTATATTTTTAACACAACATTTTAGTTATGGCTTATGAAAGGCTGCGGGTTCGATTCCCATACCGAGATAACATGTTTGTGTGATTCACACATATTTATTTCGGATCTGGGTGTTTTCTTCGCATAGAGGTTGGCGTCAGGTAGGCGGTCTAGATACTAAAACAAATCTTTCTGTAACATGTATTAAAAACATGTTGAGCCGACCCCACTTAGAGTGGGATGAGGCAGGTAGAAGAAGAGATTGGCTCATTAAAATGTTGTAAATTAGATTCGATCTCTCAGAATCCCATAAAAACTAAAGAAAATATTAATACACATTTTAAATATAACGACATGCTCTGCAATAAGCTTAAAATGATTATATCGGATAACGAATACAAGATCCCACGTGTACAAAACATTTCTGACATAATTAACATTTTCGTGAAATTCACACTTTATTGTTCCGTATTTCTCATGAAATTTTCATCATCGTAGGAACCCATTATCCGCTTGATTTGTGCCGTTTCATTAATTTAATGATGTGATGGAACAAGGTTAGATGTTGGTGATGCTTCTTTTCTGTATTACTTGTCGAATGACCTTGTACAGAAAACCGACGTAAAGTAGCGATTCGTACGGTGAGTGAGATATCCCAAATCCCCCTTCTCAATCCCTAAATTATCCCTTTCCTGTAAGCTCGGCAACGCATCCTTGATTATTCGGGTATTATGGATGTTCATGGGCGGTAGAGATCACTTACCATCAGGTGATCCACTTGTTCGTATTACCGGCCCCTGCTATAAACGAAAAACTTTAGTCGTCCAAAATTAAAACAAATAAAAAAAGATATATCGGTTTTCTCAAGAAAATTAAGTTGTAATACGAAACAGCCCAATCCGTGCCTGTTTTGACAGTTGTTTGAGTTTGAATTTACACGACAATATCGTGTTTAATTTTAATTGGGGTATAAATTCTCGTTTCCGTGATGGACGGCAGCCTATTTACTCCTTTTCTTAGTAAAACTTATTATAAATAATTTGCTATTTCAGAGGAAGGATTGGTTTCAAAATTCGTGTATTTTTGAGATGGAATTTAGTTTACGAGCGTGCATAAATAGTACCTACTGTTAAAAATATCAGTCTAGTGGCATAACCCAAAAGCATCTCATAATATTCGCATAGGTACTTATTGAATGTCAAGCACCATTTAAAGAAACCTAAGCTCAACTAGGCAATATCTACAGCGTAACGTGATGCTCAACTTGTTTAATAATGATTTTTGAACAATGCTGCTATAAAAAAAGAATTACAAAAAATATTAAAGGGTAAAATATTATACCCCTATACAAAATATTGATGACATAAGGTGTACATTTATGAATATCACTCAATACGTAAATGTAGTGTCTTGCATCCATGGCTGAATGATCATGTATCCTTTGCCATTACGATTCGACGACTGCTGGGAGTAAAGATGTATTGAGGTGATGCTAAATGTTTTTATTGGTATTTAATGACCTGTACAAGTGGCGACCCTGCCAGGCCTGCCATAAAATCCTATCGAGGAATGTACCAATAAATAATACAGATCACAAAACTTAACATGAAATTGTTAAGTAAAAATGTTCTACAATGGCGGCGCCTTGTTGCAATAGACCAAAATGGCGGCAAAAAGATTGATAAAAAATAACAATACATACATACGCAATCACGCCTGTAATCCACGAAGGGGTAGGCAGAAGTGTAACCAATACACCCACATTTCGCCGAGCGTATCTCTGTCCCACGATGTGATAGGGGGCGAGCCTATCGCCATACCGGGCACAAATTCCAGACTCCGGGCTGATACTGAGCATTTCGTAATAGAAAAACCCAATACCCATTTACCCGACCCGGGGATCGAACCCGAGACCTCAGCGTTAGCCTCAATCGTAACGCGTACGCATTACAACTGCGCCACCGAGGCAGTAAAAAAATAACAATTATTTTTGTAACTAATTTATTGTCAATCATACTTAACGTTAATAAACTTAATATAAAGTTTATTAAAATAATTATGTCTTTTTGATGAAAAAGTAATTGCCTAATATATCAATATAGTATTGATGTAATTACAAAAAAACAATAATTTGTGTCCGAGATATATTAACGCGGGCGTAATGCAACAAGCGGCCGATTGAAAAACAAACGAGTAGAATACGCTATTATACCGTGGAAATATAATGTTTACACATCCCACATGTGGGATAAGATTAGAAGCTGTTCATTACAAAGACACTACAGTAAGAATGATTATATAATGTACTACATATTTAGTAAAACCTTCCTTAGAGTATGTATTAAGTTAAAAGATTTTTTTAAAGAATCAAAAAAATCTTTAAATAAGTTTTTAGGAAAATTTAGAAAATAATTACATATATAAGAGTCAAATACACAACCTTCATTTTGTCAGTTAAATACATGTGAAGCAACTATTTGGCTTTCAATTATTTCCCAATGTTAACATGGCTTAATTTCTAAAGTAGAACACTCAATATGGTAAGTATGTAATGTATGTTTGCATATAGACTCTTCTTTAATATCAATGGTATATACCCAAATATTCATGTATGGGTGCGTCGTAATGTATATGATAAAGTGCAAAAATTCGTGCTTCCCATACATTTTGTATGAAGTGGGCCACACCGAGCCTCGTGCAATGGAATAGCTGATTGCTTTCTGAACGAAACTCGTGTACCACGGGTTTTATTGAATACATTGTATCCCAGATGAGGGAAAACTGAACTGAAAATTTTAGACAAATAAATAATAGTTTAAAAAACTAAAAAAAATACGTTTTTATAGAAAATCCAACTAAATAATAGAAAATAAATGTTAATAAATTTGAATTAAAAACAGTGTTAGAAAAAATGATTTTATTGCAAAAAAGCACAGCAGTCGTACCGAGGCAATTTTGTAAAAATTGATATCATCAATCAATCAATCAATCATGACAGCTTCGTGGCGCAGCGGGCGACTAGTCGGCTGCGAAGCGAGAGGCCGTGGGTTCGATTCCCACACCGAGACAAATGTTTGTGTGTACCACAAATATTGGTCTCGGGTCTGGGTGTTGTGGGACCGCAAGTCCCTCGTAGTTCCTGATACCCACGACACAGGTTTACCTAGTGTGGGGTCAGAGCTATGTGTGTGACTGTTGGGTGTATTATTATTATTATTATTAATCATCCTCGATGGAGCCAGTATAATAAATATAATATCATTATCCATTTTCGTAGAACGGAAAGGTCTTACACGCTCCGCTGTTTCATACAATTGTTCTAATAACAACGTTATTACAAGTAAATTCATCAACGCAATCGAATACCCTGCGACGATAATATCCGAAAATTACAATAGGGTAGTTTCCTATATTGAATTTGATACATTATTTTATAAGCAACAGAAAATTATACGCAAAAGAAACCCTTTTTTTAAAACACAATCAAAATTGGTTCGGAAATGTGCCCACAGTTATGACTTTAAATGTTGGTATGAAGGAAAAGTGGGTGCGTAGTAGGGATATCTCACTATCTCGCTTGCACGCGTGCACCATAATGAACATTTTACACAGTGACGTCAAAGTTTGCGTCGTCTGTCTTTTGACAATTACCCCTTCTCCAGGATTTGAATGGCTTCTAACTTATTTATTTTTGGTCCAATTTATAAAACTCTTTCTGCAATAGATTTTGAGTAACGTAACTTATTGATTTAAATATTTGAAAAATTCTCGTCAACTACCCTATTCGGGCAAATTCCATCCGAACAAACTTGTGTCGAGAAAATATTCGGGCGCTTTCACACAAATTGCTTTCGAAGTTGTATTTAATCAAATGGCACTAACTTTATGAAATACAAGTTTAATACAAGCCGATGTAGTTATTGTCTCGGACCCATTACTGAGATTGGGTCCGGGTCCGTGGAATATCATAATGCCGGGCTATCAAAAGTTTATGCGTGTTTTGCCCCGGTCGTATCGGAACCTTATCGTTTACGGACCCTGTAATACTTACGTCCGGGAATATTATTTTTTCGTAATTGTTTCTTAGGTAGTTCGCTTAGGCGGACGTAAATTCTTATGGGAATCAAAGATGAGGTAAATAAATACTGTAGGTCACTTATACAGTCCTAATCTGTATGTAATATTGTTTTTTTTACATCATAGGCAAACGATCAAGTTGGTCACCTGATGGTAAGTGATCTCCACCGCCCATGTACGCCCACAATAGCAAAAGAGGCATGGGCGCGTTTCCGATCTTAAAGGAAAGGGATAATTAAGGGATTGGGAAGGGGAGGCGATTTGGGCCTCTAGATATCGCACTCACCGTACGAAACGCAGCAGCAAGCTGCTACTTTACATCGGTTTTCTGTAAAACAGTGCTAACGACCCGGCGAGCCGGCCCATTCATGCTATGGACAAAATTGTCTACAGCGTGGCTCTACCACTCGTATATTTGCCTTACTTGTGTATTTGCCAAGTTAAAAAATTTCACATCAGTTAGAACACGCACAAAATTAAAGTAGTCATCCCTAAACTACAATACTCCAAAGACCTCTGTTCGTAAACGCATTATATTTATCTCCAACATCTATGGGTCGCATCTTATCGTCATATTTGACCCGAAGGTCGCAGGTCACGTGCGGTGTAAACCATGATTACCTCCGAGAGAAGTTAGGCCATCACATAACCGCATCGACCCAGGACCCTAAGTCGATAATACCATTCTACTTCGGAGTTTGAAGGTGAGCCGTCATATTGAATCGACGATTTTGATTTGAGAAATACGAGTAAGTTGTAGCAATTTATAAGCTTTAGTTTGTTTGCTTTTTCCATTGTCTTTTTAATACTAGCCATGTATTATATATGTCCCACTGCTGGGCACTGGCCTCCTCTACTGAATGAGAGGGGTTAGGCCTTAGTCCACCACGCTGGCCTAATGCGGCTTGGCAGACTTCACATACCTTCGAAATTCTTATGAAGAAATTCTCAGGTATGCAGGTTTCCTCACGATGTTTCCTTCACCGTTAAAGCAAGTGATAATTAACAATTAATACACACATAACTTAGAAAAGTTAGAGGTGTGTGCACTTGGGGCTGGTTTCGAACCTGCGACTTTCGTCTCGATAGTCCATACCACTCCCCGCTGAGCTATCACTGCACCTTTAACATGTAGTATTACAATAATAATGATGAGACTGTCTCGGTGGCGCAGTTGTAATGTGTACGCGTTACGATTGAGGCCAACGCTGAGGTCTCGGGTTCGATCCCCGGGTCGGGTAGTGGTGTTGGGGTTTTCTATTACGAAATACCCCAGTATCAGCCCGGAGTCTGGAATTTGTACCCGGTATGGCGATAGGCTCGCCCCCTATCACATTATGGGACGGAGATGCGCTCGGCGAAATGTGGGTGTACTGATTACACCTCTGCCTACCCCTTCGGGGATTACAGGCGTGAGTGCGTATGAATAATAATGATATTGAATCAGTTAAAATAGTCGATGCTAATGAATTTTATGTTACTACTAGCTTTTGTTCGCGTGCCGCCCGCGTGATGGCCTATTCCGGGAAAAAAGAGCCTATAGCCTTCCTCAATAAATGGCCTATCTAACATGGAAATATTTTTTCAAATCGGACCAGTAGTTCCTGAGATTAGCGCGTTCAACTATACGAACAAACAAACTCTTCAGCTTTATAATATTAGTATAGATTACTCGCGGCTCCGCCCGCGTGAACGGCCTAATCCGGGAAAAAAGTCTTATATAGCCTATAGTCTTCCTCAATAAATGGGCTATCTAACACTGAAATATTTTTTCAAATCGGACCAGCAGTTCCTGAGATTAGCGCGTTCAATCAAACAAACAAACTCTTCAGCTTTATAGGTAATATTGGTATAGATAGGTGACGCCGTCTCGATTTATATTATAAAAGGCAAGGTCCTGACTGAGTCATCGTCCAGCCCAGATTATTAATGAGTATAAACCTATTTCAGAAGGTTTTTTATTAGCCTGAATGGCTACACGAGCAGTCGTTCGCCTGATGGTAAGCGCGAAGTCTGCCCATGAACAGAAGCAACACTACACAGAACTTTGAATTACAAAGTACTGCATGACACTTGACTGCGTTCGTCGCCCCGAGACGTAAGTTGTTATGTGGCATAATACTGAGTAATTTAACTGGCTTCATTGTCCTTCAAACTGAAATACAACAGTGCTTACACACTGCTAGTACTAACCCAGACGGCCTCTCGCATACGAGGGACCTATCACCTTGTAAAAGGGTGTTTATTTTATATTGTAGGCGTTGTGTAATAAGGAATATCTAGAAATTTCACCTCTTTGGGAAGAAAAGGGATTGTAAAGTATGTATGGGAAATGGGAAATAAAGAAAATAGTTCGTTACTTAAAACTTGGTATTAACAACTGATAGTTTAAAGAAAAACTCGCCGAATTGAGAAACTCCTCCTATTTTGAAGTCGGTTAAAACTAGTGCAGAATCCAATGACGCAAAGTCTTCAAGGGTATATACTAATATAACTTTTGAACTGTATGTAAACTAAACTAGATTATTATTTCTATGAAATATCCAAAATTCAAGATAAAGGAAATTAAGAAACATGGATTGAAACTAATAATGGATAAATATATGTTTTTAGACTTTTGCGTTTTGTATACATACTATAATATTTATTAAAACGGGTCTTAGTGAAATTAAACAAAAAATTAATTAGCTGTTTGTTCTCTGCAAAAAAGCCATGATTTATTCCCTTTTTTACACTCAAAATACACACAAGCGCACTTACGTTCAATGTTGTGCTCTGGATAATCTGCTCGACCCAAGAAATGTCAAAAAGACAAGGGTCTGAGGCTTAATTAAGTCACCAGCAATTAGTAAACCGTTGTACGAGCGCATCGGAGCGAGACACCTCGAAAGGGAGTTTTGAATCACTTAAGGTCACTTGTGGGTTACGGGGTTAGACCTTGGGATTATTTTTGAAAATGAATTGGGCTCTAACTGTGTATGCTCCTTTAAGTTTTGTTTTGGATTCGTAAGCGCATATTGATCAAAAAGCTAGTTTGCAAATTTTGGATACGTGTTTCAACAGGCAAATTGTTTTCTTTGAAAGACTAATTTGGTTTTTTATTTTCTTGAATGACGGGACGGGCAGGTCGCTCGCCTGTTAAACGTCACGCCTGCCCATAAACAGAAGCAACGTCACACAGAACCCTAGATTACAGAGCACTGCATGACACTAGACTGTGCTTGTCACCCCGAGACATAAGGTGTTAAGTCTTATAATGCCCAGTAATTTCACTGGCTTCAATGTCCTTCAAACCGGAACACAATAATGCGTACAAACTTGGCGGCGGAAAAAGACAAAGCGGTGGGTGGTACTAACCCAGATGGCCTTTCGCATACAACGATCCTATCACCTTGATGATGGATGAGACCTCTATGTGATTTTTACAAATAGCAAGGCGCTTAAGACGTTGTTTTGGTAAAATTTCTTGCATTGAAATGTAAGCTGCCAATTACAAAGGCACTTTACCTGCTTGAAGCCACTCAACTTGTATTTCTGTTCAACTACTAACTCTCAAAGGTTTTAAAATTTCCACAAAGCTAGAGTTCATTGTCTCATTCCAACAGTCATCAAAAACTATTTCAACATTCAAGAGTTAAATAAAATTAGCCAACTCCACGAAAAAGAGAAAAATCATTTGCCAAAAATCAACTCTTTTGCAACGGTAGCCAAAAACTACTCAACTAAAAGACTACTTGGAGAGCCAGTGGTCCAATTTAAAATTATGATTCAACTATTGTTAGCACAACAATAACACTTGTTGCCGGGACTCAGCGAAGTGCTGCACGGAGTATTTTTCAAGACAGCTTTGTTACTGTAAAGTGGTGTTGGAGTATTTTGCCCTGCGAAGTCTTGTTGGACATTTGGAATTAAGCTTTGTTCTGCGTTTATAAATCAATAATATTAAACCGATTATTTTGAGGGAATAAATACAAGCACCTATGTATATTTATATTGACTAATATTTTCGGCTCAGTGGCGCAGTTGTAATGCGTGCGCGGTATGACTGCTGTGCTGAGGTCTTGGGTTCGATCCCCAGGTCGGGTATCACTTGGGTTTTTATAATTCAAAATGCTCAGAATCGGCCCGGAGCCAGGAATTGTGTCATGAGAGAAATAAGCTTGGCGAAATATGGATGTACTGGTTACACCTCTGCCTACCCCTTCAGGTATTACAGGCGTGAGTGCTTATATACGCATGTAATATATTTACAAGATTTACTAGTTTGATGGGGCTAATATGCAGTCTACTATACTTTGAGAATTGACTGCCACTGTGGTTTCTGTAGCAATTAAACAAAATTCTAGTTTTATTTTTTATTTTTTTTTTAACCTGGCTCGGCAAAGTGACTACGCTACACCTGATGGTAAGTATAGCGCAATCCATGAATACTGTCGACCAACGATAGACACTGAATCTATCGCAGATCGGCAGAATTATGCCGGCCTGCTTAGTTGCTTCTTCACACTCCGTTTAAATCCCGAGTCCAATCCCAAGTTATAGGAAGGAGGAAACACGTGCGCCGGCAAGCTATTCCACAGCTTTATGGTCCGACAGAAATATGATTTTGCGATTATTCTAGATCTGCAGTAAATCAATGTAAAACTACCATATCTAGGGTGTTACAAGCAGATGAATTCTAGATTACGAGTAAATAGACCGTACCGGATAAATCATACATTCATGCTTCATTTTAGAAAAGTTTTACTGAAAGTACTGTCACATTTTAAGCTAGCTACATTAATTTGATGATAAAAGTGTTTTTAGTTCTATGAACTAAACATATAGGAACTCAAAAGTTGCTTTTTTCGCAGAACAGTTTAGTTATACGGTGAAATGTGAACTAACGCAGAACCCGGGGAAGTTAAAACAATTACCAGCGTTAGTAGCAAACTTTAGCCGGCAAATTTAAGTTCCCGTAACTGGATGTTTTGAGTCACGTACAGATTTTATCATCGTGTTGTTTAAAATATAATATTGGGAGTAATAACGCAATAACAAATAGAAAATTTAACAAAATAAATAGGTGAAGGCAAAATTCGTTAGTAACTACGCTAACCTACCGATTAAAGGTGCAAGATAGCTGCAAAATAATGAACTAAGTAGGTACAACCTCAGGCATAAGAACATTTACAATTGGAGCAGCCAGTCGGATGGATGCTATAACGCGAGCTGTTAAACAATACTTCAATTCCTAATAAAATAAAATAATAATAGGTATGGCAAAAACGCCGGAAAGAACGGAAACTCTTTCTACTTGTAGTCTACAAAATAATAAATCCAGTCACAAAATACATATAGTATACAACTCCAGATCTTATTTGCATACATACTGTCTAATGTATGGATGTATAAGGCCATTACAAACAGAAAATCATACAAGCATTTATCTACTGAAAAAGTTAGTACCTACTCATGTCAAAATCAACAAGCTAAATCTTTCTGTAACATATGTTAAAAAGTATGTTCACTCCACTGCAAGTACATGTGCGAGGGATAAGGGTCGGTGCAATATGAAGAAAATCAATCATATCCCTGTAAATTATTAAGTGAAATGCGTTAGTGGGAATAGCAATGCTGCAGTGAGACAAAAGCTCAGCTGTTTATCATTTAGTGTTTCCAAAATCGACATGTTACTTATTCGATAAAAAGTGAAAATTATTTATTTATGTCCTAGCAATGCAATCGAATTTAGTACTACGGGGGTGGAATATTTATATCGTACTCTATACGTTGCTTAAATTTGACCACACCCTTCTGTAACACGTTGTAATAATGGATTTACTGCTCTAATGTGGTGTGATAAACAAACTCCCATGTTCACTCCTATCCCACAGCAATATGAGGTATAACTGACATTATCCCGAGAGCGGCTCGGTGGCTCCGCAGTGGCGCACTGTAAAAGTTTGTATCATCCATTTTTAGCGATGCCACATTTTATCTTTGCCACGCCAAAGTGCATAAAGCAATTAGACATCCACACGAAATCGTATCGACACTGTGGCGCGTAGCATTTTGGTGCAAATGTGGTACGGAAAGCGACAATATATTTTTTTTTTTTTTGAACGAAATTTTATTAAACTTATAGTTTCGTTCATCATCCAAGATGGTGACTTTAATTTGCTCTTTTCGTTACTTTAATTTTCTAATAATGCTCATGTTATATAATAAGTAAAACTATTAAGTAGCACTGCACTTTAATGATTTTAATTCAGAAGATAATTCGTGTTCTAAACACCATTTGCTACATTTGCATGCTAACTTCGTGATGATACATAAAATGGAATCACTACGTTTCACCATATTCATTAGTATCTACCATAGGTAAAGTCTCAAAAAATTCTAGTTAAAAACAATTCCGCCCCACTCCGTTCCCTTTTACTGCACCAGATTTGCATCCAACAAAGTTCGACGGCGGCAAAATTGTAGTAAACAGGATTACGTAGTTCATTGTTGGGCTCAAACTTTGAGTTCCTAGCGTAATTAACAAAAGCTGAACATTTATTGTCGGCGTCGTTTCGAAGCAACGTGGCATCGCTTGATTGAATACAAAATTCAACCGCCATTCTGCCTGTACCTTCTGGCAGTCGCTTTGATTTCGTGAACTCCAAATAGATTATTATTTAAAATATCGGTTATAGTTGGCTCTGTTTGATAGTGTTTGCTACCGATTATCGTTAGAACTTACACAGCCCCGTTTTCCTATTGTTGAGTTTACTCAACAACAGGACCTTAGTCCTGCTCAAAATTAAGGGGTTTGGATCCAGATATATCCAGGGTGGTTCAATTCTGGTTTGTGGTTTGCTATTATCTCGCCCATTAGTTCGGAAGGGCCGGTGAGGTTGGATTGGCACCTGATAGATGCTGGTTGGACTTCCTCTGCCACTATAAACAATCAATATTATTAGTAACAATGAATGAGTTCCAAACCTGCATCATCAGCGTAGTTGAATACAGCCCATATCTGATATAAAGAGGAGCTTAATCACAGCAATCGAATGTAGCCATTCAAATGATTATCTAATGTGCTTATGTCATAAGAAAAAATAGTTATTATTTTGTATTGCATGGAATAATTATCCATTTATTTACCCCATGGTTCTCAGCCTTAGTACGCTGCTAGTAGATCAATGATGAATCTGCATACATATTTTCGTTAATACGAATGACGTAACCGGTATAGAAAAACTTGCACTAGGGGCACAGTAAAGCAATGGTTTTATCTAAACGTAAATACGTGACAGTTTCAAATAAAAAATAATATAAAAAAAGTCCTGCCGTCATAAAGTGAAATAATTCCTTCCAATTTGAGAATTTCGAATGATATAACATTTTGGAAGGTTTCCCTGATATTGCAAACGGACGGTCCTCGAAATACCGCATCTAATATTCGAAACAGCGACGTCTACGTAAATTTAATTGGGTCTTATTCAGAGAAAAAATATTTTGGTATAAGCTATAACTTTGGATGTACTCGTATTTTTATGGAAACTGATTCTTCTGAAACTTTAACTTGAAATGTAGTTTTACAGATGATGTGGTAAAGCCAGGATCTAGTTTTGTCTACAGCATGATGGGCTGGCTCGACCAGGTTACTAAGATATCACAGAAAATCGGCGTGAAGCAACAGCTTTTCTGTTGCGTTTCGTGCCATCAGTATATCACCATATAGGTCACAAACAAAAATGGTAGATACATTGAGAATAGAGATTTGAAAAAGAAAATTGTAAACTTTTTCCGTCCATTAGTTCTATGAGTTTTATCAACACATCTATGAATTGTACATCATTCTAAATTAACAATAAATTCACTATGATTTCAAATTTCGGTACGCGATATACAACAACAAACAAACTGAAATCAGCGTGAAATCAAATTTGTGCGTATCGACAGATGTTCGTACCTTTTACAAAATACGTGACACAACTCTGCTCTTACTTCCCTCCAAATAATAAATCATTATCGATTGCGGCCTCGAGCGTTATAACAAATAGAATATCTATGGCTATGTCAGTTGAATAGGAACAGAGTGTCTAGATGCTATGAAATCAGGAGCCTTTGCGTAATCTTCTTGTATTGGATGGAGATAATTTCTTTTCAGGAACATAATCAATGTAAATTGCAATGCTATGTCTTATTAGTATTTAGTTGTAGTTTATTTCCGTACCATAATGTGATTGAGGGCGAGTTTATCGCCATATCGAACACAAATTCTAATTCTCGTCAACTCTTGTGATTTTTCGTACCGAAAATTTAAAAATAAATTGTAATTTTCCGACCTGCGATTGGAACCCAAAACCTCAATGAGGCGATTCTTTTCGGCTTCTTTAACCCGTGGTATCGAAATAACCAAATATTGAGGGTCTTTCTACATTTAGACACTAAAACTGTATATATTTAGAAACTACATAAAATTATCTATAATATATCTAACAAAACTAGTAAGTATTATAATTATAAACTTACCTGTGATATTGCAGATTACGCGTAAAAAACAATAATTTTCACTCGGCGAAAAAAAATATTTTGTCACAAAACATAAAGTAATCTTACACTAAGCACTCAAAATACACTTGAACACAACCACAATGAAGTCTTTATTCGATAACATACTCCACTTACACTAAACAAGTCATAAATTATGTTTATAGCACAAATATTTACGATACCGCGCGTAATAATAACAAGTGACCTTTCACTCGGCGAATAAAAATATTTTGTCACAAAACATAAAGTAATCTTACACTAAGCACTCAAATTACACTTGAACACAACCACAATGAAGTCTTTATTCGATAACATACTCCACTTACTTTAAACAAGTCATAAATTATGTTTAAAAGATAAATATTTACGATACCGCGCGTAACAATAACAAGTGACACTCGACGCCATTTTCGAACTCCGAACAACAACTCAACAAAAATAATTTTGTTTCTTAGGTTGTCGTACCGTTCAAATTGTTGCCAGTATATATAATCCATAGAGTAATAAACTGTAGTAAGGGTTTGTGTCCATAAAATGCAAAGTTAGTAGTCGATTTCGGATATTCGACGAACCGTTGGTGCGGGGTGCGGGGTCCGATCGTACGTGCGTGCGTTCCGCGCTGTGGCCTCGTTTTTCTTAGGAACGGGAGTGCGTGCGTTCCGCACTTGACGAGATTAGGTTTTGTAAATACAAATTGTTAATGACTTGACAAGGCAGTTGCTAGGTCGTCTAGGGCCAGCCGCTGATGCAGCTTACACTTACTGATTACTGTTCTACAAAAAACAAGGTGTTTACAAGGTGGTAGGTCCCGCGTTTGCGAGAGGCCGGCTAGGTTGGTACCACCGCTTTGTCTATTTCTGCCGTCAAGCAACAGTGTGTAAGCACTGTTGTGTTCCGGTTTGAAGGACATTGAAGCTAGTGTAATTACGAGCATTATGAGACTTAACACCTTATGTCTCGGGTTGACGAGCGCAGTCCAGTGTCATGCAGTGCTTTGTTATTTAAAGTTCTGTGTGGCGTTGCTTCTGTTTATGAGCAGACGTGGCGCTTACCATCAGGCGAGCGACCTACTCGTCTCGTCATTCAAGCTAATAATAAAAAAAAAGTTGCAATTCAACTACAATACTGCTGATACCATGAGAACACCGTATATACAAATTCAAAATAAAGTGCCCATTAAGAGACAAGAGCAATCTCTGAGCAATCGCTCTACTCCAACTTTGCCTACATATTATCGAAACTGCGAAACTCTAAAAAACATTTTCGCAAAACGGCTAAACTAATTTTACCCTTTCCTAACAACATTAACAAGCCATTACAAAGGTATAGAACTACTTGAACAATATACGTGGGCGATTGGGAACCAATAATCTTCAAACTTTTCCTATTAAACGGCCGATTGCAAGAGTTGTCTTTGCACGAGGTTTTAATTTAAAAAGTTGTGCGATGCAATTTATATCAGTCGGGTTTACGAGTACTCTTATTTCACTAAGAAACTGTACTTATTGGTTTTCTTATGAACTTTATGTCTTTCTGCTTTTGATTAAACCAGACCACAGATGTTTTACGATAGTTTCAAATATTGGTTTTTGTTTTTTGTACGGATAATTTTTTTTTGTAAAATCATGTTAAAGGACAATTAATAGAGTAAGGTACCATCGTCTTGTACGGACATTTTTAAACATGATGGTAGGAGGGTTTGTGTTAATTTTTTAACCGCCTACATAGCAACCACCACCTTACCCATGGTAAAAAAACTCACTATAGTGGCTCGTTCAGGTAAGTCGCGTTCCGGGGTCAGCCATAAATCCAGTAAATACAGGCAAATTCTTCCGAAAATGGAGGAATTCGATGTCGACATTATATTTAGATTGCATTGTACCATCAGCTTCAATGTAGTCACTTTTCCGGGCAGAATAAAAAACACATGACTTACTGTATGGGTCACACTATTCATATAAGTTTGAAACTATCTACATGAAGACATAAATTACGTACATATTTATAGTACCTAATAGGCAAGCATCAGAGAGAGTAGATCACAACTGGCTATGGATAACCATAATAAAAGCAGCGTGGCACTGACCATACGAAAGGCAAAAGCAGAACAGTCCCTTGAAGACTCGACGGTTTGTTGTAAGACACTGACTACTACATACCCCCACTGTGGTACTGAGCATCGTATTCAACCCAGCTCATTCATACTATAGACCAAACTAGCTATAATTGCCACAGTCCGCTTATGAAGGAACAACTGCTTTAACTATTTCCGTCATCAAGCAACATCAAGCAACAGCCTCCGTGGCGCAGCGGGCGAGTAGCCGGTTGCGAAGCGCGAGGCCGTGGGTTCGATTCCCGCACTTAGAAAAATGTTTGTCTGATTCACAAATATTTGTCTTGGGTCTGGGTGTTGTGGGACCGCAAGTCCCTCGTAGTTCCTGATACCCACGATACAGGTTTACCTAGTGTGGGGTCAGGACTATGTGTGTGACTGTTGGGTGTATTTATTTATTATTTATTTATTTATGTTCCCGTTTGAAGGACATTGAAATTAGTAGAATTACTGTGAAATAAGGGACTTTTGGGGTGTCGAGCGTAGCGTAGTGAGCTATGCAGTACTTTGTAATTCAAAGATCTGAGTAGTGTTGCTTCTATTTACGGGCTGGCTTGACACTTACCACCAGGCAAGCGATCTACTCGGCTTGATATTCAGGCAAACAAATAAATAGATCCCAAATGAATGTATGACTTTCATGTCATAATCATCTTGCTTTAATCTCTGCTAGGCTTAACAGCTGCAGTGGTTAGTTGAATAAATCCAATAATAGGAGTTTCCTTATACGAGTGATTTGATTGTTTGTTTAATACAAGTACAGCCTCCGTGGTGCAGTGGGCGAGTAGCCGGCTGCGAAGCGTGAGGCCGTGGGTTCGATTCCCACACCGAGACAAATGTTTGTCTAATCCACAAATATTTGTTTCGGGTGTTGTGGGACCGCAAGTCCCTCGTAGTTCCCGATACCCACGATACAGGTTAACCTAGTGTGGGGTCGGGACTATGTGTGTGACTGTTGGGTGTATTTTATGTTTATGATTTTTTTATTAATAGCAATGTTGTCAAGGTAAAGTAAGTAAGTTTTTTGGAGATGGAGAGAGTTTATCGCATTACATACGAGACTATAACAGAACATTCTTGTTGCATAACGAGGTCGCATCATACAATTTGTAACATAAACAGTACAGTAAACAGTAAAAGAATCGTGTAACAGACTCGTCAAAGACGGTCTTCTGATAGATTCTTGTCTATTTGTATTTATTTATTTATTTTACACACTTTATACATAATACATGTACAGGCGGACTTAATGCCAGAGGCATTCTCTACCAGTCAACCTTTGGGAGGTGCAGAGAATAAACAAGGCAGGTGTAAACTAGAAGAGAATGAAAAGAGAAATATTGAACATAATAAAATTATTATACATACTTAAATACATACATATAAAATATATGTTATGTTCATCAAACTGATTAAGATCCTCAAAGGTGCAGTAGAAATTTAAATTTCGCAATATGAGTTTCGCAATCATGTCCAATGAGTCGAAGATGAGGGATTTTTTTATGACTAGATTAGACTATTCTAGAGAGATAGCAAACGAGCAAGTGAGTGTTCTGATCACTACATTCAATGAACACCAACTTATCCACAAAACATAGTCTATATGAATTCAAATAGTCTAACCAGGAAGAGCTAACCCTGGGACGTAACTTTGTCTATAACCATTTACATTGATAAGGGTCTAATTGTCAATTAATTAAATATTAAAACTGTGGGCAATCTGCTTCACGCAGTTTCCCTTCCAAATACTGCCTTTTACCTTATATTAATGTGTGGTGTAAGTGGGAAGAGGGAGCTATTTCCACACTATTAATCCGGCTAATATTTTCTGCCCTGAATCTTTTTTATTTTTATGGGAAACGAGCAAGTGGGTCACCTGATGCTAAGTGAACTCCACCGCCCATATGCGCCCACAATACCAAAAGAATCACGGGTGCGTTGCCGCCTTTAAAGGAAAGGGATAATTAAGGAATTAGGAAGGGGAGGGGGTTTGGGCCTCCGGATATCTCCGGATACCGTACAAAACACAGCAGCAAGCTGCTACTTTACGCCGGTTTTCTGTAAGACAAAAGTGTCTACAGCGTGGCTCTACCACTCATAAACTAGGTACAGTTTATTATTAACAATGCGATATTTATTCAGCAGTTTAAGAATGATCATTTCTAGTTCTTGGATTGATTGCAGAAATCGTTATTTTTTATTAGCCTGAATGGTATGGCGCATCCGTGGCGTAGTGGGCGGGTAGCCGGCTGTTACATGAGAGGCCGCGGATTTGATTGCATCGAGACAAAATGTTTGTGTGATCCATAAATATTTGTTTCGGTTTTGTGGGACTATAAATACTTCATAGGTCCTAATACCTAAATCCACGAAACAGGTTAAACCTAGTATGGGGTAGGACTATGTGTGTGATTGTTGGGTGTATTAAAAATAAATCACTGTTTTCAATATGTTTTAAACCAGAACACAACTGCACTTAATAAATAAATAAATAAATACACCCAACAGTCACACACATAGTCCTGACCCCACACTAGGTTAACCTGTATCGTGGGTATCAGGAACTACGAGGGACTTGCAGTCCCACAACACCCAGACCCGAGACAAATATTAGTGGATCACACAAACATTTGTCTCGGTGCGGGAATCGAACCCACGGCCTCTCGCTTCGCAGCCGGCTACTCGCCCGCTGCGCCACGGAGGCTGTCAAACTTACTTATATCGCTGTTAAGTAGTGGAAATAAACAAAACGGTATTACCTACCGAGACGGATTCTCACAAGAGAGACCTACTATATAATAGCCGGTAGAGTTATGAATTATATTTAGATGGTAGACGGCACACTACTCAGTGGAAAGCGTTAAAATTAAGGTCTAATCACCAAATCAGATAGGCACTGTAAGTATAAAATTAGGTACCTATATTTTTCTTGTCTAATCAGAAGGCCAATTCTCCTAATTTTAAATGTTCAAAATATCATTCCGATCTAGTCTCAGCGTCAAGAAAGTTGCAAATGGCAATCTGTTAAACCAATAATCAAAGTAAATTGCACCTAGCATTAGCAGTAGCATTATACCGTTTTGGCTTCAGCCAACTTTTATTCTACATTCAATCTCATTACAATCTATGTTCACATTTGACGTTGATTATTGGCTTAAGAGAATGCCATTTGCAACTTTCTTGACGCTGAGACTAGATCGGAATGATATTTTGAACATTTAAAATTACGAAAATTGGCCTCCAGATCATTCAGAATATGAGATTTATAAGATTTACAGCGACTTTTCTTGCTATAAAATTGATAGTTAGGTATAATTTTAATACCAAAATGATGCAAAATCTATTTCTTCTTACACCAAGGAGTACATATGCGTGTACCGCTTAGATAATATCCGTAATGGACACTTAAGGGTGGGCTGTACCATTTGAAACGAATAACGATATCCTAATGTAGTTAGAAGCTATTTAATTACTCGAGGCAGCCCTAACTGCTAGGGATTAAACGTTTTGAAATATCTTCCTTAGGTTTTACAGTGGTTGAGGATTAATATTTTTATTAGATAATTTTTTACTGGAATTTGTGTAATTTTTAACATTTAGCACAACTATGCAATTTAATATATAATTGTTGTATTTGTTCAATGTTTTCTTCTGGGTTCCGGAATAAAAAATTAAAACTAAGTCAAATATTCAGCAAAAGGTAGACCAACGAGAAAATGGGCCGCCTGATGGTAAGTGATTACTCCGGCCCATGTACACTGCGTTTAAGGAGTGAAGTGGATAATTTATGTTTTTCCCTATTTCTCTATATTGTGATTAACTTCGTTGCGGGGTAAATACAGATTAGTATTCCCAGAGAATCGCTTACAGGAGTTGTAGAAGCCATTATAATAGTAGTATATGGCCGGGATAATCACTTTACCTGGAAAGAACGGATTTGGCCAGAAAACATAGACCGATTTATTCAAAGTAGTAAAAAAAGCGATGGGGAAGAGTAGTGGTAATTATTGCTAATTATCGCTTGCTTTAATGGCGAAGGAAACATCATGAGGAAACCTGCATATATGGGAATCATTCTCTATCAGAATTTCAAAGGTATGTTAAGTATGTTAACCCGCTTTAGGCCAATGTAACAGGCCATTGTCTAAACCCCTATTTCTAGAGAAGGCCGTGCCCCGCGGTGGGACAATATAATCCCTATAGGGCTGATGTATATTACCTACTTTTTATTTTAAATGGTTTTAAATTTTTTATATATTAAATCATATGACAATAAATTATTTAAAAATATTATCTGACAATAGCGAGGCCTAGGAGGGAAGCCACCGGTGATTAGGATTCCCCCGTGAGAAACATCCTCACAATGCGGGCAGTGTCCTATAACGACGCCTTCTGAATCTGGCTCTTGACCCAATGACCAATTGACGGCCTCTAGAGGTGTTCGTCGAAGGTCTTTGGCATCAACCCGTTATCGACAATCGGGACAATTTAGTCTACATCCCACATGTCAGTAGTCTCGTGTGCCAAATCTAAATATTTAGATTTATGGTCTTTTTCGGCTTTAACGAGGTTTTTGTCATGCGGAACTCTTTCTTTTTCGCGATTGATTCTTACTATTATTAACAAAGTATAATTTATTGTTATAGGTTGCCGGTGTTGTTGGCCGAGCAGATGTGCTGGCGTGTTTCTTCTTTCTATCTTCTATACTTCTATATCATGGGTAAGTTGGAATACAAACAATATTATTTGGATAATACTGTCGCCTCATTGGTCTAGTGGCAACGTCCTTAGGCTGAGAAACCGTGATGGTACTAAGTTTAAACCTAAATTGGGCAATTGTAATTTGTGTTTGAGGTTACGATTCGAAAAATAAATTGTTCGAGATTTCGAATTTGACACATCATGACACAGAAATAAGTAAGGTGTGAGGTTATATATGTGTATAATGCTTCAGACTGTTTTTTATTTCTTAATATTAATAGAGGCTTTGCTCTACTTTGATTAACACATAATGACATTTCAATTAAGTCTCTGATACACATGCTACAAGGACTCTGGCAGCTGTTGGATATATTTATCTTAACCAAGTTGATTTATCCGTAAAAGTACGAACCGAATATATCAAAACAACCGAATTGTTAAATTAAACTAGATTTAGAAGCAAAACAGACGGGTTCCGGCGCGCTTGGATACGGTGCTGGAATAACAACGGTCTAATTATATAGAAGCAGTTATGCGAATACGTTTGTCAATTTCTGGATAATTAAACAGCTTAATTAGTTACGTTATTATGGTGAATTGTAGCAGACTCTTTAGTTTGAAGTATTTCATAATGACATATTAGAAGGTGCTAACAAGATGATGTAACATAACAATTATAATGATTCTGGCCATGTATTATAACGGCGCATTAATGAATAATAATGCTGGCCGGATATAATAACGGGCACTACTGGGCATGGACCTACTTTACTAATGAGAGGGGTTAGGCCTTAGTGCACCACGCTGGACTAATGCGGGTGAGCAGACTTCCCATACCTTCGAAATTCTTATGGAGAATTCTCAGGTAGGTATGCAGATTTTCTCACGATGTTTACACACACACATAACTATGTGTGACCAGAGATTACTACGTTCGATTACCAGATCGCGCTTTTCTTTGAAAGTAAATCTTTTTTGCAACATATGATACCTATGTAACGCTGACCTCACGTGAGGCAAGGATAAGATCATAATAGTGTTGAATTTCCAGGACTACAAGCTGCCATAGAGTATGGTGGAGCGTGATGGCTGGTGCTCTCAGTATGCTAGCTAAGGAGACTGGACTTACTGCTTTGCTGTTTAGTGCCACCCTGGATTTTTACAAGTGCTGGAGTAATATGCAGAGGTAAAATATTTTGCTCAATTTCTGACAGAACTCATGGGAGTGATAAATGAGTACTTGCAAGTATCGATTGCAGGTCTAAAACCTCTCCAAACAAAGACTTAGGTCCTGATAAAGTAGTGTTTTGAACTCTGAAAGTTTCGACAGATTAGATAGATACATTTAATGAGGTGATAGTCCGTTAAAAAAACTGAACTTTGCTTCATTATGATCTGTCTCAAAACTCAAAAAATGTTTAATACTCATACAAACAATATTGTAAATATGACTTTAAAGTTTTAAAATTATAATTTTCAGATCCTCAAATCCAGTTAAGTGGCGATGGAAAGGAGATAGTGCTTATGCAAGAATAGTTAAGGTCCTGGCTGCTTTAGCATTTTTAGCTGGAGCAAGACTGGCCCTCCTCCAAGGATCTTTGCCAGCCTTCTCCCCCCAGGATAATCCTCCAGCTTTCCACCCGTCGTTTGCTGTCAGGTAATATAAATTATGCTTAAAAATAATATAAATATTTGTTAACAGAATAAAATTGTTCTAGAAAACTGTAAATACCTATTTTTATATTTTTATATAGCACAGGCCGGCAAACGAGCAAGTGGGTTACCTGATGGGAAATGGTATCCACCGCCCATGTACGCCCGCAATACCAAAATAATCTAAACTACTTACAATTGCCAACCTTCAAGGAAAGGGGATATTTAAGGGATTGGGAAGGGGAGGGGAATTTAGGCCTCCGAATATCTCACTCACCGTACAAAACGCAGCAGCAAGCTGCTTACTTTACCGCCAGTTTTCTGTGAGACAGTGGTAACGACCCGGACGAGCCGGCCCATTCATGCTGTAGACAAAAGTGTCTACAGCGTGGCTCTACCACTCAAAAAAACATAACATGGCGTCCTGTTACCATGCATTTCATGTTTATCAAATATTGTACATATACAATCATTTATCCATGTCTCTCAGAATTGTCTGTGGATTTTTATAAACTGCATTTTATGACTACAGTACAGAATTTTATGACGCATACCACACACGACATCCCATTTATCACAAGTTATTGAAAAGCAGACAAACTATTCACCCATTATTCATTCTGCTCATTCCAGACTGATGACATTCTGCTACCTAGCCGCCTTCAACTGGTGGCTGCTCTTGTGCCCTTGGACCCTGAGTCATGACTGGCAGATGGGGTCGATCTCACTCATCACTAGCACTTGGGACATTAGGAATTTCATTACCTGTGCAGCGCTGGTTGCTTTGTTGGCATTATCTTACCGATGCTTGATAGATTTGGAGGTACATATTCAAATTATATATTAATTTACTAATGCAATGTATATCTTTATATATATAATTCTACTGTACGTGTATATGTGACTGAACTCCTAAACGGCAGGACCGATTAGAATGTTTTTTTGTATGCGTTTGGGTGGCGTCCTGGATGGTTTAGATTCACAATTCGACCAGGTAGGTGGCGCTGCTGTAGTTGTGTGTGAAACCACGCAGGACAGCTAGTTGTATCTAAATTTATTAACTTCTTGCCCTGCGTGCTTTTGTGACAAAGGACATCTTGTCAATTTCAGCTGCCAAAAAACAGTGTGTAAGTACGGTTGTGTTTTTATCTAAAGGACATTGAAAACAGTGAAATTACTGGGCATTATGAGACTTAACAACTTTTGTCTCGGGGTGACGAGCGCAGTCCAGTGCAATGCAATACTTTGTAATTTAAAGGTCTGTGTGATGTGCTTCTGTATAAGGGCAATAGTGACGCTTACCTTCGTCTCGTCATTCAAGCTAATAAAAAATAAAAAAAGCGTTTTGGATCCTAAGGGACTAAAAATCAGTACTTCCAAATAGTAATTATCCGTTTATTGACTTACTGATATTTCTTTTATATTGTAATGCGTTATTTAATGTTTCAGTTGCAGCGTCACACTCCAGCTCTAGTCGGCATGATGCTGCTCATCATACCATACCTACCAGCTTCTAATTTGTTAGTCACTGTTGGATTCGTGATAGCTGAAAGAATACTATATATACCTAGGTAATATATACTTACTAAATTTTTCTCATATATGTGGGAATTGGGTATGAAAGTGGTAAGTATGGAACGCTGTGAAAGTAATGAAACGAGAGGGATCTACGCGTACGAGAAGGATCACAGGATCGGAGATGTAAGATGGCGAGTTATGACGAACGACTGCAAGGGTGCGCACAGAAAATTCTAGATTAAAAGTCGTAAAAAGTGAATAAACGACGATTATTTGTGTTTTTCTTGCCAAAATAAATCCCACATATATAGGTAGTATTAAAAGAAGAGAGATGTTTATTCCGTTGTGTTGAATTTATGTGAATGTATCCACACTATTCCATTTCCATTCATCATCACATTCATTCATCCATTTATTATTAGTTTAAATATTAATCACTTTGTTTTTTATTCTCGTAGGTATATTAATTTAATTTAGTAATATTTATTGTATTTTAGATTTACTATTTACGTAGTTTATTAAAACAGTTATGCTGACCGTGATGGCACCCTGGGTTACCATCTGAAAACCAGCGCTGCAGCGCATAACACGTTGTAGCATTTAAGCTGAGATGGGACCATTTACGGCCTCACACAACTGATTAATAGGCATTCTTTGCCTAATATTAGGCTAGGTTAGGCTATTGTAATTGTAAATTGTGTTTTAAGTTTTTCTCGTTTTGTATCTTGTCATGTGCAGTAGGTATTGTAGCTAAGCGATGTATTAGTCTTAGGTATTAGTGTGAGATACCGTAATAAATACATTTCTTCTTCTTCTTCATCATTTATTTTATATTGGGGAAGTATTTCAAGCAGATTTTTATTCATCTTGATGGCGAATCGAGCAGTTTTCTCCCTGATGGATAACGTTACGCTTAAAACGTATGCAGTAACTCTTATAACTTTTAAGTTACAAAATATATAGCACAGTACTGCGCTCGTCACCCGTTTATCTTTCATTGTCTTCAACGTCTTTATAACAAGATTACAGCATTGCTTGTAAACTGCTGTTTGCATAGATAGACAAAGGTACCATCACCTACCCTCACGGCCTCTTGCATACAAGGGAACAATACGGTATACACACCTTAAGAACTATGATGGTATAATATTCATGTCAACATGTGGACATTCTAGGACTTGGCGTCCGATTCTATACACACGCACTCACGCCTGTAATCCCCGAAGGGGTAGGCAGAGGTGTAACCACTACACCCACATTTCGCCGAGCGTATTTCCGACCTTAAGACCTCAGCGTCATCTTCCAGTCAGTATTAATCTTCGATTCCATCTTCATGAAAAAATAACGAATCTGGTTTTTTTTCAGCGTTGGATCTGTGATCCTTACAGCATACGGAATCCAGCTCTTATGGCGTTGTGGAGTTAATAAAAGAAGGTTTTTAGTGTTGTGTGTCGCCATTCTGGTAGCAGCTGGAGTCGCCAGGACCCATATGAGAAACAGAGATTGGAGGACTAGAGAAACCTTACTGAGGTATGCTGATACATTGGAGTAATCGTTAATGTTATTGTAAATATAGTCTAGAATCTTAAGCACTCGGTGTCTCCTCCACACACATTTTTTTTATGGTAAAGGCAAACGAGCAAGTGGGTCACCTGATGGTTAGTGTTCTCTACCGCCCATGTTAGCCCACAATACCAAAAGAATCATGGGTGCGTTGCCGACCTAAAAGGAAAGGGATAATTAAAGGATTGGGAAGGGGAAAGCTGCTACTTTACGTCGGTTTTCTGTGAGACAGTGGTAATGACCCGGACGAGCCGGTCCATACATGCTGTAGACAAGTGTCTACAGCGTGGCTCTACCACTCATAAAATTCTCATTCACTCATTCATTTTGTGATCTAATCAATTTTCGATATAAGTAGATATAAATATTTTGATGATGATTTTAAAAGTAAAATTATATTAGTTTTATTTAGACGTTTATATTGTTAAACTAGTTATTGATAAGAATTAGCCTCATTTAAAGATAATACTAGGGGTCACTTTTATTATTTTATATTTTTAATGTTTTCAGGGCGGACCTCTCCGTGCTGCCTCACAATGCAAAGTTGCATTATAATTTTGCAAACTTCCTCAAAGACATTGAACAGCAGGAGAACGCGATCAAACACTATAAAGAGGCTCTGAAGTAATTTTATACATTTGTTTTTAGAAGGCTTTACAGTAATGTTTTATTTTATTAGCTTAAATGACGAGACGAGCAGGACGCTCGCCTGATGGTAGGCGCCACGCCTGCTCATAAACAGAAGCAATGCCACACAGAACTTTAAATAATAAAGCACTGCATGACACTGGACTGCGCTCGTCACCCTGAGACATAAGGTGTTAAGTCTCATAATGCCCAGTAATTGCTCTGGCTTCAATGTCCTTCAAACCGGAACACAACAGTGCTTACACACTGTTGCTTGGCGGCAGAAATAGACGTCGCGGTGGTACCAACCCAGCCGGCCTCTCGCATACGAGGGACCTACCACCTTGTAATAAATCTGATTTAGGCTGAAATCTATAAACTTTAAATCTTCTAGAAAGTAACTTAGCGCAGTAAACCTCGTAATGAACTCGTCAAAGTCAACTCAACAGCCTCCGTGAAGGCTCCGATAGGCTGTGAAGCGAGAGGCCATGGGTTCGATTCCCGCACCGAGACAAATGTTTGTCTGATCCACAAATATTTTTCTCGGGTCTGGGTGTTGTGGGTTGGCAAGTCCCTCGTGGTTCCTGATACCCACGATACAGGTTAACCTAGTGTGGGATCAGGACTACTTGTGTGACTGTTGGGTGTATTTATTTATTTTATTATATATTTATTTAACTTTACAAAGTCAACTCAAGAATGCTCAACTGTTTCACGCAATTCATTTTTTAAACAGCGAGTTTAACCTTATGAGTTGAAATTCACAATGTGATCACCGTATTGTTAATTCACACTTGGCGAAGTCATTTTCATATAAAATGGTTGAGATTAAAGTCAAAATTTGGCTTATAGACCCCAGCCTCAGTTTACGGTTGTTATTATACGCACTCACGCCTGTAATCCCCGAAGGGGTAGGCAGAGGTGTAACCAGTACACCCACATTTCACCGACCGTATCTCCGTCCCATGATGTGATAGGGGGCGAGCCTATCGCCATACCGGGCACAATTTCAGACTCCGGGTTGATACTGAGCATTTCGTAATAAAAATACCCAATATCTCTTTTACCCGAACCGGGGACCGAACCCGAGACCTCTGCGTCAGCCTCAGTCTTAACGCGTACGCATTACAACTGCGCCACCGAGGTTGTTATTAGTTATAATTGTCGAAACATTGAATAAATATAATAATACGAAGAATTGTTCCTTACGTATAACAATACCAGCCTTGTGGTATACACGTCCCAATGCTGAACACGGGCCTCCTCTACTGAATGAGGGGTTAGGGCTTAATCTACCACGCTGGCCTAATGCGGGTTGACACACCTTAGAAACTCTCATGGAGAATTTCTCAGGTTTCCTAACGATGTTTTCTTAATCATTAAAGCAAGCGATAATAAACAATGAATACATACGTAACTTAGAAAAGTCAGAAGTCCACGACGCTCTTGGGGCTGGTTTCGAATCTACGACTTTCATCTCGATAATCGATTCAACAACGGACAAGATAACAAGTAATTTGAAGAAAGAGTGGTGGGTCCCTCGTATGCGAGAGGCCGACCTCGACCTCGACCTCGTATGGTACCACCGCTTTATCCATTTCTGCCGCCAAGCAACAGTGTGTAAGCACTGTTGTGTTCCGGTGTGAAGGACATTGAAGCCAGTGTAATTACTGGGCATTATGAGACTTAACACCTTATGTCTCGGGGTGACGAGCGCAGTCCAGTGTCATGCAGTGCTTTGTTATTTACAGTTCTATGTGGCGATGATTCAGCTTATGAGCAGGCGTAGCGCTTACCATCAGGCGAGCGACCTGCTCGTCTCGTCATGCAAGCTAATAAAAAAAATGATTCGATGTAAATTTCCAGTCTATGGCCAAGTTACGCCAGCGCGCACAACAATCTTGGCACTCTGGTGCTGGCGTCAGGAAGAGCTGAACATCACTTCTTGCAAGCATTAAAGTACAATCGAGACCACGTTAATGCTCATTATAACCTCGCTAAATTGTACAGGTAAGAACATCTCTTAACGGTTGAAGAGATTTGAATGAAATATGGCACACAGGTAGTCCATTATCTGGATTAGGACATAGGCTACTTTTATCCAGGAAAATACCGTTCACGCGGGCGCAGCCGCGAGCAAAAGCAAGTTAACTATAATTCATATCAGAATTGGCACAGTCAGTTGAAATAAATAAACTATTACTGATAATATTGTCTCTAGAAAACCTGCCCATTGTCACTTTAGTATCGTTTTCTGAAAGACGCATAGATATAGGTTATTAATTAATAAATAATACTCATTAAAATGTGATATGGGATAAATTATTATTAATATATAATATCGGGTCCAAATTCCAATCCGAGAAGAGAGGTGATTTTACAAACAACTATCTGTACATATAAATTACATGTCCTAAGTGACTCAATCTTAATATCCAAACTAAACCGCTGGACCTACAAACCGAAAATTATGACAGCGTATTCCTATTTATAATGATTAGGATTTTTTTCATATTTCATTCACAAACGGGTGGAAATTTATGGGCAAAACTACTTTTTATTCCAGAAAAAGCGAGCAAAAGCTATTATATTATATGCGCAGGTTATTTGCTTTTGTTGTTTACTATAATGAATACGCACGAGATCACACAAATTACACATAAAATAGTAACAAGATTACTAAAGAGTTGCTTATTTGCTAAGTAAATATTCTTAGTGTATTCATTCTACAAACTTTGCTATTTAATCTTTGTTTTGATAAAGCGTTTATCTTGGGTTAACGACATGATTATCTGTCATTTTATTATTATTTATTTATTCTATTTCTTTCTTATGATTAGTGTTTATAATATAGGAACATATATAAGACCCAATGTTGAAGGCGACATACACGAAATACACAGCCACTCTCGGTAGACACAGAATTATTGATTTTTTTTATAGTATAGGCCGGCAAACGAGCAAGTGGGTCACCTGATGGTAAGTGATCTCCACCGCCCATGTACGCCCACAATACTAAAATAATCATGGGCGCGTTGCCGACCTTAAAGGAAAGGGATAAGTAAGGGATTGGGAAGGGGAGGGGAATTTGGGCCTCCGGATACCTCACTCACCGTACGAAACGCAGCAGCAAGCTGCTACTTTACGCCGGTTTTCTTTGAGACAGTGGTAATGACCCGGACGGCTGGCCCATACATGCTGTAGACAAAAGTTTCTACAGCGTGGCTCTACCACTCGTAATTTAGGTAATGAAAAAAAATGATTTGGAAAATACCTTGCCCTAATTGTAATACACGGTAACCTAGTCTAAACACCACGTTTGCATGGCAATTTTTACGAACAAATTATAAATGTTATTTTAATTAGTTACTTCTAAATATTATACCATAATATTTCACTTAATTTTCTAAACATTATAGAAAAAAGAACCGCATCCCAGAATCACTCAAGATGCTGGAGCGATGCATCAGTTTGGAGCCGAGATTCGTCCAGGCCTACCTTGAGCTCCTCCACCTCAAACCTGAAGAAGACGTGCGATGGATCCTGGACAAACTCCTGGACTTGGAGCCTAGGAATTGGGAGCATTACTTGCTTTATGGCAATTGGTTTAGAGATAGGGGTGAGGGTTTTGACAAATATATTTAATTGTCGGTTAACTTAAGCTTAAGCAAACAATTCTTTGAGTGGTAGAGCCACGTTGTATACACTTTTTTCTACAACATGAAAGGGCCGGCTCGTCCAGGTCGTTACCACAGTCTCACAGAAAACCGATGTAAAATAGCAGCTTGCTGCTGCGTTTCGTACGGTGAGTGGTATATCCGGAGGCCTAAATCCCCTCCCCTTCCCAATCCCTTAATTATCCCTTTCCTTTAAGGTTGGCAACGTGCCCATAGTTCTTTTGGTACTGTGGGTGTACATGGGCGGGGGAGATCACTTACCATCAGGTGACCAACTTCCAGGGCACAAATTCCAGACTCCGGGCTGATACTGAGCATTTCGTAATAGAAAACCCCAATACCACTTTACCCGACCCGGGGATCGAACCCGAGACCTCAGCGTTAGCTTAATCGTAACGCGTACGCATTACAACTGCGCCACCGAGGCAGTCATCAATTATTATTATTATTCCAGGTCTCGTACTATTGTCTCTCCAGTACTATACGACAGCATTGCGGCTGTCGTTCAGTACCGCACATCACAACACGCGCGGTGAGATCATGTCACTGCGCGCCGCGTGTCTCGCCTTGCGTAGTACAGGACAGTACGCCAGAGTACTGCAGCTAGTAGTCAGGTTAGATCTTCGATATAACTAAGTATAACAAATATTTATTGGCATAGATCTTATATATTATTCATCTTTTTTGTTTGTTCGTACAGTGTTGTCGTTAAGCCGCTCACTCCTTACAAAATTGGATGTACATAGTTCTCTTTTTTTTATATTATTTAATATTGACTGCTCTATTGGCGCAATATTAGTATGTAAGGGAATATTGAAATTTTGATTTTTTTTGTTATAAATTATTTCATTTATTTTTTTAATGTGAGTGCGAGTGCTACGTATGTCTGATATACTTTTGGCTATCTCTTGAAAGGGCCAATCCAGGAATTTCTGTACATTACACTCGCATAATTTCTGTAAAACAATGTCTGGACATTAAAACAGGCCATAACCCATGAGTTTGTTTCGGCATTTCTTCTCATGGCTAGCTCTGAAATGCCGTCGTAAATGTAATATAGCTTAAAAAATGATTGACATGTAAAAATGATATTTATGATTCAATTTACAGAATAAATGATTAAATAAATAAATAAATAAATACACCCAATAGTCACACACATAGTCCTGACCCCACACTAGGTAAACCTGTGTCGTGGGTATCAGGAACTACGAGGGACTTGCGGTCCCACAACACCCAGACCCGAGACCAATATTTGTGGTTCACACAAACATTTGTCTCAGTGTGGGAATCGAACCCACGGCCTCTCGCTTCGCAGCCGGCTACTCGCCCGCTGCGCCACGGAGGCTGTCAATTTGAATTTGAATTTGAATTTGTGTATTAGTATAGTGCTTATATACGTATAATATTTGAGGACATATTTCAGGGCTCGCTAGCATTGCGTCCGGATGTCACTGAGTGGTCACCTACCTGTCACAGCCACGACGTGCATTAATCTTACATACCTATTGACAGCTCCGTGGCGCAGCGGGCGAGTAGTCGGCTGCGAAACGAGAGGCCGTAGGTTCGATTCCCACACCGAGACAAATGTTTGTGTGAACCACAAATATTGGTCTCGGGTCTGGGTGTTGTGGGACCGCAAGTCCCTCGTAGTTCCTGATACCCACGACACAGGTTTACCTAGTGTGGGGTCAGAGCTATGTGTGTGACTGTTGGGTGTATTATTATTATTATTATTATTATAATTTAAAAAGTTGTATGCATGTTATGTAATGTGTTGTGACAAATAAATTACTTTTCTTTCTTCTTTCTGATATCTTAAGTTTATGTTTTTTTTATTTCCTTGAGTGGCGAAACGAGCAGGTCACTCGCCTGATGGTAAGCGCCACGCCTGCCAATAAACAGAAGCAACGCCACACTGAACTTTGAATTACAAAACACTGCATGGCATTGGACTGCGCTCGTCACCCCGAGACATAAGTTGTTAAATTTCATAATGCCCAGTAATTTCAATATTATTCAAACCGGAACACACAAGGTTTAAATAAATAAATAAAGGTTTTACAAGGTGGTAGGTCCCTCGTATACGAGAGGCCGGCTGGGTTGGTACCACCGCTTTGTCTATTTCTGCCGCCAAGCAACAGTGTATAAGCACGGTTGTGTTCCGGTTTGAAGGACATTGAAGCCAGTGAAATTACTGGGCATTATGAGACTTAACACCTCGCAGCAGATCGCTCGCCTAATGGTAAGCGCCACGCCTGCCCATAAATAGAAGCAACACCATACAGAACTTTGAATTTAAAAGCACTGCATGGCTTTGGACTGCGCTCGTCACCCCGAGACATAAGTTGTTAAGTCTCATAATGCACAGTAATTTCAATGATTTTAATATAATTCAAACCGGAACTCAACAGTTAAGCACCACTACTTGGCGGCAGAAATAGACAAAGTGGTGGTACAAAATGCATACGAGGGACCTACCACCACTTAAATGGGTTAATTGTTTAGTTGTAGTGGAAAATTCTTCGAATAAAACCTTATTTTTATTTCTAATTGTAGTCTATCTTGGTCTCTCACATCTCGGAGTTTTAAACATTATTAAACTTTTTATATATTATAACTATTGCCATTTCAGTCATACGAACCACCATTGTCCTACACTCACTCATAAGTAGAATTATTGAAATAAAACTAGTTTATACGGATTTTATCGCGGTTTAATTTTTATTTTAGTCCCGACGTTTCGAAGTCTTTCAGTCGTCGTGTTCACGCGACCGCAAAAAATCCGTATTTTAAACTAGTTTTATTTCAATGTGTAATATTCGCGTAAACATAAGAAAATATTATGTAGAATTATGTTTCGATTCTTAATCAGTTTCGTTGCTGAAACCGAATTCTATCCGCAGAACATGTTTGTGTCTGTGCCATCGTAAAATTTTCTCTTATTCAACTTTAACATGAATGGAAGTGGCGTGATATTGGGTCTTTCTATTACAAAATGCTCAATATCAAATGGGAAATTTAGGTGGGTTTCGTTGCTCATAAGTCTTATCAGTCTTTAGATCTCTGAATTATGATTTAGGTATACCCACCGACACCTACTAACTTATATTATGTACATTTTGAAATACATTAATTATTGACTGCCTGCGTTACGAGCTAACGCTGAGGTCTCGGGTTCGATCCCCGGATCGGGTAAAGTGGTATTGAGTTTTTCTATTACAAAATGCTCAATATCAGCCCGGAGTCTGGAATTTGTGACCGGTATGGCGAGAGGCTCGCCCCCTATCATATCATGGGGTGGAAATAAGCTCGGCGAAATGTGGTTATACCTCTGCCTACCTCTTTGGTGATTTCAGGCGTAAGTGCTATGTATGTAAAAAAAATATAAACGGTCTACTACGGCTACGTTGGACCGAGGTTTCCGACTGGAGTGTAGAGCGCCAATACTATTATTGTTAAAGCCCTATTATCTAGCCCAGTTGTAAGTGTATATGATATGATAAGGGGCAAACCTGTCGGATGAGGAGGCCGATGGCTGGCACATGCGTCATACTCGTGAACGGGTGCTGCTTGTGTGGACTGGTCTGCTCAAACTGTTATTTATTGTTTTTTTTTTTTTACTTTATGGTCCTAATTTATTCATCGTGGTCATGGGAGTCATGGTCAATAATCATTATTTTGTTATAATGTTCCTGTTGACATAAACTGAGCTGCTTTAATTCAAATTATATTATATTAATCTAGTATCAATATTGTAAATCAGTTTTAAAAAGAGCAACGTTAGAGTTTCTTGTCCGTTCTTCTTTAACGAAACAGCATTCCGAACTGGCGGTAGAGTTAAAATTTGTCTGAATCTAAATCTAATATATAAAATTCTCGTGTCACAATGTTCGTTCCCATACTCCTCCGAAACGGCTGGACCGATTTTTATGAAATTTTATATGCAAATTCAGTAGCTCTGAGAATCGGCTACTATCTATTTTTCATCCCCCTAAATGTTAAGGGTGGTCCAGGATCTTGTTTTTTATGATACTTACAGCATTAAAAAATACATACAACCCTAAATTTTCAACCGTCTACGATCAACCCCTATTTTTTAATAGCGATATTAGTATTTTTGTCAAGCGCGTTTCTCACACCGAACGCGATGACGGGACTCACTTGATGCGACTAGGCTACTTTAATCCTGGAAATAGGCATTCACGCGGGCGGAGCCGCGGGCATCAGCTAGTGATGTATAACATTTTATGGATTCAATAAATAATATGAATTTGTACTGTTTGTCCAGATGGCACAGTGTCCGCGGTGGGGCTCAGCCGGCGAGTCGGCGCGTGCTGGCGGCGCGCGCGTGGCGCCTCCGCAGCGAACTCGCCGAGCGCGCCGCGTTATACTCACGGCCTAGACATCAAACACTACCAGTTAGTTTCTTTATTTTTAGCATTGATGACGAGACGAGTAGGTCGCTCGCCTGCACAGAAGCAACATCACACAGAACTTTCAATTACAAAGCACTGCATGGCATTGGACTGCCTCGATAGCGCAGTTGTAATGCGTACGCGTTACGATTGAAGCTGACGCTGAGGTCTCGGGTTCGATCCCCGAGTTGGGTAAAGTGGTATTGGGTTTTTCGATTAGCAATTGCTCAGTATGAGACCGGAGTCTGGAATTTGTGCCCGGTAGGGTGATAGGCTCGCCCCCTATCACATAAGGGACGGTGATACGCTCGGCGAAATGTGGGTGTACTGGTTACACCTCTGCCTACCCCTTCGGGGATTACAGGCGTGAGTGCGTATATAAATTTATGCTACAAGAATATTAAAGATCAAAACACCAAAGGCGATGGGATACGGCACAATTATAATACGGTAACCCAATTAGCCAAATGGTAAATAGAACTCGCAGAAGATAAAGTATTTATTTTCTTTATTTTCTAGGCAACATCAACATGCCTCCACCACAGCAAACTGGAGGTGTCTCCAGAAGCATATATTAATGAGTTACAATCAACCGAAATAGAAGAGAGCTCCAGAAAAATTGAATACAAAGTGCACAGTGCGCCACTAGCGGCGTGCGACGCGCACAAAATTCTGGACAATAATTATAAGAAGATTTGCAAGAAAACGAAAGAAAAAAGTGTTTCGTTGTCGGCCCTATACAAACCTACGCATAATAAATCTGAAACGGGACACAAGCAGAAGAGTTGTCCTTTGCACAAAAAGAAAAAAATAAAAGATCCACAATCGTATACGCCGTTTGTGTCAGATCATTTGATAAAAACTTTTTAATAGTGGACTACAATACAAGTGAAATTGTGACTGGTAATTAGATTTAATTCGTTTAAGAGAATTCAATAAGGCTAAAGTTATTAAATTTGTTAATAAGTAACACGCTATTAATATCAGAGGTGCCGGCTTTTAGAAAACCCTGTAAATGTCCATGCCCACTTGGTGACTCATTTGATAGAATGAAGATCGAGAACAAATGGACATCGACGAAGTCTATGGTTTTGCATTCTCCGCGCTCTTTATTTATTTCTTGTGGATGCTGGAAGTCGACGCTTCTGATCTATACCAACTATTATATTATATGTCCATTTACATTGAAACTGTACATTTTAATAAGTCTATAAATAATTCTGATAACAAAACAGTAGTCATATTGAATTCTTCATAAAATTAACTCTTTATATTTTAAATACATACGAAAAGACTATGTACGTTTCCAATTAATTTTTTAAGACGCAATTTGTGTGCCATGTAAACTAAGGCGATTAGTGTATTATAGATAAGACATTAATTAATTAACTATGTTTAATTGTTTATTAATATAATGGTGCAGTATTTCTAAAAACATAACCTAAAAAAGCTACTACCTACTCCAAATGGAATTGTATTTATTTTAATTAAAATAGTTTGATACACTTTTAATTGCATGTGACCACAGTGAAATATTGTTATCTACAATTTTATTTTAGTTTGTTTTATACATATTTGTAAATAAATTAAGAATATGATGGACATAGTAATATTATGTAATTACTAAATAATCGAATGACATCTTAAAAAGACATAAAGATACTCTTAAATTAAAATGATTTAGGCAAAATGTTTCACAAAACTTCATCAGCTTGTTCATTTTACCTGTAGTCTGAAGTCCGAGTCCTTCCGGAATAAAAAATAATCAATTTGTTACTCAATATGAAAAAGACGTATTTAAAAGCGTGGTGTATCTCCAAGTTTTGCTTTAAATGTATCGATTTGGTTACATGGAAATTAAAATACAGGCAAATTAAACTGAATTCATTGTTTTTATTCTTCTATCCATTAATTATTAAAGGTTGACGCTAAGTCAATATAAATTTGACACATATCGTAAACATTAACAACTGGTATCGATAGTATAGTTCGGTAAACGAGCAAGTGGGTCACCTGATGGTAAGTGATCTCCACCGCCATTTACACTCACAATAATCATGGGAGCGTTGGCGACCTTAAAGGAAAGGGATTGGGAAAGGGAGGATCTTACTTACCGTATGAAACGCAGCAGCAATCCGCTACTTTACGTCGGTTTTCTGTGAGACATTGGTAACGACCCGGTCGAGCCGCCCCATTTGTGCTGTAGACAAAATCTACCACTCATAAGGTATTCGAAAGTAAAAGTTGTTGACTAACTGCTGCAACTAGATACTTCAATTAACTTTAATAGCCATTGACTAATTTCTTAGAATTCGATTATTCCTCAGTGATATTGGTTAAGGAACATTTTTGAACCCAGTAACGGAGCATAAAGCAACAAATGTCTCTAAGTAGGTATGTAAATAAACGAGTTCTAAGAAAGTACATAATGAAAATTAAAGTTAATCGACGTCTCTGAGTAGTCTGAGTACAGCAGTGAACTGTGAATTTTAACAGTGGTTTATGTATCTAAATGAAGTCAAAGACGTATCTTTTACAATATCATAAAAAATCTACTTAAGAAACATTAGGAAAATCATTGGCCCCAGTGAATGTATCGGGTTAAGAAAGTAAATATAAAAAGTTACCTAATCGATACTGCTGTCTGTTGAATTGCTAACAAAAGGTAACAGAATGCTGGCTGGTAACGCATTTATATAGCACTAGCATATTGACACAACAATCAACTGTGACTATTATTCAGAGATGATGTCATAACGTTACGTGCTGTCTTCTATTGATCATTAACAACTTATTTTAATAATGGAACATTCTATAACATTGCTAAATTGTCTTGGTATAAATAAGTACCTACACTACTAATTAATTCTGTATAAGGGCGAGATACGCTATAAGCTATGAGCTATGATGATAGCCTCTGGCAACAAGAGCGCAACATTATGTTAGACAGTATGCAAATAACATCTGGAGTTGTATACTATATGGATCTTGTGGAAACTAGGAAGAACTTCCGTGCTTTTCGGCGTTTTTGCCATACCTATTATTGGAATCAAGTTTAACAGCTCGCGTTATAGGACCCACTTAATGACATCCGTAGTGTTTTACATCTGGCTTCTCCTGTTGTAAATGTCCTTGTACCTGAGGTTAATGCCTCCTTAGTTCATTATTCTGTCTACCGCTTGCTATGGACGGAAGTGGACAATTAATATTTCCAACTCCTCCTTAACTCCGTGGCGCAGTGGGCGAGTAGCCGGCTGCGAAGCGTGAGGCCGTGGGTTCGATTCCCACACCGAGACAAATGTTTGTCTAATCCACAAATATTTATTTCTGGTCTGAGTGTTGTGGGACCGCAAGTCCCTCGTAGTTCCCGATACCCACGATACAGGTTAACCTAGTGTGGGGTCGGGACTGTGTGTGTGAATGTTGGTTGTATTAAAAAAAAAACTTTCTATTTGATTAATTTCGTTGCGGGACAAAGACAATTTAGCATTTCCAGAGATTCGCCGAGCTTCACTGCTCGGTTTCAACAAAAATGCGTGCCACTGTCGATCCTGGTGGACAGGAGTTACAGTGGCGGGTGTGTGGGTGGGATAGTAAAAAGCTATGATCCATCTCCTGTGGTTTCATCTTCATGTTGCTTCTTCCTTTGATGTATGCTTCGATCCCCGTGCATTTGTGACATGCATTATGACTTGTGAGATGCTGTTAAGTTTTTTAGTTTTGCTACAAATGTGCATATGCTCGCTATAGGCATGCATCAGGAAGATGTAAAAGGATAGTAAAGTCCGCTCGAGTGGAGGAAGGTACGAGTACTCGTAGCATGACATCACAGTCCATTGACATAGAATAGTCTTTTTTTATATAGTTTGAGTGACGAAATGAGCTGGTCGCTCGCCTGATGGCAAGCGCCACACAGAACTTCGAATAACGAAGCACTGCATGGCATTGGCCTGCGCTCGTGACCCCGAGACATAAGAGGTTAAGTCTCATAATGCCCAGTAATTTCACTGGCTTTAATTTCCTTCAAACTGAATCACAACAGTGCTTACACACTGTTGCTTGGCGGCAGAAATAGACAAAGCGGTGGTACCAACCCAGACGACCTCTCGATACGAGGGACTTACCACATGGTAATATGTGATATGTTTATTTATTTATTTAGGAAGAACAAACTGATTGTGTTTCATTTACAAAGGTGAATTAAGCTATGAAATATAAATGTACAACCTACCACATTCTTCTTCCTGAATACTCATCCATTCTTTGGAAGCAACATGTCAAGAATGGTATATCGTATGGTAAATTTAGGTGGGTTTCGTTGCTCATAAGTCTTATCAGTCTTTAGATCTCTGAATTATGATTTAGGTATACCCACCGACACCTACTAACTTATATTATGTACATTTTGAAATACATTAATTATTGACTGCCTGCGTTACGAGCTAACGCTGAGGTCTCGGGTTCGATCCCCGGGTCGGGTAAAGGGGTATTGAGTTTTTCTATTACGTAAAGCTTAGTATCATCCCGGAGTCTGGAATTTGTGTCCGGTATGGCGATAGGCTCGCCCCCCATCACATCGTGGGACGGAGATACGCTCGGCGAAATGTGGGCGTACTAGTTACACACACCTACCCCTTCGGGGAATACAGGCGTGAGTGCGTATGTATATGTATTAGGTAATTATTGAATAGTTTTTGAGTCAATGAGACAATCTCATAATAGGACTTCAGTATTTGTTTTTCTAAATAGCCTTTCTCAACTGATTAGATTTAGTATTTTTACATAAGCTTTTAAACTCAGGTATAGATTGTCCACAGCTTCTTTGGAGAGTAAATATTTCAACTCTATGCCGATTACCTAGATTTTCTGCCTACAAATTATTTAAAGAAAAATTTGGGTTACACTACTCCCATAACAAGAATGATGAGAACCTATAATTATTTGCCCAAATGTATTGACGCTGACATTTTAAGCAATAAGATTGGCCCAATTAAAAATAAAAATTTGTTTTTCACAATATTTAGTTCACATATTTCACATATTTCATTTCATTTAAAAATAGCATTATTTTAATGTGTGTGTGTACTTTACTTATCTTATAATTTATAATAATTATTAGGTATTACGTTATTATGACATTGTAATTTTTTTTGTGTTAGCTGTAAATACCTTTAAAAGGTAAGCACATGATTTGTTACTTAATTGATTTTTATATTATATTAGTAGTGTGTTTTACCTAATGGTATTGCTATTAAATAAATAAATAAATAAACTGCTTGTCATCCAAACTCCCTTAATGTTTGGACTATCACCCACCACGACTATCATTTAATGCGGTTTGCCTTTTTTACGTCATTGGTAACATTAAAACATTTCCGTTACATACCAAACATGAATTCCGCATCGGTCAAGTTCTGTATGAAGTGTTGTCGACATAAAAAGTAATTACCATGTTTTTTTTATTTTTACATTGGCCTCCAGCAAATTAATTGCCACAATGGGTGAAAATAAAAGTATCCGGTGTGGCAAATTGAATTAATACAATTTATATACGTATTGCATTAGATTCAAGTAGATTATTTAATCGTCTAGATGTCGCAAAAGTAGAATAGGTACTACAATATTTTACTGAAAAGAGAATGCGACTTAGTAGACGCATTCTCTTTTCAGTAAAATACTATCGGAACTTTAAATTAGGCGTTAAGAAACATTTCTAGATACTAAAATGACGATAATGATAGCCGAAAATGCTCACTTTCGTTTTCTTTTTATTTGTATTCTAATTCGCCAATGGATGATGCTATTGCAAAAACGGGGCATTTGATAAAACAACCGCAGTGTTTGTAATTTGGGAAAACTACTGAATTAATTTTTACGAGACTTTGACAGTTTAAAACTATCGTTATGATTTGAAATGCTTAATTACCTACTGCAATTAAGTTTTGTAGAATTGATTACAGCTGCAGTCCAATCTTTGATCTTATCTGATGTTTTTTTGTAATTCAGACATACTATTATTGTCTCATTTTAAAAAGGTAATTTAATTGGAATACCTACTCTACTATGTTTCAAAAACATATTATTGTTAAATAGAAGCACTTGACGGGAGTGAAAAGGTCTTCCGAGGTGAATTTCTCGGTGTTTGTCCCACGGCTGAGGGCGCACATATCTCTGAGGTTCTAAGTTCTAGTTTCTATTCACTGTTAATTTTCTCGCTTGTTTTAAAGGCCAAGGAAAACACCGTGAGGAAACCTGTTTTCTTGGAAGTTTTCCATAAGAAAGTGTGTAGAGAGTACAACCCGAATTAGGCAGCCCCAGATCTACGATTTTTCTTGCTCCGGTAGCCCTAGATCCGGGCCTAGTATTAGGCTACCGTGGTGTACAAAAGACCTTAAACCTTTTATCGCAGAGGAGCCTCGTGTCTGGCAGTGAGACAATGTAATAAAATATTGACATTACAACTATGCTGGTTTTCATGCGAATGAAATCGCAGGCAAAAGCTAGTGTATAACAATAGGTTCATACGAAATACCCACCTAACATCTTTTATGCATTGTTTGAAAAGTGTTGCCTGACAAGTCGTTGCTGGTCGTGCGGAACGAACGTGCTTATTCTGTTACTTTGTATCCACTGTAGATTTGAGTTGAGTAGGGCAAAACGAGATTTGTTTCTTATTTAAAGGTTTATTTATTTAAAACCTACGTGACGATATAAATGATGCTTCCTAGACTGTTGTCGTACGTAATCATATTGCTATGATTATTGTAACTAGTACTTTATGACAGCCTCCGTGGCGCAGTGGCCGCGGGTTCGATTCCCGCACCATGTGTCATCCATACATATTTGTTTCGGGTCAGGGTTGACGTCAGGCCGGTAGTAAAAACTACAAGCCAAATCTTTCTGTAACATGTGTTAAAAAACATGTTTCGCCGACCCCACTGCGAGTAGGATAAAGGCAGGTGGAAGAAGTTTGTTAGTACAGTAAAGTTTGTGCACTCCATGATGTGCTTAGTGTACGATTATATTTGTTTGTTTCATATAAATACTAAATTCTTAGTAATACTTTGTAGTAATCGGCAATCCGTTAATATAGTCCTGACCCCACACTAGGTAAACCTGTATCGTGGGTATCCGGAACTACGAGGGACTTGCGGTCCCACAACACCCAGACCCGAAACAATTTTTTGTGGATCACACAAACATTTGTCTCAGTGCGGGAATCGAACCCACGGCCTCTCGCTTCGCAGCCGATTACTCGCCCACTGCGCCACGGAGACTGTGGAATATAATAATATGATCAAACATTAATATTATCACAATGATCAGTCATATCAAATACTCAGTTCAGTACAATCCTTAATAGGGGTGTTAACTATTTTTTTTTTATTATTTAAATTAATAAGTTACGTTACTCAAAATATATTGCAGAAAGAATTTTATAAATCGGACCAATAATAAATAAATTAGAAGCAACTCAAATCCTGTAGAAGGGGTAATTGTCAAATGACAGACGTCGCAAACTTTGACGTCACTGTGTAAAATGTTTATTATGGTGCACGCGTGCAAGCGAGATAGTGAGATATCCCTACTACGCACCCACTTTTCCTCATACCAACATTTAAAGTCATAACTGCGGACACATTTCTGAACCAATTTTGATTGTGTTTTAATAAAAGGTTTTCTTTTGCGTATCATTTTCTGTTGCTTATAAAATAATGTATAAAATTCAATATAGGAAACTACCCTATTGTATGGCCTTTGCGAACTCAAGTACTTGAAATTTGTATTTCAATCTTTTCTAGACAATTCGATTGTAACACAGACTGATTCAGAATCCGGACGTGCCGTTCAAAAACTAACGTCATAATAACAAAAAGCACTTGTCGCAACCACCCCCGACGCTGGTCAAGGAAACATGGATAAAGTAATCACGGAACCCGCAGACACGATCATAATCATATTTCTGTTGTAGAGGGTCACGAACTTGTAACAAATCAGAATTGGGATTGTCATTCTGTGTAAGTATATCTGCGTAATAGTTGTGTCGATATATCAAATCGATTTATTGCAATATCGATAGCCTTTATTGATAAATCGATTAAGGGTTCCATACTTCAAAATTAAAGCCGAATTCTTATAGAACCACTTTGTGGTTCGTTCTTCTGTCCTTTCGTCTGTCTGTCTATCAATCTGAATATTAATATTTTTCAATTAATCGGGCTGTCTTTCTGTTTGTCAAGATACCTTTCTTAAGAATTAGCAGAAGTTGAATTTAATATCAAATACTTAAGTCTGTGTCATCCCGGGCATAAATTAATCCCGTAAACTCTTGTGAAAGTTTTCGTACTAAAAACTCGAAATTATATTGTGATTGCCTGACCTTGGATTTGGACCCAGGACTTCACAGTTTCTTATCCTACTAGACTGCCACTGGACCAATAAAGCGTTTTATGAAGAATTATTTATGCAGAAACTAGCTGTTACTAATTCTTTTTCACCCTGAAGGTAATTCTTCTGAAGGCGTTTCTAAAAATGAAAATGATCCAATGTCGATTGATGAAAATGAGTTTAATGTAAATATTTTTGCAAGAAAACATGACTAGTGATATTGCTTAAGTATATTATCATGCACTTGTATTCTTTGATGTTACGTTTAATTTTTGTAATAAACTTCGTAAGACTTAATAAAAAGATGTCAAAATTCAAATTTCATTTCCCTTAAACCAATCGGTTCATCAGGTCGGTGGGTTTTTGCAAGTAATCGTGATATTTCTGAGATTTCTTTAATATTATGCTCGAACAATAGAGAGTAGTCCAGTCAGGCAATCAGAATACCTAGTGATTTCTTATGTTTACGCGAATATTACACATTGAAATAAAACTAGTTTAAACGAATTTTATAACGGTTACTGTAACATTACATTTCAAGACGATCTACACCTCAGTCTCTCCCGTGACCACGAAGGCTGAAAAGCTTTCGAAACATCGGGACTAAAATAAAATTAAACCGCGATTAAATTTGTATAAATTAGTTTTATTTCAATCAGAATACCTACCTATTTTTTGAGTTTTCGATTCGAGAAAAATACATTAGTAGTCCGTGATTGGATTTTTTGTATTGGTATGGCGATATGCTTTCGCCGAGCGTATCTCCGTCCTACGATGTGATAGGGGGCGAGCCTATCGCCATACCGGGCACAAAATCCAGACTCCGGGCTGGTACTGAGCATTTCGTAATTGAAAAACCCAATACCACTTTACCCGACCTGGGGATCGAAAACGAGACCTCAGCGTTAACCTCAATCGTAACGCGTACATAGTACAATTGCGCCACCGAGGCAGTCATTATGTATTTAATAACTTAATTGTACGGTGAGTAATATCCGGAGGCCCAAACCCCCCGTCCCCTTCCCAATCCCTTTTCTTTATAGTCAGCAACGCGACCGTGATTTTTGTTGAGTTGTGGTCGTTCATGGGTGGCGGAGATCACTGGCCATCAAGTGACCCACGTGTTCGTTTGCTAACCTTTACTATAACGAAAATATATTTGTTTTAAAATAAAATATAGATAAAAACCTGCATAAAATTACTAACGTACCTACTAGATAAACAAACTACTTTATGGTAGAATATTACTCATGTTTATTATACAGTGACACATTCTCATATCTCGACATTTCATCAGGTAGTACTTACAGTAAATAAGCTTTTCATTTAAATATAAAGTGCCATGGTATTTTCTGTCCTCATTACAAAGGTTAGTTGGTCCTAGGTATTATCTATGGTTGGTCCTTTCTTTATGCTATTAATTTTAATAAGCCTGACGATATAATAATGAAGAAAATAGCCCATAGACAATTTTTTTTTTTATTTTGTTCTTAAAGATAGTAAGTAAAAAATTATCGCTTAAGTTCACCGTTTAACGTTTATAATTTTAATAACTCATATGAGTTATGACTTTTTAATAAATATTTAAAATGTTGCATCTAGAGCATAAACTAGAATACATCCGTTGGTTGAAATACGAATAAAAATAAGGTAGTTGTGAAAAACGTGCGTATAACATTATAGCAAAGATCAATGAGCGGTCATCCAATTACGTATTATTACGCAAGCGATTCATCTGCGACCAGCAAAAGTGTGTACGGCGCGGCGGCCGTTTTCACTGAACTCAAAAATTTGTGAAAATAATTGTCAATTCGCATCGGTCAACAACGCTTTCTACCTCCGACTCGACGTCCGCCCGGAGCAGTGTCTGTGGCAGTGTCGGTCACACAGCGCGCTCGACCACCCGTTCGCTCACCCACTATTAAAAAAAATACATTTCAACATTCCACAAGTCCTTAGTTTGTCAACGGTGAGAGGTTTATAAGTATAAAACAAAAAAATATCGATTTTCAGCGCAGTGGTTGGACAAAATGCGGCCAGTGGTATTCTGGTTGTTTGCTATCGCGATCGCGGCTGCGGAGGTGGTCGATGAACCGTGGTACGAAGAGGAAGATGTAGACGAATCCTACGATGACTTGAACGAAGCCAATTACAGGCGTAGGAGGGACGTGTACGACCCGAATATGGATCACACGAGGGTCAAAAGACGCTGTGGTGATGAAAGGCATAAACGGTCAATTGACGCCGCAGCTCCACGGCAATTCCATCAGTATGAGGTTAACGAGTTCACGGATGAAAACCTGGACCCATCCTCCCCTCCGTATGAAGAAATGCTGGCGGCAAGTGCTGACCATTACCAACTTTACGTTGCACCTCCCAAAGCGGCCAGATATCTTGACCCTCGAGCCGCGGCAAACCACGTGTCACATGGTCATCCGACAGCACAGTTTGCAGCGCCAGATCCTGCCCACTTTGGCCCCGGTCAACCGACCCAAGCGAAGTTTGCAGCATCAGACCATGCCCACTTTGCCCCGAATCCAGCGAAGTTTGCAGAATCAGATCATACACACTTTGCCCCCGGGCAACCGAATCCAGCCAAGTTTGCAGCATCAGACTCAGCCCAGTTTGTCCCCGGTCAAGCGACCCCAGCCCATTTCGCGGCACCAGCAGATGCTGTGCAGTTCATCCCTAATGCTCCAGCTAACTTGGACGGGACTTTGCCTGCGGGATCAGTGCCGTACTCTCAACCGTTGAAAAAATTGGCAGAAAACGACCAGTTCGTATCGGCAGCTGGGCAGCATCAGAAGAAGTTGCATGGCTATGGACATGATGCAGGCGGTGGACATGCGCATCATGGAAATCATTATGATGAACATGGTGGAAAGGTAAGTGTTGTTTTTTTTTATTATAAAAACGGGTAGTCTTTTGCTGTTTTTACTCAGTTTATTAAATTATGATTCAAATAGTTTCATAGTTAAGAACACGCAATATTAAGACCTGTGCATAGAAGTTTTTTTTCGAAACGAGCAGAGCGGCTCGCCTGTTATTAGGTGCCAAGCCTGCCCATAAACAGAAGCAACACTGTGGTGTTCTGTGTACAGAACTTTAATTTACAAAGCAGTGCAGTGCACCTCGAGGCATATGTTGCTGAGTCTGTTGATAACCAGTAACTTTACTGGCTTTAATGTCCTTCAAATAGAAACATGCTGAACACTGCTTAAACATTGTTGCTTGGTGGCAGAAATAGACAAAGCAGTGCTACTGACTCGGACGGCGTCTCGTATAGAGGTGTAAGTGATGTACCTACCTATCACTTAGTGAGAAGTAAAGTGGATTCGAATTTCTGGTTGAAACTTTAGTCGCTCTGATATAATGATAACAAATTAGTATATCGCAAATTATTATTTAATAAAACTTCTTTCTAGACTGCCTCGGTGGCGCAGTTGTAATACGTACTCGTTATGACTAAGGCTGACGTTCAGGTCTCGGGTTCGATTCCCGGATCGGGTAAAAAGTTATATTAGGTTTTTCTGTTACGAAATACTCAGTATCAGCCAGGAGTCTGGAATTGTGCCCGGTGTGGTGATATGCTCGCCCCCTATCACATCATGGGACGGAGATAAGCTCGGCGAAATGTGAATGTACTGGTTACACCTACCCCCTACCCCCTCGGGGATTACAGGCGCTAGTGCCTATGTACGGTTTTTTTAAACATACATAATTATAAGATGATAAGCAATATTTTATTGGTAACCAATACAATTTAGACGTGTTATCTTTCATAATGATAGCAATAGTAATTGATATAAATTGCCTGGCGTCAATCATGGTTCGGAAATTGCACCGTTAATTATCTATAAATAAACAAATACACCCAACAGTCACACACATAGTCCTGATCCCACACTAGGTTAAGGTTAGGTATCGTGGGTATCAGGAACTACGAGGGACTTGCGGTCCCACAACACCCAGACCCGAAACAATTTTTTGTGGATCACACAAACATTTGTCTCAGTGCGGGAATCGAACCCACGACCTCTCGCTTCGCAGCCGGCTACTCGCTCGCTGCGCCACGGAGACTGTCAATCTATAGTTTTATATTGTATATCTGCATTGAATTTTTTTAATGAATATCGAATATTCAGAGCCCCCGAGACGCAGTGGGCGAGTAGTCTGCTGTGAAGCGAGAGGCGCACCGAGAAATGCTTGTGTTATCCACAAATATTTGTTTTGGGTTTGGGCGTTTTCTCCCCAGAGGGGTTGACGCCAGATGGCGGCCGGTAGTAAAAACTACAAGTCAAATCTTTCTGGAACATGTGTTAAAAAGCATATTGCGCCGACCCCACTGCGAGTGGGATAAGGGCAAAGAAGATTTTTACAAGATGGTAGGTCCCTCCTATTCGAGAGGTCGGCTGGGTACCATCCAGGTACATGGTACCACCGCACTGTCTATTTCTGCCTATTATTTATGAAAATTAAAAATATTTTTTTACTTGCGAGAATCGAGAACCTGGTGACCTGAAACACAGGCTTGGCTTACATCAGGCACCAGCCTCTATATAAATTGTTATTATGTATTTCAGTTTACTTAATTGTTTTTTCTATGGTATAGGCCGGCAAACGAGCAAGTGGGTTACCTGATGGTAAGTGATCTCCACCGCCCATGTACGCCCACAATACCAAAAGAATCATGGGTGCGTTGCCGACCTTAAAGGAAAGGGATAATTAAGGGATTGGGAAGGGGAGGGGGTTTGGGCCTCCGGATACCTCATTCACCGTACGAAACGCAGCAGCAAGCTGCTACTTTACGCGGGTTTTCTGTAAGACAGTGGTCATGACCCGGACGAGCCGGCCCATACATGCTGTAGACAAGTGTCTACAGCGTGGCTCTACCACTCATAAAATTGTGATAGAAAATAAAGATTTATTATTATTATTATTTTATGTAGGTGAAAGTGAGGGTAAAAACTACTTGGATGGTTTTTTCTCACCACGGTTCATTTTATATATTAACCTAACTCAAGTGTTTAACCTTCGTGAACTCAAGTGAAACTCTAATTCCGCAACTGTTTAAATCATGTTATCTGAATCGAGTAATGGAAGGTTATTTTCTCTTATTATTGCATTATTACAACTTTTTGCTTTAATAGTTATTAGTTGGCCATTGTCATGCAACTATTTAAATTATTTTTTTTGGTCAAGTGTTTATTTAGCTTCTAATAGGAGTGGAAGGATGATTAGAAAAACAGTAATGGGTTTTTAACACGGAGAAAATGCATCTGAAGGACACTTTCCTAACCCCGAGGGGTGGACAGATGGTAAAGCCAGACTATCTGGCCTACCGACCCAGTGTACATGCAAATTACATAATGTGCATCAAATTATTTTCCAGACAACAAAAGGCTTCCAGAATGACCACCACGTGGACAGAGGCAACAAAGGCTACAGAATCGATGAGAAACATCGCAAGGAGTACGAAGATGCTGCTGGAAAGAGAAGGAAGCATCACGACCATGCAGATCACAAAGGTAGTCATGAAGAAGAAGCTCACGGGTCCAGAGGAGCGCACTTCGGTGAGAAGAAGGGTCATAAGAAGGGGCATAAGACCAAAGGTAAGTAAACACTTTATTTTCCTACACATAAAATAAAAGAAAAAAGCATATATAAGCATAAGGTGATCAATGTAAATCAGCGCTGTATTGTGGTACACGCCACAGCACACAGCACCACTAATGCATCGAATCTAATATCGAACCTAATCGAAATAAATTTGACCACGCAAAGACTGTTTCTATGCCTTATAATGTAAAGGTTTCTATATAACTAATAATCATTGGATTATTTTCGAACAAATTGCCTGCGGTGAGAGAAAGCTATATTGCGTCAACTTATTAACCACGGTACATTCTTTAATTCGACCTCAAATATTATTATTAACGAGTTCAATTGGTGTTTCGTAACATTTTGTTATTTCGTAGAAACATAGCTAGGTAGTACATAGTAGTTGATAATGTATAATATAATATTCTGCATAATAATAAACAAAATCATACGCGTAAAATGTAGAACTTAAAGAGATAAAAAATGAAAATTTACCAACAAGCGATTAAAAACACCGTCACCATTTTACTCGTAGCTTCGGTTGATATTACTTACATGGTATTTGGTTACCACATGAAGAATTAACAAATCTAAGTTTACTTATATTTTACGGAGATTAGACAGAATAGACTTAACCTATTAACGCAACAATATCACCTAAGACAAATAATTAGTGGATGTTTTAACATAATTAGAAAATACTATTAACAATATGATATTGATTGGCTCGGTGGCGCAGTTGTAATGCGTACGCGTTACGATTGAGGCTATCGCTGAGGTCTTTGCTTCGATCCCCGGGTCGGGTAAAGTGGTATTGGATTTTTCTATTACGAAACGCTCAGTATCAGCCCGGAGTCTGGAATTTGTGCCCGGTATGGCGATAGGCTCGCCCCCTATCACATCGTGGGACGGAGATACGCTCGGCGAACTGTGGGTGTACTGGTTACACATCTGCCTACCCCTTCGGGGATTACAGGCCTGAGTGCGTTTGTATGTATGTGTTATATTTTACGAAGATTAGACACATAAGAATAGACTTTGAACCTATTTACGCAACAATGTTACCTAAGACAAATAAATGTGGTGGATGACTTAACATAATAAGAAAATACTATTCCCAATATTTTATTACGTAGTAGGTGCCTCGTATGCGAGGGGTTGTATGGGTTGGTACCAGCGCTTTGCCTATTTCTGCCACCAAGGAGCAGTGTGTTAACGCTGTTGTTTTGTTTTGAAGGAAATTTAAGTTAGTGAAATTATTAGAAATTCAGTATTCCCCTTTCATTCAGAGGACAGGACATTACAGGGCTAGTAAAAAATAAATAAATTGGTAATTAAGAGACTTAACATCTTGTCTTGGAGTGACGAGCGCAGTCTAGTGTTATGCAGTGCTTTAGTATTCAATGTTCTGTGTGGTTTTGCTTATGTTGACCAAAGCGCCTCTCATGCGAGCGATTAAAATTATAAATGAGGTGCATGTCAAAACAGATGTTTTGACATGCAATAAATTATATGGGCAGACATGGCGCCTACCATGAGGCGAGCGAGCTGCTCGTCTCGTTATTCAAGCTAATAAATTTAATATGGCAAGCTTAGAGTAGCAAGCGAAACTAATGTTTAGTTAGTCAAGAAAAAGTTTATCCGTCATATAGTACCCTTTCCCGGAAAATCCCGGGAAATTTGTGGCAGGAAAACCCGGGAAGGCTCAAACTGACACGTAAATAAACTAAGTAGAAAATGCATAAACACAATGCTCATGGTGTATCAGTTATTTCATTTCATACTATACATATGCAATCACGCCTGTAATCCGCGAAGGGGTAGGCAGAGGTGTAACTAGTACACCCACATTTCGCCGAGCGTATCTCCGTCCCAAAATGTGATAGGGGGCGAGCCTATCGCCATACCGGGCACAAATTCCAGACTCCGGGCTGATACTGAGCATTTCTTAATAGAAAAACCCAATACCACTTTACCCGACCCGGGGATCGAGCCTGAGACCTCAGCGTTAGCTTAATCGTAACGCGTACGCATTACAACTGCGCCACCGAGGCAGTCTACTAGTACTATAATCGTAAATTCAAAAATACATAGGTTCCCGTAAAATGTGCTGCGTATCTAAAATAAGTAGATGTAAAACAGATTTCTCTGAGCATCTGCAACCTATCTGAGACGCGGCGTGAATTAATATGAAATCAAATAAACGTTCCGTCTCAGAGAATCACAATTTGTGTTGAAGTTTTCTGTGTAATAAATCGCATACGAGTTGGGGGGTTTATTGGGAATTCTGGCAGTGAAATTGAATGAAATAGTTTTATTAATCATGCAGGCAATTAAAATAGCGCTTATGACAAATCAGTACAAAATAAAGAAACTCATGGAAATCATATCAACTAATGTATACATGACATACATAGATAGCATCATCAATATACACTGGGCAACTATAAATTTTACAATATTTTTATTAATGAATACTCCAGAATCGTTAATCAGTGCGATCGATCTCCTATTTTAATGAATACCTATACTAGTTTAAATGTGTGTTTGTTGTACATAAGTAGTGTGAATTTGTGCAATAAACATTGACTGTGATGAACAATGTATTTTGTGTAATTTAGGTGATTTTTGACCAAGTACATTGATCGACTTTAATCGTTCGATCAGTTTGGAGAAAATCGTCTATGAAGCATCGTGCTGGAAGAAATTGAAACCAACACTCCACCAAGGCTTTGCCTGCACACGGTATTTCATCGTTGTTATAAATACTTGAAAATATATTAAATACTCTAATTGAATAAAAAGAAAATATAGAAGAGTTTGACTGGGG